>OY757911.1:104578509-104691009 GCA_963585895.1 Sepioteuthis lessoniana
CGTGGATGTAATTATGCGTCAAAATAGTCTTCGCAATTCTTAAAAAGAAAAAAGAACTGACGAAATAATTTGTAGTCAGTATAATCAACAAAGTGTAACAACATCACTTTTCTGTTGCCATTGGTCCCTATCAAACATCGCTATTAAAATGTTCTCTACGCAGCAGCCTGTGTCTGCATAGAGCGTGTGAATTTAAGCGTTTACATAATTTGATTTGCTCCAAAAAATGTCTCTTAGGAGTTCGTTTTTACTTTCCCCTGCACTACGCAGGTTGTCTTGTTCGTCTTATTTTGAAGAAAGTAAAAGTACAACAGCTATTTGATGACAGTAAAAGTACAGCTGCTATTTTTGATGAAAGTGAATGTACATCAGCTATTTTGATGAAAATGAAAGTACTGCAGCTATTTTTTATCAAAGTGAAAGTACAGCAGCTATTTGTTGAAAGTGAACGTACAGCAGGTATTTTGATGAAAGTGAATGTACAGCAGCTATTTTCATGAAAATGAAAGTACTGCAGCTATTTTTTTATCAAAGTGAAAGTACAGCAGCTATTTTGATGAAATAAAAGTACTGCAGATATTTTTTGATGAAAGTGAAGGTTCAGCTGCTTTTTTTATTGCCATTGGTCCCTATCAAACATTGTTATTAAAACGTTCTCTACACAGAAGCCTGTGTCTGAATAGAGCTTGTGAATTTAAGCGTTTACCAAAATTGATTTCCTCCCAAAAAATGTCTCTAGTAGGAGTTCGTTTTTACTTTCCCCAGCATACGCAGGTTGTCTTCTTCGCCTTATTTTGATCAAAGTGAAAGTACAGCAGCTATTTTAATGAAAGTGAAAGTACAGCAGCAATCTTTGATGAAAGTGAAAGTACAGCAGCTATTTTGTGGGGTGCTACTTCCCGATTTTCTTTAAAACCACTCTTACTATTCCTGTATTGTTCCCGTCTCGCTTTTTCTCAAAGCTTTTCATTTGAAGTGCAACCGTACATTAGGACTGACATAGCTATTATTTAGAAGAATTTTCGTTTCATTCCATCTGAGAGATCAGATTTTTCTATGGTCTATAACCTGTCAATAGCAGTTCATGCCTTTCATGCTGATATCCTTTTCAGTAGATGTGTCATTGATACGGAAATATGAAAGCATGTCCACTAATTTCAGTTTCATCTTTTGATGTTGCTTTCAACAGAATTAAAAGAACACTGAAATTAATGCAGCTCAAGCAACACGTCAATATGAATTTGATTGACACATCAGAACAGAGAATGGGTTTGTCTAGAAAACATTCTTAAAAGGCGATTTGTTGTATGATAATGAGATGGTAAGGCCTCTCTCCAAAGGGATATCCTTGGTATCTCACAAAACTAAATTTGATGATGCGGTTCCAGTTCAAAAAATCTCAGGACTGTAGTGTACCTTTTCATTGTCATTATTATCAGGTACACTGTGACCAGGAATAGTTGTACACATTCGGGTTCCCTCTACCCACCCCTTCGCACTGGCAGTGGAGTTTGAATTCAGAATTTTCTTTCTTCTGAATCCGTTTCCATACCAATAGTCTAATCTATTCCCCAAATAAAGCTGTTTGAAAATTAACTGTATTTGATAAAATTATCATAAAAAGTTATTTGAAAGTATAGCCTAGAGGGTAGAGTGTTCGCCAATGGTCCGAGAGACCAGCATTCAAACCCAGGTCGTGTCATACCAATGACTTGATACCCCCTTGTTTAACACTCAGCAATATAAGGTACGTATCATGGGTAAAATGGAGCAATTCTGGGAAAGGTGTAGCGCCCTCCTCTACACCTTGGTGTAGTTGCAATCGAAAAGAAAGCCTTCTGGTCGCCCTCGACTACTTTACTTTCTATCACTGTGTGAAAAATTGTATATTATTAAATTTAGATATTTACCAACAACTACATAACTGCATTTGAATTATTAGAATTAGATAGGAATACTTGAAGTCATATCGTTGTTTGGAAATTGTTTGTGTAAAATATTAATACGTCATATCATATACCAAATTTCAACAAAGTCTTCAGAAACTACTTCGAAAAATCCAGTTGTGCAATGAACTTGTTTCCTATAATCTAGACTAATTGACAGTCATTAAAATTAATTAACCAAATAATCTTCGTCACTGCTTTAATGTTGGCATTTTACTTCTGCAAACTGTTCTTTCTTATGGTGTTCAATGGTCTTATTCATGCTTTCGGGACGTAACATGCTATTTTATCTTTGTTTCATGAATCTAAATTACTTAATCCGTTCTTTATCGCTCTTCGATTCGGAAGACATTTTTGTGTTCTCTTTTTATCTTGTGTTCTTTGCCTCATAAGATTGTCACTTTTCTCTATGATCACATTTTCGGCATAAAAAAACAAAGATTATAGAAATTCCATCTTGAGCATTCTTTAGCAAATTTTCTCTAAACAGACAAGACCAGAAACGTTTTCGGTTAATTGCTGTGAATATCTTTCAGATACTTATTCTTTCAAAAAACTACCGAAAAAAAAAAGAAAACTACAGAATAGAATGTGTAACGCTACCTCACCGACACGGCACCATGTCTAAAGTCGTTAACCAAAACAAATACAAACTAAACAATGGTTCATGATACAAAAATTTATTTCTGCTACTTTTTTTATAGTTGTCGCCATGAAATGAGAAAGATAGAAACTCAGAATAACTTGATACCAATTAGATAAACAGGAACCTTTATCCGTGGCAGGAAAACGGACAACCACAGACTTAGACATTTCCTCTTCACTGACCAATCCCTATCCCAATGGGGCTTCCCGTCTCAACTGTGACTCTCCGTTTTACACTGGAACAGACCATGCGTCTAACAAATCTTCTTCTATTATCTCCTTATTATTCTCTTTACTAATCTGTTAATAAGATGTAATCTTCAAGATGTATTTACAAAATGTGCTAGGTCGCTCAAAGAGCATTCGGTACTATGTAACCCAGTATTACCTGATTCTTAGTCGGGGATCAGTGACTAAACAGGTATCCCAACTGAGCTTGTTGAAGAGTTTGGCTAAATAGCCAGTAAGTTGAAAAACAAGACCATTCATCAAAGGGTGGAGGAAGTTCAACAACCAACTAGAACATATTTATTTGGAGGGTTTTACTCCTTTTCTTTATAAAGTTATCCAACAAGGAGATAGACAATTTTCATATGACACCTGCTGCTGATCAGATTACTGGTTATTTTACTTCAGGTTGTCACTGGTTTATAATCATTAAGACTGAGAGTGTGGTATTCGTGTCACAAAAACATTGGCCCCTATAATATCATGATGTACAAATGCTCTCTTACTATCTTTTCAACTCTCTCTTGAAAAAGCTCTCTATCGATGAAGGTATGGTGACGTATGCAGTCTTGACAAGTTGGAAGCATGCAGTAACATATCTATACATGATGAGCTGCAGTGTAATCCTAACATCGTTGTCGTGTCCTCGTGTGATAAAGATGTACCCCGGGGGATGCGTTTGTGTCTATCCTGCATTATTTAGGAGAACACTGCATACCCAGAGTAAGGAATGCTGATGGTAGCTGGGTGAGATTCTGAGGAACGGCATTGATCTAGAAAAGATTGAGCGGTTACCATCTATCTACATATCTATCCATATATCTATCTACGCATGCATGTAAGTACGAATCTAAACCAGACTATTTTCATCAATCAATTTATGTTTCTCAGTCTATTTGTAATGTATTCAAAAACTGTTTATGATTTGGATTAAATTTGAAAAAAAAAACTTTAAATGTATACGCTAAAGGTCTAAATCCTTTTCAAAATAACTGGTATTACAAAAATTTCTTCGTTTTTGAATTCATTAAATTATTTTTATGTTTTCTAAGTTTCCCTTTATATAACACACACACACACACACACACACACACACACACACATATATATATATATATATATATAAATGTAGCTCATCAATAAGTTAAATAACACTGAGATTGTTATTTGAGCAATACCCATGAAATAACATCATTATATGACCCTGAGAGGATCATTGGGCACCCATCGCCTCACTTGACTTTCTTCTTGGATCCTATCTATCGCATTGTGTTGCCATCTTCCTTCTTATTCGTTGTCTTCTGTTATATCCCATTATTCAAAGTTCTTCTCATCATGGATTATGATTGTCAACATAAATATAATCCTCATGAGCACGTTATTTATTTATTACTCCGAGGATAATTTCTTTTAATCACCCGCTTCGGCCAACGGGGAATTAACAAGCAGAGATGAAAGCTGAAATTTTCTCACTGACTGATTAACTTATTCCTAAGTTCTAGAATCGTTTTGATCATCTGATTGAAACCATCCAATGAGAGCCGTGATCACAGATTGATTTCGGGTTCAATATATTTCAATCATACTAAATGACTTCTTGTATTTTCCTCACATCTTACGATTCTATATTACCTGCCAAATAATAGATTCTGTAAATGTATTATTTAGCTCTATTAATTATTGTATAAAACAATTTGCAGTTCAATTTTCTACTGAATTATAATTTCAGTCAACTTACTAAATATCGTAGTTTAATCTTTAAAATTCTCGTTATAACAGAAACCACGAAATGATAATTAAAAAACGTCCTAACTAACTCGATATATATATATATATATATATATATATAATCATGGGTCGGCATTACAATTGGCTTAAGGAACATTTTATTATATTTGATGTTAAAAAATATTATCAACGGAATTTTTTTTTATGATATAATGATTTTAGAATTTCCACCTCTTCGTCATCTTACTTAACACGTTATTAAGATCTTCCTTGAGAGGTATGTGGAATATTCATTCAGCTTTTCTTGTAACGTTACTCAAATATAATATTAACAATTTTTAATCATCCCACAGGATATTGATGAGGCTATCGATAGGGGTTGTACACATATAAAGACTTTGGAAATTGTATCTTGAAGTCACCCTTATAAAAATGTTCATAATTCTTTTTAATAAATCCGATAATACGGTCAGTTTTAATAGAATACCTTGACCTACCAACCGCCTGATCGAAATTCAAGTACAAGTGACGTGTGTGCGTATACATATATGTATCTATATATATGTGTGTGTGTGTGTGTGTGTGTGTGTGTGTGTGTGTGTGTGTGTGTGTGTGTGTGTAATATGTTTTTCACAAGCTTTCCGAGTGTTTTCATTGTGTTAGGGTTCCGTCTCTATAGAAGGTTCCCTAAGTTCTGGTGCCAAGCGCTTTCGTTTATATCGATTTATCCTCTTGAGGGTTTTTTATGGATATTTTTCGTTTTTAGATGGAAAATGTATTTCATGGGATGGCTGTTGAAGTTTAGCGTGTTAATTGTTGAAGAGTTTAAGATGTTTGTGCCATTGTTGAATGTTATTTTTTATGTTTGGTTATGAACTAATAATGCTGATAGCATCGAGGATTTATTTCTATTTTTAAGTTATTTAAGATATGATTATGGATATTGTTGAAGGTGTTCTTATTTCAGCAGATGGAAATTCATGAATGTTATTATCATGTTCTGTAGGTATATATATATATATATATATATATATATATATATATATATATATATATATATATTATCAACTACTATCCGAGCAGTAGTATGTACGAAGAACTGAAATGGAGGTTGTTGGATGGCCAGTCTAGGTATCAAGAGTTCATAATATGCTTATGGGATGACACTCCTAAAATTGACAAGTAAATTTGTTAACTGTTTTATTTAGCTGAGGGTGAATTTAGAAAAGTTTTTACTATTCGTACCAGTTAGGATTTAGAAGAGTTTGTACTGTTTGTACAAGTGAAATAAAATTTGTACTAATTGTACTAGCAAAATGGATGTTGTTGACTGACCAGTATAGGTGTCAAGATTTCCAAAGATGTTGTTCAGATGACACTCCTGAAAAGGACATGTAAATTTCCAAACTACTTTTATTTGGTTTAGGTTTGATATTTAAAAGTTTAGACTATTTTTAAACCACAAAAACTAAACTAAGCAAAACCAAGGAACACCTAAGAAAATAATCCCTCTAAAGTTGCTCAATCTGTATAATCAAAACGGCTCAAGAACAGAACATAGAGCTACTTTTATAGTAACTAAACTTTGATAGAAAAATGCAAGCAAGTAAACAACAAAATAAAACATAAGATCATAAAAAAGAAAGTTTCATTTTCTATGACCAAACTTATATAGACAATAATTTCCTACTGAAATATATACTTTTTAAATCTAGACATACATATAGATATATATCCACCCACTTACAAGATGAAGTTTTCTGGATTATAATCCGTCGTTACACCTGTTTCTATCATTTTCATTTCAGTAGATATTTATTTTTTCTCTTCTTTTAATACAATTGCTAGACAATCTTTTCTAATAGTGTTGTCTCATTCTGAATGTTCATTTCTTTTTATATTTAACCCATCAAAGATTTGTGTAACGAAATAAATTAAACCACTGTATCAATGTTATAAATATACAAATTTTAATCATTATTGATTTATCTATTTTGTTAATTAATTTTTATATCAGAAGAAGAAAATATTTTGCAATAGCAAATGAATTTCAAAAAGTGATTAGTCGGTCTCTTTCTTTTATTTTATATCAAATCTTCATCATCATCATCATCATCGTCATCATCATCATGTCTTGCCGCTAGCATGGATATCCCTGACCCTCTCTCGCCACTTCTCCCTATCGTTCATCGCCTCTGGCAAATCTTCAGGGCTACATCTCGTATCCTCACATAGCTGCTGGATGTATGTTCAGAAAAACAGTACAAAAATAGATATACAATTGGTGGTGAAGTTGAATCATTGAGAACTGTGCAAGTGACTTAGTTTTGAACAAATAAACCAATGTTATTTGCCTACAAAAGAAGTTTTCATTGAAAAGGGCACACATATAACCCCGAACAATTTTCCAATAAAACAGATCATATAATCTTGTTAAAAACCAACAAAAAGTAAAGTACTTGGCAGCTAATCGAATTTGAAGCTTCAGCAAGCCACAGAGAAAAGATAAAGAAAGGAAAAAAAATGATAAATTTCTTGACTTTACAGGGGATCTGGAACCGGTGCTCGGATCTGTAGTGATGCTAAGATATATGCAAGAGAAGTTTAGAAGACTTACTATTACTTGAATTCTTAGAATAATCAGCAGATACAGTGTATCACAAAAGTGAGTACACCCCTCACATTTCTGCCGATATTTAAGTATATCTCCCCATGAGACCACACTGACAAAATGACACTTTGACACAATGAAAAGTAGTCTGTGTGCAGCTTATATAAGAGATTAATTCATTTTCCCCTCAAAATAACTCAAAATATAACCTTTAAAAGGTAAACCCCTGCCAACAAAAGTGAGTACACCCCTTAGGGAAAGTTGTCAATATTAACATACACCATGTCAATAGTCAATATTTTGTGTGGCCACCATTATTATCCAGAACTGCCTTTACTCTCCTGGGCATGGAGTTTACTAGAGTTTCACAGGTAGCCACTAGAATGCGCTTCCACTCCTCCATGACGACGTCGCGGAGCTGGCAGATATTTGAGACTTTGCACACCTCCACCTTCCGCTTGAGGATCCCCAAAAAATGTTCTATTGGGTTCACGTTAGGAGACATGTTTGGCCAGCTTTACCCTCAGCCTCTTCAGTAAAGCAATGGTCGTCTTGGAGGTGTGTTTAGAGTCATTGTCATGGTGGAACACTGCCCTGTTACCCAGTTTCTGGAGGGAGGGGATCATGGTCTGCTGCAGTATTTCAGAGTACATGTTGGAGTACATGTTTCCCTCAATGAAATATAACTCTACAACTCCTGCAATACCCATGCAGCCTTAAACCATGACATTCCCACCACCATGCTTGACTGTAGGCATGACACACTTATCTTTATACTCCTCACCTGGTCGCCGCAACACATGCTTGAAGCCATCAGAACCAAACAAATTAATCTTCATCTCATTAGATCATAGGACATGGTTCCAGTAATCAATGTGCTTTGTTGACATGTCTTCAGCAAACTGTTTGGAGGCTTTCTTGTGTATCGTCTTCAGAAGTGGCTTCCTCCTGAGGTGACAGCCATGCACACCAATTTGATGTAGAGTGCGGTGTATGGTCTGTGCACTAACGGGCTGCCCCCTACCTCTTCAATCTCCGCAGTAATGCTGACAGGACTCCTACGCCGATCTTTCAAAGAAAGCATTTCGATGTGACGCTCAGCTCGTGCGCTCAGCTTCTTTGGACGACCTACCCGAGGCCTGTTCTGAGTGGACCCTGCTCTTTTAAAACGCTGGATGATTTTAGCCACTGTGCTGCAGCTCAGTTTCAGGGTGTTGGCAATCTTCTTGTAGCCTTGGCCATCTTCATGTAGCGCAACAATACGTCTTTTAAGATCCTTTGCCATGTGGTGCCATGTTGGAACTTTCAGTAACCATTATGAGAGAGTGTGAGAGCTGCACTACAAATTTGAACACACCTGCTCCCTATGCACATGGGCCTAGTAACACATGGGCCAAGTAACACTAATGAGTCACATGACATTTTGGAGGGAAAAAGACGAGCAATACTCAATTTGGACATTTAGCGGTGTAGTTTCTTAGGGTTGTACTCACTATTGTTGGCAGGAGTTTAGCTTTTAATGGTTATATTTTGAGTTATTTTGATAGGGAAATAAATTAACTCTGTTATATAAGCTGCACACAGACGACTTTTCATTGTGTCAAAGTGTCATTTTGTCAGTGTTGTCCCATGAAGAGATATACTTAAATATCTGCAGAAATGTGAGGGGTGTACTGACTTTTGTTATACACTGTATCTGGTATGGGTGAGCAAATATATGCCTGTATAATAAACAGCAGCTTATTCGAAGTATATACAAATAATTTAATCACACACACACACAAACACGCTCATTCACATACACATAAACAAACACATACACACACATGTATATGAGCTATAATGAACAAATCCTAGAAGCAACATCCCACAAAACAGGAACCACCTACCTCCCATCACTAAAACTATCCAAATAAGACAAATAAGACATGCGGGACACTGCAGAAGAAGTAAATACAAAGCCATAAGCTACGTTCTATCATGGCCGATTCATGCAGACATGCATGTGTTAGACGACCGGCTAGAAGTTGTCTGCAACAGTTGTGTACGGATACAGGATGTAGTGTAGAAGAGCTGGCGGAAGCGATAGATGATAGAGAGAAATGCCAAGAAAGAATCAGAGAAATTCTTGCTACATGCGTGACAAGATGTTTTATATATATATATATATATATATACATATATTATCTGTCATAAAATCAACCAACGGATTTATGTGTCACATTGATTTGAGGGAAAACTATTAATGCTGAATAGCAATACTTCACACCTGTATGTAAATATTTCAAGGTTTACTCCATCATCATCATCATGCCGCCAGCACGGATATCCCTGACCCTCTCTCGCCACTTCTCCCTATCGTTCATCGCCTCTGGCAAATCTTCAGGGCTACATCTCGTATCCTAACATAGCTGCTGGATGTATGTTCGAGCTGGTCGTCCTGCTTTTGCTCGGCCATATGCGGGGGTCCATAGGAGTACATCACTGATGAGTTCGTCCTTGCTTCTCCAGCAGTGTCCTGCGTGTCTGGTTTCTCTTTGTACCTTGTTTTGTTCAGTCAGTCGTTCAACTCTGTGTGCTATCTTTATTGCCGCCATGTTTTTCTTCTTGTTCGTCGTTGCTTCTCAAACCGTTTCATGTCATCTATGTCGGTGAGACCAGTGACGAGGATTCCACTGGTCTATGTCCCCTCATTTTATTCATTTATGTTGGTGACAACATTTATCTCACTTTTTTTTAAACAACGGAGAATTGTCGAGTATTGGCGGAACGGTTAACCGCTTCATTCGAGCATTACGCGCCAACTGACTCTATCGTATCTCTAACTTCTAAATTTTCCAGGATTATGTATTCAGGTGACCTTTGAAAGCTGTACTTTCATGTGATCTCAAGTTCACAATTCTTCGCTCAAATCCAGGATTATGTATTCAAGTGACCTTTGAAAGCTGTACTTTCATGCGATCTCAAGTTCACTATTCTTCGCTCAAATACAGGCTTATGTATTCAAGTGACCTTTGAAAGCTGTACTTTCATGTGATCTCAAGTTCACTATTCTTCGCTCAAATCCAGGATTATGTATTCAGGTGACCTTTGAAAGCTGTACTCTCATGTGATCTCAAGTTCACTATTCTTCGCTCAAATCCAGGCTTATGTATTCAAGTGACCTTTGAAAGCTGTACTTTCATGTGATCTCAAGTTCACTATTCTTCGCTCAAATCCAGGCTTATGTATTCAAGTGACCTTTGAAACCTGTACTTTCATGTGATCTCAAGTTCACTATTCTTCGCTCAAATCCAGGCTTATGTATTCAAGTGACCTTTGAAAGCTGTACTTTCATGTGATCTCAAGTTCACTATTCTTCGCTCAAATCCAGGATTATGTATTCAAGTGACCTTTGAAAGCTGTACTTTCATGTGATCTCAAGTTCACTATTCTTCGCTCAAATCCAGGCTTATGTATTCAAGTGACCTTTGAAAGCTGTACTTTCATGTGATCTCAAGTTCACTATTCTTCGCTCAAATCCAGGATTATGTATTCAAGTGACCTTTGAAAGCTGGACTTTCATGTGATCTCAAGTTCACTATTCTTCGCTCAAATCCAGGATTATGTATTCAAGTGACCTTTGAAAGCTGTACTTTCATGTGATCTCAAGTTCACTATTCTTCGCTCAAATCCAATCATTCACGGTATCGTTCCAAGTGGTTTAACAGTAGAAGTTTATTCAATAAACCAATCATTTTCTCCTATCTTTTAAGTTATACTGTAACGACGATGAACTTCAAACGAAGGGGAGAGGTCCGCTGGTCTCTCGAGCGAAGGGAGAGACCCATTGGTTACTCAATCAGACCAGTCAGCTCCTCGAGTGTATTCTCCAGCCGTCGTACTACTTCACTGCCACTGAAGAAAGGTGTGTGCGAACTCTCATTGACTGTATTCTTACAACACACAATCGTCGAAAAATAAAAATATGAATTATAGTTTTATACATCGACGATTTTTCGTTATTTGCCCTGCGGTTCAATATACGACAATACATGATCAAAGAGACTCTGATTTTTTAAAAATATATCGATCTATATGCAAATAATTGTCTTGGATATGACTCTAAACTCTATCTGATAGTCCCGGAGCTTTGAAAAATGTAGAGTACACACTGATTGCCATTACGTCCAGGGCTATTTTGTCTCTAATTAGTTGTATCAGTTACGCATCCATCTTTGAGTCAAATAGAATTGTCCAAGCGTCAATTAAGAACTATTATTAGTTATGCGCAAATTATTCATATTACATAGGAATATTTGATGAATAGAATTGTTAATGTTAAATAGCAATACATGGAACTATGTGCAAATAAGTGAACTCTAGCAACTTGTTTAAAAACAAAATTGCCCACAAGCTATTTGCTAACAAGTCTTGTATATAAAATAAAATTTGGCATTAAATAACCGATCAAAGTTTATGGATAAATAAAACAGTAACCAGCCAAAGTAAACATAGATAGGGCTATTAGTTTTGGCGTGAACTATATGACTGAATTAAGAATGAGTTGTCGACTAATGAGATCTGGCCATGTAAATCTATTCTATAGGCACATCGCAGGTGTAGATTTTTTGTATAAAATTATCAGAACTTTGAAATTCTAATTCATGACAAAAGACAAGATATAAGCAAAGAAATAGGGAAAAATTTTAGAAATTAAAAAAAATAATACTGTATTCATATCACCACTGCATCAGATCAGAAAGTAGAATAGAAATCAAGAGGAAGGCTGGAAAATATTTAAATTACCCAAGAGCATAGAAGAAAGAAAATTATAGGACGTAAAAATAAGAGTTGCGCTCCTGAAATAACCCCCAAATCTTTGCAGAGATGTTTGAAGTGTTAGAATTTGAAGAAAGAAACGAAACAACACCATTGAAATGAAAGCATAATTAGAATTGACAATGTTGAGATGATTAAATTATTTTAATTTCATTTCAAACTATAAGAGTAATTGTATTGCTAAGGGTCAAAGAATTACGAACATCGTACGTTTACATTGACATTTTTGTGTAGTTTCTCAAGATTTTTTTCACACGGTTATATGATATCAGGTATTCATTTCTGAAAGAAATCATTTGCCAACAGATGTATTTGACCAGCTGATCGTGACCCTAACAGGTACTACCACTCTGTAGCAGAATAAACATGGGAATTAAAGATTTAGTTTAGCTTCATACATAGGACACTTTTGAGGGTTTCGTACCTCTGGCCAGGGGATAGAATCAGCTTATTCTAAGCCTCGCCGATAGGATATGTTGAGGAGATACCGGGGGTTACATGAGGTTTGTTGCCCCTGAATCGCCACCTTAAATCGTAAAATACTAAAGGTAAGTAAATTCACTAAATACATGGCCAGTATACAAACGGTATTCAAATAAATAGTAGCAGTTTGTATTTGCTCATACGAGGTGGATTTTTAAAAGGACTACGACTAGTTTGAATTCAGAGTTCTCCTTCTCCTAAATTGGTTATCTTACCAAAGCTCAGGAACTTCAGTGAGAACAGACGGAATCATGTTTAATGGAAGAGCATCTGCACGAAGTGAAATTCAGAAAGCATCGACGAGAACTCGGGTCATCGACCATATTTCCTAGAACGATATTTGTCGTGAACTCGGGTCAGCGACCATATTTCCTAGAACGATATTTGTCGTGAACCCCACCAAACGTACGAATGATGCACAAGGGTTTTTTTAAAGGTGGGTCTGGGCGCAGACATGTCTGATTTCCCCCCAAATGCCACGGGCTCCGTCGGCATTTCCATAAAAAGTAGCACTTCAGTTTTAGCCCCTCTGCAGATTGCTAGAGCCAGGAGGAACGGCCTTCTGAGGCGGGAGGAATGTCAGTCGCTGTCACCCAATATCATTACTAGGTATCCTCGGTACCCATACCATGCAGCCTTGACCGAGCGAGAAAACGCTCCCGATCAGAGCCACAGTCAGTCAAACACGACCAGCTCAGGGTGTCTTGTCGCCCAATTGTAGTTGAAGTAGTAGTCATTTGTATTTACCCAACCTCTCCGTTATGAGCAGGATATTACATAAATTAAATTTTTAGGCGCTTTAAATATGGTTTGATTTAAGTTTTGCTTTTCCAACACTGGTTGTTTGCATTATTACTTACCAGTATCTGGTGAAGAGATCAAATATATTTATATTTTTACTAATGTGCATTAAAGCTAAATGAAACGCAATTTTCTCAGTGATTCAAACACAGTCACCGATTCGTTTTCCTACTATTACAACTGTTTCGCTTAGTTCGAACCTAGTAGTAGTACTAGTAACCTAGCTAAGAAATTATATATATACTATTTTCCCAACCCCTCCGCTCGGGCAGGATATGACACAAGGTCAATTTTTAAGCGGTGTTTAACAGGTTTTAATTCAGAGTTTTCCTTCTCCTAGACTAGTTGCCTAACCAAGGCTGAAGAACCTAGTCTGTCCTACTATTTACCCATAGCTGGAGGGAGAGAAATTGGATTCATACCTTTCCCAAGGGTATTAGTGCTATGTGAAATGCAATCAGTCTCGTCCAGGATTTGAACTCTTGTCGCCGTGTTCATTTCATTAGAAATTATATGATGAGTTTTCTCCAGAGCTAGTAGACAGGCGAGATGGAGATATTATCAGATATATTTTTTTTAAATAATTGCTTTGAGAATCCATAGTTTATATCCTGAATTCTTACAACATATTTTTTTCAAAAAAGCGCAAAAAATAGAAAAACTAATAGAATAATCTTCAGCATTAGGTGCCAGTCTGTAATGCCAAAAGGACATTGATCACTCGTTTAGCGTTTTCTTTCATAAAACAAAAAAAAACAAAAAGCATAATGCTCTATGAACTTAAAGCCATGTTCAATATGCAGGCATCTTAAAAAAGACGAAAATTACAACATTCAAATCAACATGCTACATATGAAGAAGCAACATAAACATCCATTTCACTTACATGTTCTTAAGATTTTTCTTAACTGTAAAACGCTGTAAAAGTCTATTTTTTAATTGAAATTTAAAATAAACTATTGTGCACGAAGAAATAAAAAAAATCGAAGGAAAATTATAACTTCAAAACCTGTATATATATATATATATATATATATATATATATATATACTTTGTAAAAGTAAGTAAAGTAGGTGACCTTAGTTGAGGGTGACTCGAAGGTTCCCTTTTAAATATCTACAACACCGGGGAGTAGAGGAGGGCGCTACTCCATTCTCTGGATTGCTCCATCTTACCCTTGATCCTTATCTTATAACGCTGAGTGTTAAGTAAGACAGAATCAAGTACCATTTTTAAGCTTTGGTATGACTTGACCAGAGACCATTGGCGAAGAGTCTACTCATATGACCAATATATGTATAGTACTGACCATAAATAAGCTCACTCCAACAAATTTTTAGTGAAGAATCCATTTTCTTCAAAAACCAAAATCTAGGTTTCAATTAATTTTAGGGGGATGTCATATAATAGAATGGATATTAGACGGTATTATTTATTACCAAAAACTTCATTATTTATTAACAAACATTGCATTGAAACTGAGCCTAAAAAATAAAATCATATCACATATGTAACCAAAAATTAATCTACATACTCATCAGAGGGATACTTACTTTGGATTTGGGCGCCTCGAGTTAGGTAATGGTTTGCAAGATACACTAGCAAACCTTCACGAGTGAGTTCGAGTCTCACTGTGAGCCCGATTCATACGGCCTTGTGCCACATTTTAGCAAAAAGCTTAGTAAATTACTATTTATTCTGTATTTCACACTATTGAGAGGATTAGAATACGCTGATTGTATCCCCTATAAAGGATTAAGACTCTGCCAAAAATAATGTCCTGAGTACAACACTAAATTGCATCTGATAATGGGACTCCAGTCATGGATATTTTTCGAGTTTGGAATATCTCTTCATAGTAATTACTTACAAATCTTCTACGACTCGAATTGGTAGAATATGTTTGGGTCATATCTCTATTTCAAATGGATCTGTTTAAATATTATGTGTGTTCGATAAGAATACATGATATCATATAAAAATAAATAATTTGTATTAATAATAGGTACATGAAAATATAATTGTTCAGTAAGGATTATTATTTGGTAAGGTGGGTAGAGCATTCACCAATGGCCCGGGAGACCGGGCCATAATCCCTGGTCCTGTCATACCAAAGACATAAAAAATGGTACCTGATACATCCTTGCTTAACACTCAGTATTATAAGGTATGTATCAGGTTAAATTGGAGCAATCCAAGGAAAAGAGAAGCGCCTTCCCCTACACTTCGATGTGGTAGCTATTAAAAAGGGAGCCTTCGGTCGCCTTCGACTACGGTCTCCAATTTTACTTATATGTATTGATAGGAAGGAATGCTTACTATCACATGAACATGGACAAATAAACAAAAATCTTAAGAAACAATACAAAGATTGTAAGTATGAATGCACATTTAACGCTATTCACTAATATTTTGTGCCTAGTGGGCTGGGGTTGTAAAATACACCGACTGCCTCTCTGCAGAGGCATAAGACCCCTGCCAACGAAGCGGCACAAAACAATCTGTAATGCTGGAGCTTTATAGAATCTGCAGTGCCTCTTCATTACCATTGTTCCCGGTCCACTTTGACACGGAGTGGAAGCACCTGATATGTTCGTATCTATGGGTAAAAATAAAAACTTGACATTAAAAATGTGAGTAAGCTGAGGACTTAAGCTAAAATGAATTGCTAGAAATAGAACTGTTTCACCATTTAACTGTGTGTAACGACTGATATTTAATTAAACTGAGAGTGATACATAGCAATATTTGAAACCATTTAACATTGTGCGAAAAAATAAGCTCAGGCTGGTTTTAAAATGTTATCACCAAAATGTATTTACAAATTATGTATATTTTAAACCAGACATTGGCATAATGGTTAGAGTGTTCGCCAATGGACCGGGAGACCTGGGTTAAATCCCAGGTCGAGTCATACCAAAGACTCAAAAAATAGTACTTGATGCCTCTTTTTGCTTAACACTCAGCATTATAAGGTATGGATCAAGGGTAAAGTGGAGCAATCAATGGAAAGAAGTAGCGCCCTCCCCTACACTTTCGTGTAGTAGCTATCGAAAAGAGAGCCTTCGGGTCATCCTCGACTATGTTCGCCAACTTTTTTATGTATATTTTATATATGTATAAACAGGATTTGGCTTTAAATAATCAAAGATGTTCGATATGCTATAAAAAACAACAAAACCAAACTAATCTCAAATATCTAGTCTTAAGATTACTCTAAACATGTTGTGTCGTGAAAATCAATCAATCAATCGTTATTTTAGACTCTTACAAATCCATATTTTTTATGTTTCTTGAATATGTCACAAGAATTAGCCAAAAGCGTTAGAAATAAATTATCTTTCGCGAATAAAAGAAAAACTAATATCTTTTAAAAATCATTAAATAGTCTTAATCAGTGAAATTTAATGAAACTAGCATCAAAGAAGAGTTATTGCCAAAATGCTCAATAATCAACAAGGATGAAAGAATACCTCTACATTCCGGAAATGACTATTTCAACAGCCAATACCAAAAATCAAAAAAATAATAGTAATACAAGGGAGACATCTTACAACCTCAAATAAAAAAAAAGGCTACTTAAACAAGTCTGTCAAAAAACTTGAAGATGACGTAAAAGATTATTTGAATGTAGCTCTCTTGCTATCGGCAATATAAATTCTACCCTCTTAAAAAGAAAATGGAAATTAAAATATTCTTTTTGTCAGTCTCACGGCTAAAATCAGAAAAAGAGACAAAAAAAGACTAATTAACTTTTTCTCAAATTTGAAAGATCTTCTAAAATCTAAATATTTCTAAACAGTTCATCACATAATAATAAAAACTGTTTTATCACATAATAAATCAAGACTACTGAAAAAGAAATACAAAATTCATCTTGTAATGTTATGAGACGTGCTAACAAAGCCAGTGATCGTGTTGTTCTAAACCACTAGTTTACAAACGTTTTAGCTGATACCCGTCTCTATTTCAGGATTTACATCACGTGGACTCTCAAATAGATAATAATGTAACCTCGTGAACCCTCATAAAAATAAAAAATGAAATCTAATAGACCCCCATACAAATTAAGAGAAAACGTATCAAATATTTAATGAATAACATGTCCAATATTTCCCCTGTGTAATGACACTTAGTGAGAGAGATGTGTTTGCTTTCATTGGTGCATCAATCAAAGCAAGCACATCTCTCTCACTAAGTGTCATTATACGGGAGAAATATTGGACATGATATTCATTAAATGTTTTGATAAATTGCAAAATCTTGTCTACATTTTTGACAAAGATTCTCGTAATTCTCCTTGGACAACAACTTCCTTGACGATAGTATGAAAAACCTCTGATACAAATCAACAGATTTATTAGAATAACATTTTCTCGAAAACCGCTCCAAATTCCCCAAATTAAGAAAAAGCGCCACTGACTCAGTAAAAGATACGTTAAAAAGCTTTTTCTACAAATAATGGAACGGCTTCCAGGGAAATAAAAGAGCGAATTAAGCAGAAAAAACTCACTAAACACGAACCCCTCAAACATCAAGATACCATACTCTGACCTCCATATTACGGTAAAACCTATAGTGGATGAGGACCATGAAATTCAACAAGTCAGAATCAGGAACAAAAGGGCAGACCACCTGAAACACCAAGTCCAAAACTAAACCATGGGATTTACGGAATTTCATGAAAGAAAATGGACTCGAAAAAATATGAAAAAAGAAGTAACAATTCGTTTAATAAACAAAAATCAAAATCTTTGCATACAAATCATTCATACAAAGAAAAACATATTGCCATTAAATAAATCACAAGGCTTGATATACCATAAAACAAAACAAAAACCTGAAGAACAAATAATGCAGAGATTGGATCGGAGTTTTTCAACAAGAATATCGATGTGGAAATGAGAAAACCTATATATCAAGCTCAACCCTGGGATCACTTTTTTTTCGGAATCCCACTTTCATTCAATGACTTTAAACCCATCACCCCGCCAATTTTATTATTTGCCATATTTACTCACAGAATGCAGCATTTGTTCAGATCAATAACATAAAAAATCCCCTCAAAATATTTCAGTTTCATTCATTTTACATTCGTTTGGTTTCTTTTTTTATTAGTATATCAACTTTTGGGGTTTATTTAATAAAAATGCAATCTTTTAGAAGAACAGTAGTGACTCAATTTAACACACAGCTGGAGGAATAAAGAGTTACATACCTTTCGCAAAGGTTCCGAGAGTAAACGTAATAGAACCACTGGATATAGAACTCACTAACTATGATTTAGGAGTCCAACACATTAGTCACTACTCTATGGGAATTGCCTCTCAGCTTCATTTGACGGTGAAAATCTAATCATTAAGATCCCCATTGAAGAAACTGTAAATGTTATTAATAATTATGTTTATTAGCATACTATTTATGCTTTATTGCTTTATTAATGCCCTTGGGAAAGATATAAAACCTATTTGTTCTTCCACAAACTATAGGTAAATAGTTGATCAGGTTGGGTTTTAGTTTTGTTTGGTTTTATGGCATATCAGTCATGGTAGGTTATTTAATGATAAACCCTTATATATATATATATATATATATATATATATATATATATATGATTTCTAAACACATTTGGTAATTAATTTTTATTAACAAGCCTAATTCATTCTTTTACAAACAGTTAAATGATTTCACTTATTTCTATCTAATACGAATAATTCTATTTACTATTAATCATTTGTTTGCACAATATTTAATATTTACAAGTATTTCCATGTATCAATAACAATTCAATTAAACATTACTCATTTGTTTACACACAGTTAAATGATGAAACAGTTCTATTTCAAACAATTTAATTCAGCATATCAACAAAATAAATAGTTTCAAGTATTACTATGTATCAATAACAATTCAATTAAATACCACTCATTTTTACAGAGAGTTAAATGTAAAGACAGTTCTTTTTCAAACCATTCGGTTTAGTATAAGTACACAGTTTAAATGCTTAATAGTTCTATTTGACCAATACATAGGAACAAAGTAGTTGCTACTACTCCGGGCCAGAGTTGACCTGGGAGCAAAAGCAATGAAGAGGTACTCCGTATTCCAGAAAGCCCAACATTACTGTAGCCTCAACATACGATTGTTTAGTATCATATCAGAACTCTCGTTTGGTGATTTTTAATTTTTTTTCAGAGATGCAGTCGGGGTATTTTGCAGCCCCAGTGACTGGGCTTGTCAGGCTAGAAGGAAAACTTTCAGCTGTACTCTGCGTAACAAATTGAACTTGAATCACATTCTCTCCAGAACATATAATCTCTAGAAATTATATCTTATAGTGGATATAAAAGTACACTGAAGGCGATACCCTTACCTGTATGCATAACATAATCCAAGACAGGTTCATATGCCGTTAAAGTCAATCAATCAATCTGCCTAAGTTCTAATACTCATTCCCACTGTAATATAATAGCCGAGGGATTTCATTTTATATATCTTACCTTTCGGTTTAGTTCGGCTGAGAACCTTTCGCTTAGCGCATGGGTTATTTAGGTGCAACATGAGAGCAGGTGTTGACGCGCGCGCGGGGAGGATGTGTCATTCAGAGATGTCAAAATAAAAATCCCAGATAGGAATTGTGATCAGGGGATGTAAGTGACGTCATGCACCGGAGGCGTGCGCGGAGGATTTTGGGGGATTTGAGAAAAGTCTGTGAGTTGAGTTTTAGCATCCAAGGACGACGGTTGACTTTCGGAGCTCGCCGAGGCCTTGCAGCGGGTGTCGCACGTGGTGGGGGGCAGATGGAAAAGTCAGCATAGAAAGATTGTGTATCACTCTCCTTATGTCGAAAAACCTTTTAACTCAAAGGTAATAAAAAGTTTCGTACCTGAACTAAGACGTCGTAAGTGTTTTTTTGTGTTTCGGGATTCCTATGTTATCTATATATGAGTTGTGAACATTCTATGTACGCTTCACATATCCGTATCATGGGTATGTTACACCACCTCAGCATGGTGGGGTCCTCGTGGTGTAATGGTTAAAGCGATGGACTGCGGAATCGTAGTAAGCGAGTTCGTACTCCAGTCGCGCTATTACGTTTACTTTCGGGCAAATACCGTTAGGAAAGGTATGAATCCCCTTATCCTCCCAGCTATGGATTAAATAGCACCACTACTGTTCTTCTAGGAGAATGGCTTTGGCATTAAATAACCTAAAAAGAGTTGATATGCCATTAAACAAAAGAAACCAAAGAAACCACCTCAACAGATTTTATGGTTCAAAAATAGCTAAAAAGTTTTTAAAATTATAATCTGGTTTTAACAATTTTACAGAAATTTAAGCGGCCCGGGTATAAGTATGAAAGTAAAGTCTTATAAGATGCTCCTTGCCTGTCAAATATAATGAGATACGCATCAAAAAAAGGATTGCTGCCCATATACAAATAATCAAGTTAGACGAACCGAAAATAGACAAGGAAAAAAGTCACCACTAAATTCTAATAAAAGCTACTGTAACGGCAAATAAGATCATGTAAAAATAGAAATTTACCATGTCAACACAGAGATTGAAAAATGAGGTAAAATTCTACAAACGAAACACAATAACACACACACAATAACACACAAACACACACACAAACACACACGCATGCGGGTACACATGCACCACACACATACACACACACACACATACACACACAGATATTTATGCGTATATATATATATATATATATATATATATATATATATTCTTTCACTACCACTCTGTATAAAAAAAAAAGTCCGTTCAACTTTTTGCCTTCTTAATTACAGAAACGAATGTTCACAGAGATATAAAATAGTTTTCATAAAGAATTTCATAAAAACAGGCCCAACTAATTTCTTCCTCGCACACATTAAAAGAACTTCGTATCATTACAGAAAGAAAAAAAAATTATTAATTATGGATTTCTAGATTAATTTGTCGAAGAAATAAAACTGACCGTAAATAAAACCAATAACATTAATTCATATAATAAGCACAACCAAAATAGTAATATCATAAAATGATTTTATTGTAATCAAATGCACCAAAGTTATAAGGGAGATGAAATGGCTATTAAAGATATTACACGTAGACACATATCACCCATTGGTCACAATAAATATAGATCTATCATAAAAAAAGATTAAAGCATCTAATTTTATCACTAGCAATAACACTAGCCCTAAAAAACCTTTTACAAAATAATGTTATCTATTATTTTTATGACCACTAGAAGCTTATTACTATCATAAAGATAAAAGTTCCTACGTTTATCATACAACTACGAACTTTTTAGCGCTATATATATATATATATATATATATAATGTAATTCAATATATATATATATATATATATATATATATATATATATATATATATATATATATATGTGTGTGTGTGTGTGTGTGTGTGGTAAGGCAGCAGTCTTTCAATTAAGCATATACATAATACAATATATATATATATATATATATATATATATATATATATATATATATATATATATATATATTGTCATCCACAGACAGACTGTTTCGTTCTATCAGAACTCTTCAGTGTGGCTAGACACGCAGGACGCTCGAAGCCGGGATCGAAACCCGTCCAACTTTACATTAGACTAAGTCTCAACAAGCGGACTACGTTGGCTAAGGGAATTTTTTGGGTATTTATTTAGCAACAGCAGCAGCATCTGTTTGTTTACATTTTTATACCCTATCGGCTATCAGAGTGCTCCATTCTTTCGAAGAGCTTTGCATTATGCGAGCGGCGGCCGACAATTCCTTCACCAGAGTGCTCACCCCATGGAGGAGCGTATGCGTGTGTGTGCATGTGTATGGTTAGACGGTAGTCTTTCATTTAACCATGTTTGATTGAATAATAGACACAGTTTGTCTATATAATTTCATAAAAATACTTCCAAGTTTCCTGATAAGTGTTTTGGTTTTAGGTTGAAATTGGTAGAAGAATTTACCAAAATTCTACTGCACACTAATAAAATCTCTTAAAAGCACTATTTACACATGCAAACAACACCTGGTGATGGCCTATGAATGGTCCGAAAGCACTCGGGAGAATTTTTGTAAATTCGTCAACCAATCAGGAAACTTGAAAGTTCCTTAATAAGATTATATTGACAACATATGTCTTTATCATTAAATCAAACAAGCACACACAAGCACATACACACACACACACACACACACACACATATATATATATATATATATATATATATGCACTTATATGCTTTTTTGTCGTAGATCCAAAGAAGGAAAGAAAGAAATATTTTCAAATGTGTAAGTCCACGAAGTGATTTGCATTCTTTTAGGATTTATCCATTTATCTTTTTATTAATTTCGTTCTTACATACGTGTATGTTTCCAGTTTTTTGCTTTCGTCAGAGAATATATGCGGCAAAAGAACTTGTTAATGGGGTACTCAATGTGACTTGAACTCACTCGTGTTTAAAATATACAAATCTCTTTGTGGACTTACTCATTTTATTATATATATATATATATATATATATATGTGTGTGTGTGTGTGTGTGTGTGTGTGTGTATATATATATATATATACATATATATTCTAAAGTAGTCAATTATAGAAATTTACGCATAAGAATGAAGAGTCATATCACAATTTTAAGTGAGCGTATATTGACACATCTGAATTCATTTGGATTTAAAAGAATTAAACTGTATAAATATCTGTTCTTAATTCGGCAATTAAATCACGTGACTAAAACATGGTTTATTTTCTAAGTCACACGGCTCACTCTGGCGCCAAATTACTCAGTATATATTTACTTTCATGGAGACAATTTGATACCTATTCTAATCTTTTATTCAACAGATTGATAAAATCCAGTAAACTTAGGCAATATTTGTTCGACAATTACAATGTTCAATGTTTTGATCCCTCATTACAAATATACACTCTTTCAAAAATTGACAACCTCTGCTTCTCCATGTAGTTTTCTTTACATTTCCAGATCTACACTGTCTCATACTCTTAGCATAACGTTCAGTCCTGAAGAAACTTCTTTGATTATTGTATCTTTCCTTCCACAGTCACTATGTCGATCATATATAGACTTTATCCTGTCCATCTTCTGACTTTTGCTGGTCCAACTACATTTTAATGAAGCATTTATTTTCGGATTAGCATTTATAAATACATATATTTGATCTTTTCGATCACATGATTGTATTGTATACTTTGGTTATACCACCTGATTGTACTTCATTATATAAATAAGGTTGATTAAACTTTTTCCTCAACATTGCCATCGATGACTGCACATGAGACTTTAAGGATAAGATATCTTAGATTTTGTACTTGCTCTGCAAGAACATCATCGTAAATTTTTTAGATTAAAACATTTCGTACATATATATATATATATATATATATATATATATATATATATATATATATATATATATATATATAGGTAATATTCGGTCAGGTTAAAACAGAGTTTGGAGTAATTCCCTCAGGACAAGAAAATCATTCAAGAGCTGAACATTTAAATTTTCCTGGTAGTGAGCTCAATGTAATTTATTACAGAGCAATATTTCTTTAAGAAAAAAAACCAAAGACCGGTTAATTCATGATTATAAATTTATTTCGATCCCGTATTTTCAGTTTCTGGTATGAACTAAATACATATTTTTTTCTTCATGTTTTTGGTTCACACCAGAAACTGAAAATACGGGATCGAAATAAATTTATAATCATGAATTAACCGGTCTTTGGTTTTTTTCTTAAAGTTTTATATATATATATATATATATATATATATATATATATATATATATATGTGTGTGTGTGTGTGTGTGTGTGTGTGTGTATGTGTGTGTGTATTCTAGGCAGATCTCTCTCGTCTACATGCTTCGAACGTAGATAGATCTAATAAAAGAAAATGATTTCACAATTAAAAAAGGTAAGAAGCAGACGACACCTCGTACAAACTATAACGGACTAATGTACTAGTCACTTTTATTGAAATATCTTCACTGTTTTTTTGTGTTTTGGTTCCGGTTCAGGAAGTAGACGGTATTGGGAAAGTACTAGTTAAACACAGGTCACTTCTCACTTTCCTCTAAGTTTAAGCTATTTGTTGGGGTTATTTAGATTTGGTGTTGGCTATTTGTTTTTTTAGGTTTTGCGGTTTACATTTATGACTTCATTGGTTTTCTTCCTAGTCCATCTTATTCGTTGGCGTCTTCTTATCTCTGGATCCTGCAGCGGAAGAAAAGAAAGGATACGACCATAAGAGTTACCTTTTAAATTTCATTTTTTTTTTTTTTTTTTGAGTTTTCACACGGCTACTTTGTAGTGAGGAATGTCCTCCCGGACAATAGGGTGGAGTCCTTTCTACCAAATAAGGCGTTGAAATGCACTAGTTGTTTTCTGTAGTTGATAAGTCCAAAGTCGTTGGTTTCTGTGGTGTCAGCATGTTAGCAGCAGACATGGTGTCAGGCTATTAAACTTAATCAGCCATGTTTTCGTTGCTTGCGGTTTCTGTTTTTGTTCTCCGGCGGAGGCTAAAGTCAGCTCAAATTTCCCTTTTGCGTAGGAACGATCTTTTTCCAGGGTACGTCGTTCCAACTTCCAGTCAGGGATCTCTCGGAATTCTGCACTCCTTGAACTTATTTTGCTTATTTCATTTTTCTTTTTTCTAATCACTACACATATTAAAAGGAAAATGAAGGAGATTCATTTCCTAGTGATTTCATAAATTCTGTTTCTGGATTCAAAACTTGTGTTAATATTTACCAAATTTATCCGAAAGGAACAGGAAGTGACGCTAGATCATTTTTTTTTAAGCAGAGTAAGGCTGGTTTGAAATCAGAGTTCAACTCCTGAAACATTTGCTTTAGTAAAGCTTATTAACCCAGTCTTTTCTGAAATTTAATCGGATCTGGAAGGAGAAAATATGGATCTATGCTTTTTTCCCCAAGAGCATTAGCATAAAGAGACACATAAACTGTTTCTTCCAGAATTTGAACCCGAATCACAAATCCTTTTTCTACGGTGAATGCAGTTTCAGTATTGATATTTTGGAGGTAAATAAAACTCTTCAAAACCTTGCCCAGTCGGCTGGGGCTGCAGAATACACTGACTGCTTCTCTGTAGAGGGGATGGACCTCCATAATGAGTGTCCTGAATAAAACACAAAGCGACAGTGAGTTTCCAGTAAGGCTGGAGCTTTAGGAAATGTGGATTACCCCTTCATTGCCATCGCTCCCATGCCCATTCTGGTTCAGAGTGGTAGCACCTGATAGGCTACTATCTATTGGTCAAATAGAACTAAACTGCGTACTTATGCTAAACTGAACTACTTTAAATAGAACAGTTTTAAATAGAACTAACATTTGTACTTATGCTAAACTGAATTGTTTAAAATAGATCATTTTTGGCATTTAACTATTTTTTACATTTAAGTGTAGATAAAATTTATACTTGTACTAAATAGAATTGTCTGAAATTTAAATCAGGATTAAATGACCCGAAAAAGTTGATACGCCGTAAAACAAAACGAACAACCAACCAATCTTCAGAACCTCTCATTTTATCTTAAAAGTAGTACTGAAAATGTTTTTTTAAATATTTTGAGCTCATTTTTTTGTAAAATTGTTAACCTTAGTCACAGGGCAGCTAAGAGCCAAAGACCATGTTTTGAAAAGGTTTGTCTTTGTTTGCACATAGTTCTTGCATTACACATCCTTCATTAAAATATATGAGCATGTAAATTGTGTTGACTCAACTTGACCTTAATAACTTTTCAAGTGGGTATCAAATAAAACTGCGTGATTCGTTTTCCTAATACATTCATTATCTTTCATTCTCTATTAGCGCTTTTGCTAGGCCCAAGCGACCTTCTGCGTAGGCTAAGCAAAGAGATGAACATGCAACTGGATCCGTTAATTAAGAAAAAAAGCACTGGAACCAAGAATCAGTAAGAAATATAACAAAAGGATTTTCTATTTTATAAAAGATGTAAAAATAGGGAGAATAAAAGAAAAAGAGAAAAGATTTTTTTTTAAAAGAGAATAAGAAAACAGAAAGAAAACAATGAAACATTTTTTATTTACTATGCTGAGCACAAAGTCAGATATATGGGACACACAAAGATAATTGAACTAAATGAAAAGTATACTTACTCTCGCTAAAGTCTCACACAAAACCTTTTCGAGTCAACTGGGGATGTAGAATACACCGACTGTACCTCTGCATAGGGACAAGAGCCCACCCCCAACAAGCGTTCTGGATATGACCCGAAACAATCTGATGGTGAGGTTTCAGTAATGCTGGAGCTTTGGGGAATGCGGAGCACCCTTTCATTGCCATCGCTTCCAGGTCCACTCTGAACCGGAGAGGTTTCACCTGATAGAGCCCTATAAATGGATTAGAAGAACTAAACTCATGTTAAACTGAATTGTTTGAAATAGAACTGATTATTTGTATAAAAATGGATTTGGTATTAAATAACCTACAAGGGTTGATATGCCTTAAAACCCAAACAACCCACCAATCAACAAAAGTGACGTTAGAGTTTTAAAAAAAATCTTAAAAAGACTGGCGTTAGTTAAGAGGTTCTAGCATGAATTTACTTAAAAGTCAAAAGTTCAATCCCAAGCCTCATTGTACCATAACGGTCTTAAATAGAAGGCTGTACAGTTACACATCATATGTACGGTTGTACCACCACGTACTTAAACATATTGATGGGTATATCGCTACTTTCTAAAGTGGTTGCAGGACCCTGTTGTTACCTCACCGTAGGTAAAGTTGATGAACACAAAACAGTATATCTTAGTTCACTAACACATAATTTTATTCGCTACTACCCTTTTAAGCAGACGTCAGGAGAAATGAAGAAAGTGTGAAAAAAAATAACATGTCATGAGGAGAGAAAGAGAGGGCAGACACAGACCTTGAATTTTCCTTCTTATTTCCTGTTGTAGTTCTAGCGTGTTTGTTCGCTGGTTTCTTCTTCACAGGTTTGCGTCTGGTGTGAGACCCTTTTTTTGGAGTCTACCCCGTAATGGGAGCCACAACTTTCGACAATCTTTACATTGTCACGACTAGTGTTCACTTGCATCGTTATCTCTTCGAGTACTGCTGCTAACTAACTTTCAAACCCGAATCGTCCCCTTAGTTCTGCCTGATGTCAAAGGGAGGATAAATCTGTTTCCCGTGGTTCCACACCTGCGCTAAAGATTTGGGATATCCGTTTTTTTTTCAATCATTTTTAATTACCGTAGCCTGTCACGAGCGACTGACTGGCCTACTACATGTCTTTATGCCTGAATCACTCTGTGGTAACCTAAGGCGCCTTTGGTGGTGTAATGGTTAGCAAGCTGGACTAACAAACCTACACGAGTGAGTTCGAGTCTCATTGGGTGCCCCTTTCATATGACCTTGTGCCACATCTAAGCAAAAAGCTTAGTAAATTACCACACTGTGGTCACCTGGCTGTTCCCGTAGACTCTGTGTTTGCTTTCTCAAATTCTTCTTATTCTTCTCTCTGTCTCTCCTTGCTTATGAATCAACCTCTCATTCTTTTTATAAATTAGACCTACTATATCACGTTATATCATGTTCAGATAAATTATATTACAGTGGTGAAATAACCAAGCTTTTATTTGATTTATATATTTAACAGAATGATCGTAACTTCTTTTAAAAAAACAGTTAAAAGAATTAAAAACCGTATGAAGAGTTATAAGGAGAGGGATTAATTAGTTAATTATAAACATTTGTTCACTTTTCGATGAATTCAGTTAATTTTTAAAAAGAGTGATTTACGCCCCTGAGTCGTTAATTAACCAATGGACGCAAAGAAGGAACATTTGATTAAGGAAAGATGATCAGTATTTTTAGATGAATGAAGGTTTTATGAAAGGATTAATGCAAAAATTTGAGACCTGTTAAATCGGGGAAAATGCTGAAAGAGTTATTTTTCAAAACAAAGAAAAAAATCGGTATTTATCTAGTCAGAGAAATACATTTAAGTGACAAATGAATTGTTTATATCTAAACATTTAAAAGGATATTTAGTTTCAAAATCTTCGTCTATTCATAGAAGTAAATTTAGGTAAACACTAATTTTTTTAAATCTACATTGTTAGAACTATACAACAGTATATACTCTTCGTCTCTACTTAGAAATAAATTTGGTAACCACTCGATTGTTTTATCAACATCGTTAGAAGAATATAATCGTATCTACTTCTAAATCTGATCATAGAAATACGTTTAGGTAATCACGAAATTGTTTAAATCAACATCGTTAGAATACATTTGTATCTACTTCTTCGACTGTTCATAGAAATACATTTATTATTCTATACACACATAAATTCAACTCTTGAGTGGTGTGCTTATAACAGCGGTCATCGTCGTCGGAAATAGAATCGTTGACCCGATTTTAAAACGTAGACGTCTGCATTTTGCTTTAAACTAATTCCATAAAAAAAGGCAAGAATCCATCTTTTCTCGATCCAGTTGTGGGTAAATACTCGAGCAGACTGGATTCTGTAACTTTGGATATGCTGTCAATCAAATAGAAGGAATACTGAAGTCAAACCCACTGTACTCCGCTTAAAATTTGACCTTGTTCACATCCTAAATCATGACAGAGCTGTTGACTAAAAACACAGACTGAATTCACTACATACACTAAAACTTTCCGTTACATAAAATGATAATAAACATTCGTGCCACTTTATATTGCAACAATTAGCGGAGACATAAAACGAACTATGTTTTTATTGGGATTTATAATTTAATAAACTTCGTCAATAGGTTTCAGTTGGCAGCCATTGATCGTACAATAGACCGATTTGATCTTATCAATAGTACAATACATTTTTAAGTCTTTATATTCTGGTGATAGAAACAAAAAGTCCCGGAAAATGGGCCATAATTGGTTTTTAGGTAGGACATTTTCATCTTAATGACTGTTTAATGCTCTTATCAAAAGATAAACATCTGCTTTAGATGAATTTACGGAAACAAAGTAAGTAGTGGATAATTCATGTCAGTTTTAATTTACGACCTCTTCGGTGCTAGAAATTGTTGTTTAAATGTTTTCTACTCAACAAGTTCTAATATTAGAATTATTTTATCTATTGATACACAAATAATGGTAAAAACGTAAAGGAAAGATGACATGAACTCTTATACACAATTAAACATTTAATGAATGCACATACCTACAAGTATTTTGAACCAGAACATTTACCGCCCTGTCAGCTGGGCTGAAAAATATGCCGACTGTGTCTCTACTGAGGGGAAAGATCCCCAAACGAGGCTATCTGTGACTGTATGGTGTAACCCGTTATGCTTCAAGTTGGGATCCTGGGGGCTGAGCAGTCCGTAACCTAGCTGCTAAAGTGGTCACATAACTTGCAACACTCTACTCTTCCTGGGCTAGCTGGGCGGTTTCAGAAGCAGGAACCGATCATATGCTTGATAATGTCAAGATTTAAGAATCTATATAATTGTCAAAAAACGAATTCTTCAAATTGGTCTTGTAGAAAATACACACCTAACCCTTTTGATCTTACATATGCTTGACGGTTGTGGCTGGGGATCAATCGCGTTGAAGAAAACAAGAATTCGGATGTCTTTAATCTGACAAAAAACACATTTGATGGTGAGACTCCAGTTCTGGAGGTTGGGCAATGTAGATCAGTCTTTCACCATTATTACTGTTAGATCCATGCAGACCCAGATTGGTGGTGCCGGTTAAAGCCTCAACTATGGGCCGAATAGAACTGCTCAATCATTTACTAAGGATTATATTTCTCCTTTGAACGTTTTTCATACCAGTGTTAACTTGTGTTTGTTCAGTGAGATAGTGTCTTTTCAAGTCTCCAGGACTCTTCTCAGTATTCTAGCCGATTTTAGAAATGCCCTCTTATTTCCATGTCTTCCAATACCTTTGATAATCTTTTGGGGATAGTTCTTTGCGCATCAATTACAATTGGTATCACCGCCATGTTTTCTACTCAACAAGTTCTAATATTCGAATTATTTTATCTATTGATACACAAATAATGGTAAAAACGTAAAGGAAAGATGACATGAACTCTTATACACAATTAAACATTTAATGAATGCACATACCAACAAGTATTTTGAACCAGAACATTTACCGCCTTGTCAGCTGGGCTGAAAAATACTACTAGCGTACGGCATACCTAAAGAAACCGTAGCGGCAATAACAATTCTCTATAGAAACACTAAAGTAAAAGTACGATCACCCGATGGAGACACAGAATACTTTGACATTGTAGCAGGAGTACTACAAGGGGACACACTGGCCCCGTACATCTTTATCATTTGTCTAGACTACGTACTTAGAACATCGATTGACAAAATCAAAGAGAATGGCTTCGAACTGACGAAGAAAAGAAGCAGAAGATACCCCGCAACAACAATTACCGACGCCGACTACGCCGATGACATAGAGATACTGGCAAATACACCTGCATAGTTTGGAACGAGCAGCAGCAAGCATAGGCCTCCATGTTAATGCACACAAAACGGAATATATGTGCTATAACCAAACGGGGGACATCTCCACTCTAGAAGGAACCCCACTTAAACTAGTAGACAAATTCACGTACCTAGGAAGCAGCGTCGAATCAACCGAAAAGGACATCGAAACGAGGTTAACGAAAGCATGGACAGCTATCAATAGGCTATCGATTATAAGGAAATCAGACCTAACCGATAAAATGAAACGCAGTTTCTTCCAGGCAGCGGTCACATCGATACTGCTATATGGATGCACTACATGGACGCTAACAAAACGGCTGGAGAAGAAACTAGATGGAAATTACACAAGAATGCTGCGTGCAATAATGAACAAGTCCTGGCAGCAACACCCCACAAGACACCAACTGTACGGCCACCTGCCCCCTATCACGAAAACTATTCAAGTTAGACGAACCAGACATGCAGGACACTGCTGGAGAAGCAGAGATGAACTCATAAGAGATGTACTCTTATGGATCCCCACACATGGCCGCGCAAAAGCAGGACGACCAGCTCGAACGTACATTCAGACTATGTGAGGATACAGGTTGTTGTCCTGAAGACCTACCTAGGGCGATGAACGATAGGGAGGAGTGGCGAGAGAGGGTCAGGGATATCCGTGCTGCCAGCACGATATGATGATGATGATGATCACCGCCATCTTCATATTCCATAGGTTTTTAATTCTCTAGTAAGGTCTAGGAACTTATCTCCCTCTTTGCTTTCTTTTAATTTTCCCTCTGTGATCTGGAGGATGGCAAAGTCCTCTATTCGACAGGTTCTCTTCTTTCTTTTTGACTATGACTAGCTCAGGTAGTTTGGCCAATATTAAATGATCTGTTTGTATCTCAAAACCTCAAAGAATGTTATGCCTCTCTTTTTCTACAACTTATTCTGGGTTGTGTATGTACCCCTGGATCGTATGGTGAAATTTAAAATTTTGCATCATTCCTAGTGGATCTCCTTCCACACCCAGACATGTTTATTCTTAAACTCTCTTTGCGCTTATTTATTGCTTTCACTTATTATGTGATTGAGCGTTTAGTTTCTATCACAAAATAATATACATCTGCTGTTTTGATGCATTTGGTCTATTCTTGCTTTGATATAGTCCTTACGGCGTTGTTTTGAACTGCTATCGGAAGAAATTCAGTTCCTCACTTAAGGTTTCCTTTTCTTAGCCAAGCTTGGGTTTCTCGTCTGATATTTCGTATTTGTTTATGCTTTTCATTTTTTTCTTGTAATCTTTTTTCTATTGTTTATAATTATTATTACTTTTTTTTAAATTTGGAACCATACTGCTACAAATGGTTTGTATCAGATAGGAAAGTTTATAAACAGAATTACAAATTTCAAATAGCAATACTTGAAATTATAAATAGCAATACTTGAAATTATTCATCTTTGTGCAAACAAATGATTAATATAGAATAGAATTATATGTATTAGACGGCAATATAAGCTATAAGCTATCGGTCATATGGAAATCAGACCTGACCGATAAAATGAAACGCAGTTTCTTCCAAGCAGCGGTCGTGTCGATACTGCTGTACGGATGCACCACCTGGACACTTACAAAACGGCTCGAAAAGAAGCTAGACGGCAACTACACAAGGATGTTGCGAGCAATATTAAACAAGTCCTGGCGACAACACCCCACAAAGCACCAACTGTACGACCACCTGCTTCCCATCATGAAAATTATCCAAGGTAGACGAACCAGGCACGTAGGACACTGCTGGAGGAGCAGAGACGAGCTCATAAGTGATGTACTCCTATGGACCCCAACTTATGGCCGAGCAAAAGCAGGACGACCAGCTCGAACATACATACAGCAGATACGGGATGTAGTCTCGAAGACCTGCCGGAGGCGATGAACGATAGGGAGAGGTGGCGAGAGAAGGGTAAGGGATATTCGTGCTACCAGCACGACATGATGATGATGATGATTAGAAAGTATTTAGCTGAGGGTAAACAATTGAAAATATTTTAAAATATTTCCAACAAATTATTCGCTTAAAAATTATATATATATATATATATATAAACAGGATCTGACAAATGATAAGACCAGGATCTAATTTTAAATAACCTACATGGATTGATATCCAATAAAATACTAACCAACATAACAAATGCTACATGTCACGACCTGTCAAAAACTACATAACGGTAAGAATTGCTATGAGAAAAAGCATGCATGAATTGGGGTATGAAAATGATAAACATGGTTGTTTCATTTCGCTTAACAAACAAAACTTAGCAGTCACTAAAACGATTACATTTTCTCTCGCCTATGAAGGGAAGCAATAAAGAATTAAGCATATATTTTATTCATCTTTTGTTATTTTCGGCGAAATGAAACAGTGTAACTTGCCGAAGTTAGAATCAACTTAGCCATTTTGTTTAACGAGCAAAAATAAGAATTAAAAAAAAAAAACATGTTCATTTCTCGCTCAACGAGTGAGAACTATAAAACATATCTTTTTTTATTAAAAGAACGAGGAAAAAAAGTAAAAGAACAAACGGTATAAATTATCACGTGCCCGTGGTGTAATGGTTATCGTCGCAGGAAATGGACACGGCGATTCGCGTTCAAATCCTGGACGAGACTGATTGCATTTCACAAAGCACTAATACCCTTGGGAAAGGTATGAATCCAATTATTCTCCCTCCAACTATGGGTAAATAGTAGGACAGACTAGGTTCTTCAGCCTTGGTGAGGCAGCTAGTCTAGGAGAAGGAAAACTCTGAATTAAAACCTGTTAAACCCCGCTTAACAATTGACCTTGTGTCATATCCTGCCCGAGCGGAGGGGTTGGGTAAATAGGATAAATTATCACGTGGCCAACGACGAGATTTCGGAAGCTATACCACAATCCAAGCGAAAACAATTGCCTTTTGTCTCAAAACATTATAGCATTATAGCACCCCACAAAATTGCTGCTGACGGCCACTTACCACCCATCACGAAAACTGTACAAGTTAGATGAAACCAACAAGCGAGACACTGCTGGAGAAGTAGGGACGAACTCATAAGTGACATACTCCTGTAGACCCCTTCAGATGGACGAGCAAAGGCAGGATGACTAGCTACAACCTACATACAACAGCTCGGTGTCGATAGCCTTGAAGAACTACCGGAAGCGATGGACGATAGAGAAGGGTGGTTGGAGAGGGTCAGGAAGATCAATGCTGGTGGTGTGACATGATGATGATGATGATGATGATGATGCTAACGCTGTAAAATCAAATCATTTACTAAAATCTTATTTCAATAACTCCAATTTTAGAAACTCACTTTGCTAAAATTATTCGTCGTGGTCTCATTAGAATCCCACAAAAATCTAGATGAATTAATTTATTGATTTTCAAGGCATGACAACCAAACTATATTCATTTTATATGTACTAGTTAGAGAATAGCGTTCATTCAATATTCATATTTACATTTTTTTGTGCTGTTGTTTCATAATTGTTTGGAGTAATTGCTCACAGTTATATGATAAGGGATCTATGTCTTCAATTATTCCTATGTAACGCTAAAAATAGTATGGTTTTCAAGTCATAATCTTCATTCGATAATATTCGTTTGTTAATACTCAGTTGAATGGTTTTAAGTAATTAATACGATTTTTGTAAACAATTGTAGCTTTAAGTAACTATTCTAAATCTTACTGTTAAATGATATCAAATGTTCCTGTTAAACACGAATTATTTTATATACAAAACTATTTAACGCATAGATGGGACCCTAACAAGTGCTACCATTCCAGATACTAGTGGTGCTGGGAGTAATGGCAATGAATCCACAGATATTCCTTACTGGAATCCTACTATCTAATGCAGCTTAGTGCTATGAGCAGTCAAGCAATTTGTGGTTTCACATCTATCAGTATTAAGACGATAAGTAACAAAAGAAAAATAATCTGATGAGCAATTATTAATCACAGAAAAATGTTGACGTTATGACAGAGAGCATTCACATTTTATAAGATGATAGATGGATAAAGAGTAAAAAAAAAGATAGTTGGTGAATTATCGTAAGATTTGGCCCAGGGCTTTTGTGGAAGCAATATCAGGATTGTGAGAATATTTGAAATATTGTTTTCATCCACATAACATTTTACAGAATTATTGATTTGCATGCCATAATTTTTATGCTGAGAAATAAAGCTGGTCTGAGTCAACTATATTTCCAAGAGGATAGTACTATGAATGAGAATATTCTTGTACACTTCAGTATTCATGACCCCATCAATATTGACAATAAATGGAAGAACAGTGACTGACATAAATCTCTACATTATCACAGAATCTACATTGAACTTTACTGAATGGAGTGAGAGGACGGGTAATGGAAAAGAATCACTCAAGGTACTTTTGACTAAAAAAAAAATAGAGTTGGCCTTTAGTTTGAATTCAGAATTTTCCTTTTTTTAGATCAGGTTCCCTTTGTAAAAAGATTAAGGATTTCAATTGTTTATTCTAGTTGTTGATTTTTTTAAATTTAAACTTTGAATTTAGAACTGAATTGCAAATTTTCATTTAGGCATTTGTATATAAGTTAATTCGTAGGAATGTAAAAAAAATAATCTGTAATAAACGTTTATTTGCGAATTCGGAATGTTAGGGAAATATTGGAAATGGAAAATATTCGAAGATAAACAACTGTTTAGAATCGGCTAATATTTGTGATTTGGCAGTGAAGTATGACATTAATTAAGTAATTCATTATTTTAAGGATATATATATATATATATATTACTTGAAAGAGATCTGCTTTTAGTTATTAATTGCGTACTTATGCTGCTAAACTAATTTTCATTTTAATAGAACTGTTTTTGACACTGAAACAGTACTTAAGATAACTGAATTGTTTGAATTGAAACTGTCTGAGTAAATTGAATTGTTTGAAATAGAGATGTTTTTGACAATTAAACTGTTTACTCGTGCAAAACTGAATTGTTTGAAAAAGAGCTGATTATTTGTCTAAAAATGGATTGGGCATTTATTTACCAGCACAAGTTGATATGACATAAAAGCCAGCCCACCAACCTCGAACCAAAGGGAAGCATTTTGTGTTTGACTTCTTTTTGGAAGTTGGGTTACCACGGTCAGATTACCACAGTCAGGCTGATAGTCTAAGAGGTATCATTACAACTCCTTAAGAGGTACTGTAAAGTGACCCCGACTATGGTTGAAGAACCCATTCAGTCCAACAATTTACCCATAACTGTAGGGAAAAAATGTGTTCATAAATTTCCTAGTTGAATCCTCATGGCCTTGTGGCTAAACTGCTGAACAGTGACATAGTAGTAAACAAGTTAAAACTCCAGTCACGCAATTATGTTCACTTTCGGACTAAATCCCTTTGGAAAGTTATGATCCTTTAACTCATTAGCCATAGTTTGAATAGTGCCACACATTTTCTTCTACAATGATGGCCTAAGTATTAAATAAACTACGAAGTTTGACAAGCCATTAAACAAACACACTGAAGCCGATACCTTTCCCACAGACATTAGCACGATGTGAAAGGAAAACTGCCTTGTACAAGATTTGAACATGAGTTGTCGTATCCATTTCCCACAATGAGAACTATTACACCACGAACGCTTTACTGACGCTCTGTTTTGTGAGTTATCAATTTTCATGCCTCATGTAATGGCAATACTCTTATATATATATATATATATATATATATATATATATATATATATATATATATATATATATATATATATATATATATATATATATATATATATATATATATATATATATATATATATATATATATATATATATATATATATATATATATATATATATATATATATATATATATATATATATATATATATATATATATATATATATATACATATATATATATATATATATATATATATATATATATATATATATATATATATATATATATATATATAGATAGATAGATAGATAGATATGTATGTGTCTGTGTGTCTGTGAGTTGTCAGTCAAGAGTGACGTTAATTACGAAATTTATATATATATATTTATATAAATTTATATATATATATATATATATATATATATATATATATATATAACTTACAAACCCTTCCGCACGAGAAGGATATGACACAAGGTCAATTTTTAAGCAGAGTTTAACAGGTTTGAATTCAGAGTATTCCTTTTCCTGGACTAGTTGCCTTACCAAGGCTGAAGAACCTAGTCTGCCCTACTATTTACCCATAGCTGGAGGGAGAATAATTGGATCCATACCTTTCCCAAGGGTATTAGTGCAATGTGAAATGCAATCAGTCTCGTCCAGGTTTGAACACGTGTCACTGTGTCCATTTCCTACGACAATAACCATTACACCACACAAATATAAATATATATATATATATATATATATATATATATATATATATATATATATATATATATATATATATATATATATATATATATATATATATATATATATATATATATATATATATATATATATATATATATATATATATATATATATATATATATATATATATATATATATATATATATATATATATGTCTGTGTGTGTGTGTGTTAGACGAAACAGACAGGCAGGACATTGCTAGAAAAGCAGGGACGTGGTCATAAGTGATGTTCTCCTATGGACCCCCTTCATATGTCCGAGCAAAAGCAGGACGACCAACTCGAACCTACATACAGCAGCTCTGTGAGGATACGGGATGTAACCTTGAGGACCTACCAGAAGCTATGAACGATAGGTAGGAGTGGCCATATATCCACGCTGGTTACATGACATGATGATGATGAAGATTATATATATATATATATATATATATATATATACATATATATATACATATATATATATATATATATATATATATATATATATTAAATCTATTTATCTATATTTATATTTATATATACATATATATGATTTGTAAGCAAAAAGATTATAAGTCACATTATTTTTAAACGAGACAAACCTCATTGGTTTACAGTTAGATAAATGGTTTCAAGTATTGATATTTTATAACAATAGCTTTATTTGTTATCACTCATTAAATGTTTTTATATATTACAATTTAACATTATAACTTTTTTATCAAGTATTCTTACCTAATTTGATATCAATCAGTTAAATATTTTCAAGTATAGTAAATGATTAAATGTTTCTATTTCACCCAATCATGGGACCCTAATAGGTACAACTACCGCAGAACAGATTGATTAATAGCTATAAAGAGGTACACCACATACAGAAAATCTTCAGGACAGAAGGCTCACTTATAGATGCAGTTTAACCTCATATCAGGACAAACATAAGCAGATGGTTTACCCCCCCCCCACACACACACACACTACAGATAGGCAATCGGTGTATTCTTAGCTCCATCCAATTGATCAGATTGTGCGTTGTGTATCTTTATAACTGATGTAGGTTCATGATTTTTTTTAACCGATTCAAGGTACGATGCTGCTTTATATAAATGCTCCTTTTCCATCGCTTATGAAAACCCATTTCAAGTTTCACTTCTAAAAACATGTATTGTCCAAACGTTCTTCCTTGAATCTTTGTACAATTATTTGTTTCGTTTGGATATTCCAGCTTTTTTTTCTATTTTGGCATTTTTCATAGATGCTACAATTACAAAGATACTCTTTCTATCGAAAGTCTTAAATTTATACAAGAATAAATCTGATTGTGACCGATACTTTCTAGATTTGTTTATTTCAATTGAAGAAATTTCTTTGAGACAATCCAAATAGAAGTTTTCATAATTTTTGATCATTTTAAAAAGAAAATTAATAATTACTGATGCTGAATAACTGGATTAAAGGAACGGAGTATGTTACAAAGAAAAGTTAATACATTGTTTTTAATCCATAAATGAAAGAAGAATAGTTACGGTCCTGGATATTTTTTTTACAAAAACCATATGTGGCTTGAGTGACTGAAGGAAAGTCAGAAAAACGCGAGTTAAACAGCTCTGCCACTCATATATGAATATAATAAATGACTTCATTCTGCATATAGAAGCTTACGTTTCTTGTTTATGATTGACCAGAATTAAAACGAAATGAATTCATGAAAGTGATTCCGCACAAAGGAACAGACGATAAATTCTCAAGAAAGACAAATCTAAACGTTAAAACATATCATCATTAATGAAATAAAAGCGGTAAACATCACGGAAAATAACAAAATGGGTTTGGTTTGCTTTGGTTTCATGGCATATTAACCATAGTAGGTTACTTAATGCCAAATCCTATATATATATATATATATATATATAATAGTAAGAGTGCTCGCCTATTGCACGGGAGAGCCAAGTTTACGAGGTTGAGTCATACTAAACACTCAAAAAATGGTACTTGAAGCTTCCTTGTTAAACCCTCGGCATAATAAAGTACGGATTATGTGTAAGTGGAGCAATCCAGGAAAAATAGTTGCATACTTTCTTACACCTTGTTGTAGTAGCTTTTGAAAAGAGTCCCTTCAGGTCAGCCATATTTAGTAATATATATATATATATATATATATATATATATATATATATATATATATATATATATATATATAATTATAAAATTATAAAATTAACTTAAATCGCGGGTCAGAAATCTTCTACTAAAGTTTCACCTTATCGGATCATCAGGAAGTCTAACTCCGACAAATACTAAATGAGAAAGCGCCGTTTTATATTCACCAAAAAACCACCTAGCTTAGAATTTACATAACAAAAGAAACAAAAATAAATAAATAAATAAAATAATAAATAAAAAATGAACAAAATACCTTACTTTTATTAAAAGTTTTCTTTTCGCAGTGTTCGCGGAAGGTTTTAGTTTTCTTTTGACCAACTGACTGCATATCCCTTGATTTTTTTCAAGGGGTCAGACGAGGTTGGCCTTTTCTTTCTTTTTGACCTATAATATTTTTTCTTTTGCCCCGGACGGTGATTCGAGATACTCTTATCTCTTGTTCCTGGCGTTTTTTTTTTTTTCTGGTACCATTAATGCTGGTAGATATTAGATTAGTATATATATATATATATATATATATATATATGGGGGTGCCTGTAAGATGAACAAAGACAAAGCGCAAATAGAATTATGTATTTTGGGCTATTTATTTACAATAGTTCTTAACTTGTTTTGACCATAGGTCGTTGTCAGATGATAAAATGTTTAAAGTTGTTTTTAAAAGTTGATAAGCTATCAGAGAATTGACAAAAAGGAACTAATTATTCTTATATCCATGATTTACATTGAATTATTCTTGAAGCATTACAACCAAAAGAAAAATTGAAAACACCGATATACTTTGATCCATTATCGGTGTATAAGCCGAATTCCTGTCGAATGACCTGAAGCAGGCAGCAAGAAGCATTGGTCTCCACGTGAACGCAAAAAAAACAAAAACGGAGTACATGTGCTTTACACGAGAAGGAGTCATCTCCTCTCTAAATTGTGATCATCTGAAATTAGTTGACAAGCTCACGTACATCGGCAGCAGTGTCTCATCTACTGAAAGCCATGGTAATATGAACCTATCGAAGGCATGTACTGCTATCGATAAGATATCAATTATTTTAAATTCTGATATATCTGAAAAAATAATACAGGGTTACTTCCAAGCAGTGGTTGTGACAGCACTACGGTATGCATGCCCCACATGTACGCTTTTAAAATGCATAGAGAAAAAAATTAAATGAGAACTCGACAAGAATGCAACGAGCTCTAATGAACAAATCCAGGAAGCAATATCCCACTAAATAACAGCAGTACGGCCAATTATCCCCATCTCTAAAATGAAGGGTTTTAGAGGTGGGAGGTAAGTAGCCATAAAGCTGTTGTTTCGTGTGGTGTTGATTCCTGGATTTGTATATTATAGACGAACAAGACATGCAGGATATTTCGAGAAAAGCCTGGATAAACTTTTTATCCTATTTACCCAACCCCTCCGCTCGGGCAGGATATGACACAAGGTCAATTTTTAAGCGGACTTCAACAGGTTTGAATTCAGAGTTTTCCTTCTCCTAGACTAATTGCCACATTAAGACTGAAGAACCTAGTCTGTCCTACTATTTACCCATAGCTGGAGGGAGATTAATTGGATTCATACCTTTCCCAAGGGTATTAGTGCTTTGTGAAATGCAATCAGTCTCGTCCAGGATTTAAACTCGAATCGCCGTGTCCATTTCCTACGACGATAACGATTACACCACGGGCACCTCCACTTTTAAACTTTTTATGGACGTTCTTCTTTGAACTCCAAGACATGGACGCGATATTTTAGCCAACCAGTAAGAACTTATCTACATAAGCTCACTGTGGACACAATACGTAGTTTAGAAGACCAGCTGAGAGCGATAGGGACGGATGGAGAGATATAGAGAGAGAAAGAGAGAGAGAGAGAAAGAGAGAGAGAGAGTAATGGAAACCCGTGCTAGCAGCGTAAGTTGATGACGATGATTATGAAAATATAGGTCATGCTATAATAACTTTGGCGCTTATTGTAAGAAATTTATCTTAAAATATTATATGGCACACCACTTTTAATTCTACTATGATTCTCGTGGATTTACAGCAGAATCCTTATGACTGCTTGGGGTTACGAAGCAATATATCTGTCATAGAAGTAACTTAATACAAAAGCAAAGATTTTTATGGAATCCGCAAAAATAGGCTTACTCTTTTTACTTCTAAAGAAAAGTCACGTCAGTATCCACCACGATTTTATGCTAAAATCTTTCGTTTTTGAACTATAAAATATCAACCAACCTAACTTAACGTGAATTCCAAACATGAAAACCTCAATATGCTACATTGGCAGAAAAAAATGCACTTTGTAAATCTTAAGAACTGTATTTTTCATGAACGAAACTTGATAAAAAGGATATAATTTCATTCATGTTTTATTTGAATAGCTTAAAGCTTTTATTCACTTTGTGGTTCTTTGTGCCATTTATTCTCCTTGCTTTTCTGATGTTTGTTTTTATCCAAAACCTTTGTAGAAATATCCAACGAAAAAAATATTACAGGATAGTAAATAAAATGAAACATATTAGATTATTTAAGATTTACTGATAAGTAAATCTTTTTGCAGATTGAAAAAAAAAGACTTATTTCAATATTCATTGGAGTAGGGCAATAAAATCCAACAGAAGAAATAATTTAACTATTAAAAATATAAAAATTGCTTTCAAATAAAATCGTAAGATTCTCTTAGAAAACTTTGAAATCTAATACTTCGGCAAAAATTTATTGATTTCATTCCATTCAACGAAACACTTAACTGTATATTACTTAATTAATATATATATATATATATATATATATATATATATATATATATATATATATATATATATATATATATATATACGTTCCGCTCACTGGAGGTTGAGCATATTAGGAATTAACAGGATTCAACATGATAAGAGGATTCAACATGTTACCAGATAAGCGGCAAGAGATGAGTCAAAATAACAGCTAATATAGTAGTGATTGATAAATTTTCATTCTTAAATTTTCTATGAATAAATCACATTTATCTAAGATGAATACTTATAATTAAAGTATGAAGGTTTAGACATTCTTTAAGTAGGAATAGGTTTAGCTTTTTTTTTCTTCCATTAGTTTTTGTGTTTGGATAACACAGATATATTAATGCTAATATTGGTCCTTGGTGTTTGGGGACTTGTCTAAATATATTCCTTTGCGTTAAGCATGCCAGGGATGCCACCAGGATCGTATTAGTACATCTTTTTCTTTCGTAACAAATAAAATTGTTAAAACTTTTCTAAAAAGCAGTCAGTTATTCGTTGTTAAATAGTTAATTATATTACATTTTATGTGTAAAACTTTTTTAAAAAATGTACAATCAAAGAGAAAAAATAAAAGAAAGAAATCCAACTGAAATATGAGAGCAAAAAATGAAAAAAGCTGTTAATCAGCAAGTGTAATAAAATATTTCCAGAGAGCTTGATCTGAATAATAGAAAAGCATATTTCCTATTCTAAGATCAAAAGTTAAGTAAATTCTTGAAATAAGAATTAAATCCTAATAGAGTTACACCATATATGTATATCTTGTGACAATAAATCTTTGCAATTGTTATTCTGCCGCGGGATATCACTGAATAAAAGTCTCGTGGTTGACAATTGTATAGCAATGAAAACCATGGGAAGTAGCATAGTTGATGTGAAGTAACGCAGATAAATCTAAAACGGGTAAAGGATAAGCGTCTCTAGATGTTGGGAGGAGTAACCTCATAGGTCAACGGCAAGGATAAATAAGTTCAGTCTGGAAACAACGGCTACTTATCTATAAGAGTGGTGTCTATTCATGTGAAAAAAATCAATGAACGAAAGATTACCATGACTGTAGTATAAACTGTACCTCCAAACAGACTCGCCCTTCAGGCGTACTGCTTAGGTTGGAGCTCTGGCCATAGTGTTCAAAACATTAGCTACCGAGACTAGACCAAACTTACTTAGATGCGTAATCATTGGGAATATAGTGACATTTAAAGTTAAAACTTTAAACATAATAAACCAGGCACCTAAAAGGCACTGTCTGCAGCCGAACATAATTTGGACATCATATGCGTACAACAAGAAGTAATCTAACATGGCGAACAAAAAGTAAAATACTAGATACCGGCAAAAAATGAACATTTCATTTCAGCAAAAGAAAAAAACTCCGTCAATTTCACCATAGAAGGTGTAGAAACGCTTCTCACTTCTCGTATTTTGAGATCCCTTAATAGCAGAGAGAAAATCGTATCGAGAATAACGTGTGCTTCATTTAATATAATATCAGCAGTGCCAGTGGAGGGGACGGTCATCATTATCTTTTATAATGATCTATTTTCCCTTGTTTGACACATTCCTAAACACAACGTTCTAAATATCGATGAAAACACGAATCCTCATATAAGCAAAGACGGAAATAAAAATCCTTCTTACACAACTCACCAAAAAGAAATGAAAAGTTTCTAGCTGAGTTTTCACTCGAGAACAGGCAAGCATGCCTAAATAGTAAATTTTAAAAAATCTGGGAAAACTAAGGACATACACCAATTTAAATAAATAAGCTAAATCAAAGCTAGATTATTAAACAAGGAGAGAATAAATAACGCTTTGAACCATGAGGCATACTCCTCATTTGATGGAGTATCTTTCGATCACAAAGTCGTCTCCGCAACGGTTCACCTGACTTTATGCAGAAATAAGGAACCAATATTTAAAGCTTTTCGATATAAATGGTCATCACTCATTAATAGTGGTATAAGAAATCTATATACAGTAACTGTAAGAAAAACGAATGATTCTCGTCAGGAGACATCAGAAAGTCTTATTCAAATTGATGAATATAAAAACTGTGTAATTGCGCATATGTACCCTTATAGGGTCAGAGACCAGTCAGTGAAATGTTATTAATTAGAGAAGAAAGAAAAATCGATTTGGATTTCGGAAGAATGGAGTAGTATATTATTGATGAGGGATGGCGGATTAGATTTTTAAAATGAATCTCGATAGAAATTGTATAATTATCGGCAAGAAATTTGACAAGCGAATTGTTTGGCACATATATTGTTATTGTTTAGACTAAAGGAGTCAAAAAATAATAAAATTGTTTTGAAAGATCGCTACGTTCTGCAACGGTTAGAAGCAAAAGAGCCGAATCAAGATCAATCCCAGGGCTTTTTAATCATCAAGAGAGATTCAGTATGAAAATCTAAATTGGAATGGCGTATTTTCTAAATTTGAATATGGATTTGTATTTTACATAATACACGTCTGCTGAAAATCTTTAAAATCCAAATTTGGAGAAAATTGATGTTTTTTGGTTTCACCCCTACCAAAACTCAGTTGGAGATATACAGAAAATAGCTGGGTTTGTTCCTCGCAGTAGTAGATCAGCAAGACGAACAAAAGGTAGCTACTAGATTAATTGCACTCTTGCCCTGACCTTGAGTCAGACAAACCAGAATGGAGAGACTAAGAAAAACCATATTACATTATATTCTGACGTGATGTAGTCATACTGATAAAGAATTTTATAAAGAAGCGATAGAAACTGATATAACAGTAGCCTTGTACGAGACCCGCTGAGATAAAGAAAATCGAGTTGATAGGATATTTTGGAGTGAGATAGTGAGAAATAGACAAACAAGAGACCAAAAGGAGAGAGTAGTATGTAAGAAGATGTGCAGTTTTCCGAAAGCTCTAAGTCATTGACCGAGTTCCAGACTACCCTCAGTATAGGAAGTGAAGAAAGCTGACCATAATACAACGATGCGGAAAAAAAAACAGAACGCAAAATAAGGTTAACGTAATCAGAGCTTATGAAGTAATACCAAAGATTGAAGAAAGCGAATATAACAACCATTTAAGATTGCTTTTTGTTCGACTATAGACAGCGAGAATAAATAAGCCTAAAACGTATGAGAAATAGGATTTGGCCCAGCGGTTAGAGTGTTCGCCAATGGCCCGGGAGACCTAGGTTCAATCCCAGGTCGAGTCATACCAAAGACTTTAAAAATGGAACTTGATACCACCTTGCTTAACACTCAGCATTATAAGGTACGGTTCAAGGGTAAAGTGGAGCAATCCTGGGAATGGAGTAGCGCCCTCCCCTACACCTTGGTGTAGTAGCTATCGAAAAGGGAGCCTTCGGGTCACCCTCGACTATGGTCGCTAACTTTACTACTTACTTTTACTTCATGAACTGGTCTCAAACTAAAATTTATCACCTCTGAATATATGTATCATTTTCTAAAATCATTTTTCGCTCTAAATATTAATTTTATGCAAGACGTGATTTACTCTCTGCTCCTTGGTGTCAACTTTTATTTATTTTACTTTCTTAATTTGCCCAGTCGGCTGGGGCTGTAGAATACACCGACTGATTCTCTGCAGAGGGGTAAGACCCCACCCCAATGAGTGTCCTGGATATGACACTAAACAATCTGATGCTGAGTTCCAGTAAGACTGGAGCTTTGGGTAATGCGGTGTACCCATTCATTGCCATCGCTCCCATGTCCACTCTGACCCGGAGTGGTAGCACCTGATAGGGCCCTATCTCTGGGTTAAATAGAACTAACAGCATACTTATGTCAAAATGAATTGTTTCAGTAAACTGAATAGCATGAAATAGAAATGTTTTTGACAATTAAACCGTACTTACGTTTAAACTGCGTGCTTATGCTTAACTGAATTATTTGAAATGGAAATGTTTTTCGACATTAAAACTATATTTACACTTAACTGAATTGTTACATATAACTGCTTGAATAGTTTGAAATGGAAATGTGTTTAACAATTAAACTGTGTACTTATGCTAAACTGAATTGTTTTCAATAGAGCAGATTATTTACATAAAAATGGATTTGGGGTTAAATAACCTACAAAGGTTGAGATGCCATAAAACCCAGCAAACCAACAAACTTTCTTTATTGTTCAGTCTCATCCGTTTACTCGTCGGCCGGTTACTCCGACTAGCAATCGCTCTATTGTTTTGATCGAAAAAAATAGAACGTGCGTAGATAATGAATCGATCGTGTCATTCGAAGATATAACCGAGAAGCGGAGCGATCCGTTGATTGGAAGCTGCAACTCCTCCTTGTTTGACGAGAACAGCTTTACCTTCACATATGCAAAATAGCAGTAGAATGGCTCCCCCCAAAAAAGGGAAGTCAAGAGCAATAAGAAAAACGCTAAAAAAGCATCCCTACTTTTAAATGAAACTCAATAAATGCTAATGATCTTAAATTTAATAAAGCCATTGTCTTATAAAGACGGCATGAAACCAGTGGTCGAAGATAAATATCCATGCTATTAAATATATATATAAAATAATACGTAAGTAAAGTGTGCTACCGTGGTCGAGGGCGACCAGAAGGCTCCCTTTTCAATAGCTACAACACCGAGGTGTTGGGTAAGGCGATATTCCTTTCCCAGGATTGCTCCACTTTAAATTGATACTTACCTTATATTGCTGAGTGTTAAGCAAGGAGGTATCAAGTGCTATTTTAAAAGTCTTTGGTATGACGCGACCTGGGATTGAACCCAGGTCTCCCGGACCATTGGTGAACACTCTAGAATACTGTCAAGGCGGAATCAGTAAAATCAGAAATTTGGTAGAAAATATAAAATCATTATTTGCATGGAAAACAATGAATGATGTAAGTGAAAGGAAACGCATCTCGAGAACAAAACTAAAACCCCTCATCCCAGAATAAAGACTACAGAAGTGGAAAGAACATTATGAGTATCTGGAAGGAAATTCTCTTGAAGTCACTGATAAACTTATCAAAAAATTATAAATAGCCAACAACATTTCAAACTAGGAGAGCTTACACAGGGAAAACTTGACGCAATACTGAAAAACTTAAAAACAGAAAAACTGCTGGACTTGACGAAATACCCACCAGAGTATGGACGACAAAACAATTTGACGACTTACTTCTCCAATTATGTAACGCAGCCTATATATAAAACACAATAAAGAAATAGTAAAAAGGCAGAAACTTTCATTTATCCAAGAAAGAATTTTTTTATCAGAATATTTTTTAAAAATCACACATGACTAAACAATTACGAATTATCCCTAAAGTTTTCAAATGATATAATAAGAAAAGAATACATATTTTGATTTTACTCAGTAAACCGCACAACCTTTTTATACTATCCAATATTAATCACTACTCTCAGAATGATTAAACAGTATTCATTCTAATTTGTTTATTTTGTATGTCAGCTTCCTTTAAAATGTTTAAAACAATTTCAAATTGCATAGCTATTTTAAAGATAACTGATTGAAAATCATACAATCTTGCTTTTTTAGAGAAGTTAATCACACAAGGAATTTCAGATACCGAAAAACTAATCATCTACTTTTTACAACGACTAATTAACCTACTCCTTCAAAAATTTACGATGTTTAGCTTAGTAGAACACAAGATCATGCGTGAACAACAAAGCAACGACATTCATATTCGGTGAAAAGACCAGATTAAAAATTGCAACTCTATAACCAAACAACCCTGAATAATATTTGCATACATATCCTTGAGAACAAAATTATCATTACTACAATTTGAAATGGTATGACCAATACCGCATGAGGGAAAATATAGTTACAATGAAATTTAGAGTTTCTTAAAAGAAATTATCATTGTATTATTCATGCATCATCACCATATCGCTCCATCAGCCCGGATATCCCTGACCCTTTCCCGCAACCCTTCTCTATCGTCCATCGCTTCCGGCAGGTCTTCAAGGCTACATACTGTATCGGTGCAGAGATGTTGTATGTAGGTTCTTGCTGATCGTCCTGCCTTTGCTAGTCCATGTGAAGGGGTCCATCGGAGTACTCCCTTATAAACTCGTCCCTATTTCTCTTGCCAGGTCCTGTATATCTGGTTCGTTTTACTTTGATAGTTTTCGTGATGGGTAGTAAGTGGCCGTACAGCTGCTGCTTTGTGTCATGCTGCCTCCAGGATTTGTACAATATTGCTCACCTTATTTTTGTGTAGGTGCTGTCAAGATTTTTCTCTATACGTTTAGTTAACATTCATGTAGGGCATCCATACAGCAGTATCGACAAGACCGTTGCTTGGAAAAACTGCGTTGTGTTTTATCGGTCCGCTCTGACTTCCATATGACCGATAGTCTATCGATAGCTGTCGAAGCCTTTGCTAGTCTCGTGTTGATGTCTGTCTGTTGATGAAACACTGCTTCCTAAGTAGGTAAACTTGTCTACTAGTTTCAGGGAGCTTCAGTTTCGTGTGGAGATGTCGCCTCTTTAATTAAAGCACATATATTCCGTCTTGTGTGCATGGACATGGAGGCCAATGACTGCAGCTGCTCGTTCCAGACTATGTAGCAGGGATTCGGATTCGTCGGGTGTATTTGCCAGAAGCGTTATGTTATCGGTGTAATCCGCAACCGTAATTGTCTGTGGGGGGTACCTTCTGCTTCTTTCCTTTGTTAGCTTGAAACCGTTTTCTTTCATTTTATGGTACACAAGCCTCAGCTGAAAAATATCATCCACTGTTCCTATCTCACCAACCATCAAATTACTAAAAGGCTAATGACTCCTTAAACTATCTGTAACTGGTGCTTTGAGCATGACCATGAACGTCATTGTTTTATTTGCATTATGCATATATGTTTCCCTTTCGGTGGTTGAGCATTCTGTCGAATGAATTAACGGCTGCCACCTGTGTAATGCAAAACACTTTTAACGATTTCTGCTCTTTGGTATCCGATGGCGCAAAATGTAAACAAACGAAAGCTAATACATATGTGTTATAATTCCTGAGATGACGTATGTCATCGAAGTGGTTGAGCGGTTGGATACCACGTCCAATGTAAATTAAGGTTGGTTTTGATTCCATCTTGGGGCGTCCTGCATGTCTAGCCACACTGAAAAGATGTGATACAATGACAAAATCTGTGTGTGGGTGAGATATATATGCGTTATAATCCTTAAGGTTTTTCAGGCCTTGGAGTCGCCATTTATAACATATCTCAGGACAATGGGTTAGGAATTGTCTCCGAGTAACATGTGAAATTTTCCTGAGTTACATGATATTTCGAATAAGGATCAATCTTTAAAGGTATTGAATTATAGTGACACAGGCTTAGATGACATTGATATAATTTTCTAAGTTAATATATCTGCAGCCTAGTGTGTAGCAGGGCAAAATAAATGGTGACACTGCAAACAGCAGGTTTTATCTCAGAGTACTTTCCTGAAGATTTTTTTCCCATCAAAGGATTCATACAAGTCATCAGATGTCTAATGCTAAAGTTTTCTTAACTAGTTTCGATTTTGGAGTTAACCTTTCCGATAATTGTTCGTTCACAATAACTTTTTCCTTCAGCTGCAAACTTATATATATATATATATATTAGATAGGCTTCCTTTTCAATAGTTACTACTCTTTCCCTTAGATTGCTGCACTTTACCCTTGATACATACCTGATAATGTTGAGTGTTAAGCAAGAATGTATCAGGTACCATTTTTGTAAGTCTTTGGTATAACTCGACCAAAGATCGAAGCCTTGTCTCACGGGTTATTGGCGAACACTATGCCCACAAGTATTTATGTTCAAAGAGGTAACATCTCCACACTAAAGTTCACCTACCTCTGAAGCAGTGTTTCATCAACCGAGACAGACAGCAACACACGACTATCAAAGGTATAGGCAGCTATCGATAGACAATGGGTCATATGGAAGTTGGAAGAAATGAACATGGCACTCCAAGTTCAAATTCTAGACGAAGTTGTTTGTATTTTACAGAGTGCTAATATCATTGGGAAATCCAATAATTCGTCCACCGACACCAGCTATGAGTTAATAATAATGAAGACTGGGCTCTTTAACCTTGGTATGCAAGCCTAAATGTTGTACAGCGACATGCATATGCATAATACAAATATAAGAGGAAACATAATCAACAATAAAGACGAACTTCAATGAACGAACGAACACACTTCCTTATAAAAATGTATTCCTCACACTTTATTTTCGAAAGGGTTGATGCTGGTTGTGTGTGAGAAATGAGTTGGAGACGGGGACAGACAGCTACATATTGACCCTAAGTTCTTCTGACCATAGAAGCACGTCTTTCCCATCTTGGCTGCGGTTGCTCAACCGTGGGTCACTGAGTGCCCAAAGCCCTCGGTCTGCCGCTGGCTCTCACTTCGCCATCTTGTCTCCAACTGACTCAAGTCTACTGTGTTCTGGTTATATTTTTGTTTAATGTCCACCAGCTTCCGCTTTTTTGCACAGGTGCATCTCTTGATTGACGGCTCAGTCGAGGGTCAATACGTTACAATCATCCCATTCTTATTTTTCAAAATTCCACATGTGGAATTTTTGTTCACGTCCGTCTCCATCCCCCTCACGCACTCATTTTACAAATAATGCTTAATGACAACAACAATAAAATTACAAAAAGAAATTACTTGAATCACAGCAAAAAAAACCCAAAAAATCTTAATTAGAAGGCGACCTTCTCACTATGTAACACTCGCCCAGGCTAATAATTATCTAAATTTATTTCATACTATTCTTTGCACAATTGGCTATCCTGGCATGCGTGCATCAAAGTATAATACGGATGCATCTTTCATCCTCCCAAACGCAATAGGGCCCACTGTAATTCCTTGAAGAATCTCAAAACCATAAAAGGACCATACTCTGATCCCAGACCCTGGTCACAAACCTAGTGACACTGGTCATTCCAGCAATATATTTCACCTGGCTACCTTATGACCACGCTCCAGTCCTTCGCTCCATAGGTTCCTACCTGGAATAACTGGAGCATTCTACACTAAGAAAAACAATATCTTCAAGGCCCAAAATGTTCTACTTAAATCCACAAAAATAATGGCCCAAAACAATGCATCACAATTCTACAAAATAACAATACATCCAAATGTATCACAATCTGACACGCATGCAGTAAACCACCTAAAATAGACCACACAAAAATATTTATTAGCAATGTGTTACTCATTTTTTTCCATTATTAAGTTTCTGTTACTGTGCCTATCGGTCTGTAAACCCTTCAGGAACATGCTTTACCTGATCACACCCTCGCCTGGTTGCTTTTCAATTTAATCAGGAACCCTCGTGGCTACTAAGATACAGGCACCTCGCCTTTTCTTGATTCATTTCACTTCGCCAAACCACGCACGAATCCAAAACATCATCTGGACAGAAAGATTCAGACATCATTTTCACGAATTGTTCAACTATTCTCAATAAGTCAAAACAATATTAACAATATGACCACAATTAAAGTTCACAAAGTTCAAATAAATGTTCAGTTTTTCTTTTGTTACAATATATGAACTGTCTATCTTTCCTGAAAGTGTTCCTTTTTGTTTTCTTTTTTTTATGCTCTGTTCAACAGTGTTCAAGTTTCTTTTCTTTTCTTTTATTTCTGTCTTTTTCCATTGTCCTGTCTTCCATTTTTTTTATTTTTATTAATAAATTGCTCATTCACTATATTTTTAACCTTATATCTGATCTCTCTGTCTTTACCTTAATATAATAACCATGGGTTCGTTAATCAAACTTTTTCAGTAATATTCTTCTTTCAGCAAGTATCTCTACAAAAGCATGGCTTGTATCCAGCCATCATTTCTTCATTTTTACTTGTTCCGAGCACGACAACACAATACTAGTTTCTTGCTTACTTCCAAAGATGAGTTAAAATATCCTGGGGGTCTTTTACAATAGTTAACAGGGTACTTTATTCATTTATCCATTCGGCCAACCACATTTCCCCTTCAAGAACAATCCAAAACCGAGTCCACAAATGTTCCGGTACATCAACGAGATCGTCAAGATTCCGCACATATGATCCCTAGTCTCCAATCCCGTTCCAAATTTCAAAAATAATCTTTTCAAAAACAAAAGTCAAACCCCATTCCAGGGGGAATTCCACTCCCGGTACCAGAGTTTCTCAACTTCAGAAAATATGGTATGCTTCTACTAGTACCCAAGGCATCGATCCTATTCTTGGGAGACTTCACAGAACACTTCCAATTTCCACAACTTTTCTAAACTTAAACCCGTCCCACAGCCTTAACTACGGATCCAAAGGTGTATGAGCATTCTCCAGACAACATCATCGATGCCTCGAAATCCTCCCAGATATCGGATTAAAATCCTAATTTCAAATTACCATTCACAAGTTACTTCAAAATTTCATTCATAAAAATTTTGTTTACGATCAAATTCATTCATAAAAATTAAAACTGAAAACCCAAGTGGAAGTTTATATTATGACCTGTCTATCATTTTAACACAGAGACAGTATATCTGTCCACAGGAACCATCTTTCTTTCTTTTCTTTTCACAGCAACCTGCTTGTATGTTTCCCGTTCTTTCTCTCTCCCTCACTACGATTCAAAATTACATATAGTAGTTTTCATTATTTTTCTATGCTTTTTATGCAGGGCTCCATCAGTTTTTTTTTTTCTAAAATTATTTCCATTTTATCTTTTAGAAAGGTCAAATAACATTAATATATAAGCCAACATCACTTATTTTTTCTTCCCACTTGTCATTATTACTCTTTTTTTATATAATCATTTTAAATTCTTTCTGCACAAAACCCTAATATGAATCATCGGAGTGAACTATATTCGAATGAACGGTTTACTTACAGTCTTGAAGTGTTTCCCTTTTTTTTTTCTTTTTTTTTCATCTTTTCTGTTTTTCTTTGTTGGTCTGTTCTGATTTTCTTCTTTCTCGCAGTCTGTTACATTTTTCTTTGTTCTTTTCCTCTATCTCTCTATTTTTCTTCTTTCTTTTCGTGTCTCGTTCGTCCTGTTTTGTTCTTGCTTTCCGTTTTTTTTTTTTTTTTTCAGATTCATTTCAGCTTTTCATTTCTAATCTTCTTGATGTGCTGATATCGGCCGCTTACTTGATCGTCTAAGTTTAAACTCAGGTTCGAAACTATGCCATGGCGGCATAAAATGGCCTTAGGCACCAAATCGTATATAAGCGGAAACATAGTCAACAATAATGACGACTTAAATGAACGAACGAACACACTTCTTTATAAAAATATAATCTCTCACACTTTATTCTCGAAAGAGTGAAGTTGGTTGTGTGTGAGAGATGAGCTGGAGACGGGGACAGACTTATTTTGACCCAAAGAGCTTCTTTCGACCATAGCAGGACTTCTTCCTTATCTTGGCTTGGTTGCTCAACCATGGGTCACTGAAGGCCCAAAGCCCTATGTCTGCCGCTGGTTCTCAATTCGGCATCTTGTCCCCAACTGATTCAAGCCGTCTGTGTCCTGGTTATATTTTTGTTTTACTTCCACCTGCTTCCGCTGTTCTTCCGCTTATTTACACGAGTGCATCTCTTGATTGACGGCTCGGTCGAGGGTCAATATGTTACATAAATAGGAAAAGGAAAGCTATTATAATCCAATTAAAAACTGATTTTTCTTGAATCTTGCTTGGGTCAGTTATATATATATATATATATATATATATATATATATATATATATATATATATATATATATATATTGGTGTGTGTGTGTGTGTGTGTGTGTGTGTGTGTGATTTTGCGTGTATGCTTGTGAGTGTGTGTTTTTGTTTACGTATGAATATATTTTAGCTGATTGATTCTTACACTGAGCACTTAACTATAGGAAAATAAATCCAATTGATCTTATTCCATTTATCACGAGGAATGTTCAGTTTTTTTGCGATATATTTCAGCCCAGTTGGATGGGGCTGTAAAATACACCGACAGCCTCTCTTCAGAAGGAAAAGATCCATTCCCGCCAACAACGTGCTTCCTGAATATGACACTAAACACTTAATGATGAAGCTTCAGATCCGGAGTTTTGTAGAATGTGGAACAGAACTTTATAGTCATAACTCTCAGGTCTACACTGACCTGGTGTATTTAATCATTTACAATACTTGAAACCATTTAGCTGTGCAAAAAAAAACAAACACCCGTACAAAAGAATTCTTGTCTCAGGTTTTTTTTTTGGGGGGGGGGTACTGCTCTAAATAAAGTAAAGTTGGCGACCGTGGTCGAGGGCAACCAGAAGGCTCCCTTCTCAATAGCTACAACCCCGAAGAGAGGGCGCTACTCCTTTCTCAGGATTGCTCCACTTTACCCTTGATGCATACATTATATTGCTGAGTGTTAAGCAAGGAGGTATCAAGTACAATTTTAAAGTCTTTAGTATGACTTGAACTGGGACTGAACCCAGATCTCTCGGACCATTGGCGAGAAAACAATGTCATTTTAGCTACTTCTTCAACTTACCTCTTTTTTGGCTGCTTCAACTTCATTGAAAATGTCTTTCTTTCTCCTCATTTCTAAAATTTCTTCTTTTCTTCAATTTTGCACAAAAACAAAATAAAAAATTTCTCTCTTCATTTTCATGTCTCCCATTTACTTTTTCAAAAATGTTTTTTTGGTCCAATTTCGTCAACTAGTTTTACACCATTCTCTCTTTTTTTCTACGGTCCAAATATATTTTTCACCTAATTTTTTTACAACTCCTTTCTTTCATATCCACAGTTTCTTCTACTAATAGTTGTACTTTCTTTTTTTCCTTTCTCTTTAATTTTGTCCTCTCCTCTTCTTTCTCTCTCACTCTCTCTCTCTCTCTCTCTCTTGCACTTCTCCTCTTCTTTCTCTTTGTCCTTTCTTTTTTTTTCCTTCATTCTTTTATTCTCTCTTTCTTGTTTTAATTATTAATTTTGCATAGCAATATTTGAAACCATTTAACTTTGTGCAAATAGAACTACGGTAAAATCATTTGGAATCTAAGTTAAATATTTTAGTAGTAAATTCTATTATTAGTTAAACTTTGAATTTAAAATTGTGGGATCGAGGCCAAAGCTGGAGTAGGCATTTGTTTTAGATGAGGATGTCAAGCAAGTAATAAGCGATTTAGAAGATAGACAGTTGTTTTAGAATCAGCTGATATTTAATATTCAAAGATAAACAAATTACGTAGAATCATCTGATATTTGGGACTTAGTATATGACTTGTGTCTAAAGCATTACATAATATTTGATGTTAGGGATGTGTATATAAGAACGAGGCCGAGTCAAACCAAAGACTTAAAAAACGGTACTTGATGTCTCGTGGCTTAACACTCAACATGATAAGGTAGGGATCAAAGGTAAAGTGGAGTAATCCAGGGAAAAGATTAGTGCCCTCTACTATTTTGGAAAGTAGCTATTGAAAAGCGAGCCTTCGGGTCACCCTCAACAAGGTTGCCAACTATACTTTTTTACATATATAAGAACGGATTTGAAGATACAGAGCAGACCTCCAGAAGAGACCCACAGGAGAGATCCACAAGAGGCATGGGAAAAGAGATATGCGGAAAAAACCCGAAGTAGACGACGAATCACGCATGCACGCAAAAACATAAACGGCCAGTGAGCAGAAAGATAATAACAGTTGCCTCTCTGTCTCTCTCTCTGTCTCTGCCTCTGTCTCTGTCTCTCTTTCGTCCTCCCCTGTTCACTTTTCTGTCTCTCTCTGTCTCTGCCTCTGTCTCTGTCTCTGTCTCTCTTTCGTCCTCCCCTGTTCACTTTTCTGTCTCTCTCTGTCTCTGCCTCTGTCTCTGTCTCTGTCTCTCTTTCGTCCTCCCCTGTTCACTTTTCTGTCTCTCTCTGTCTCTGCCTCTGTTTCTGTCTCTGTCTCTCTTTCGTCCTCCCCTGTTCACTTTTCTGTCTCTCTCTGTCTCTGCCTCTGTCTCTGTCTCTGTCTCTCTTTCGTCCTCCCCTGTTCACTTTTCTGTCTCTCTCTGTCTCTGCCTCTGTCTCTGTCTCTGTCTCTCTTTCGTCCTCCCCTGTTTACTTTTCTGTCTCTCTCTGTCTCTGCCTCTGTCTCTGTCTCTGTCTCTCTTTCGTCCTCCCCTGTTCACTTTTCTGTCTCTCTCTGTCTCTGCCTCTGTCTCTGTCTCTGTCTCTCTTCTTGATGATGAAATAAAGCTGAACAAAATATCACACATCTAAATTTGAGATAAGTGTTTGATTTATCTAACTTTCCACATACTTCTACAATACTGTCTGATTCACTACAAATCTATCCTTTCAATATATATGTATATATTTATTTATAAACATTTGGAAATGAATAACAACAAGGGTTGATATGCTATTAGACAAAACAAACCAATTTGTTATATGTTTCAAATTCTTTGGCATGAAAATGTTGGGTAGTCGTTAGATGTATTTGTTTAATGACATATGAATCTTCGTGAGTTATCTAATGCAAAAACCACCCTTGAAAACGAACAGTATCGGTTATATTTAACATACAGCACCGTGTAGTTTTCGACAAATAACATTACGTGTGCTATGAAACCACTTATTCCCAAAAAAATAGGTTAAATAGTATTCCTACTGTTCTTCTGTAACCATAAAATTGGTATTAAATAACCCACGTAGGTTGATATGTCATTAAACAAAGAAACCAAACCAAACCAAAAATGTTTAGCATCATTTGATTGGTATTTAATATTTTCGATCTCTGTAAACAGACTCTGCATTTGACACGATTTCGGGATTAAGGTGAGGACCCTTTTGTGAACTTGGGGCAGTCGCAAAACCGCCTGATCCAATTAGCATTCACTTTTAGGTGCACTTCAGATTCATTGATCATTTGAGAGAAAAAAGAAAAAAAAACAACTATAATACCTCGACAAATACTTAATCGATCTTTTTGCTTGATCTTGATATAGATCTATCTATTTCAACAATAATGTCAAAGTTATTTGATCTTCACAAAGAGTTAAATGATCGTTTCAAATAGTTCACCTGCTCATCTAACGACAGGGTAGAGAAACCGTAATAACTTTTTGTTGCTAAATTGTGATAAGAGCTGACAGATAATGTGGTAGGCGTCTAGGTTTGCTCGTCGTATACAGCCAGGTGGAGATTAACGCAAATAAGATATTCGTGACTTGGAATAATGAAACTTGTTCCTTTTGGCTGAACACTGTACATTTGTAATGACACCAGATTAATGGAACTCGGTCAGCCTGAAGATATTAAGTAATGATAGTGCAGAAAATAGGCAGCCATAATCACAAGACGATTACAACAGGAACAATAACGCTCTTAGGTACAGGGTGGAAGAGAAGTCACTGGGTAACCAATAACAAAATCTTGACTCCCTTGATAACTATGCTTCTGTCAGATATATATATATATATATATATATATATATATATATATATATATATATATATATATTACAAAAAATAAGTTAATAAAATGTATTGTAAAAACGAACAACTTCAAGTTTTACGTTATTTGTTAAATTCAACTTTAGAAGTATTTTAAATATAACAAATACAGACTTTTGAATGAAATATCACCTGCAGACGGCCCACGTGAATATCTGTGTAGAGAGATTTTCATTATTTCATTACTATTTCTTATTTTATACTAAAAAATATTGTGATTTTTACGCAATTTCATGCGTAGATTTTACGGAGTAAAAACGATTTAGTGTTTTATATATATATATATATATATATATATATATATATATATATATATACGTATGCAATGTGTGTGTGTGTGTGTGTGTGTGTGTGTGTGTGTGTGTGTGTGTGTGTGTGTGTGTGTGTGTGTGTGAGTTTTCTTTTATGCATGTTATGCTTATAGAACGGTATTCTAAGATTTTATGAGTTTGGAACTGGCGAATACACTTCCACATCAAATATATGGAAAAGTTTTCTTTAAAATTTGAGATTTTTCACCTTTCCCGCTGAGTCTCTAATTTCAAGAATGGAAGTTTGTTTTTGAGAGATTTAAAATGAGATAATTTTTATAGTTTCAAGTCGTACAAAAAAGAAGCTAAGTCAAGGACCGTTCCTTTCTACCCGTGCCATGTAACTTACTGCAATGTGTCATATTGTTTTAAGATGAGAAGGCAAATACTAACTAATTTGCTCGTAGGAAAGGTATTCGTTATGATGATACGGAGGTGGGTCCTTGGCCTAAAGCGTAGAGTGTTCGACAATGATCTGTGAGACCGGAGTTCAATCCTAGGTCAAGTCATCACAAAGACAAAACATAGTACTACATGCCACATTGCTTAACACTCAGCATTATAAGGTACGGATCAAAGGTAAAATGAAGCAATCCAGGGACTTCAGTAGCACCCTCCCCTATACCTTGATACAGTAGCTATAGAAAAGATAGCCTTTGTGTTACCCTCTGATGGTTTAATGTCATATCAGGACACACGTTAGCGGTGGTCTAACCATTTTGCAGAAATACAGTCGGTGTATTCTCTAACCCCAACCAACTGGGCTCTAAATCAATGACAGATGATTAATTGAATTGTTAGAGATACATAGCAATATTTGTAACCCTGCTAACTTTGTAGACTTATGCTAAATTGAACTGTTAAAAATAGAACTGTTTTATCATTTAACTGTGTGTGCCTGTGTGTTTAAAAATCATATAGTTAATATGTATGTAAAAACAGGATTTGGCATTAAATAACCAACAACTGTTGATATATAATGAAACCATACCGAACCAAATCCTATACACATACACACACACACACACACATATATATATATATATATATATATATATATATACTAGGATCATTAAATAAGTTTCCGAACTTTTTGTGGAGGGGCACTTTTATTGATAGTAAACACATGAAACTCTCGCCCCCTTCGAAGTAATATCCTCCGGCTGTGATGCGCTTGTTGTACCGTTCCAACAACTTCTCGAAGACCCCATGGAAGTCCTCTTGTGTGAGCGTGTCAATGACCTTCATCATAGCCTTTTCCATCTCCTCAATTGTCTCATAACGACAGCCTCTGAGCTTAGGGAATAACCAAAAGTCACAGCGAGCAATGTCTGGACTATAGAGAGGCTGAAGAACTGTCTAGATGCCCATCTTGGTCAATTAATCTGTGACAAGGATGGAGTTGTAGACTGGTGCATTGTCCAAGTGGAAATGCCACTGACCTGATTTGAAGAGTGCTGGCCTCTTCCCTAGGAATCTCTTCCTGAACTCCTTTAAAACCTCAACATATTAACCCCAACCCTTTAGCCAATCACCCCTAGTGTTCTGACTTCCTTACTCCTCCCACTCTTCTCATCATCCCTATCAGACTCCCTGCCTTCCTTGAATCTTTTATGCCACTCAAAAACTGATGCTCGATTCGTGCAAGATGGTCGAAAATCAGTCTGAAGCATTCCATACGCTTCTGTGGCATTTTTTCCAAGTTTAAATTTTATTGAATAACGTCCTTCTAAAGAGTCCTCACGTCCAGATTGCATTTTTGAAATTCACCAGCTGTGATAATCAGGCTTTAGTAGGGTGTATTCCAATTGCTGCTGGAGCTGTTCCTTTGATTCTGAAATCATAAAAATTGGTCTGTCATCTTATAAGATGTATAGCAATAACATGCTGAATTTTCAAGAGTCTACGACAATTTTAAATAACCGTATTAAATAGCTATTTTCAAGTGAAATTCAGAAAATATTGCTTCATATAACCACAGAAATTACGCTAGACACCACTTATTATTTCAAGTTAACAGCTCAAAACCATTATTTTCCACAGTTTTTTTTATTTTTGGTCTCGTAAAATTCTTAACAAGGTGAGGCAACTATCTTTTCTTTTTCTAATCAGACGTCATGACGCTGACATTGCCAAGATAATGTTTTCTCTTTAGTCCATCTTTCATCATCCTGATTCATGTGGATGAGCTTTTCAAAGCAGTCTTTGTTTCATAGCTTACCATTGTTGTTGTCATTGTTAAGACGCCTAACTGTAATTATATCCACTATTTGCTTTCCGGAAATATCCAGTAAGTGTCAATGGATTTCAGTCGGTGGAATTTTGACCATTGAGGAATCTAATAATACGCCTTCTTTCTATTAGATATTAATGACTTACATCTGATACCTGTAACAAAACAAGAGACTATTTATTTGTTGAAAGATTCAACATCCTTCTCTGATCAATCAAAATAATAAAATAAAGAAGCCTTATATTCTAAACGTCCTAACATCACTAGATTGACGCAAAAGTTCTGTTTTTTTTTTATTAAAACCAAATATTTTCATAATCTGAACTTATAGTATACCTTTTCATTTTGTCCATCTCGTTGGGGTTTAAAATATGCTAATTTTATTAACTAAAGAAGTGAAATACCTAAAACAAAATGAAATGTTATAAGTATAACACTAAACTAAATCTAATAAGGAGGTTCAAGTTCTAAATACTTGACGAGTGCAGAGTTGATCTGCATTGCCATTACAACCAGATTTTCTCAGATGCCGAGTGGTTGTAACCAGTGATGATCTCATCTCTTAAAGAATGATTTGTATCCGATAAGATTGTGTGCAAAATAAAAAGAACTCCTGAGAAATAAGTACACAAAAATGAAAATACGAACGCAATTCCCTAAAATCTTATCAGAAAAGACATCTATACTGATTTACAGGCCGTTAAGATATGATAATTTGTTAATCAACATATTTTCTCTGGAGCTTTATAAGTTTACGCCAACTTTGAGGAGAAATGTTCTTAAACGTTTAATCATGCTTCCGGCTATTCTTTGAAAATATTTATCCATATCTCCAACTTGAAGAAATTGTTGATGCAAGGAGTGTTGCATGGAGCAAAAAAACACAGTCTGGAAGTTACAAGTTCGATGAATACTCCATATAGGGAAGATTTTATTCTAGTAACGTTATATTTGCCACTACGTGAGGATGGGTGAATTTATCATGCCAAAATAGATATTTCTGTTCAAATTCGTCGTTCAAACGATCCAATCACTCCCTCAATAATAGCGCTCTGAAAGCGTATTCAAGTTCCAGGAATTCATTTTTTAATTTGATTTTTTAAATAGCATAAAAGTGCAGTTTCGTTACTAAATAGCATAAAAGAGCAGTTTTGTTACTAAATAGCATAAAACAGCATTTTCTTTACTAAATAGCATGAAAGAGCAGGGTTTGTTTTTTTACTAAATAGCACAAAAGTGCAGTTTTGTCACTAAAGAGCTTAAAACAGCATTTTCTTTACTAATTAGCATAAAATAACAGTTTTCTTTCTTAATAGCATAAAAGTGAAGTTTCGTAACTGAATAACATAAATGAGCAGTTTTGTTACTAAACAGCATAAAAGAGCAGTTTTGTTACCATATAGCATAAAACAGCATTTTCGTTACTAAATAGCATTAAAGAGCGGTTTTGTTACTTAATAGCATAAAAATACAGTTTCTTTACTAAATAGCATAAAAGAGCTGTTTTGTTATTACATAGCATAAAACAGAATTTTTGCTACTAAATAGCATAAAAGTGCAGTTTCGTTACTAAATAGAATAAAAGAGCAGTTTTGTTATCATATAGCATAAAACAGCATTTTCGTTACTAAATAGCATAAAAGAGTAGTTTTGTAAAATAGCATAAAAGAGTAGTTTTGCTACTAAATAGCATAAAAGTGCAGTTTTGTTACTAAAGAGCTTAAAAAACTAGTTTTGTTATTAAATAGCATAAAACAACATTTCTATTACTAAATAGCATAAAGCAACATTTTCGTAACTAAGTAGCATAAAACAGTATTTTCGTTAAAAATACCATAAAACAGCATTTTCGTTTCTAAATAAAACATTTTCGTTACTAAAAAGGATAAAGCAGCATATTTGTCATCAAATACTGTTAAGAAAATAAGATAAGAAATTGGAAGATATTCAAGATATTAGAAAGATTTATCGTAAATAATCGTGCAATGAACAACATTTAAAGACTAATTTCGATCTCAAACACAAAGGGTTGTTTGTACCATAAGGATACCGAGTAGACATTTATACCACCATGGGCTCGAACATGTTGATAGCCATATCGCTATATCTTAAGTAATAGTCGGACCCTGTTGTGACCCCGCTGTGGGAAAATTGACTGACTCAGAAAATCTGTTTTAGTTCACTACACAAAGGTTTATTCATAACTGCAATTTGTAAATAGTGGCCGAGAGAGAGAGAACGAAAGTATGAAAGATGAATCAACCGTATTATTTGGGGAAAGAGAAGCAACATGTCAAGGGGAGAAAGAGCGGAGACACAGAACTTAAATTCTTTTCCTGGTTTTCTGTTGTAGTTCTAACCCGCTCATCCACTGATTTTGTCTTCACAGGTTCGCGTCTTGTGTGTGAGACCCCTTTTCGAAGCCCACTCCTAAAAATGGGGCTCGTAAATTTTTGTCTATCCTCACATCTTCGTAGCTAGTGTTCAACTGCCTATCGTTACCTTATCCCGTCTTTTTACCAACTCCCTGAAACCGAAGCGTTCCCTTACTTCCACATGTTATTGCGGGGAGGATCATATCCGTTTCCAGTGTTTCCACACATCCGCAGAACATTTTGGACCTCCGGGTTTTTTCTAGTCATTTCAATTAGGCAGTCACTCAACCGTGACTGGCTGACCAACAAGTTTCTTGGCCTAAAACACTGAGAGGTAAAATGTCCGCTTCCGTAGACTCTATGTCAGCCCTTTTTTCTTATTATTTTTTATTCTCTCTCTCTCCTTCTCCAGAAATTTTTCTCTCGTTCTCTTTATAATTGAGACCTACCATATCACGTTACACGTTCATTACATGAGATATGTTTAAAACGTCGTAGCTTATTTTGTCTATAAGTCTGACTTTGCGGTAATTTCAATATGAACTGTTCCCGCATAGCCAATACCTAAACAAAGACTATAAACTTAGATATATATTTATTACAAATTGCTACATTTATGATTGTCCACGAGGTCTTGATAGGCTATTGGTTAAGCCAATAGAGTCTTTATTCAACATCATTTACTATCTATATCACCCGTTTATATAACATGTACAGCTATTAAAAATAGTAAACAAACATATGAAACATTTCTTTGGAGAGTCCCCGTGGCGTAATGGCTAACATACTGGATTATGACTTTGAAGTAAGCGAGTCTGTTGCGCTCACTTTTGAACGAATACCATTGGGAAAGCAATGAACTCTCTTGTTTCTTGATTATGGCTTAAATAGCATCACTGCTGTTCTTCTACAAGGATGGCTTTGGCATTAGATAACCTATGAAGTTTTATATGCCATTAAACAATCAAACAAAATTTCACTACATTAAGAAAAACATTACTGCACTGGTTCTTTGGTACATCAAACTTTGTAGGTTATTTAATGCCAAATCGTTTTTATGCATATATCTTAAATATATGTATAATTTGGTTTGGTTGGATTTTATGGCATATCAACCATTGTAGGTTATCTAATGGCAAATCCTGCATATATATATATATATATATATATATGGTAAAAATGTATGATTTTAAACACATTTTGTTAATAGCATTTTTAAATGAATCTGAGCTCATTGTTTTTTTTGGCCCAGTGTTAAATGGTTTCAAGAATTGATATCTAATACGAATGATTCTAGTTACTATTAATAATTTGCTTGCACACAGTTAAATGGTTCCAAGTTTTGCAATGCTTCCCTAGCAATTCAATTAAACACCATATAATTGTTCACACACAGTTAAATAATCAAACAGTTTTATTTAAAACAATTCAATTTAGCACAAGTCTTTTTTTGCACCCTGTTTAAAAGTCGAAATTCTATTTGACCCATAGATAAGACCCTATGATGTTCTAATACTCCAGGACGGAAAGGGCCTGAGAGCAATGGTAATGAAAAGGTATTCCATTTTCCGCAAAGCTCCAGAAATACATTTAGTTTCGTTTCTTTGTTTAATGGCATATCAACTTTTGTAGATTATTTAATGCCAAAGCTATCCTCCTAGAAGAACAGTAGTGATATTATTCAACCCATAGGTGGGAGGATAAGGGGGTTCATACCTTTGCCAAGGGTATTCGCCCGAAAGTGAACGTAATAGAACGACTGGAGTATGAACTCGCTTACAACACTTCCGCTGTCCATTGCTTTAACTATTGCACCACGAAGACACCCACTCCAGAAGTACAATAGCTTCACCATCAGATTGCTTAGTGTCTTATCCAGAACACTCATTGGTAGTTTTATGGCTCTGCAGAGATACTTTCGATGTATTGCACAGCCTTAGCAGACTAAATGAAGTATTACATTGGTCTGGATTGTATTACAGTAGTTCTCAAAGTATATATATATATATATATATATATATGTTTAAATGTTTTCCGTTTGTGTCATTGGATGTTGAAGTAGTATGCTAGGTTTGGTTTCTTTGTTTAATGGCATATCAACTTTTGTGGGTTATTTAATACCGAACCCATACTTGTTGAAAAACACCAGTGATACAGTGATAGAATTACTGTTTGTATTAGTGGGTTCTATATTGTTGCAAATTGGCCCTTGACAGAGCCGTCCATCATATATTTCAGTAGCAGGAGGCTTCAGCTGTGTAAACAAAGGGATTACCAGAATAAAAGCAATGCGTTAGTGTAAGCAGCTCACGTGGGTTGAGAGTCGGAAGCGGATCACGTGGATTGACAACCGGAACGGATAGGAGTTGGGAATTATATATGCACGAGTACCCATATCAGTCACGCAGACGGTCAGCCGCGCTGAGCACCCTCCGTAAAGGGTGGCAGCAGCCCCAACGCACCCCGGTCGAGTCGCAGAAGTAATGCTGTGTGGGGCCCTGAATATGGCAAACCGTGGATAAGAAGTTATTGGTCAATATAGCAGTCTTCCGCTAGTTTGTGACCGCAATCTTCGTCTCTATGTCTCTCTCACGCAGAGTTTCGACTCCTTCGAGAAATTTAGATGTGAAAGTTGATTTTTTGTGAAGGTGTCATGGTCATTCATTATTCTTCATTCCCTCATTTTATGCCTCTTCAATGGTACTTTTTCCTATTGAATTAGTCGAAAGTAAACCTAATTAAATAACTGGATTTCGAACTTGCTTACTTTGAGATTACAATCTAGCGTTTTAACCATGACGATTTCTGAGTCGTTTATTTCACGCAATATATGATAATACTTTTTTATTGCAAAAAATTAGGGTCGTATATTACACGAGTATATACGATACTTTGTTTTATTGATTATATTATTAATTGTTCGTCGGTTGCGGATATCTTATAGAGAATTGATTTTTATCATTACAGTAGGACGCAGAAAAGTTTCAATGATATTCTGAACGGTAATCCTTAGTAGAAATATTTACTTAAATGGGAGGCAGGCAGTTGTATACACTGTGCATATGCTGTGTTACTGAATTCGTTTGCTGTCTTTTCTATGAAAGATACACGAGACAGAATTACTTCTCTTTACTGTTTATGGTCTCAATTGATATTCAAACTTCAACTTCCCAATTTGGACCCTAACAAACTTTCTTTGACAGCATGTTCTAGAATTAAATATTGAAATAATCTTCAACATCGAATGGTTTTGGTAAAAATAAAAGAAAGATATATAAACATATATTATCACTTTGTTAAGTCTATATAATTAAATTGTCATCAACTAATGGCAAATCAGTTTTATTGCATTAATATAGTTCCTTCCGAAAGCACTCCAAAATCTTTGTTTTTTGTCATTCTTCAAGAAATCAACTGACACTGTGTTGTGTTTAGTTCGTACATCACTCCTCGTTGAATAATAATTTTAGTTTGGTAAAGTTGGCGACCTTAGTCGATGGTGACCCGAAAGCTCATCTTTCAATAGTTACTACACCAAGGTGTTGGAGAGGGCGCTACTCCATTCCTAGGATTGCTCCACTTTACCTTTGATCCTCAACATAATGTTGAGTATTAAGTAAGGCGATATCAAATACCATTTTTGAGTCGTAGATATGACTCGATCTGGGATTGGACCCTGGTCTCCCGGACCATTGGCGAACATTCTACGTGTAACAACAGTTCCTAAATCGTGATCAATGACCTAGGAACTGATTTCTGGTACAAGTGAATAATCCAAAAGAATCAATTCATGCGTGTATTTACCCAAAACTTTCACAATGAGCAAGATGCAAAACATTCTCAATTTTAAACAGTCTTTAGTCAGGTTTTTCTTCTAGACGTGTAGCCTAACGAAGGCTAATGGCACCAGAGTGAACAACTATTCATCCATAGGTAGGGAGAAAAGTGATTGGATTCATGCCTTTACAAAAGGCATTAACACGAACTTAAAACCCACTAGTTTCATTCAGAATTCAAACCCGGGTCACCTCATCCAGGCAGTAATAGGAAGTGATATAATCATATACTCTTTGGGACCAAAAATTGTTTAGAGAAATAGTGTCTAAAATTTAGTGAGACTGTTGTATCGAGTCTAGAATATATTTAGATTATTTTGTTTTTTCTAAGGTTAGTAGCCATGGTCTAAATTCATCTGATCTGAATTTATAATGTATGAGTTAGATCTATTAGTGAATGACACTAAAAAAAACAAATCTTTGAGATAATCTAAGTTCTACCAAGGATCTTTCTGATAACCCAGGGAGATGTAATAAAGGAGAAGAGTTCGGCTCGGTGACACGAAGATCTGATTCTGTCAACAAATAAGTGGAAGATCATTCTATTCTAGTTGCATTGCGTTTGAAAACTGATGGTTTTGATTCTTTGATTATTGGCATATCAACCTTCGAGTGTTATTTAGTTGCAAAGCCATCATTATAGAAGAGCAATGATATCATTTAATCAATACCTGGCCGGAATAAGAGGGTTAAAAACTTTCCCAAGGGTAAAGGTCCGAAAGTGAACATAATACTGCGACTGGAGTTCGAACTCGTTTCCTTCAATACCGTTATCCAACACTTTAGCTATAACGTTACGGGGACTCTTTCGGAAAATTAATGTCCTGTTTTTAATAGTACTTTTTATATTAAACACACTGATCAACTTTGGTAAGTCCTGATTTTTTTCGTATTTTCTTTAACTAGAGTTATACCCAATATATCATGACGTCTGAAAACTTACACTCAAAAGAGAACCTGATTTTATAAGTATACGGTTGATTTATTCATTATAACGGCATGTCAACCCGTCTAAGTTTATTTTATGCCGACATGTTAGGGAATTGCCCGCATTGTAAGTTTCAGTTTACATTTTGTTGTCTCCTGAGAGTTTATTTTGACACACGGTCCAATCGAATACGAATTATGTTTAAACGAATATATTTGACACATGGATGTTACACTAACAGGTACTAACACTCCGGGTCAAAGTGGACCTGGGAGTAATTGTCACGAATGAGTATACCACTATGTTCAGATCTTAACTCGAGCCTCATCTTCACATTCAGTTTAATGTCATATCGAAGGCAACCCTTTCCGAGGAGGTCATATTCCTCTGCTGAGATTAGAGTTAGTGTTCTTTAAGCCTCACCGACTATGTGGTCAATAAACATTTGTAAAATATTTCTTTGACAATGATCTCAAATTTGACTTGTATTACATTTTCGACAGTTGCTTGTAATAACCAAAGATTATGAAGCTGAACATGAATTCTGAAAGACAAGCATGGACAAAATGTTTTTACGCGTCCTCAAGGTCAAATGTGATCAAGTTATTTTCAATCTAAAAATATAAAATCAGCTGCATTATTTCTAGGCTGACTTCTTAAATCAAACGCAGTCCTGACTTAATCTACTTTTCTCACGGTAAATTACTTTTCGTAATTGGAAAACAAATGTTTCTTGGCATGATGTTGAACTTGCGTCGCAACTTGACCGTTTCAGAGGGAAATAATTTCTAAACATGAAGTAACAACTGATTTTATTTTACAAATGTGAAGAATTGTAAATGAGACAGAAAGGCAGCGAAAGTCTTCGTTTAGATATCTTTCATGTAGCTAATCTAAATCGTGAACGAGAAACTCAGCTTTATTCCAATTTAAAAGATAACAGTCTTCACTTGGATTTTCACCATTTACCAAATTTGCAGAATAACTTCGCTTATTTCCACAAAATGATATCCGACCTGTCAGTGTCTGAAAATAAGTTGACTTCATACCCGGCAAAGGAGTAAGTTATCCCTTAGAATAAGAGATAGCACAATATTATATTCGACGATGAGACTTCATTTCTGGCCATTATTCACAAGTCCACTCTAACTTGGAATGTTATTTGCCATGAGGTTTGTTTTGGTATGATTTATTTGGTTAGTGGCATATCAACACCTTATGAGTTGTTTAATGCCGAAGTTTTATTCCCTTTCAAATACTCGATAGCTAGAGTAACTGTATTTTCCATGTTCCATTGCTTTTTCGTAAAGCACATTTTATTCATGATAATCTGTTTGCATACAGTTCTAAAGAATCAAGTATTGCTTTCTAATACGAATAATTTACAAACTGGTTGCACTAAAACAGGTACTATCATTCTTAGTCAGAGTAGATCTGAGTGTAGTGGCAATAAAGAGGCACACAATATTCCAAGAGCTCCAGAACACGAGCCTAACAACTGTATGCTTTTCCTGTTAGGTTATAAACAAGATCATTTTGAGACAATAAAATGTTTACCTGTTCAAAGAGGTAAACAACATACTCGAAGCTCTGTCAGGGATTTTGCATTGGAAAGTGTATTTCCTAGAAGTGGAAGATCATCTTCATATCATATGCTATAATTTCTGCATGATGTAGTCTGCTGCATGTCTCTTTTTTAAATATGAAACAATTTTATCTTATTAGATCTATAGCCGTCGTTAATTCAATCAAAACATGAATCAGTAGCATTCAAAAGGATTGCGACATTTATTCTTGCTCTTGTATGAGTTGCCAGCCTCTCACAGTTGAAATCTGCAGTAATCACACATCGTATTTGGGTGGAAGCACCCTTGTTGTTTAGTCTCTATCGCTGAAATATCATGGAGGATTCTTTCTCCATACTCATCGCAACTTTCACTCAGATTAGGTGGAAAAATCGAGAGAAGAATGCAATGACGGGTTTTTATTTCTTACACGATTAGCGTGTTTAATAAATTAGCATCGCTTTTAGCGCAATGAGACTCAAGAAAGGTCCGTACAGTTAGTGTGACTATATCCCAAGCTTCCAATTAAATAGACACAGTTTGCCCCTAAACTTGTAGTTAGACATTAATCCTCTGATATCGTTCAATGAAAATGCATTTCCTATTAGGGTCCCATCATTTTGAGATAATGAAATATTTACCTGTTTAAAATGATTGTGAAGATAAATAGTTGGAAATTACAATTGTTAAACTGAGGTAAGTATTAAAAATCTCAACAAAAGTTGACGTTCCACACAATTAACCAAGAAATCAACTTGCAAAGTCGACTAGGACTGTCGAATACACTGACTACTTCTCAGCAAAGGGGTAATACCCCGCCAACGAATGTCCTGGTATGATACAAAAAAAATCTGATGGAAAGGCTTAAGTAATGCTGGAGCTTTGGGGAATGTGGAATACACCTTCATTGCCATCGCTCCATGGTCCACTCTGGCCCGGATTAGCAGCACTCATAGCGTCATATATATGGGTCAAATAGAATTCAACTGTGTACTCATGCTAGACTGAATTGCTTTAAATAGAACTGTTTGAGTTTAAACTACGTACTTATGCTAAACTAAATTGTTTGAAATTTAACTGTTTTTATATGCTAACCGAACTGTTTGAAATGGAACTGTTTTTGACATCGAATCCGTACTTACGCCAAACAGAATTGTTTAAAATAGAATTGTTTTGACATTTGACTGTGAGTAAACAAAAACTATATTCATACTAAACTGAATTATTCGAAAAACAACTGATTGACTAAACTGTATAGCTTGAAATAGAAGAGTTTTTGACGATTTAACTGTATTTATGCTAAACTGAATTGTTCGAAATAGAACTGTTTATTTGTATAAAAATATATTTGGCATTAAATAACCTACAAAGGTTGATATGCCATTAAAACCGAAACAAACAAAACCAACTTAAACCAAGATATCAACTGAAATTATACGTTTACAATTTTACATATTATACGAGTATTATTCAATAAATAAGGTGTGTTTTGACCAAGAACTTTACAGTAGGAAACGCTGTTTACAGATTCATTTTTTGTCCTTTCATAACCCTATATATGACCTCTATACTGACCACAACACCAGGAGCATTACCGGAAAGTATGTGCGTTACCACTCCATGAACTATCTTATGAACTCCCATAGTGCCAAAAACATATTTAACCAATTTGTAAACTTTTTAACTAAAACACGATTCTTTGTGTACGTCACACATTCTTCTGTAAATTTCACATGGCTAGCATTTATGAGCAATCAAATATTTGTTGTCAGAGACTAAAGTCCTGTGTTAGATTTGCTGCCATTTTGAATAAAGCTTATATTTTTGTTAGGTTAAAATAATTTTCGCTAATGAACAATTCTAATCAATATATAGTTTACATTTATGGGTAAAATTTTTTTTTTTAAATAATGTTGCTTTTTCAAAAATGTTCTCTGTGTTCATTAAATTACATTTGTTTGTTGAAACGAAAGATGGAAGTCAGTGTAGAAGTAAATTTTGATTGACTTGATAAAAGGAGAAAACGTACAGAAGGCGCTGTTTTGATGTGATTGTCTTTCCCAATCTATTCACCAGCAATGAGAAGGATTTGCTTTTTTTTCGGCGACTGATAGAAGTAGAAATAAATTATGAAGACACGGGGATATTTTTTCAACCTGGTTTATTCAATAAGGGCTGATTTAGAAGGACTTTACAATTATTAATAATTTCCCTTCTTTTTTTCAGTTTATTCTTTTGGGATTTTTCATATTTCTTCTTCTTCTTCTTCTTCTTCTTCTTCTTCTTCTTCTTCTTCTTCTTCTTCTTTATGGTTTTCTTCTCTCTTTCCTGTTATTTTTTTGTTTTTTTGTCGTCCATATTCTCTTGTTTTTTTATTCTTCAACTACCCTTTCTTCCTATTTGAGAATTTCTTCTTTTTGCTTTTGTTTTTTTTATCTGGGGCCGTTCTTTTTACTTTCTTTTATTTCGTTTTACGTTTTTCCTTTAATTTCTTAATTGTTTTTTCGTTCTCTTTATTTGATTTTGAATTATTTTTTATATTCTTTTGGAATTTTGTAATCTTTCTTCCACTTCTACATGCGTTACTAAAATGCCAAAAACGACTGGACACGTTTGTTTGACTGAATTTTCTATGTGAACCTCAATTTAATCTGATATTTAATTAAATAAGTAACATAGTTAAAAATAAAGGAATCATCTTCAAAGAGTCTTCGAAGATCTGTTTCCTGTAAGCATTTCGTCCACCAGTAGCATCAGGAAAATATTATAGGCTTCCCGCATGTCCTAGTGTTAGAGAAGATGCTTTAAAAATATCGAAAAAAAGCTGTATTTACCTATAAAGAAATTATCAATGAGCAAAAAAATTATTTCTTTCATAATATTGCATTTGAGATTACATTTTGGTTTAGTTAAGAAAATTGCTTGTGCTGATAGAAGGTTCTAAATTCACACAATCAAATATTTTATCCTGGTCTACTGTTTAAAAAGACAGCTAATTGCATTTCTTGCAAGGTCTTCTTATTTTACACGTTAGATGAACTTTCAGTTTAAAAATTACTTTCACTGGGATTGGCGTAATGAACTGTGCTGAACTTGCTTAATTTTGTTTTTCCTCTAAAACTGCTGTTTGAATTGTATGAAGAATTGGCACTAACTTGTCTTGACTTCATTAATTTATTAAGATTTTTTCCTTAGCTGAGCATGTCTTCTTTTAAATTCAGACGCTTCATATATATATATATATATATATATATATATATATATATATATATATATATATATATATATATATATCACAAGTATATGGAGGATTGATCAGATAGTAAAGAGGAGATAAATCTAAAAAATAAACCCGGTTGACTCAAACGCCAATCCAAGCTTCTACCCCTCAGCCACGAGGAAACAGTATATATATATATATATATATATATATATATATATATAATATATATATATATATATATATATATATATATATATATATATATATATATATATATATATATATAAACTTCTTATAATTGTATGTAAATTAGTCTTTACGAAATTCATTAAGCTAGAGAATTAAATTGCGTTGATATTTATCATAACTATTTTGTTTTTAGGTAAAATATTAGGTCTTTTCAAAAAATATTGAAAATGAAGCTGTATTTACCAAGGCAGATATTAACATTGAATGAAATATTAACTTGTTTCAAAATAGTCACCCTTGGCTTTCAATGCACTTATTCCTTTGAGTTTATCATTGGTGAAAGCACTCTATTGTAGTTATTTAATATCCTCCAACCTTATTCCGAAGATGAACTTTGCATTTAGGACACAAGAAAATATTGCACGGAGGTTAAAGATTTGGGACTATGAAGTATATTGCACCTGCAAAATTCTGTGTTTCACAAAAGACTGCTGTTTGAAAAGTATGAAGAATTGGCACTGACTTGTCCAAACATCACTTTATTGTAAATAGAGCAACACAAATACTTTTCATATTTTAAGCTGTCAGCTGGGTGGTGCAAGTGAATATAGGTAAATGGTAATGGAAGCAGAATCTTGTTAATATATTTTTTTTTTAGATAAATATTTCCCTAACCCCCGGTACGAATCGGATATGACAGAACGTCACTTTTTAAGCATATTTCAACAAGTTTGAATGCAGAGTTTTTCTTATATTGGTTGCCATACCAAGGTTAATGAGTCAGTACACACAGTTATTTACTTATAGGTGGAAAGAGAATAAATGGATTCACACCTTTCCCTAGGGTATTCGTGTTAAGTGAAATGCAAACAGGCCCGTTCAGTTTTTAATTTGGGTCATCATGTACCTTTACTATGATGGTAACCATTGCATAATTAGTATTTACTTCTATTTTCCTTTTTTTTTTCAGAAAAGATCAATTTGAGAACTTGTCTGTGATTGGATCATTTCAGTCAAATGTAAGATTGGTTCTTGAAGTTTAAAAAAAAGTTATATAGTTACTGGGGGAATGATTGAAGGGAACGGATGATTAACATCATGTTCTCACCTCCACGAAGGTCACGCAGGTTAGATGAATATGTCATAAAAATTAAAATATACGCACATAAGAATGGTGCCAGTGTTGTTGTTACCCTCAGGAAAGAAGGACTAAGACAGTTGTGGTTACAGTAGCAAATAAGATCAGACAGAGTAGAGACCTAGAAATGCTACAAAAGGTGACATACAAGAACGATAACATCCAGAATAAAACAGAGTGGAAGGAAAGACTGCCAAACAAAATAGAAATGTTAACTGATCCAAATCTAATTAATTCAATTAAAACTGAGAGGCAATTAGAGTAACGGTTAACATTAACATTCGCTTGACCATATCACCTTGTTGATACAATAAGTATGGTAATATGAATATAATTATAGCATTTCAGTGCCCAATCGGCTGGAGCTGTAGAACACAGACTGCTTCTCTGCAAAGGGATAAGACCTCCCCCAACGAGTGTCCTGGATTTAACACTAAAATATCTGATGGTGGGGTTCCAGTAATGCTGGAGCTTTGAGGAATGTTGAGTACCCCTTCATTGCCATCGCTCCATGGTCTCCTCTGGCCCGGATTAGCAGCACTGATAGGGTCCTATCTATGAAACTATCTATCTAAACTGCGTACATATGTTAAACTGAATTGCTTGAAATAGAACTTTTTGATATATAAAATACGTACTTAGGCAAAACTGAATTGTTTGAAATTGAACTGTTTTTCTATGCTAAACTGAATTGTTTAAAATAAAACTGCTTTTGACATTGAAACTGTACTTACACTAAACAGAATTGTTTAAAATAGAATTGTTTTGACATTTAACTGTATGAAAACAAAACAAAAATATATTTATTCTAAACTGAATTGTTTGAATGAAAACTGTTTCACTATAATGAATAGCTTGAAAAGAAATGTTTTAGTAAGTTAAAATGTGTATTTATGCTAAATTAAATTTTTGAAATTGTACTGTTTATATAAAAATGGATTTAGCATTAAAAACTTACAAAGATTGATAACCTATAAAAACCAAATAAACAAACAAAAACTTCAAGAAAAATTTCAGTGAAGTTTGAGATTAAATTAACTGGTGATCGGAGAAGATGGCGTATTGGTCAAAGAATTTACCCACCCATCTGTCATGTGCAAGAATTGACACAAGGCTAATTTTTAAGCGGGGAACAGCAGTTAAAATCAGAATTTTTCTTCTTCTCAATTGGATATCTTCTCAAAGCTAAGTAGCCCTTAGCTGAATCAATGAGATAAATTCATGCTTTTTCCATAGGCTTTAGTTCTAAGGAAAGGGAAAACAGTCCTTAACCTGAATTAGCGGCGTGTGTTCAAATCTGGACGAGGCTGTTTTCGTTTCACTTCGTTCTTCGGAAAAGAGTTGAATCCATTTTTTTCATTCCAAATATGAGTAGAGCATTGAATGATTAAAATCTAAATAAAATTTTCGATGCTTTTTCTGAAGAAAACATTTAAAATTGAAGGGCTGCAAGAATTTCACTGAACCCTAATATAAACATGAATATTTTGTTTGGTATGGTTTCTTGGTTTGATGGCATATTAACTTTCGTAGGTAATTTAATGCCAGAGCTCTCCTTGTAGAAGAACATAAGTGTTACTCTTTAACCCATTGATGGACTGTAGGAAATGTTCATAACTTTCCGAAAGGTATTAGTCCGAAATTAAACGTAATAGCATGACTAAGTTCGAACTTGCTTACAGGGATATCGCTATCTAGCACGTTATGAGGACTTCCTCTTAACATGAATGAGTTCAGTTACGCCTGTATCAATAATTGTTCATTCTTACTCTCCCTCACGCTCTCTCTCTCTCTCTCTTTCTTTCTTTTCTTCTCTCTCTCTCTCTCTCTCTCCTTGTTTCTTTTTCTATTTATATTCTTTTTGTAAGATTCCTTATAAGGTTTTATAGATTTGTTTTGTTTGGTTTGGTTTTATGGCATATCAACTATTGTTGTGGATTATTTAAAGCCAAATCCTATTTACATAGGGTGTCTCAATATATATGGGACCCATGTGATTGCTAATAACTCTACTAATATTTAAGCTGTGATCTTTTTGTTTCGGATTTGAAAATAGTGTGCTATAACAATTATTCATCCTTGATTACAATGCCTTGAATATGAGAGGAAAAAACATTTTGCATCACTACTTATTTGGAGACAAAATCACTCAAAACTCATAAAATAGATGCAACCCATTAATATGATAATGATTTATTACTGAGACAAGAAAATCAAAAAAGATTGCACGCATTATAGCAGATATAATTATGAAAAACATTGATTTCAAGTCTCTAGCAAAATGGATGCATTTTTTTTACAGGACGTGATCCAACTGAGCGCTATTGGGCTTGTCTCAGTTATAAATCATTATTATTTTAAAGTGCCGCATTAATTTTGAGACACCCTGTACATGTATATTAAATATACATGATTTGTAAACATATTTTGTTGATAACATTTTTAAACGACCCTTAGCTTTTTTTTTTGGCACATAGTTAAATGTTTTAAAGTATTACTATATAACAATCACAGTTTAAAATAAGTAATTTGTTTGCACACAGTTTGTTCCCTTCGACCCATAGATAGAACCCTATCAAGCGCTGCCATTTCAGGTCACAATGGAGCTGGGAGCAATAACAATGAAAGGGTACTCCACATTCCTCAAAATCTCCACCAAATCTCACCACCAAATGTTTTAATGTCATATCCCTGTCATTCATTGGTAGGGTCTTGTCCCTCTACAGAGCCCAGTCGACTGGGCTATTTTAAATTTGTAATGTTTAATGGGGTGTTAATTTAAACAGAGAGAGAGAGAGAGAGGATGAGAGAGAGAGGATGAGAGAGAGAGGGCGTGAGTGAGAGAAAGAGAGAGTGAGAGAGAGAGAGTGATAAGGAAATTATCAAAACAGCTGAGAAAATTCATAGCAATTTCTTGTTGATCCTTTGTCACTAGATAATGAAAATAGTATTTAAAATTGGTCAAATGTCTCACTGATATTCTTTGCTATAAAACCAAAGCATAGGTAAAATAATACTGAGTTAGTTCTAGAAATGTAATTGAGAAAAGTATACCATTACAAAGTGGAAGTTTCCTATCATACAGTGATACTGGACCTTTGGAGAAGGCGGAGCACCCCTTCATTACCATTGCTCCCAGGTTCACTCTGACTCGGAATGGTAGCACCTTATAAGTCCCTATCTATGGGTTAAATAGGAAAAAAATGCATATTTATGCTAAAGTGAATCGTTTGAAATAGAACTGTTTTTAACATTGAAACTCTTCTTACACTAAACTGAATTGTTTAATATAGAACTGTTTTGACATTTAACTGTGTGTAAACAAAATATGTACTTACACTAAACTGAATTAGCTGAATTAGAAGTGTTTGAATAAACTGAATAGATTGGAATAGAAATGTTTTGACATTGAACTGTGTACTCATGCTAAATTGAATTGTTTGAAATTGTTTGATTATTTGTATAAAAATTGATCAGTCGTTAAATAACCTACAAAGGTCGATATGCCATAAACCCTAAGGTGGCAATCAGTGTATTCTGGACTTCGCTAACACATCAGTGCTCTTGCAGAAGGGTTTAGCAAGTGCAAACTCTACTGGTAGTGTAAGACTGTACGATTTTAACCATAAGAATATTTCTCTCAATTTGTCGGAAAAGTAAAAACATTACATGATATATAGCGCTCCGTTAGCGGGTGGTAGGTCGTCAACTCAAATCTGATCGATCATGTCAGACCCCAGAGTTTTCTTTCAGATGATCGAGGTTATCCAACACGATCAACACCAATTTAAGTGTAACAAATGAGATTTGAATAGCATTCTATAAGCTTTCACGTCCAGGTAGTTTTCTTTAAATCTCTCTTTTTTTTTTTTTCACGGTGTACTCTGTAGTATTATTTCGCTTCGTCAATCTGTCTTCTTTAATTGTTGACAGTCCGTCTTTGGAAAGAAAATCGAGAAAATGAACGGGTACGGGTCATAGTATTGTGTTCAATTAACGATTACTGGGAACAAGTCTGTAAAGAAAATCGTACAATATACTGGTTTTGTATAACCCTGTTTTTGTCTCTTTTATTTGCATGAGAAGGCAAATGATTTAGTAAATTTTTTTTCAAATAGATTTTCACCTTAACGAAATATATAGCCTGCGATGAAATGTTTTCTCAAAGACTAAAATTGTTAACAAAATGTGAACAAACGTGATCAAATGGGTCATATATATATATATATATATATATATATATATATATATATATATATATACCCCATTTGATCACATTTTTTTTCATATATATATATATATAGAAGAAACTAGAAAAAAATCCTTCAGTATGAAAATTTATTGAGATAAAAAAAACAAAGTTTAGAGAGGATGATTTTATTTGTAGAAAAGTTTTGCCCACGTGAAACATTTCGGTTTTTAGATTTTCATTGGCGCGTGCGAGTTATTGAATCAAAAGAGAAAAAAAGTAAAACTTCACATTTTCTTTGATTATTAACTTTCACGTTCTGATGAAAATCTAAAACCCCAAAACTTTTAGTTTAGAAAGTATTTCTACAAAATAAAATTATCCTCTGAAAACCTTGTATTCTTTCTTTCTTTCTTTCTTTCTATATATATATACATTTTTTCAAACACTTTATATAAATATAGGAACCATGATTAGTTTTCTATTTTCTTAGAGGTAGTTTCTTACCTCAACAAATTAATCAGTTAGGCTCTTCTTTCTTAGTGGGGCTGAGACGTTTTTGAACGACCTTCGTATATATAAATATATATACAAGTTAAGTAAATTTGGTGACCGTAGTCAAGGGTGACCAGAAGGCTCCTTTTTCAATAGCTACTACACCGATATTAAGGAGAAGGCGCTTCTCCATTCCTTAGATTGTTCCACTTTAACTTTGATCCGTACGTTATAATGCTGACAGTTAAGCAATCTGGCATCTAGGACCATTTTTCGTGCCTTTAGCATGACTCAACCTTGGATTGAACCCCAGCCTCTCGGACGATTGGCGAACACTATATATGTGTGTGTTTGTGCATGTGTGTGATAAAAGTACACAAATACTGGCAAGTAGAGTGGGATAAATCCTAAAATAAAGGAATGCTTTCTCACCGCAACATGTCAGTATCATGATCATTAGTTCCATGTTTTCAAAAAGAAGATACAGTTTTGGGATCTTAATGCCCTTGAAACGATTTTTAAAGGCCTGAAAAAGAAACTTGGGAGAAGGGAAATCAGAGCAAGAATCATGACTAACTAGATCACTGCACTTTGAAAATCAGCGAGAATACTGAAAAGGCTCCTGAATGTTTCAAGAGATTCTCTCTCCTTCAGATTCAGTGAAACCCCATTATTTAAAAGTAATGCGAAAAATGTGCAAAGAGGAAAATCATTATTTTTCATCCAAGCAAAAAGGAATGAAATTTGTTACTGGAAAATACACAATGCTTTCAATGAAAATTGGAACGAGATAAACACCAGAAGGGACAGAACTGCTTTATCAGGAAAGTCTCATAACACTTGGCGAAAAAGTAAACTCCGAATACCTAAGAATATTAGAAGTAGATATCATTAAACAAAAGAAGCAAAAAGAAAGGCATATGACCCTTGTATCGGTAAATCCCAACAGTTTCAAGACATATGATATCCCCATCCGTATATCTATTTTACTATAATCTTATAACAAGCTCATCCATGCTATCTTATTCACTTGATGGACTTGTTTGCCAGTGGCCCTGGATACCTAGGTTCAATCCCAGGTCGAGTCATACTAAAGACTCGAAAAAATGGTACTTGATGCCGCCTTGCTTAGCACTCAGCATTATAAGTAAGAATCAAGGGTAAAGTGGAGTAATCCATGGAAAGAAGTAGCGCCCTCCCTTACACCTCGGTGTAATAGCTATTGAAAAAAGAGTCTTTGGGTTACCTTCGACTAAGGTTTCCTACAACTTATATTGTTCCACTTTTCAACGAAAGTTGTATTCCTCTCTCTCTCTCTCTTTCTCTGTCTTTACCTCTCTCTCATTCTCTCTCTTTATATATATATATATATATATATATAATGTAATGTACTCCTATGGACTCCCATATATGACTGGGCAAAAGCAGGACGACCAGCTCGAACATACATTCAGCAGCAATGTGAGGATACGGGATGTAACCCTGAAGACCTGCCAGAGGCGATGAACGATAGGGAGAAGTGGCGAGAGGGGGTCAGGGATATCCGGGCTTGCGGCACGACATGATGATGATGATATGAAGTAAGATTAAGTTATCTCACCGCATCAGATATGATTCTGATGAGCTTCAAAATTTATCTTGTGAAAGTGACGGGTTTCATCAATATATTCTCTATAAGAATGAATATACATCGTGGAAAGTTCTTTTTTAATCAGTAAAAGTTATGTGATAATTCACAATTAAATCAAAGATGAAGAAATACGGAGTTCTTGAAGCGAAAAAATGGCGAGAATAAAGAGAAGTAAAGAAAATCTGGCTATAGGGAATTGTTTTTGTTTGTTTTTTTGTTTTTAAATGCCAAAAGAACTTTTTTTTTAAAAGGTTACATAATCTTAAAGAATGTACTTTAAAACATAATGAGAATAGAGTTTTTGAAAATGAAAAGACCTAGAATGAAGAACCGGAAAGTAAATACGGCTATAGTGAACTATATTTAAAGAACACTGATATAACGTTAAATGAATGCGACCTAAACTGAATTCCGATGTAAATATAGCGAAAAGGAAAAAAAAAGAAAGACGAGACGATAGATGAATAAATAGAATGTTGCAATTTTCCCCGGAAGATATATGTAAAATATATGACACAAACTCCAGCCAAATGCAGGCAACAAACAGAGAACGTACTAAGACTGTTAATTGATAGATAGCAATGGCGGAACGAGTATTTCCGTTTTCTTATGGGGAATTCCCCGTCACATAGTGGCCAACGTACCTGACTGTAACACCGTAATAACCATTTCTGAATACCAGTCGCGCTGGTTAAATAGTACAACTACTATTCTTCTAGAAAGGCGGCTTTGGTATTGAATAAGCCTCGAAAGTTGATATGCCATCTAACACAGAATCCAAACCATTTTCCTTCCCTAATGACGGAAATAATACTTCTTGTTTCTTAAAATTCAAAAACAAATTACTGGATAGATAGATAGATAGATACTGAAAAGAAGGAAAGAAAGAAAGAAAGATTCTTAGGATAAAAGTGATACAATGCTTTGCTTTTATCTTATACATGTGCAAGTATAAAGTTAAAGAAGTCTAAAAACAATTTAATCAACTTTTACTCTAAATCCTAAAAGCAAAAAAAAGGCGATAAGGTCATTTTATATGAAAGAGATACTCTAATTTTTGCTTGTGCCTTTTTCTTTATTCTTATTCTAGTTAAATCATTGTTTCGGTTAGTTTCGAGACTCTGCATTACGAACCTATTGGAAAGATATTAGAGTATAATCCTAAGAAGCCTTGATTTTGCCATAACTGATAAAGCACGTTTCCCTCTTATAAGTATATATATTCGTCTTCACACACACATGCAGATGCATATATATATATATATATATATATATATATATATAGAGAGAGAGAGAGAGAGAGAGAGAGAAAGGGAGAGAGAAAAATGTAGCAAAAGAGAAAGTGCTATGAATGAAATGATGTATCATTTGAAAGGGAATTTGCGAAAAGAATGAGGTAAACATATTCAGTGAGAGAGTTGTTATCTGGATAGAGCTGGCAAAACATAATTCAAATGCTATTAAACAAGAGAGTTCAGCAGAGAACAAAGATAAGAAAAAAAAAAAAGAACCGAGACATGAGTAGGTTGAGATAGATAGACAGAAAGACAGATAGATTGAGAAGAAGAGTACGCAAATACGGTCGAGAAACATACGATTATATCACGGTCGAAATTAATTTACTGACCCAAGTTAGGTTAACGAAAAACACAGATCCTTACAAACAGAAGGACGATGGTGAAGAACACATACCAAGGTAAGTAAAAATATATACATCTTTATTTTTTTAATATATGAAGACCCGTTTCTGCTGCTTTATATTTCATGTTATATCTCGAGGCTTATTAAACTAATTATCCGGGAGACCTGGGTTCAATCCCAGGTTGTGTCATAGGAAAGACTTTAAAAATAGTACTTGATACCTCCTTGCTTACAACTCAGCAATATAAGGTACGTATCAAGGGTAAAGTGGAGCAATCCTGGGAAAAGAGTAGTGCCCTCCCCCAGACCTCGGTGTAATAGCTATTTAAAGAGAGCCTTCTGGTCACCCTCGACAACGGTCGCTAACTTTACTTTTTCTGCTTTATTTATCTATTTTTATTCATTTATTTTCTACTTTTTTTCGACTGTCGTAAGTTCTGCAATGCATATGCACCTTGTCTTGGACCAAAGTATTGCACAGCAGATCTTCTGTCTCGAATAAGAGCACATCTCCGTGAAATTGAGATTATGGTTCGAATGGTGAACCATTTCTTTCTCTAACGAGTACTACTTTGGGTAGGTTACGTTCAAAATAAATCCGGTTGAGCCTGACTCATGGGATTCCAAAGACGAGGAAGTAACTCTTCATTACGTTATAATCGTAAAGTACGAATATTTTTAGCATATACATGCAGATAGATAGATAGAGAGAGAGAGAGAGAGAGAGAGAGAGTAACGTAGACGAAGAGTTACCTATGCTTGATGGCCGTTAGTTTCTCGCTTATGTGAATATCTGACCAAGAGCTGGGTCTGACCGCTTTAGCGTCATAGACTCTATGTCTGCGATTCGATGTTACCCAAATTTAACCTCTCTTCATTTATAGATAAAGCAAACCTTTATTGGTTTTAATTAGGTTATTCAAAATGGCGGCAAATATGAGATGTCTATGGATAAGTATGTTTTAATCGAAAAATGTTTACAAATGGGTAAAGCATGTCTTTGGCGGATCGAGCTTGCGTAGAAAGTCAATGGAATGAAAATACACTCATTTTCCAGTAAAGAAAAAGTCTCGGTTGCTGAAGTCAAAAAAGAATACCATGCTGACAGTCTTCAGGGACATGAAAAACACTCTATTGATTTTCTTGATAAAAGTACAAATGTAAACTGTTTTTTATGGCCAAATCCTTAGGCAAAATTCACCTCATTTTATATTAGGAATAAGGTGAATTTTGCCTAAGGATTAGAAAATTAATATATATATATATATATATATATATATATATATATATATATATATATATATATGCACCTTATAGAAATAATACGATAACATATATACATAGAGAAAGAGAAAAAGTGAGAGAAATATCTTTAGTATACACATTTATTTGTATATATTGGAATGTTGTAATAATAGGTATATACATATGACTTTATTTGTGCGTGTTGAGTGTCAGAAGAGAGATAAAACTCTATTTATTTATGAATTATCTAGCAACTTTAGGTATGTTGCTTTCCCAGACAGCCTTCGAAAAATATATGCATAGCTCTTGGCAAAAGCTGAAGTTTTTTTGGAAAATCAATTAATCCGATTAGGATTAGTATTATTGTTCTACGTTTTTAACCTTGCTGTTTTTGATTTTTCTAGATATACGTATCTTTCAAATCATTGTCCGTTTTTGCATATAACACGTAACCAAATTAGCATATCCCAAAAACAATGCAAAGGTTTCCCACTCTATATGAATCTGATAGTTTTTACTTTGCAAGGAACAAAATAGGGGGGGGTCCTCGTAGTATAATGGTTAAAGCGATGTACTGTAGAATCGTAGTAAGCGAGTTCGTATTCCAGTCGCGCTATTACGTTTACTTTCGGGCATAAACCCTCGGGAAAGGTATGAACCCCCTTATCCTCCCAGCTATGGGTTAAATATTAGCACTACTGTTCTTCTAGGAGAATAGCTTTGGCATTAAATAACCTACAAAGGTTGATATGCCATTAAACAAAGAAACCAAACCAAGGAACAAAATGATAAAAACAAATTTGCAAAAGAAATACTAGAGGGTAGAGTTTTCTCCATTGGTCTGGGGGACCGGGGTTCAATCTCAGGTTGTCATATCAAAAACTTAAAAAATGGAGCATGATGCCTCCTTGCTTCACACAAAGCATTATAAGCTAGGATCAAGGGTAAAGAGGAGCAATTCAGAGAAAGTAGAGCCATTCCCTACATTTTTATGTACTAGCTATTGAAAAGGGAGCTTTCAGGTCACCCTCGAATATGGTCGCCAAATTTACTTAATCAGATATAAGTTTTTACAGGTCCAAACCCTTAACAGAGTTTTAGATTACTCCCAGTAACAGAATATTTGCCACAGTGTATGAAAATTAGCAAGAATGTATGTATTTATTTGTTTGCCCAATCTTTTTGCTATACGCACGACGTGATACAATGTCATCTTTTTAAGTGGTGGTGTGCTGGTTTCAATTCAAAGTTTTCTTTCTTTTTTACTGGTTTTTATACCAAGTCTACATCACTATTTCCTCATATCAGAGAGAAAACAGATAAATTCATATATTTCCCAGGGAATTAGCAAAAAAGTGAAACGCATGTTGGATATTGACTTGAAGATCCATTTGACATGTCGATGCAGCCGCAGAAGTCGGACTCTGGGAACAAAAATAACGGGAAATGCACCTGATACCTAAAGTAAACAGGACGCACGTTTTCCTAGTAGAAATGCCGCGTAAATTATGTGAGTAGCGAACAAGAAAGAACCTTGATCACGTGCACTTTGTTGGCGGCAGGTTGAAGGAGATGTAACCACAAGAAATTGCGTGGGCGTCCCGATATTATATAACCAGAAATATTTTGACCTAACTAGAGAAAAGAGGAAAGCCGTTCATTGAAGATTCGTACCTTGAATCCTGTGTTTGTGCAGCTCAGCCATCTTCGACTCTCTCTTATTTGACCTTCACCTCCGTACTGTTTTCATTATAAAAAGAAAAGAAAAGTAGCTGATTATATTTTTATACATCAGTGTTATTGTCTTTTTCTGCTACATAATACAGAGAATCGTTCAAAATTTGAACTTGGGTCTCAAATTTCTTGTCCTACGACGATAACCGTTAGGCTAAGTACGAAAACATGCAATAATTTTACATTGATTTGATATACCGTATTTGACGGCATATAAGGTGAACTTTTTCTTTCCTAAATATATCTTTATTTTTGATTTTTTGATTTAGCTTGCTGAAATTGGGGTGCGTCTTATACACCTGGGCGTCTTATATGCCGTGAAATACGGTACATGTGTAACGTAATTGAACGATTCATAGGAAATTGAATAAGTAGATAAATAAATCAGACATTCTCCAAATAGCGAGGCGAAATTACTCGTGGTAATTTAAAATCATCAAAAAAAATCTGGGGTTTCGAAAACTTGTGAGCATGTGCGGAGCCGGCGAAAGCGGATATTTCTGCCCCCGACATAACAGGCAGAAGTGAGGAGATGACTCATGTGTTTTGGAGAGTGACAGTGAGACGTGATAGATTTAAGACAGACAGTTGAAGCCCAACCACGAAGATGTAAAGAGACCAAAGTTTTCGAGCACCAATTTCGGAGGCGCTTCACAGGGGGCCTTATACCAAATGTGACCCAGTCGACAAGCATGTCAGAACCAGGGAAAAATGCAAGGTCTCTGTCTGCTCTCTCTTTCTCAACATTGTATGTTGCTTATCTTTGTCCAGTTGACGTGGTCGCCTCAGTTATATACTCTCTTTACATCTCCCAGCGTCTTCCTACAATAAACATTTGGGTAGTTATACAAAACTCTTGCGTTCCTCTACTGTTACCACTGCGGAGTCACAACAGGGTCTAAAGTCTCTTTGGTACAACAATGGTCACATTCTTCAATACCAGCAAACATTTTTTTTAATTACTGCTTTTAATTACTGCGTTCATATATCTTTGAACATCTCGCCTATTTTGAATTAGACATTACAACAGCTACAACAAACACATTTGAGAAACTGAATTCAGTTCTTTTAAAAGACGTTCGTTTTTATTCCATCAATTATATTTTTTAAATATTTACTGTAAATATTCATCCGATCTCAACATGCAAATATTTGATTGGTAGCAAAAAGAAGTGCAGTTCTTGAAAATCAAATCTAAAATCAAAAATATCAGGAAAAAATTCATTAATCGATTTAAGAAACATTATTATCAAAAAATCATTATCAACAATCAATATGACTATTCCAGTATTTTTGTCGTTGTGGAATTTTTCAATTATTATTAGTTGCAGAGGGCCTAATATAGCAAGAATTTGTCGACATCTAGAAAGGGTCAGCTGTTGATCGGTCCGATGCGTGAAGTAGAATTTTCAATCCCTGTTCCTTCAATAACTGAAGAGCGATCGGTAAGACATGTTGTGGAGCGCCAGTCCTTTTTGATTGATTTTCAGGCATTTTACGAAATTCTGGCAATTCTTCCCATGCGGTGCTCGTAGAGCCAGTTTTCAAAATGCACTGGATGATTCCACTTGCCAATGATGAAACAAAGGCCACAGTCATCCTTTGATGTAACTTTGGTTAAAGAAATTGTTTCTGGTATTTCACCTCGGTCCAATTACTTCTCTGTAAATGGTTGGCTGTTGAGTATAATTAACTTCTTGTTACATGTCAAAATGTCATAAAAAATGAATCGTTTGTGAAGCAAAAAAGAAGTGCTGCGTAGATTTCGTAAGGGCAATTTTTTTGCAATGTAACACATTTTTTTTCGAATTTGCATTGTGCCATAAATATATCGAACAACTATGGCATTATTAGCGTTTACTTCATCTGCAATATCTTGAGTTGTTTTGCATTGATTCACTTAAAAAGCTGTCCTCAGTTGGCTGTTGTCAATGCATTGTTGACATTACGAGAAATAACAGCTGTTTTACGTCCCATCTTGATAGCATGTAATAAAATCCCGATGGAGGCGTGCTTAGTATTATGGTTATTGAAGGAGGAAATGGAATCAGTGGCATAAGTTCAAATATCGGACGTGGCTCTTTACGTTTCATTTCGTATAGATGTGAAAAGCATGAATCCATATGTTCTTCAACTAGATATGAGTAAAGTAGTCGGGTAAAAAAGATTATATGGTATTTTTTTGGCAACAGGTCCTCGGTGATTGAAAACTCTTAATTTAAATTGGCTTTACTCTGCATAAGAATGGCCTTGTGTAATATCCTGCCATTGGCGGAAGGGTTAGACAAATAAACTGAATAAAATTGAAGCAGTTTGCTCTTTAATATACTTAATTTTATTGAATAAAAAAGTCAAGAATAAAAAAAAATCAAAAACACCATTAGTATATGGAGATTTGTGCTCTAGAATAGCATATTAAATGAACATCAAGGATTTGGTTTCTTTATTCTATGACATTTCAACTTTCATGGGTTATCTATTGCCAAAGCCATTCTCGTGGAAAGCCACTAGTGATACTATCAAAAATTATAGCAGGCAGAATAAGAGGATCCATAAAATTCAAGTAAGTATTTGTCCGAAATAGAATGTAATAACGTGCCTAGAATTCGAACTCGCTTACTAAGATCTCGCAGTCGAGTATTTTAACATTTACGCTACGGAGATTTTCCCCGGAGACGGTCAGGCTTTTCACGAGACGACGCATCTCTGTCCTGGTCTTTATATAAACTATTCAGAAAAGTTTAGCGGTGACTGAAACAACAGCAAGGATGAACACTCAATTCAGCGATGGGCCAGAACGCTCCTTGTCGGTACCTTCCTGCTCATACTGTAATTATAGATTTGAAGAACTCTTCGAGCTATGGACCGAAACGTCACTGATTCACCGCCAGTCATGTATTACAATCAATCATGTTAAGAGGTTCCAACTTATTAAAAAGCCGTATAAATGTGTTTTTTTTAACTGCTTCTCAGTATCAATTTTGTTTATCGTTGTAGATTGCAAATTCACACAAGTCAATCCTACTTAACACGTAGAACGGGATCATAGCTTCATAATCCTTCCACAAATGATCGGCTTAACAATGGATCGGAAATCATATCAGTACGTTAGGTTAATCAACTGACTGAGGCCTTTGGTCAATTGCCGACATCAGCTATCTTACAGCGCTTCGTTTTTGTTTGTTTGTTTGTTTGTTGCTTATTATTTCTTCGTCGTGTATGCTTCTTCGACCTGGAACTCTCAACCTTTCTGTCTGTAACACCTGCAACTCTAATATAATTTATTGCCCAAATAAGTAGAGTGTTCGCCAATGGTCTGGGAGACTGGGGTTCAATCCCAGGTCGAGTCATACCAAAGACTCAAAAAATTGTACCTGATTCCGCCTTGCTAAGCACTCAGCACTATAAGGTGACGATCAAGAGTAAAGCAGAGCAATCATGGGAATGGAGTAGAGTCCGCCCCAACACCTCGGTGTTGTAGCTATGGAAAAGAGAACCCTCGGGTCACCTTCGACAAGGTCGCCAATTTAACTTTACTGTCAACTTGTAACAAAAGTTTGCTTGTATCGGCTACTATTTTCTTGTAATTTTGCTTCCAATACAGTTTGTCAATTCAGTGCCTTCACTTTGAATCAGCTGTTTCTGTTTTAATACACAAAAGACGACGAACTATCTTCGACGGGCCATCCTTCTTCGCTAGTTGTCCCTAGATATTTATCCTAATCTGTTTTCTTTGTCATGCGTCTGGTATCTACAAGAATGTGGATTTTTTGTGCCGTCGACTGTGATGGACAGGGTCATGAAAAGATCTACTCACTTGAAAACATAAAATATATTTTCTCTAAATCATTTTTTCTTATCTACTTTGATCATATTTCAAGTGACTTTGACGATTCAAACTGCGTCCTCGGTCAATTCATACGAAATGAACAAGTCAGTCATTATTTTCACTCATATTCTTTTCTCTGGTTAACTTCTGAATCTTTGCTCAGGCAGCTCAGGCAGTAGATTATATAGATTGCTTCTCCGCAGAGGGGTTAGACCCCACCACCAACGAGTGTCCTGGATATGACACTAAGCAATCTGATGGTGAAGTTCAAGCGATGCTGGAGCTTTGTGGAATGCAGAGCACCCCTTTATTGCTATTGCTTCCAGGTCCACTTTGGCCCGGAATGGTAACGACTGGTAGGGCCCTATCTATGGGTTAAACAGAACTGCATACTTATGCTAAACTGAATTGTTTGAAATAGAACTGTTTGACTAAACTGAATAGCTTAAATAGAAATGTTTCTGACAATTAAACTGTGTACTTATATTCAAATAGCGTGCTTATGCTAAACTGGATTGTTTGAAATGAACTGCTTTTGACATTGAAACTCTATTTACATTAAATTGAATTGTTTGATATAGAACTGTTTTGACATTTAACTGTGTGTAAATAAAATCCTCACTTATTCTGAAGTGAATTAGGTGAATTAGAATTGTTTTAACAATTAAACTGTATACTCATGCTAAACTGAATTGTTTGAAATAGAGCTGACTATTTGCATAAAAATAGATTTGGCGTTAAATAACCTACAAAGGTTGATATGCCATAAAACCAACGAACCAATCAACCAACTTCTGAATCTGGTAAACGTTTACTCAATTTCGGATGCAGTCCTTTCTAATTCTTTTCTTCGGATCAAATCATCGGAAGACAAACCTCATGATTTATTCCTTCTTAATCAATCATCATATAAGAATCTCAATCAGTCTACCTTCCGTCTGTTCATCTTATGATTGAAAATGAGCATTTCTCTACGACACACAATTAGTTCTGTTGTCAAGCCTCGCTGGGGATCGATATATCCCCAATAACGAAGTAGAGTCTCTAGCTAACCTAGAATAAAATGTGCTTCGAAATGATATTGAAAATTTGAGTTATAAATAAATACCGATGCTTGTAATATCAACCCCTATTAAAATAATTCAACTGATATTAATAATCTTCTATTCTGTAATCAAATTATCTATTATTTCAGTGGGTCTCCTTAAAATAAAACGAGACTTTATTTTATGCCCACACGGTATATTTTATTATAGACATTTTATGGGAACATACTGTAAAAAAATATCATATACATTTTCATTTAATGTCCACACGGTACATTCATTACAGACATTTTATACGCCCATACGGGAAAATATAAAATGTTATATACATTTCGGTTAATGTCCACGCTGTATATTTATAATAGAAATTTTATAAACACCTACGCTAAAAAATCAAATTTGATACACATATGCTGAAAAGAAATGAGCGACCAACAAAGCCATTATCATATGTTTACACTAGATTCCGTCTAAAAGCATAATTACTACCCTTCTGAATCACCCCAGAAGTATATGACAAAACTACCAATCATTGTGGGTTTTTTCTCCTATTGTAAGAATGCCAGGTGAAAATGCAGCCTCTTTGTCACTGAAACTGGGCTTGACTCATCTGAAGAAGGCTTTCTTGACGGATCAGTTGTTTTGATTTGCTTTGTTTTGTTGTTTTTAAATTACACACACACACACACACACACACACACACACTATATATATATATATATATATATATATATGTATATATATATATATATATATATATCAGGGGCGGAGACGGGACTTGTGCTACTCGTGCCCGGCACGACCAATAACTGGGTCAATGTTATTCAAAAAGGATTAAAAATCATCCATTACTTTCAAGCAAACATACTTAGTCTGATCTCAATTAAATTACGTATCTATTCAAGTTTCGATAACTAAGTAGCCAAAAGTTCATAAATATATCTGGGAATAATACAACGATGCTGTTTTGAACGGATGGTCTTTGTCCGGCCACCGTCAGATTCATTGAACATCCCATAAAATCGGCTATAATGTTGAACACGCAATCCGTGCCCAGCACTAGACCCTTATAATAACAGTAATGTTAGAGAAATACGCTTTTGGCTGTAGCCAATAGCAAGAGCAACCCAAACTCCGTGCTCAAAAATCTTAACACATTTTGACTGCTGATTGCTGACAGCTGTCTTGGGAAGAGGGAGAGGGACCGAGAGAGAGAGAGAGAGAGAGAGGATAGCAGATTAGAGACGTCGCCGACGACATCATCATCGCTATGGTAAATGTTGGTTAAACGGCGTGTTTTAATTCGTTTTTTCACTAACAGATGTCTATTTCTTTAATGAATGTTGCATATATTACATTCTCTAACTAAAATTTGTTTATTTGAATACATTTTCAACAAATAATCTTTATTTTAAGCGAAATTGAAACTACTAGCTGTGTCTGTGAATATTGTCATCAGTTTCTTTATTCTAATAAACATATTTTTCTCGTCATAGTAATGAACATCTTCTCTTTTTTTCTATACTTTTGAAAGGAAAAAAATTATCTTATCTACCGTATTAACAAGACTACAAATTATATAGTATCTTGATTGTTTACAAAAAAACACCATGCAAGGTACGTTTGTCAATCTGTGCTATACAATGGAGAATCACGCAATAGCAACTATGATGACTTACTTTGGGTCCACGGACCATGGGTTGGGAACTGAAGTTGACACAGGGCGGGGGTGCACGAGTAGCAAAAATAGGCTAGAGTCGCCACAGATATATATATATACATATTCTTCCACAGACAGATCTGTTTCCTTCTATCAGAACTCATCAGTGTGGCTAGACATACTAGATTCCCGTAGCTGGGATCGAAACCCGGTTAACTCAAACGCCAATCCGAGGGTCTACCCCTCAGCCATGAAGTAACCAGTGGCAGCGAAGTAAATTTTAAAGGCTTATAAATCACAATTACTATTGTTTACATACATCCGCTTAATGGCTACCGAGAGCTCAATTCATATATGAAGAGCCTTGCATGAAAGCTAATGGCAATACGATTATTTCATTCGTTAGCTAGCTCAACCCTACGGGGGTAGGGGAGCATATATATATATATATATATATATATGCTTTTTTTGTTCCTAATCGAATAATTGTTTATAAATGAATAATAGAAATACTCTATGAGAATTTATTATCTACTTACTTTGTAAAGTAATTATGACTGAGATGAGTGAGAATTGATATCCCCCCACCCCCGCTATTAGAAACTGTATTCGTATTTAATAGCATTTTATCGTTTTTACCCGAACAAAAACATCGCTATGAACTGTCATTTTTGTGTTTTATAAAAACAAAAAAAGAAACATAAACACACTCTATGATCATTATTATATAGATTACTTTCAAAGAATTTTTAAGTCATATCACTTTTTTAAAAAGTTCTTATTGCTAGTAAATGCCTGCATAAAAATATTCCCTTACAGAAAAAAAAACCCCAATGTGGCATATAAGTAACATTAATTAACTTTATTTCATGTTTGTTCCAGATGAAAGTGAAACGGCGGCAAATAATGTAATCCAAGGTCTTCAGCTCGATGTAAATCTTCGCCATGATACCTTATCAGAAAAAGCAAGCGACTGCAAAATAACGGATAATGAACTTAACATAGTTACCGAAACAAACGAAGAAAAAAAGCCTCAGGTCACATTTGAGATCACGAAACCTTGTCATCTGTACAACGTTAACGACATTCCCCCCTTCATGACCTGTATCTTCTCGGCAATACAGGTGAGAAAGTTTTTGATGCTTGTGAATCATCAAGAAAAAATTAGTTCAAAGTTATTCGGTTTCATCTTTAATACGGTTAGTCCAAAAAGTAAGCTAGATGTCTCCACCCGTTATCCAATCGTTATCAACTGACCGTCGATGTAAGATGAATTTATTCTTGTTATAGTCAGAAGCCATTTCATCCGAAATCCCCAGAGGCCAAAAAGTGACACAAGGCTGGTTTAATGAGGGTTGCACCCGAGAAAGCACAACTCAACTGAACAGTTTTAAAACTTGCTTAGATTACGCATTCTCCTTCAACATTTGTGGTAATGAGATGAGACCAAGGCATTTTATCATTATTATGTTAATCAACATAACCCTGGTCTCCGTAAACAATGACGTGGTTCTTCATTTTTAGATCAGTTTTTCTATCTCGGATCAGAGTGTAGTGTCTGTATTTTCTCTGTAGTCTGCTCTTTCAGCTAGACTTGGTTAGGCAACTAGTCTAGGAGAAGGAAAACTCTGAATTCAAACCTGTTAAACTCCGCGTAATACACAAACAGTATACCCGGCATAAGATGGTTGGTTGGTTAGATTTTATGGCATATCAATATTTGTTGGTTATTTAACGCCAAATCCATTTTATATAAAAAATCAGATCTATTTCAAACAATTCAGTTTAGCATGAGTACAGAGTTTAATTGTCAAAAACATTTCTATTTCAGCCTATTCAATTTATTCAAACAGTTCTAATTCAGCTAATTCAATTTAGTATGAGTACAGATTTTGTCTACACACAATTAAATGTCAAAAACAGTTCTATATTAAACAATTCAGTTTAGTATAAGGTAAAGTTTCAATGTCAAAAACAGTTCCATATCAAACAATTCAGTTTAGCTTAAGCATGCAGCTTAAATGTAAATACGGTTTCAGTTTAGCATAAGTACGCAGTTCAAAAGTAAGTACGGTTTAGTTGTCAAAAAAAAACATTTCTATTTTAAGCTATTCAGTTTAGTCAAACAGCTCTAATTGAAACAATTCAATTTAGCATAAGTATGCAGTTAGTTCTATTTAACCCATAGATAGGGCCCTATCAGGTGCTACCATTTCGGGCCAAAGTGGACCTGGGGGCAATAGCAATGAAGAGGTGCTTTGTATTCCCCAAAACTCCAGCATTACTGGAACCTCACCATCAGATTGTTTACTGTCATATCCAGGACAGTCATTAGTGGGGTCTCACCCCTCTGCAAAGTTACAGTCGGTGTATTCTACTGCCCCACCCAACAGGGCAACACAGCATAAGACTTAATCCGCAGAGAAGAGGATACCCTGAGTAGGACAGTAAACCGTATCTATGTTGAAACTACTGCTATGATCATATGGAAATGTCAAGTACTCCTTCATTTCAATTACTCCTAGGTCCACTCTGACACGGAGTGGTAGCATTTGTTAGCGTCTAATCTGTGGGTTAGATAGAACTGTTTGCAAATTATTTGTTTTAGGTAGAAACACTTGATATCACATAAAATTTTGCTAAGAAATGTTTCAAAATTGCACAAGAAATGTAAATATAATGTAATTCCCTAACCACGCAGCGTGAAATAACTCTTGATGATTTAATATGCCTTTGTAATTAACCAATCAATCAATCAGTCCACGTTGTTTCAAAGAAACGTTTCCCTATCCTTTTTATCTCTTATCAGAGTGTAGTATTTGAGCTCGTGGAAATACTGCAAGTGTATAAAAGAGTATACAATAAAATATCATACTCAAAAATTAAATTACAGATAAAACAACAGAATCGCCTATAAGTACACTCCATCTATATTTTTTTTTTTGAATCAAGTTACAAGGATCTTATTATTTCTTTTGGAAAAATATGTATTCAAAACAAATATTAAGTATGAGTACTCACCAAACTCTTAAGGATTATAATAGGAGCACTGATTTTGTAATCTTACGCATACATATATTGTTTTTGGCTTCAGCTTTTTTTTTGTTTAATGACATGTCAACCTTCACTGGTTATTTAATGCCGATGTCATCCTTGTAAAAGAACGCAGTTGTACAATTTAATCTTTTAATCTGCAGCTAAAGGGATTAGGGGATTTATACCTTTCCCAATGTCGTTAGTCCGAAAGTGAACGTTATAGAGCGACTGGAGTCGGCTCTTTGACCAAGTGGGTAGAGTGTTCACAAATGGTTCAGGAGACATAGGTTCAATCCCAGGTCGTGTCATACCAAAGACTTTAAAAATGGTACTTGAAACCTCCTTGCTTAACACTCAGCAATATAAGGTAAGTATCGAGAGTAAAATGGAACAAACCAGGGAAAAGAGTAGCGCCCTCCCCCTACACCTCGGTGTAGTAGCTATTGAAAAAGGGAGCCTTCTGGTCACTCTCGACTACAGTCGCAAACTTCACTTTTACTTACTACGATTTCATGGTCCAGCATGTTTGCCACTACGCCCTTGGGACTAAATGCTGTCGAGAAGGAATAATTTATATCATTAGTTTTGTTTGTTTAATATTTCATTAGAAATAAAAATCTCATATTTTTGGTTGAGAAGAAAATTCACTTGTAATTAAAAATATGTTAGCTGTGTTCTTATTGATTGGTATCCATGCATATTCCCCGTGACAACTTTATTGTATCATTTAATTTAAATCATTGGTAATACGTAACAGATCATATTTATTGGAGGCATAATAAACGTAATAGGGGGGTGTCCTCGTGGTGTAATGGTTAAAGCGATGGACTGTGGAATCGTAGTACGCGAGTTCGTACTCCAGCCGCGCTATTACGTTCACTTTCGGGCAAATACAGTTGGGAAAGGTATGAACCCCCTAATCCCCCCAGCTATGGGTTAAATAGTACCACTACTGTTCTTCTTGGAGAATGGCTTTGGCATTAAATAATCTACAAAGGTTGATATGCCATTAAACAAAGAAACCAAACCAAATCTAAACGTAATATGTATCGTCGCGAGAATAGAATCGGTGACCTGAGTTCGAATCCAGGAAGAGGCTTTTTGCTCTTCACTTTGCGCTAATGACTTTAGGAAAGGCATGAATCCATATGTCCCTTCTCCCATCTAATTGGACGGAGTGAGTTCTTTAGGCATGCAGTCTAGGAGAATAAAAACTCTGAAAATTTAAAACTAGCGGTACTTCCTTAAAAAATCGATATTGTGTGACGATCTGTCTGGAGTGGTTGGATTAATAAATACATTTTGTGGGTACGGTTATGGCAACTTTGAACCGACATATTAGAGATAGGATGTTATAGGTCAATACAAATATCTGGTCACAGTAACTACATTCTCAGTCCGGTAGATGTTATAAACAGGCAAACAGGAAACAAACGTCAAAAACATAAACTAAAGGAACTCATTGAGGTTAATTAGTACATCTTAATTTGCAGAATAAGACAATGTTTCGTGCCGGAATTCCATTATTTCTTTGCTAGACTTGTTTCTGAATTATTTTAAAGGATAATGTGATTGTTTCTTGCAGTCACAGAGAATCGACGGAGTTAGGAGGATAGTTATGTACTGTCTGCCTCTCTCCAAACAAAAGAGCCGCCTAAAACGAGCAGGAGAGACTAATTTAAAAACAAAGAAAACAAGTTTTTTTTTCTCTTTCTAGTCAGATTCTACTTTTTATTTCTTTCTTCAGCAATATATATTGGCCTCGTAAGTAAAATGTTCACTAATGGTCCTGGAGACTAGGGTTCAATTCCAGGACGAGTCATACCCAAGACTTAAAAAATGTCGTACCTGATACCTCCTTGCTTACCACTCAGCATTATAAGGTACGTATCAAGGGTAAAGTAAAGCAATCCGGGGAAAGGAGTTGCGCCCTCCCCTTATACTTTGGTGTAGTAACTATTGAAAAGGGAGCCTCCTGGTCGCTCTCGACTTAAGTTGCCAACTTTACTAACAACTATATATATATATATATGTGTGTGTGTGTGTGTCTGTGTGTGTGAAAGACCAAACATATGTTTTAACCAGACTTCTGTAAAATGACACAAGGAAAATTTTTAAAAGGAGTTCAAAAGTTTTTGATTCAAAGTTTTCCTTCTCCTAGAAAAGTTGCAAAACTAATCTAAAAGACCTTGGTTTGCCGATAGCACCAGGGGGAATAGTTGGAGTCATACTATTCTCAAGGCTGTAAGCGCTTTGTGAAATGCAAATACCTTCGATCAAGATTTGAACACGGGTCACCGAGTGTATTTCTAACAACACTAACAATTTCAACATTATACATATATTCTGACAACTGGGAAAAAACTGGCTTTATAGAGGATTGAATGGAGAATGCATGTGGATTAAAGCTGTACCTGTTTTGAGAGAGAACGCATTAAACACGCAGACTTCAACTTCAAAAGGAAAACATCGATAATATTTATCAGAAAGTGATTGGCAAGTGATGTCACGCATCAAATTTTACAAGCTGATCTAATTGATCTAGAGGAGAGGGCCTCCTTACTGTGTTACATTTATTTTAGACAATGTGACACTGCAGCATGATTGATGAGCCACTTGAGTGGACAATAGCGAAGGCCGCTTACGGTGGGAATGTTTGATTATCAAAGACAGCAGTGATCTTTAGAGATTATGCAGTTGTCATCGGTCAATTGGTCAAGTCATTAGAGTGCTCGCCATTGGCCCCGGACACTGAGTTTCAATCCTAGGTCCAGTCATACCAAAGACTCAAAAAATGGTACTTGATACGTTCTTTCTTAACACTCAAACATACAAGGTACGTATCAAAAGTAAAGTATAGTAATCCAGGGAGAGAAGTAGCCCTATCGCCTACACATTTGTGAAGTAGCTATGGAAAAGGGAACCATCGGTTCACCCTAGATTACGGCCGCCAACCTTACACACACACACACACACATATATATATATATATATATATATATATATATATATATAAATATATATATATATATATATATATATATATATATATATATAAATATATTATTCAACTTTCTATTTCTTTCAGTATTATTAGAAAGGTTCTCCCTAAAATGATTTTTTATTCCATCCATTGTGCCATTTACCGTTTCCCTTGGGTTAATCATTTACTAACTTTATCATTACAGTGACTATAATGCCATTCATGATAATAGTAGTTTTTTTTTTCTCTCTCCCTTTCCTCCAGCAACGGACTTTCGTTTCTGTATCAGTTTTCTTTGCCGGGAATACTTATCTATATTCATTAAATAATCGACTGATAACTATGTTTTTCAGCTTATTGTATCCTAGTTGATGCATGCAATTTCCAACGATCGTACTCTAAAAAAAAATGTGATATTTCAATTTATTTTAGGTTTCAAATATATATATATATATATATATGTGTGTGTGTGTGTGTGTGTGTGTGTGTGTGTGTGTGTGTGTGTGTGTGTGTGTGTGTGTGAAAAGCAGGTGGAAAAGCAGACAGACGGAAGATTAAGTTCATTTTTTAAATAAAGACAAAAAATCATTATAGAAACCATTGTCTCTGTTCCGGTTTATATATATATATATATATATATATATATATATATATATATATATATATATATATATGGATTAGTTTGTTTTTACACCATATCAACCATTGTAGGTTATTTTATGCCAAATTCATTTTATATATATATATATATATATATATATATATATATATATATATATATATATATAATATGTGGCTTCAAATTACATTTTCTAGATGTATCAATCATTTGTTTACACGTGAATGTAAAACCTAAGTATTTCAAACAATTTAGTTTAGTTTAAGCACAGATCTTTTTGCCCACAGTTACATGTAAAAACAGTTCTAGTTAAACAATTCATATTTGCATTAGTATACCTTTTAAATATTAATCAATTCTATTTGACCCATAGATATGACCCTATCAGGTAATACTTCTTTGGGCATGAGTGGACCTGGAAGTGAGGGCAAAGAAAGGGTACTCAGTGTTCCCCAAAGCTCCAGCATTACTGAAGCCTCACCGTTAGATTGTTTAGTATCCTATCCAGAGCACTTATTGGGTAAGTCTTACCCCTCTACAGAGATCGAGTCGGTGTATTATGCAGCCCTAGCCGACTGGGATATATATATATATATTACAAGGGTCGTATAAAATTTCCTAAGCTTAACACAGAAAGAAAAGCGTAGATGAACATTTTACTGTGGAAACGCCCTATTATTTGTTATATAACAGGAAAAAATTTTTAATAAATTTTACTTGTTTTATAAGATGTGGAAATTATTGCGTCGACAAAATAAGTTCAGTCGACCAAGGCTGTAGAATACACCGACTGTACCTTTGCAGATTCGTACGATCCTGCCAACGAGTGCCCTGTATAAAATACTGAACAATCTGATGGGGAGGTTCCAGTGATGCTTGAGATTTGGAGAATGTGGAGTACTTTTTCAATGTCATCACAGGTCCACTCTGACCCCGAGGGGTAGCACCTGATAGCATCCTATATAGGGGTCAAATATAACTGTCTGACATTAAAATGCGTGCTAGCAAATGAATTATGCTAAACTGAATCTTAGAAATGGAACTGTTTAATACTTTAGGGTGTCCTCATGGTGTAATGGTAAAAGCGATGGACTGCAGAATCGTTGTAAGCAAGTTCTAACTCCACTTGCCCAATCGGCTGGGGCTGTAGAATACACCGACTGCTTCTCTGCAGAGGGCTAAGACTCGCCCAACGAGTGTCTTGGATATGACACTAAACAATCTCAGAGTGAGGTTCCAGCAATGCTGGAGCTTTGGGGAATGCGGAGTACCCCTTCATTGCCATCGGTTCCAGGTCCACTCTGGCCCGGTGTGGTAGCACCTGATAGGGCCCTATCTATGGGTTAAATAGAACTAACAGCATACTTATGCTAAAATGAATTGTTTGAGTAAAATGAATATCTTGAAATAGAACTATTTTTGACAATTAAACCATTCTAATATTTAAACTGTGTACTTATGCTAAACTGAATTGTTTTGAATAGAGCAGATTGTTTACATAAAATGGATTCGGCGTTAATTAACCTACAATGGTTGATAAGCCATAAAACCCAACCAACCAACCAACCAACCAATCGAACTCCACTCGCGATATTACGTTCACTTTCAGATAAATATATTCCAGATATTGGTTAAATAGTATCAGTACTGTTCTTCTAGAAGAATGGCTGTAGCATTAAATAACTCACAAAGTTTGATATGCCGTTAAACGAAGAAGCCAACCAAATCAAACATGTTTAATAATTTAATTATGAGTAAAGAAATGGCTCTTTAACCGAATTGTTAGTGATACATAGCAATACTAGGAACCATTTAACTATGTGCAAATAAATGAATCATGTTGTAAATAATAATTACCATAAAGTAGCAATACTTGTAATTACTTCTCTGTAAGCAAAGAAATGATTAATATCGAATAGAATTATTAGTGTAGGATAGCATTTATTGAAAAAGATTATAACTGTGTAGAAACAATAGCAATACTAGTTTGGATAAAATTTAGTTCTAAATCATTTAAAAATGAAATTACTGACAAATAATCGCTTATACGGCCACCTGCCTCCCATCACAAAAACTATCCAAGCTAGACGAAGCAGACATGCAGGACACTGCTGGAGAAACAATGACGAGCACATAAGCGATGTACTCCAACGGACCCCCGCATATGGCCAAGCAAAAGCAGAACGACCAGCTCGAACATACATTCAGCAGCTATGTGAGGATACGGGATGTAGCCCTGAACACCTGCCAGAGGCGATGAATGATTGGAAGAAGTGGCGAGAGAGAGTCAGGGATATCCGTGCTGGCGGCACGACATGATGATGATGATGAAATGTGAGCAAACAAATAGTTAATACTCAATATAATGGCGATGAATGATTGGGAGAAGTGGCGAGAGAGGGTCAGGAATATCCGTGCCAGCGGCATGGCATGATGATGATGATGATGATGATGATATCTATATAAACAAGTGACTGCTAAAATGTGACTGTTATATAACAAAGCATGAAGCCATTTAACTGTGCGCAAGCAAATGATGAAAAATGTTTTCAAGAAAATGTGTTGACAAATCATATATATCAAATATATATGTATTTACAGGATTTGGTATCTAAGAACATAAGATAGTTGATATGCCATAAAGCCAAACGAAACTCAAACAAATCATATATTTATGTATAATTTATTATTTGCAGAGATAACTTAGGCATTAAATACCCCGCGGAGGTAGATATGGCATAAACAAAGAAACCAATAGGAATAATCGAAACTACAACACTGCGTGCAAAGTATTTGTATTTAATAGGAATACCTGATACCATATAAATTTGCGTAAACTTCAGACAAATGAAAAAGTCCGATTTTTAAAAGAGGATTACAATAATTAGTTAAAAATATGAAAGATCATTAAGAATATTTGCAAATGAATCTTATTTTATCATGAAGGAGCAATAATGTCGTTAAATCAACTAAACCAGATCTAAATCGTTAGTATTAGATTAGAATAAATTGGAAAGAGTAATACATAGGAATACTTATTAAAGTTAAATCAAGTGTGATAGAAAAGGGAAATGTAGGATTTATAATCTGAGAATTAATTTTTATTTATTGCGGACATTTTGTCCTCATGTAGGTTTTTTTGTGTTGTTTCTTCTTTCACTAAGTTTCTGCCAAATTTCACCTCCGTCCTTCTTCAGGTGATTTACCGCGACCTCGGGTAGGAATCCTGAGTCTTGTAACCGTATCCCCAGTAATTACTGCCTTCCATAATTGTTGTCTATCACACCACGTTTTTGACCAAGTAAACCTCTGGCCGGCTTGGGCAGGATTTGAAACCGGTATCTTCTGAAAATGCTCACCTGGAACCGTAGAGACTCAACGCCTCTATCCGCTGCGCCACGGGCCCTGAAGCCTCATCTCAAAATGATTGCAATTAAAGACAAGTATGATTTATAACATGAAAACTTATAATCGCTTGTAAAAAGGATAACGAAAGAATTTCACACAAATTATATGTAAAACTTGAAACTATCAAACTGTGAATAAATAAATGGTTATAAGATAAGAAGAGTTATTTAAATCTCTATAATTACATAAAGTTATATTTGCCAATGGTCCGAGAGACCGGGGTTCAATCCAAGGTTTAGTCATACCAAAGACATTTGTTTTTAATTGTGCTTGATACCTCCTTGCTTAACACTCAGCATTATAAGGTACGTTTCAAGGGTAAAGTGGAGTAATCCAGGGAAAGGAGTAGCCCCCTCCCCTAGACCTTGGTGCAGTGACTATTAAAAAGAGAGCCATCGGGTCGCCCTTGTCAACAGTCACCAATATTTATATTAAATAAGATTACCCAATATAATGTAACTGTGAGCAAATAAATATTTATTTACAAATAAAAGGTACAATTAAACAAATGAAATAGGATTTAGAAAAGTTAGTTTTGAATGCAATCATAAGGAATCAAGTTCCGCCATGAGATGACCCATCAGACGTTAATATGCCATTAAAAAATATACTGAACTCAAGCAAACCAAAAATAAATATTTTATTTGTATTTATGCGATTTCAATAGGTTAGGTTAGGTTCAATTGGTTAGGTTAGGTTTGGTTTCTTTCTTTATGCCATATCAACCTTCGTGGGTATTCAGTGCCTAAGTTATATTTGTAGAAAAGCAGTGGTGCTATTTAAAATATAGACTGGGGGATAAGGGAATTCATAGCTTTTCCAATGGTGATAGTCCCAGATTGAAACTAATTGCGCAACCGGTGATAGAACTCACTTAATACAATTTTACAGTCTAGCACATTAGACACTTCGCCACTTCCCCCCTATTATATTTCAGATTACGCAGTTTCAGTATTTTAAAGTTTATCAATAAATAGGTTTTAATTCTATAATTTTACATACATACACACATACATACATACATACATACATACGTTACGAAAATATAAATTTACATAGTGCTACTTTGGAATTAATGTTCAGACATTTTACTAAAATTAAGTTTATCTTTCTTTAGTTCTGATTCCTTCATTCTTTATAGTTTTTCTAATATATATATATATATATATATATATATATATATATATATATATATATATATATATATATATATATATATACAAGGTTTTTTTTGTATTCTGTGAACGCCATTTAATTATGCCAATACTCTGGCGAAACATGGCAATTTGATTTTCCAATATACATTCCTTATTAATTTCCTCCTCATATTTCCTTTCATATATGTATATATATATATATATATATATATATATATATATATATATATATATATATATATATGTGTGTGTGTGTGTGTGTGTGTGAGAGAGAGAGAGAGATAGAGAGAGAATCTGTATGTTTATGTGTCTTGTGTAATTTTTTATTTATTTTTGGTTCGTGAAAATTGGCCATTGTAGTGAATATTAAATAAGATAGGAATTACTAAATTGTTTTAGTAGAAAAAATGTGTTAAGGTCGGGAAAGAGACGATCTAAGGTTAAAATAATAAATGCAAAGCTGGTCTTCTCCATTCACCTCTATTTTTGCTATGGGTCATAATTTACATTAAGATAATAAATATCGATTTATTATTTTTTGATAATTTATCACAGAAATTTTTACGCTTTATTCTAGTATCATTTCTTTCTTTTCTATTTTCACTATTTCTCGTACAACTGATTTTCATATCTTTTATACTTTCCATTGTTGTTTCAATAAAACTTAATTATATCTTATTTGTTTTCTTTAAAATGGTTTTTCGAATTAGATTTATGTCAGTTATTTGTATCCGATTTTTTAAAGGCACAGAATTTAGAGCTTTGGGGAATAAATGCAACCGATTTATGTGGCAATTTTTAGAGTTGCATCAACATTTTGGCGACAGAAATACATTTAGTCCTAGTTAAAAATGCAGCAAGGATAACCCTAAGCGGAACTATTTAAGAAATTATTCTTTCCGATGCAGGTATCTCTGGGGAACGAGAAATGTTTTAGTAAACAGGCTAAAACCGCTGCGTTTATTAAATAGGAGCAAATGTTGTCCCATTCAAAAAAACATTTTTTTCAGTCCCTAGTGACTCTTGCATCGAAAAAATAAACTTCAGAAAAGGTTACTCTTATCATATTTTTCGCCTGGGCTCTTCCTTTTGAGTTTTTCACATCAGCGTGAGCTGATGGTCTTTCACTGGAGTTTGAGTGACAACAACTCTCCTCAAGACTTCTGGACTCTTCTCAGTTTTCTGGCCGTTCTCAATAATGCTGTCGTTTGGATGGTCTCCACTCGGCCGCCAACTTCCAAGTTCTCCAGTCCCTTTAATAATCCTTTAGTTACTGTACCAAAAGCACCAAACACAATTGGTGTAATTGTCATCTTCATGTTTCACAGTTTTTTCAATTCCCTAACAAGGCCGAGGTATTTATCATTATTATTATTTACTCATTGAGAGTTTTTCACATCAGTTTTAACTAATGGTCTTTCACTGGAGATTGAGTGATTGCAAGTCTACTCAAGTTTTTAGGACTCTTTTCAGTATTCGGGTCGTTCTGAATAATGTAGTAGTTTGGATTGTCTCCACTCGATCTCTTATATCCATGTCCTCCAGTCCTTTTAATAATCCTTTGGTGACTGTACCAAAAGCACCAATCACGATTGGTATGATTGTCACCTTTATGTTCCTTAATTTTTTTCAATTCCCTAGCAAGGTCGAGGTACTCATCCATTTTTTCCCTTTCCTTTAGTTTTATGGGTCAGCCGGGACAGCTAAGTCAACAGTTTTGCAAGTTCGCTTTTTTCGGTTGATTATAATAAGGTCTGATTTTCTGACCGAGATTTTTTTTTCGGAATCATTCTTGTAAAATTACGATTGTATTTTGTCTATATCTAAAATCTTCGGCAGAATATCTTACTTCTTTTAGCATCTCTCTAAACTGGCTACTTGTGTGTCAATTATTAAAAAATATGTTACAGGCCATCAAGAAAAGAAGATTCAAACCCACCTCTTTATATTTTGCTGCGTCAGATGGTATATTTCCAAATAGATTCGGTTGTATTAATATCCATATTTTATATACGATCAATAAATAAGCCCGCAGCCTTAGAGGTTTTTTTGTCTATTTTTGTTTATATTGCTGTTGTTTACAGCATTTTGATATGTGATTAATGAGAAAGTGCTTGCTTATGTGCATTAGCAAAAAAGACGATTTAGCGAAAATAAACATTTTTTGGTGTAAAATAATTTTATCATAATTAGACTATAAACAAATCTCTCTATACACACACAAAAACGCATACACACACACATATATATATATATGATCTCTCCTGGTTTGGTTTGGTTTCTTTGTTTTTAATGGCATATCAAACTCTGGGGGTTATTTAATGCCAAAGCCATTCTCCTAGAAGAATAGTAGTGCTACTCTTTAACCCAAAGCTGGGAGGATAAGGGGGTTCATACCTTTCCCAATGGTATTTGCTCGAAAGTGAATGTAATAGCGCGACTGGAGTACGAACTTGCGTACTACGATTCCGCAGTCCATCGCTTTAACCATTACACCACGAGGACACCCCGATCTCTCCTGGAGAAAAAGAGATGAATTCAAAAGAGATGTCCTTCTGTGGGACCCCACAGATGAACGCACCTGTTTTGACAGAACAACAATGACCTATATTTACCAATCTTTGTGGACACCGGATGCCATCTGGTGGAGCTCCTGAGAGTGATGGATGAAAAACAGCAATGTTAAGAAATCGAGTCAAGAGAATCCAGGGTTACCAGAACGATCTGATGATGATAATGACCATGATGATAAGTGTGTAGTGGGTGTCTGTGTGTGATATTTAGAACACACCGTCGTAGAGTAAGCGTTACAAATCTCACCCTGCTGACCAATTAGGAGCGAGTAGTGGGTTCAGTTTTCATTAAGATATTCCTAACTGCAGCAGAGTGCCAAATCTAAACAACACAATACTTTTAAATGTGTCTAGTAGGAGGCGAAAGAGGCATCCTGACTCTTGTTAGTGGGTTTGATTCTCACCAAGTGCTCGCTCCATACATATGTATATGTGTGTGGGAGAATGTGAGCGTCAGTATATTCTCACTTGTTGGTTTGATTTCTTCCTTTAATGGCATATCATTCTTCGTAGGGAATTTAATACCAAATCCATCTAAGTAAAAGATCAGTAGAAATACCATTTAACTTTAGCTGGTGGATAATTGTGTTCATAAATTTTCCAAGAGTATTAGTTCGAAGGTGAACGTAATAGCGGGACTGAAGTTCGATGTCGCAGTACAATACGTTCCTCTGATGCTACGCAAACTCCCAGTTGGATTTGTAGGCGTTTGCTTGTTGATTATGAAATGCACATAGAAAATATAACTTTAAATATTAAAGGAGAATTGCAGTGATTGTTATAGTGAAGCAATCATCTATTCAACATGATTGAATTACTTTCCCAAGGAATTAATAATGTACTGTGTCAGTGGGGTCAGAAAACACTGCAGTAGTAGGGTTTGATGAGAGGTCTACAAATTATAAGATCAATTTTTGCATGCCTTGTGTTCTGGTCAATGGGTATGTATTTACCTTACTCTACTCAACCTACCAGCCTAGTCAGCTTGGGCAGTAGAATACGACGGCTGTATTTCTGAAGATGAGTAAGACCCTCCCCCAACGTGTGTCCTGGATATGACACTAAACCATCAGATGTTGGTGCCCTCGTTCTAGAGCATTGGAGATTGTAGAGTACCTCTTCAATACTACAACTCCTAGGTCCACTCTTAGCCGGAGTTGTATTGCCTGTTAGGATCTGTCTATGGCTCAAATAGAACTGTATATAAATATTGAATTGAACTATTGGTTGGCAGCTGATGAGGTTCGGGTATCGCACGTGCTTTCACACGTTGTATGATGAAAAAAAAATTGAATTGAATGATTTTTCTTAGACAATACTTGAAACTATTTAACTATGTGCAAATAGAAGTATTAGTGTTTGATTACAATACTTGAAAGTTTTAAGTGTGTGCGAACATATGAGCGTTGCTAGTTTTAAAAAATGTTACCAATAAACTATTCACTTAAAAATCATATGTAATAAGGATTTGGCATTAGATAACCATAAAGGTTTGATTGTCATTAAACTAAATAACCAAACCTAATCTGTGCACTCCTCCTACGGAGAGAATGCGATCAAAATCAATTTTTAAGCGTAATACAGCTGGCTTGAATTCGGAGTTTATCTTTTAGTAAACCGGTTGCCATATCAAGGCTAAAAAGCATAGTCTGTCCGGCTAATTACTCATAGTTAGATGGAAAAAAAGATTTTTTTAAGGGCATTAGCCTGAATTGAAAAGTAAAAAGTTTTGCCCATGAGTTGAACTCAGTACGACGAACCCATTACCAAGCGTCTTCATATGTTTGGTGGGTTAATTTGGTATCCTCCATGCAAATACACAAATTAGAGTCTACCAAATTACCAATATTTTTAATGTTAATTTTTAAAGAATGATAGATTTCTGGAATAGAAATTTCCCGTAACTCCTTAGTTTTATCTCGCCTTGCGCCACACTGAATTGAGAATGTATTGGTGGGGTTACTTACAGCACGGTAATGTTGGAAGCATTGAGAGTCATTTATATTTTGTTCTTTCTCCTTGGCCATCATTTAGAGTTTATATATTTTCAGACCATAACAATGCATTTAGTCATAGAAAAATGATTGACAACTCAATTTTCTCTTCAGTCTCTTCACACTGAATACTTTCCGATACTGAAGTGTCGAAGTTAACGCACCTATAATTTAGTTATTTTTGTTTAACAAGAAATACCATTTTTGCTTGGTTTATAAAGATTAAAATGCCAGACACTATTAAGAAGAGCGTTTTAAAAATTCTTCATAGAACACGCTAAATATTTTAAAGATTATTGAAATTAACAACAGTAAAACTATCATGTGCCAGCCTTAGATATACATTGTCTGTGATTGATTGAGTGATTAGTTTTAACGGCTTGCCAACTCAACTAAAATCATGTATGCCTTGATGTTAGGGAATCATATTCATTATAGATTTGTATTTAAGTTTTTGAGTATTTTTTTCCATAAGAGATTTCTATGCCAGTTATAAGGTATCAATTTCTCCTATCTTATACAAATATATTGCACACATTAATGGATTCAAGTATTCCTATCAAATGATAATAATTATAATAATTAAATGACTTCAAATGGCAGCCCTCTGAAACTAGTGGACAAGTTCACGTACCTAGGAAGCAGTGTCTAATCAAGCGAGAAAAACGTCAACACGCAACTTGCAAAGACATGGACAGCTAGCAGTAAGCTATCAATAATACAGAACTCAGACCTGACCGATAAAATGAAACGCACTTTTTTCCAAACGTCGGTCGTGTCGACACTGCATTATGGATAAACTATAGGGACGCTAACTGAACGTACGGAGAAAAACCTTGACGGCAATTTCACAAGAATCCTGCTAGCAATATTGAAAAATGCCCGGAGGCAACAACCCGTCAAGTAGCAGCTATACGGCCCTACCACCCATCCCGAAAACTATGCAGGTTAAACGAACCAGACAGGCGGGACACTGCTGGAGAAGTAGGCACGAACTCATGAGCGACATATTCCTGTGGACCCAATCATATGGACGAGCAAAGGCGGGACTACCAGCGAGAATCTATATTTAACAGATCTGTGTCGCTACAGGATGTAGCGTTGAAGACCTCCTGGGAGCAATGGATGATACAGACTGGACTGACAGAGGGTCAGGGAGATCCGTGCTGGCAGCGTGACATGATGATGATGATCATGATGATGATATGACTTTAAGTGTTTTATTTCTATTTAACATCAATCAATTGTTTGCTCACAGTTATATATTCTCAAGTAAGTAATTATAATAAATAATATAAAATAATAGTAAATAATATAATATTAAATAATTAAATTTCAAAAAACTTTTCTCAATAAAAATTGTTTGTAGTTACACAGCATCAAGTACTTAAATCGAATGTGGATATCTTCTTAAACATCTATTTTACCGACAGATGAGAACTTAATAGGCTCTACCACTTCGAGATTTGGGAGTAATGGCAATGAAGAATTACTCTATACACCTCATTTCCCCAGAACTGGAGCCTCACCATGAGATGTACTTGAGTTCCATCCTCTGGACGCAACTTTTTAGGAATATTAGACTTCAGCAGATAATACCGTTTGCGATGACGAGGTTAAATTTAAATCTATAAATATAAAGAATGACGCTTAGTGTGTCTTTTTTCTTCCCTGCTGGGTTTTAAATGAGGAAAGTTTTAATTGTTTTTACATTCAACCATTTTCAGAATTTTCTTTTAATTTTCCTCGAGTTATTAAACCTTACTTTGGCTGACTTGTTTTTAATCCTACAGAACTTTTTAATGCTAACTTTTCTCCTTTGATAAATATTGACCAACAGATTCAATAAGGTTTTAAGTAAATATTTTCCCAAATTTAATCAAATTGGGGTAAATTACAGCTAATAAGTCGATCTTTTAAGTATAAAATCATCTTCACAAAACGAGGGGTCGAGTAATATGGCAGGGTTAAGATCTAAACCTATACCACTGACTTATCACACTGTAGTAAAGATTTGAATTTTAGCCCTGCTGTATCAGTCAACCTCTGGTTTTGTAGAGATGTTTTATGGTAGTTAAAAATGTATGAAAACGTCAGAAATATTTGGTGAATAAACTCACTGTGAGAAAAATTTTCCGGCATTCAGATTCTTTATATATATATATATATATATATATATGTGTGTGTGTGCGTGTGTGCGCGAATATATATATATATATATATGTGTGTGTGTGTGTGTGTGTGTGTGTGAATATATATATCTATGTGTGTGTGAATATATATATATATATATATATATATATATATATATATTGTAACAGTTTAGTTGTTGCTATCTCACTTCGTGGGTTTGTGGCAAACAAAATGCAATATATTTTGGAGAGTGCTCAATATCTGTGATTGAGGTATAAAATTATAATAGATAAAAATATATAAATTTATATATATATTTAATTTCATGGAAGCTTGTCTGTGACCTCAGTTTCCATGGCGTTTTATACACGAGAATCATCAGAGAACGAAATATAATGAAGAAATCGAAAAAATCAAAAAACACAGTCAAAAGAATTTTAGAATTGTGTACAATTCTATGTATGTCTGTGTATGTACGTCTGTTTGAGTAGGTTATTGTTGCGCATTATTGTGTGTGGACGTATACGTGATGTTTAGTGTGTGTGTGTATGAAGATACAGGTGCCACACGATAAATTTGAGGTTGTCTCCTGAATGTATGAGACGTGATCCTATTTACCAACCCCTCCGCTCAGGCAGGATATGACACAAGGTCAATTTTTAAGCGGAGTTTAACAGGTTTGAATTCAGAGTTTTCCTTCTCTTAGACTAGTCGCCTCACCAAGGCTGAAGAACCTAGTTTGCCCTACTATTTACCCATAGCTGGAGGGAGAATATTTGGATTAATACCTTTCCCAAGAGTATTAGTGCAATGTGAAATGTAATCAGGCTCGTCCAGGATTTGAACTCGTGTCGCCGTGTCCATGTATGAGACGTGATGAGTAGCCACAGTTGCGACAGTTTGACCAAGAAAATTTGTTTTTTGTCAATTTCTTTATATATTCATGTTTGGTGGTAGCGCATTACGATGGAAATAAAGTTTTGGTTCGTAAGCATATTAGGCGAGTATAGTATGGTGGGCCAGAATTGCGATAAATATCATGGTGATGAGATATATTATATTGCAATATAAGTAAATTTGACGACCTTAGTCGAAAGTGACTTCCTTTTCGATAGCTACAGCACCAGGATGTAGGGGAGGGTGATACTCATTTCCCTGGATTAGTCCACTTTACCCTTGATCCTTACCTTATAATGCTGAGTGTTAAGCAATGTGGTGTCAAGTAACATTTTTTGAGTATTTGGTATGACTCGACCGGGGATTGAACCTCGGTCTCCCGGATTATCGGTGGACATTCTACTTATTAGGCCAATAGCCTGATAATATATTGCAATATACTATGGCGTATTATTCAGTATTAGTATTTTATTCTGGAATATGATTTATATTAGATTGCAATAATAATTTGTATTAGTTATGATGTGTTAATGATATATTGTGTATTCATCATTGTAATCCATTATTGTATGCACGAAAGGAATATAGTGGATATATTGTGTTAAGACGTTGCAATAATTGGATTAGCTAAGTCGGTTTTTTAGTTTTTTTTTTAAATGATATGAAGGGAATAATTCAAATTTACGATTTTTGTGTATGTTGTTTGTATGTACATTACCAAAACTGATTATTCTCAGCTCTATTAAAAGGCATAAACTGAAATAGTCGCTCAATCAAATATTTTCTGCATGGCGTTGTGGCTATCGTGCTAGACTGTGACAACAGAGTAAGCGAGTTCGATCTCCAGTTTTACGTTAACTTTCAGACTAAACCCCATGGAAAACCTATGGACTCCATTAGTCCTTATCAGTTATGGGTTAAATATTCCTACAACTGTTTTTCTACAAGGAAATTATTGGCATTGAATTACCCAGTAAGGTTGATATGTTATTAAACAAAGAAAGTACACCAGGCCTATCAATTGTTTCTATCATCATTACAAGGGTGGGCCGAAAAGTTGATATGATGACCTCATATTTGCACTTGATTAGTTTTTTAACCAATGAAACCCAAGCACTTCAACACCAATGGATGAAGTGGATTAACACTTTTGAGACTAAGTAGAAAGATAAACCTCATTTGATCTCTTACCATGAGAGTATCTTGGTCATCCTCTAAACTTTTCTACCGTCCCTTGAATAAAAGTTATAATTATTATTTGCTTATCAATTAATATCTTTATTATATTTACAGCATTCCCTCATGTCTATCTGCAACAGTTTCTCTATAACTTTCATTTTGGCCGAACTTGTTTGTGCTGGAAAAGATGAAACATTAAAAACGCAACTGATGTGCTCTACACTTTTTGTTTCCGGGATCGCCACACTTCTACAAAGCACCATGGGAATCCGGTTTGTCTCAATTCATTTTATTATTTACACACACACACACACACACACACACACACACACATATATATATATATATATATATTTTAAACCTGAGTTGGGAGTAATTCCATCAGGACAAGAAGTTATTCAAGCATGAATATTTAAAATTTTCCTGGTAAAGAGCTCAATGTACCAATAATCCTATGTGACCGGTTTCGTTGTTTTTCTTAAAGTATATATATATATATATATATATATATATATATTTGAAGATTGTTGAATTTAATACAGTGACATGGAATATCAAGTAAAAAGAGAACTTCCGACAGTAAAAATAGAGTATAGCATAGTTTATATAATATCATCATCAGAAACAAAGCGAAGTAACAGCACATGTTCCTTAGACTCACTTTCGCCGACAGTCCCCATCGGACATAGTTTTAAGTAAGTCCCTTAGACAGCATCCAGAGCTGATGAATGTTATTATTTGCTGGTCGACTAATACTGGTGTTTCCATGTGTAGGAGTCCATAGAAGAACATCAGTTATGTGTTTATCTTTACTACTCCAGTAGTACACAGAAGAATTGCGAGATGGGAGGTAAATTACCGTATAAATGCTGTTTTGTGATGTGCTACTCCAAGAATTTTTCAAAACAGCACCTACCATTCAGGTATAATTCCCATCAAGCTTTTTTATCTCGGAGGTGCCCGTGGTGTTTGCGGAGGTGCCCGTGGTGTAATTGTTATCGTCGTAGGAAATGAACACGGCGACACGAGTTCAAATCCTGGACGAGACTGATTGCATTTCACATAGCACTAATACCCTTGGGAAAGGTATGAATCCAATTATTCTCCCTCTAGCTATGGGTAAATAGTAGGACAGACTAGGTTCTTCAGCCTTGGTTAGGCAACTAGTCTAGGAGAAGGAAAACTCTGAATTCACACCTGTTAAACTCCGCTTAAAAATTGACCTTGTGTCATATCCTGCCCGAGCGGAGGGGTTGGGTAAATAGGATCAAGCTTTTTTTTCTCAAAGCATTTCGTTTGAGTGTTCGCGATAAAACTATACAGTAGTACTGATTGATAATGCCTACAGCTTTGGAGAATTCATGTTCTATTTTTGCTCAGTCAGCTTTGAGCTGTAGAATACACTCAGTGCTTCTCAGCAGAGGGGTAGAGTCTCTCATCGAGTATCCTGGATATAACTCTGAACAATCTAATGGTGAAGCTTCAGTAATACTAGAGCCTTGGGGAATATGGAATACCCCTTCATTGCCATCTCTCCCATGTCCACTCCGGTCCGGAGTTGTAGCACTTCATAGGGTCCTATCTATGGGTTAAATAGAACTAAAAT
>OY757911.1:104696009-104746009 GCA_963585895.1 Sepioteuthis lessoniana
GATAATTCTGGAATTTTGAAATACAGATCACCAATCACGACCAGAAGAGTAGACCGACGGATATAAACAAAACAAAAAAGATAACCCATCGTATAGAGGACTTTGTCATCCCGGCGTACCACAAAGTGAAAATGAAAGAAAAGGAAAAGAGAGACAAATCCTCGGACCTAGAAAGAGAACTAAAAAAAAGACGTGTAATATGAGATTATCGATGATACCAAGAATAACTGGAGTGATTGTAACCGTCCCAAAAGTCTCGGTAAGAAGACTGGAAGAGTTAGCAATCGGACAACGAATCAAGACCATCCACACAAGAACATAGTTAACATCGTCCTTAATTCTGAGAAAAGTCCTGGAAGCCTGAGGAGACTTGTTGGCACTCCCACTTCAAGGAAAGACCATCACCGAACACTTTCTTTCTTCCCCTCTTTTAGGACACGTCAAATTTTCGGCTAGCTCTGTCGCTTCTTTTCATTGTAAGTCTCTTTCATATTTGCTGCTGCTGCTGCTGCTATGAGTCCTCCTTCTTCTCCGCCATCCTCCAATTGCACTTCCTTTCTCTTGTTCCTCCTAACGCTCGCAGAAAACGACACCAACAAATACTTGGGTATCTTGGAGGCGGACACCATTAAACAAGTGGAAATGAAAGAAAAAATTCAAAAATAATATCTCAGGAGAATGAGAAAACTACTCGAGACAAAACTCTCTTGCCGAAACTTTATCAAAAGAATAAATACCTGGGCTGTACCACTCGTTAGATATTCCCGACCCTTTCTCAAGTGGACCAGAGATGAACTTAAACAAATGGACCAAAGAACAAGAAAACTAATGACAATGCATAAGGCATTACATCCCAGAGACGGCGTTGACAGACTATATATTTCAAGAAAAGAGGGAGGAAGAGGACTGAAGACAGCGTTGACGCATCAATACAACATCTCAAAGACTATATACAAAAATACGATGGAGTACTCATTACAGCCACCAGAAACTTTACTGATAATACGATGGACAACAGAATGACAATAACTAGGAAACAAAAATGGAAAGGAAAACAACTGTCTGGGCGTTTTAAATGACTAATAAACAACATCTTACATGACAAAACATGGACATGGCTAAGAAAAGGAAACTTTAAGAGAGAAACTGAATCTCTCCTAATAGCAGCACCAAAAAACGCCATAAGAACCAATTAAATCAAAGCGAGAATAGATAAGACGCAGCAAATGTAAGCAATGCGGTGACAGAGATGAAACCACCAACCACATAATAAGTGAATGCGACAAATTAGCGCAGAAGGAATAGAAGACTAGACATGACTGGGTCGTCAATGTGATCCACTGAGAAATGTGCAAGAAATTTAAATTTGACCATACAAACAAATGGTATATGCACAACCCAGCACCTGACTTAGAAAATAACACACATAAACTCCTATGGGACTTGACATACACACGGATCACCTAATCTCGGCCAGAAGACCAGACCTAATAATAATCAACAAAAAGAAGAGAACTTGCAAAATTGTTGACTTTGCTGTCCCGGCTGACCACAGAATAAAACTGAAAGAATGTGAAAAGAAGTATAAGTACCTTGACCTTACTAGGGAATTGAAAAAATTATGGAACATGCAGGTGACAATTATACCAATTGTAATTGGTGCGTTTGGAACAGAAACTAACGGTTTACTAAAGGGACTGGAGGACTTGGAAGTTGGCGGACGAGTCGAAACCATCTTAACAACTACATTATTTTGATCATGGAGACTTGAGGAGACTTGGTGTCACTCAGACTACAGTGCAAACCATCAGCTTACGCTGATGGGGAAAACTCAAATGAGTAAATAATAATGAAAAAAGAGAACTTTCAAAATCGGTCCCAGCTGACCACAGAGTAAAAAAACTACGGAACATGAAAATGACGTTTATACCAATTATATAGGCGAAGGATTATTAAAGGGACTGGAAGACTTAGAAGGATGTCGAGTGGACACCATCCAAACTACTACATTATTGAGAACGGCAAGAATACAGATAAGAGTCCTGGAGATATTAGGAGACTTGCTGTCACTCAGACTCCAGTGAAAGACCATCAGTGTTATCTGATGGGAAAAACTATCAAATGAGTAAAAAAAAAAGAAGATATATACTCAGATTTGGATTTGGTTTGTTTTTATGGCACATCAACCATCATTGGTTATTAAATGTCAAATCCTTCTTTTACAAATATATGATTTGTAAACACATTTACAGAAACACAAAGTTAAATGATCAAAAAGTTCTATTTCGAACAATTCAGTTTAGCATAAGTCAAAGTTAAAAGGTTCCAAGTATTGCTGTGTATGACTAAAAATTCAATTAAACATCAGTCATATTTACACAAAGTTAACTTTACAAACAGTTAATAAATCAAATTGTTCTATATTTAATAAGTCATTTGTTTGCACTCAGTTTAAATGACAAACAGTTCTATTTGACTCATAAATAGGACCATCTCCGGTGCTACTACTCAATGGCAATAAAGTTCCGGCATAACTGGAGCCTCACCATCAGATTGTTTAGTATCATATCCCGGACATTAGTTAGAGGGGTCTTACTCCTCTGCAGAGATGAAGTTGGGGTATTCTACGGCCCTAGCCGTCAGGGATATATATATACATATATATATATATATATATATATATATATATATATATATTTGGTTATGATTCCCCATATCTACCATTTTTACAACGTGATACGGAATGAATTTGAATGAAAATGTATTCCTATAAATGGTTTGAGTTGACTGGGTTTCTGTGTCTCCCACATTTGCTGAAAAACTAAGTGCCAAAAGCTTTAACAAACGCTTTGATCGTAATAAGGATTTTTTATGATCATCAATGGGGAGGGGGGAATGTAGAAAAGAAGAACATTTTATATTGTCCATTTTTTATTTAGATAGGATTACAAAAAAATATTTATTTTGTTTTGTCTAGTATGTTTTTAGCGGCAGGTTATATTTTTGTAAATATTTTAAAAGTGTTCTCTTAAAAATCAGAGAAAAATAAAATTCGAGCAATACGGGAAAATAGATTTATTGGGGGGGTTCTTTTCGTAGCATCCTTGGAGAATTCATATCTTCTTCTTTTTTTGTGGTTCCAAGTGATGAAACTATTCAGTATTGCTGGTACGGGAACAGCTTGAAATAGCTTTCGTTCTATTTTATAAGGGTACCATATTTCCATATAATCGATGTGATATCAATAGCTTTCAAGGCTTTCTCTGTGCGTATATTAAAATTTCTTTCAGTAGATGATATATTACTACCAAGGTATGCGAATTAGTGTACTTAGTTCAAAGGCTACCCATTTTATGAGTAGGTGGCACCATATTATTTAAAGTCCCTGAAGACTGTTTTTGTATTTTTTGTATGTGAGCCCGTTTTCTTTCATTAGAACTATTGATGTTCGTAGTACGTAATATTCATTGATTATTAATAGAAATGCAAGACTCCTGTGACAAAATCAATGTACTCAGCGTCACCCTCAGGTGAAATGAGTATGGCCTTCGTGTCCTTATGAAACGATATATACGAGGTGCATACGATAAGTTTCCAGACTTTTTCGTATGGGCATTTCAAATTGGCGTAGACTCTTGGGAATTCAGTAGGTTATTGCTATACATCTAATGAGATTACTGTCCAATTTTTATGATTTTAGCTTCAGATGAACAGCTACAGCAGCAATTGGAATACATCCTACTAAACCCTGATTGTCACAGCTGGTGAAAAATGCAATCTGACACTTTAGAAGAACGATATGCAATAAAATTCTGTTTTAAACTTGGAAAAAATGACACAGAAATGTATGGAATACTTCAGAATGCTTTTCGACTATCTTGCATGAATCGAGCATCAGTTTTTGAGTGGCATAAGAGATTCAAGGAAGGCACGGACTCTGTGAGGGATGATGAGAGGTGTGGGAGGAGTAAGGAAACCAATATACCAGAGTTGATTGGCCAAAGGGTTAGGGTTACGATGTTGAGGTTTTAAGGGTGTTCAGGAAAAGATTCCTTGGTAAGAGGACAGCACTCTTTAAATCGGGTCAGTGGCATTTCCAGCAGGACAATGTACCAGTACACAACTCTATCCTTGTCATAGACTATTTGACCAAGATGGGCATCAAGACAGTTCGTCACCGTCACTATAGTCCTGACCTTGCTCCCTGTGACTTTGGTTATTCACTAAGCTCATGGTCTGTCGTTATAAGACATTTGAGGTGATGAAAAAGGCTGTGATGAAGGTCATTGTCACGCTCACACAAGAGGACCTCCATGGGGTCTTCCAAAAGTTGTTGGATCGGTACAAGGGCCATGCAGCCGGAGGAGATTACTTCGAATGGGACTAGAGTTTTATGTGTGTACTATCAATAAAAGTGCCCATGCGAAAAATGTCTGGAAACTTATCGTATACACCTCTATATGTATATATATAAATTATAGCTGTAACAGTTTTGGAAAACCACAGGCTAGAAGTATTTCTTCAATCTTTCCTCATGTATGGAATCAAAAGTCATGAAGAAATCTCCAAACAAGAGTGTTACCTCGAGATTTTTTGCCCGTATTCCTTCAATGATTCGACAAAATGTCGGCATCTAATATTTTGTGGATCAATGCGAGAATATGTACGCAATTTTCAGATAAACCTGTGTTCTTCACCGACGAAAACGGCTGGATTTCTTGACATACAGGAACTTTACTCGAATCGAAACAACAAAATTAACTTTAATAGTTTATCATGACCTAAGTTGGTCATTTAAAAATTTCTGATGAAGCCGGTGCATCTTTTTTCGAAATTCCGAAGGTTTCATACTTATTGATTTTTAACAATTTTAAAATTTCACACACACACACACACACACACATATATATATATATATATATAAAGCATGTTTTTTCTTTCACTTCAAATGCAAATTCAAATCTAGCAGTCATCGCCGATGAAGGACGCAGGTATGTCTTACATCAACATATACATTATCCCCTGCAAGCACCCCCATATATATATATATATATATATTGGGGAAAGCCCGACAAACACTTTCTCTTGCTCAGAAGCTTTCGAACTGGACAGACGTCTTACTGTCCACCTCCTTTTAGTAGCAGCATCACGAAATCATGAGGAAGGCCATCTAATTCATGGACCTCTTGAGTCTAGTCCCTTAGACTAGATAATATGAATTATATGAATTCAATACGCCACACACAGGAACCACTTTAAGTCCCCTCCAGCTTTGGTTATGTCGACTGCGACGCAAAGTTCCGCTCCGACAGCCAAACACTTCATCCCTAGGCAACATTTTATAAAGACATTCACGCTTCTCTCCCCAACGACCAGGACCAAGCATTCATGGGCGACATCATTCCTGTCTTTAACCAGCAAACTTGACCTTTGCTACACATATGGTGACCATACGTCACTCATACATTCAACAATGCCTTAACCTAACGATGCACATTTCGCTCAGGCATTTAACTGCTAAAATGCCTTCTCAACTCTATAACAACTTCATATCCTTGCTTCCTTCCTTGCTTCCTTCCTTTCTGCAGCATAAACGTAAACCCTTTGTTCAACGCTGCCATTAAAAACTAACATAAAAACATTTCGACATCTTGGTTCTTCACTCACCTATTTTCCAACAACATTTAGTGAGGTAATAACAACGTAACCACACGTAACACAATCATCTATTGCTAAATATTTAATAACAAAGATATATTTGAAAAGGATATGACTGGTATTATTCATCCCATAGCTAGAATAGGGGAGTTCATTATTCTCCCAAGGATCTTATTACGAAAGTGAATGTATTATCAGTCAGCGGATGTATGTTTGTGCAAACGGAGTCAACGTTGCTCAGTGATTGTCAGTTTAGTGATATGGGGTAAAATGCGTCAGAAAACATTGTTGATTCGAAGTCAACGCAATCCTAACGTAGACCTTCATATGTGCAATTGTTGATATTGAGCACTTTATATACACAGATATCGCAAGTTATATATATATATATATATATATATATATATATATATATATATCATATTTACCAACCCCTCCGCTCGGGCAGGATATGACACACGGTCAATTTTTAAGCGGAGTTTAACAGGTGTGAATTCAGAGTTTTCCTTCTCCAAGACTAGTTGCCTCACCAAGGCTGAAGAAATCAGTCTGTCCTACTATTTACTCATAGCTGGAGGGAGAATAATTGGATTCATACCTTTCCCAAGGGTATTAGTGCTATGTGAAATGCAATCAGTCTCGTCCAGGATTTGAACTCATGTCTCCGTGTCCATTTCCTACGAGGATCTCCATTACACCACGTATATATATATATATATATATATATATATATATATATATGTGTGTGTGTGTGTGTGTGTGTGTGTGTGTGTGTGTGTGAAGGGGAAGATGACTCAGTTCTTTTGGCTGAATACCAGATTCGAAGAAGAGTTGAATTCACAAGCAATGACCTATGATATAAGATTGTTTACTCCAGGGATTCTTCCCCTGTCTAAACTCACGTTTTTGATAATTTTTAAGAATCTGACGATTTACCTTTTATAATCGGGGGCACCCAACGAGTATCAACATCGTTTAAAACTGCTATTGAAAGGGTGGGCACAAACGTCGCTGTTTACGATCATTTCTAACAAACAATTCTCTGATCGGACGCGTGTTTGTGTGTCAGTGTTGACGTAACGGCTATTTGGTCGATTTTAATTGATTTTAGATTTTACTTTGAACGACATAATGGGTTATATGATTAAATATCGTTAAATTATTTTCAAATTTAGCCTCATTAATCACAAGGTTTTCGTGAAGAAAATTATATTTTTGAAATTATACTGATAATCAGACGTCGTGTTTTCTCTGATTGAAGAAAGACGTTGAGTGTACGTGTGTGTATGTTAATATTTTTATGCGTATGCTTACAATTTGTCGGTCAGTAAAAATTACTGGGTATGTGTATTAGTGTGTCTTAATGCGGAGGCGCTCTTTGTGTAAGGTTTACTACCGTTGAAAATGGACACGGTGACTCAAGTTCAATTCCTGGATGAGGCTTTTTGCGTTTCCCCTAACGCTAATACCATTGGGAAAATATGTATCCTATTATTCTCCTTCCCAATATGGGTAAACAGTAGGGTAGACTGGGTTCTTTATCCTTGAGGAAACAACTGGTTGAGCTGAATGAAAATCTCTGAATAAACTGTTAAACTCAGTGTAAAAATCGAAGTTTTGACACGTCCTGCTTGTGCTGATGGGTTGGGTAAATGTTGCATATTAATGTGCATATGTTTGAGTGCAGGGATGTACTAGTTAGATTTTCGCTGAATTTGATCAGCACAGGCAAATATAATCTTATACAGATATTACGAAAACTATTATTTATATTATTGTATTTATAAATTAAGGGACCAGTTGCAAATGAGACTAGGAAAAGTATTTAAATTCCTGTGTACGTTTATCTAACTCCATCCTGAATAGACAAGATGTTACTCGAGGTCAAATTTGAAGAGGAGTGCTGCTTCTTTTGTATTTAGAATTTTTTGTTCATCTAGTTTGGTTTCTTTACTAAAGATAGAGAACCAAGCCAGTCCTACTATTAGAGTGGGTCAAAGGTTTTAAAATATTTTTGTAAATACATATCATATAACTGACAATGTTCTTAGACGTGGGTGTACCCAATGTAGTTGGTTGTATCATGATAGTTGGTGCACTGACGCACTATACATTGATTCACTTCGGGTATGCTCGGCCTTTCGAGAAGTTATATATCCAGTTGATCAGACACATTCGGCCGGCCGTGATGCAATGGGCGGTTCAGGCCGGGTGTGTATTGTCACTGGATATATTTCTGGCCTCAGGGTCCGTCCTCACTCGGCTTTAACCCTCTTTGGATGGGTTGGGTTTATCGCCCGGTGCCTGAAGCGCCACTTTTAGGGGAATGCCGACGGGTTCAGAGGCATTTTTGGAAATGGTAGGTGCGTGTGGGCGCCGGTCCTGCGCCCGGACCCACCTTAAAAAAGGTATTGTGCCATACTCGTCTGGTTGGTTGGATGGTGGACTAATACCATTACCTTGTCGTGCCATCAGGACGGACATCCCTGACCCTCTCTAGTCACCCCTCCTCACCATTCATCGCTTCCGGTAGGTCCCCAGGGCTACACCCCGTATCCTCACAGAGCTGTTGTAAGTACGTTCGAGCTGGTCGTCCTGCTTTTGCACGGCGATGTGAAAGGGTCCATTGAAGTACATCACTTTTGAGCCGTCCCTACTTCTCTAGCAGTGTCCTGCATATTTGGTTCGTCTAACTTTGATAGTTTTCGTGATGGGTGGTAGGTGGCCGTTCAAAGGACATAACACGTTTGGTACATGAAACTCTTTTTTAAAACTTGGGTAGAATTATTTACAGACCCACATATTAGTGTAGAATATTTAGCCTAAATAAAGAAAGAAAGTCCCCCTACCCGCAAGAACAAAAAAAAAAACGATGGGGTAGAAACGAATACATAAATGACTCTGAAGAAAGTACAACTGAGTCTATTTCAAGAACGTATGCTTTACGAGTCAGAACAAAGCCATAATACCACAGAAGCCAACCAACAACATCTACTATGCTAAAAGTTAAGACATAGTTGATCTCAATTCTAGTAACCAGATCGTTGAAGAAATTTCACTCGGTTTGCAAGAATCTCGACAATCAGACAAGATCAGATAGGAATAAAGTGTTGTATAACCGTAATACAAATACAAGCGAAAACATAATCAACGATAATGAACGAACAAAACACACTTCTTTATGAGAATATATCTCTCATTTTATTCTCATAAAGGCCTTACTGTTTGTTGTTAATTTGAGAGATAGAGAGACATATACTCAGAGAGAGGACTTCTTCTTCGCATATCTTCTTCCGGGAGCCAAGGGGTGCCAACGCTTGCACCCCCCTTGCAAGCTCGTCAGAGACGCCTCTGATCGGCTTTGTGTCCCACCCTCGACTCCGATTCTCTGCACTCTGTCTAAATCTGACCGCGTGTTTCTCATCATGTTGACTCCTTTCGGTTACACACCTGTTGTACCCGAGTGCCCTGATGTGCTGCTTTCATATCCCTGTTTACACATCACAGCGTAACAGCTTGTCAAAGCACACGCGGTCACTAGGAACGAACCGAAAATCCATGTCATATGTCATATGTTATATAACAAAAGCGGTAAATTCGGAAGCCATCTTCAAAGCCATTAAGGCAAATTCAGTAAGAAGCAGTTTAAGTGTATCAGGCGAACTCGACATCCCAATTTCCAGTGTTATTCGTCACCTTTTACGACCTTAGTATCCGAAACTGCTGATATATACCTCAAGTTAGCAAAATATTTGCTAACATTTGACTGACCATCCTATCTATTAGTTGGGTGTTGGAAGAAGTTATGTTTTCATGCCTCTTCAAGTCGTAATGAGAAACACAAGCTACTTCATGCAGCATCTGAATTCCTACGACGATCCATTTCCTACGACGATAAACGTTACGCTAAGTACGCCTCAGAGTATACAGAGTTGTATTTTTCATGGTCAAATACCCAGAACTAGCTATGTTGACATACAAATCAGACTAGTAAGTAATGCGTTCACATTTTTTTGTGATAATTCTATAGTAAAGGGCTTAAGATCTATATCTCCAGCAGTAAATATTTCAATATACTGGTGTCTCTAGGCTTGGTATGGGGGCCGTTCTTTCAGAGGAAAAAAATTAAATTCAATCCAGCTCTACTCCACTTAAAATCGACGTTGTATCACACTATGCTTATATCGAAGGGGTTGGAAAATACATCATTTTTTTTTTCAATTTTCGGGCAAGCAAACTTGCTGAAAAATCAACTGATCAATGTTGTCTCAACTATTAGTGAAAAAATATTTGATTCGTGTTTAACACTCAAAGTGTATGTTCCGTTGATCCACATTGAATTATATAAATAATGTGTAAAAGTGAGTCACGAATACAAGATCAATTTATGTGTCAAATTTTATGAAAATATGATATCAGAATTGTGTGAATTAATACAACTCATGGAGATTAAGTTCTACCTTGAACAAACGTTTTTATGTGGTTCATATTTGTGGATAGCAGAGAAATTGTGGAACATGATCTGGACAGTCACTTATCAAAATCAGATTTGATAAAACTTTGATACTGAAAATCATTGAAGGTGATTTAATGTTACGGAGCCATTTTTCATGGTTTCCAAACTGGATATTTTTTTTTAATTTTTATTATTAAATCGGTATCATCAATTTTGAGATTCAACATCTGTTTCAACATTTATGTTATTACTATAAATACATGTTAAGTGTCCCTAATATTTTTACACAAGCGAAATATATTTTTTACCTTTTTGAACAATTTAATAAATAGGGGATAATGCGCATAAACATTATTCTAACTTTGCTCCCTTATTATATTTTTGTTTGTTTCGTTTTTTTTTTTACCGCATTAAAACTGAATGATCCATTTTTTTATCTGAAGTGATACCAGGGCGTAGCATTTGAATACATGCGTTTATGTCATAGAGTTCATGGAATAAGCCATGAAAAACCGAAAAGTGGAATAAGGGTCTGAAGAAAAAGTTTAGCTGAGGTGAAAATCCACAAAGGTATCTTCCAAGGAGATGCACTTTCACCAATACTATTAGTAATGACGATGATGCTATTCAATCACGAACTTGGAAAATGCACAGGAGACTACAAATTTGCTAAATTACAAAAAAAGATTAAGCACTTAATTTACATAGGCGACACCAACCTATTTGCAAAAAATGAAAAAGAATTGGAGACTCTGATACAAACCATAGGAATATACATCCAGGATCTAGGGATGTGATTTGGCATAGAAAAATGTGCCATGCTCGTTATAAAAAGTGAGACAAGAGAAATAACCAAAGGAACGGAACTGTCAAATCACGTAAGAATCAGAACACTCGAAGAAAAGGAAAAATATTAGCACTTGTGAATATTGGCAGTGGACACCATCAAACAACAGATATGAAAAAAAAAAGCAAAAAGCAAAAAGTAAAAGGAGCATCTGAGATGAACCAGAAAACATCTCGAAACCAACCTTTATAGCAGGAATCTTATCCGAGGGATAAAAATTTGAGCTGCCCACCTTTTAAGATACTCAGGACCATTCTTGAGATGAACAATAGAAAAATGTCAACAAATGGACCAGCGAACAAGAAAGCTCATGATGATGTCCAAGTCTATACACCGGAGACATAAAATAGAAAGACAATATGTGTCCAGAAAGGAAGGAATAAGATGACTAGCCAGCATTGAAGACAGCGTGGATGCAACAATACGATGTCTCGGAAGACTACTTAAAAAAAAGAACAAAGAAAAACTAATCAGAGCCACCAGAAACAACACAAACAACACAAAGATCAACAGAACAACAAAAAAAGCAAGAAAAAGAATGGGAAGAAAAACAACTGTATCGATATTTTAAGCGAAAAACTGACTAAATCTCAAATGGTAAGACATTACAATATTGCAAATGTAGGATGTGGTGAAAGTGATAAAACGATTATTCATATAATAATCAGTTGCTGCATACTGGCGCAAAAAGTTCATAAGACTAGACCGGACTTGGTGGGGAAGGTTATTCAACGGGAATTGTGAAAGAAATTAAAATTTGACCATACTGCCAAATGGTATATGCATTAACCGTCCGGAAGTATGAGACACACGAAATTCTCATGGATTTTCAGATACACATTAATCACCAAATCACGATAAAAAGACCACACTCAGATATATATCTAACAAAAAAGAGAATCTGCAGAATAGTTGACATTTTCATCGTGGCAGAGTTTTAAAAAAATGAAAATGAAAAACAGAGACAAGTATTTAAACTTTGCCGGAGAACTAAAAAAGCTGTTGGACATTAGATATACAGTGATGATTGCTGTAATTAGCGTCCCTGGAACGATCCCCAAAAGCTTGGTGAGAGGGCTAGAAGATTAAGAAATTGGAGGACGCATCGAGATCATATGATCTTCAGCACTTTTAAGATTGGCGGGAAGACTGAGAGGAATCCTAGTGACTTGAGAAGACTTGCTGTCACTCAGACTTGAGTGAAAAACCATCACCTAATTCTGGTATGAAAAACTCGCGAGGAGTAATATCATAACAATAATAATGAAAATAATAATATAATAGACGGGACTGAGTGTGGAAGTTGATCCACTGAGAATTGTACAAAAAGTTTAAATTTGATCATATGAATAAATGGTATATGCAAGACCCAGGATCCCTCCCGGAAAATGAGACGCACAAATTTCTCTGGGATTTTCAAATACAATCCGATCACCTAATCTTGTTGCCCAGTCGACTGCTTCTCTGCAGAAGGGTAAGAACCCCACAACGAGTGTCCTGTGTATAACACTAAAAAATCTGATGGTGAGATTCAAGCAATGCTGGAGCTTTGGGGAATGCGAAGTACCTCTTCATTGCCTTCGCTCCCAGGTCCACTCTGGCCTGGAGTGGTAGCACCTGATAGGGCCCTATCTATGGGTTAAATAGAACTAACAGCATACTTATGCTAAAATGAATTGAGTAAACTGATTAGCTTGAAATAGAAATGTTTTTGACAATTAAACCGTACTTACATTTAAACTGCGTGCTTATGCTTAACTGAAATATTTGACATATATTTTTCGACATTAAAACTGTATGTACACTTAACTAAATTGTTACATATAAGTGCTTGAATAGTTTGAAATGGAAATATTTTTGACAATTAAACTGTGTATTTATGCTAAACTGAATTGTTTGAAATAGAACAGATTATTTACATAAAAATGGATTTGGCGTTAAATAACCTACAAAGGTTGATATGCCAAAAAACCCAACAAATCAACCAACCAATTGACTGCACCTCTGCAGAGGGGTAAGACCACCCCCATGAGTATACTGGATATGACACTAAACAGTCTGATGGTGAGGTCCCAGTAATTCTAGGGCTTTGAGCATTCAGAGCACCCCTTCATTGCCATTGTTCCCTGGTCCACTCTGGTCCGGAGTGGTAGCTCCTGATAGAGCCCTATCTATAGGTTAGATAAAACTAACGGCATACTTATGCTAAACTGAATTGTTTGATTAAACTGAATAGCTTGAAATAAGAATGTTTTTGACATTTAAACTGTACTTACATTTAAACAGCGTGCTTATGCTGAACTGAATAATTTGAAATAGAACTGTTTTTGACATTGAAACTGTATTTACATTAAACTGAATTGTTTAATATAGAACTGTTTTGAACATTAACTGTGTGTAAACAAAATCTGTACTTATACTAAACTGAATTAGCTGAATTAGAATTGCTTGAGTAAACTGAATAGCTAGGAATGGAAATGTTTTTCACAATTAAACTGTACTTATATTTAAACTGCGTGCTTATGCTGAACTGAATTGTTTGAAATTGCACTGTTGTTGGCATTGAAAATGTACTTAAATTAAATTGCTATATATAACTGCTTGAATAGTTTGAAATAGAAATGTTTTTGACACTTAAACCCTGTACTCATGCTAAACTGAATCGTTTAAAATCGAACTGATTATTTACATAAAAATGGATTCGGCATTAAATAACCTTGAAAGGTTGATATGCCATAAAACCAAATCAAACCAAACCTAATCTTGACCTGACCTAGTGATAGTCAACAAAAAAAGATAACTTGAGAAATAATAAATTTTACCATTCCGGCTGACCACAGGGTAAAACTGAAGGAAGGTGAAAAAGAGAAAAACATATGGATTTTGCAAGAGAACTAAAAAAATATAGAACATGAAGGTGACGGTGATATCAATTGTAATTGGTGCACTCAGTACATTCAGCAAAGGATTGATAAAGGAACTGTAGGAGCTGGAAATAAAAGGACTAGTGGTGACCATCCTAACGATAGAGTGGGTAACATCAGCCAGAATACTAAGAAGACTTCAGGTGTCTTGCTGTCACTATACTCTAGCGTAGAACCATCAGCTAACGCTAGTGAGAAAAACTCTGAAAGGAATATAATAATGATAATAGCGGCACAAAATTATTCCATTCGGAGTAATTACGTCTATGACGCGTTCTTCCCGAAGAACACCCCGGAGCCTCTTCTGGACTTCGGTCCGGAGCGTGGTTCTGCAAAAGGAACAATGGTGAACTTGAGGCCTTTAGGCTCCTTGTTTCGACTAGGCTACCTCCGGGTAGGTGAGCTGCAGTTTTGTCTCCTTTATAACCTACGTATGGCACTAGACCTCGCGTCTAGTTTAAGCCGTAAACTGGCTTACTGCCCGGACCGACATTTGGGTTCGTGAAACTGCTTGCCTCATCAGGCTCACATTGCACCAAGTGAGCCGATGAGCAGCATAGACCAGCAGGGTTCGAGTCTCGGCTCGTTCCCAATCTCCCCTCCCCTTTATCCCCACTTTAATCGGCCTTCGGGCTTTTGACCTTGTGTCAAATCCTGTCTGGTGGGAGGCAGCGACAAACAAACGGAGTAATTATGTCTAAGCAAAAAGAAAATAGTAGAAAACAGCTGTATTGCTACAGAATAGAATGGCGTATATTATTTGTGAATCGTATAAAGACTATGGAAGTCGATCCTAATTATTGACTGAGCAGTCACTTCACAAACAATTAAAGTGAGAACTTTTCTTAAAAGATGTTAGAAGTTTAACGCGGAATATTTTTGGTGGTAAAGTAATATTACTGAGCAAAACTGGATTTTTAAAAATCAATCACGTCACTTTTGAGAAACATCATTTTCCTTACTTTCTAGTCATTCACTGTTGGGTAAAGTTTCCTGTGGTACTACCGCCGCTTACTCCCGTGATTAGAGTCTTTGTGACAATATCTAGTTCTCACAGAACAAACCGCAGGTCTGAGGTTACCATTCGAAAAGAGTTGAGAACATACAATAGGTTGTGAAGAATCAATTGAAAGCTGTGTCAGTTAAAGATTTTATGCATTGATTCCTGGACGAAGAAAAACGGCTTTGTCCGTATGTGGCTTCACAAAGAAAGCGTTTTGAAAGAGATAAAGTTGCTTTATTTTATTGATAAAATAAATTTACGTGGTCAGTCAGATTGTAAGTGAATAGATGAGTGATATTGTTAAAAGATAACAAGACTTATGTCACTAAAAGTTTTGAAAATGTTATTTTTATGATTATATTGTTTATGCTGGCTGTTCGTCTTTTTCTTTTCCTGAACATAATTTTGGCGGCTCAATTCTTCAACCTTCTCCAGCTTCGGAGTTAATTATGTATAAATATACAATCTTCATACATGGTTATGTGTGTCACTGACATTTTTGAAAATGTACTTTTTTTTATCATTATTTTATGCTGGTAATCCATTTTTTTGTTTTCCTGAAAAAAATTTCGGTAGCTCAATTCTTCTGCCGGCTCCAGTTTTGGATCCAGTAATGTATGAATATTCTCTCTTCATTCATGGCTTGTTCTTATTAATTTCCTCATAATATTCGGCTTAATGTTGATGGTGTAATCTCTATTCCACCCTATGGAATATTGTTTAATCATCTTCTGGGGAAACGTATTCATAACTTGTAGTACATCTCTCTCCTGGTGTTTGTCTTTCTACGTTCACTTATTTCAAAGGCGAAATCACTTGTTTTACATTTCTCTGCTAAGAATTATAAATGGCTCCGAAAATCTTACGTAATTGAAAAGATTTATTGATTGAATTATTTTAACGGCATGACAACCTGTCTTAGTTTATTTAATATATAGATATTAGGGAATCGCGTTTATTGTACATTCATACCTTAATTTGCAGCCTTAAAGCGTATTGGCTTGTAAGTCGACCTCAAGATTTTTGTTTGAAATTCTGCGTTAGACCTTTACCAGTTGTAGAGGTCAACCTTCAACCATGCAATTAGCTACAAGTAAAATACACGAAATATGCAAATCTTATACACCGAATTTATATTCGTAAGAATTCATGAAATTGTGCAAACAACAGAGTATATTTGTATGATTGGCTGTTTGTGTGTTCTGATGTTCCGGTCGGTGTTTACAGTCTATACATCAGTTGCCCAGTCGGCTGGGACTGTAGAACACATTGACTGCACCTCTGCAGGAGGAAAGATCCATCAACAATTGTCTGGAATAAGACACTAAAAAATCTGATGGTGAGGTTCCAGAAACGTTGGAGCTTTAGGGAATACAGAATACACGTTCATTGCCTTCAATCCCATGTTCACTCTGTCGCGGAGTGGTCGCACCTTATAGGGTTCTATATATGGGTCAAATAACTATTGTTTCTTGAGTTTACTGTTGTTTGAATTTAAACTGCATATTTATGCTAAAGTGAATTGGTTAAAATGGAACAATATTGACATTTAAACTGTGTACTCATGCTAAACTGAATTGCTCGAGATAGAACTGTTTTGAAATCTAAACTGTGTACTTATGCTAAACTGAATCACCAGAAATAAAACTATTTTGACATTTAACTCTGCGTACTTCCTAGTTGGTTGGGGCTGTAGAATACACCGACTGGACCTCTGCAGAGGGGTAAGACCCTCCAAACGAGTGTCCAGTATATGACACTAAACAATCTCATGGTGGGGTTCCAATGATGCTGGAGCTTTATGGAATGAGGAAAACCCCTTCATTACCATTGCTCCCAGGTCCACTCTGACCCGGAATGGTAGCACGTGGTAGGACCTTATCTATGGGTTAAATAGAACTGCATACTTATGCTGAATAGAATTGTTTGAATTAGAACTTTTTGATTAAACTGAATAGATTGAAATAGAAAAGTTTTGACAATCAAACTGAGAACTAACATTTAAACTGCGTACTTATGCTAAACTGAATTGTTTGAAATGGACCTGTTTTTGACATTGAAATTATACTTACTGTAAACTGAATTGTTTAATATAGAACTGTTTTGTCATCTAACTGTGTTAAACAAAAGCTATACTTATACTAAACTGAATTGGTTAAATTAAAACCGTTTGACTAAACTAAATAGCTTGAAATAGAAATATCTTTTTTTTTAAATGGAACTCTGTACTCATACTAAACTGAATTGTTTGAAATAGAACTGACTATTTGTATAAAAACGGATTTGGCATTTTATAACCTACAAAGGTTGATATGCCATAAAATCCAACCAATCCAATTTTAATCAACAGTTAAAAAGGCTTTGATATAATACTTAATTTGTTTTACAGCTTTATTATTTAATATTAATTTATGTTAATTAGTTAAACATGTAAACCAAACATGAGTTTAAGTTGGGAATGTTATTGGCACTCTGCGAGAGTTTAGGTAAGTAGTGCATATCGAAGATATGGTGTACTGTTCCACTCGTTGGCCACTGCGTAGTAAGGGTTCTAATGTTAGCTGAACCAGAGTTTTGTAGAGATTTTCTCAGGTTTAAAAGTTCGACTTATACTCCATAATTTATGTTATTTAAACATTATTATGTAGTTTTCTTTACGAGGTTCAGTTTCGTGTCATTCCAAGAATACTCGTTTTATTAGGGTTCATACTCCTCTACCGACAATAGAGTCAGGGTATTCTAAACCCTGCTGACATAGCGAGCAGCCTAATTATGTTCTGGGGAAGCGTACCCATTCCCTGTAGAGTACATTATACACGGTACTTAGGTTTCTATGTTCTTGTTGGTCCCTCTTTTTGATCCCTGGGTTGATCCCTTTTTATCTCTCACAATTTGCTCATAGAAAGCAAAGTTCATCGTTTCTTCATTCAACAAGCAATCAAATAATACCAAAGTGTGCATGATCAATAACAGAAAACTGTCTTCTAATCTTTTAACTTTTTTTTGTTTCTTTCTATGATGGTATATCAGATGGTTGGTTGGTTGGGTTTTATGGCATATCAATCTTTGTAGGTTATTTAATGTCAAATCCATTTTTATTTAAATAATCAGTTCTATTTAAAACAATTCAGTTTAGCATGAGTACACAGTTTAATTGTCAAAAACATTTCTATTTCAAACTATTCAAGCAGTTATATATAACAATTCAGTTTAGTGTAAGTACAGTTTCGATGTCAAAAACAGTTCAATTTCAAATAATTCAGTTTAGCATATGCAAGGAATTTGAATGTAAGTACAGTTTAATTGTGAAAAACATTTCTATTTCGAGCTATTCAGTTTAGTCGAGCAGTTTTAATTCAGCTAGTTCAGTTTATTATAAGTACAGAATTTGTTTACACACAGTTACATGTCAAAACAGTTCTATGTTAAACAATTCAGTTTAGTGTAAATACAGTTTCAATGTCAAAAAACACAGTTCTATTTCACATATGCAAACTTGAACAGCCTGCTCTGAGCACTCTAATTTTTCATATCAGACTTAGTGGGTTATTTAATGACAAGGTCATCTTTGTTGAAGAAGAATAATAATAGTAATATGTAAAACCATACCCCATGGAATAAGGGAAATTCATATTTTCCCAAAGGCACCAACCAGTGTGAAAGTGAACGTAATAACAAAAGTGGAGTTTCAACTTGTTTACTGTGAGGTCACAATCGAGAATGTTAGCCGTTCCACGTCGGTGAACTCCAACTCATTGTTTTGAGAGTTAAAAACAGAAACTTAATGGCAAAATCAAAACAATTGCAATATACATTACCAAGCATATATTTTGACATATTCTATAAACTGGGTGATGACTGTTGCAAAAATGTAATCGGAAAAGAATTGAATATTAAAAAATATAAGCTTCCAAAATTTTTTTCAGATCTAATCAAGATTTAAAAGTTGAAATCACTGTCACCAAATACGTAATTTCAATCCTATCTTTCAGATCAATGGCTCCTACAATCTTAGGAAATAAAAAAAGAGGTTGAATATTTATTCAAATACTTATGACAATATAATATTTCATGGTGATGATCTTAAAGTTTACAATAAGGATTACTTTTATTGGATATTAATGTATATACTGAAAATCTATCAGAGTGCTTGATAAGTCGGCTGCTTCTCTGCAGAGGGGTAAGACACCCCCAAAGAGTGTCCCGTTTATGACACTAAACAATCTCATGGTTAATTTCTTATATTGCTGGAGTTTTCGAGAATGCGGAGTACCCCTTCAGTTTGGGACATTTTCGGAATGTAGAGTACCCATTCATTGCCATTACTCCCTGGTCCACTCTGACTCAAAGTTGTAGCGGTATTTGTCCTCCGTCTCAAAAACAGGACGATTATGGCACAAGGACTTTTTAAGGTGGGTCCGGATGCAGAGCGGTAGCCCACACGAACCCAGCATATAAAAAAATGCCTCGGGCCCTATCAGCATTCCCCTGAAAGAGGTTACTCAGGTTCCAGGTGATAAACCTAACCCCTCCGAAGAGGGTTAAAGCTTGTGGGGACGGCCCCCTGAGGCCAGAGGTATGTCCAATGACGAGACACACCCGACCGGATCGGTACCATTAACACCACGGTCAGCCGAAGTGCTTCCCATCAACTGGATTCCACTAGCTACGAAAAATCTTGGTAGCCGACCCAAAGTGGTAGTACTTATTATTGTTCCATTTATGGGTCAAATAGAACTGTTTAACAGTTTAACTGTAAGCAAACAAATGCTGAATATAAATTGAATAATTAGTATTTATTAGTAATACTTGAAACCATATAACTATGAGTAAATAGAACTAGTAGTTTTTGATAGAAATACCTAAAACCTTTTGACTGTGTGCAAGCAATAAATATCAATACATGAAACTATTTAAGTGTGTGAAAACAAATGAGCTCTGATTTGATTGAAAATAATGTTAACTACCAACTGTCCACTTGAAACTCATCAGTATAATACGTGTCAGCAAGATCTGGAATAACATTACCACAAAGGGCTGATATGCCATTAAACCAAATAAGCAAACCAAACCAAATATTAATGGAAAAGTATTCTGAGAATTTTTTTTTTTCTTTAGGCTTTTTAACAGAATTCCTTTTATTTCAATAACCCCTTTTTATTACATTACAAGAGTAAGAGAGACAGGCAGAGACAGAGAGAGATAAAGAGAGTAAGAGAGTATGGCCCAGCGGTTAGAGTGTTCGCCAATGGCCCGGGAGACCTGGGTTCAATCCCAGGTCGAGTCATACCAAAGACTTTAAAAATGGTACTTGATACCACCTTGCTTAACACTCAGCATTATAAGGTACGGTTCAAGGGTAAAGTGGAGCAATCCTGGGAATGGAGTAGCGCCCTCCCCTACACCTTGGTGTAGTAGCTATCGAAAAGGGAGCCTTCTGGTCACCCTCGACTATGGTCGCTAACTTATAATTTAAAAGGAACTTTTTTTAATATTCAGTAGACTAATGAATTTAAACCATTTCAAAATTTGCATATTTGATCTTCTGTTTTTGTTGAAGTTTTACAGATATAGTTGGAGATCATGAGTATTTTCGTTTTTAAATGATCTGTAATTTCCTTTATAACATGCTGTAGTGCATCATCATGTCTTCCACGTCCATTAAATGTATTTTTATTTTGTTCCTTTTGACGATAATTCTTCTGAAGGAGTTCAAGTTCTGTCCGTCGGATTTCCCCTCTATCTCGGGATTTCAAACATCCTAATCCACAAATCATGGTTGTTTACTTTTGTTTACTTTCGAGAGGTGAATCATGATCCTTAAAAGGTTTAAACGAATTTCAAGCCGAACAGTATCACATTGCTTCATTTCCCTTCATCTAAATGAATTTCAAGCTGGACAGTTTCACATTGTTTCATTTCATTCCATTAAAACGGATTTCAAGCCGAACAGTATCACAATGCTTCATTTCCTTCCATTTAAATGAATTTCAAGCCGAAAAGTCTGACATTGCTTCATTTCCTTCCATTAAAACGAACTTCAAGCCAAACAGTATCACATTGCTTCATTTCCTTCCATTGAAATGAACTTCAGGTCGAACAGTATCACATTGCTTTATTTCGTTCCAGCAAAACGAATTTCAAGCGAACAGTATCACAATGCTTCATTTCCTTCCATTAAAACGAACTTCAGGCCGAACAGTATCACATTGCTTCATTTCGTTCCAGTAAAACGAATTTCATGCCGAACGGTATCACGTTGCTTCATTTCCTTCCATTTCCCGAAATTTCCAAGTAGTTTCAAATGGGGCAAAGCCCAATGAAAAATAATATCACACACTTTCAGCTGTATCCCTCATAAGATCTGCAACAAAAACGTATAACTGAATAAAATTAATTCTGATATGATTCGATAATATTGAAAATATAGCGGAATCGTAGATAGTTTTTAGATTTGTATGCAAAATATTTTTACATCTTTAAAAATTCGGCTCGTCCTAATCCTCTACGAAAGATACGAGAAACATTTTTAAGAATTTTCGTTAAAATGCATGCAAGATATTAAGTTCATCACATTTTTGATAATTCTACTAACCTCAGAAATTGTGTAATCATATTGAAATTACAGGAAGGAACAAAATCCCCCCTCTCTCTCTCTCTCTCTCTATATATATATATATATATATATATATATATATATATGTATATATAAATCTTTTGAGCACTTTGGCTAAGGAATTAAAGACTGCCATCCGCGTAATACAAAGCTCTTCTAGCGAATTGAGCACTCCGGTATACGATAGCGTAAAATGTAATCAAACGAAAGTTGATACAAAATGCGTAATATTCCTGAGCTGAGATCTTCGAAACGCCTGAGCGGTACTTAACGGCCTAACATAAAATCGTTGGGTTTTGATCCCAGCAGGAATCCTCCTAAATACTGAGCCACACTGAAAAGTTGTGATACCACGAAATAGTCTGTCTATGGATGAGTATATATAACACATTATTTACTAATCTATTCTATATCCATCTATGGGTAAATAGTTGATCAGATTTATCTCTTTTATCTTGATTTAGTGACCGGTCTACGAAAAGGAAAATTCGGATTACCAATCTTGCATCGAATTCTTTGCCTAGGTTAATTCTATGTAATTATTACTTTGTGTTGTTGGGTGAATATATATAATTCATTTATCTACTTACATTTTAATCTGTTTTGTAGTATTTCAATCATGACTTTCCAGATCTCAGATATGATAAGCCTTTTATACTGAAATAGTTCAGAACACACACACATACACAAACATATATATATATATATATATATATATATATATATATATATATATATATATATATATAATGGTTCCTTTAATGAGTATGGAGAATTTGCCTCAGGAGTTGGCAATAAGATGCACTGTTTTACAGTCGCACATTTTTTTAAGGAAAATAATAGTGATGTGTCATTTCTTGTCCCAGAACACTGTTAGCAAGACGATTTTATTTTCCACTGTTTCCGTTACTTATTCTTTACTGGAGAGTTAGTATTTTCCGGAGGAGTCTTTCGGTGAAACCTAGGTAGCAACACTTCAGCTACCTTATTCGGTTCTAAAAACTGCTGCACGCAAATATCAAGCACGTTTTAAAGTATTTGATAGATTACTGACTAATTCGGCTTTCTTTTTTTCCCAATTTCTCACTTTCTTTTTCCACACACACACACACTCACATACACACACATACGTATACACACACACACACACACACACATATATATATATATATATATATATATATATATATATATATATATATATATATTTCAAATCTATAAAGGTGGTTTATTGATCGATAGTCTTATTAAGGGAGTTTAATCAATAATCAACCGGAACATTGGCTTGATGATTTGAGTGTTCACCAATGGTTCGGGAGACCGGGGTTCAATCCCAAGTCGAGTCATACCAAAGACTCAAAAAACGGTACTTGATGCCTCCTTGCTTAACACTAAGCATCATAAGGTATGGATCAAGAGTAAAGTGGAGCAATCCATGAAAGGAGAAGCACCCTTCTCTACACCTTGGTGTAGTAGCTATTGAAAAGAGAGCCTTCGGGTCACCCTTCACTATGGTTGCAAATTAACTTATATATATATATATATATATATGTGTGTGTGTGTGTGTGTGTGTGTGGTTGTTCCAACGAGAGCAAAGTAAATATTTTATAAAGAATAGGTCCACAAACGACTTTGAATGAATTACTTTAGGTTTTATTTCTAATAATTAATAATTATAAAAAGCTTATATTTGACTATTAAGTGTGAAACACGTGTAGAGCAGAGCTGTACGAAAAAACCTACGTAACCATTCATATTCATTTGTGGACTTATTCATTTATATATATATATGTGTGTGTGTGTGTGTGTGTGTGTGTGTGTGTGTGTGTGTGTGTGTGTGTTGCTGTAAGATGAATTCCCTGAATATGGCTGTATTGTTCGGATCAATTTTTAACTCTGTAACAACTAAGAGAATTGAATCAAGAATTTAACAGGGATAATAATTTCAATATAAGTAAAGTTTGAGGGGAATAAAATTTGATATGAAGTGAGTGACACTAGAGCCAAGTTCAGTATTTAACTTGGTAATGTTTTTAGGGGGCTTTAGAGGGCCATTAACGGTAATTCAAACAGTAAATTTACACAGTAAGTTTAAACAGTAAGTTCCGGAGCTTTCTACTTTGGATACGGATTCGAAAACATAACACAGACAATAAAGTTTTTAAAGGGGAATTTTATACAAAAGAAACAAGAAAAGAATAGAAAAGATAAAGTGTTGCAAATTTTAGTTCAATTTGCTGGAAACTTATCTGATCTAGTGTCCAGGAAACAGACTTCTTTGAATTTGAGTATTTTTCTTTCCTTTTCTTTGTTTTATCGAAAAGTTTCAGAGTTCATTCAATTTCGAGCCCTCTTTAAGGTTCTTTTCCGCAGAATTTTTGGTTTAATTTTCTTGGTAGAATTTCAGTCGTTGACCTTCGCTTTTTTTACTTTTTTTACTTTTATTTCTTTGGGAGCTCTATTCATGGGGCGAGTGACAAAACCCATCTGCTGGCTTAAGTTTTCGTGCCTTCAGTTCGGGTCCCCGAATTTGTATTGATGGTCTGAATAGAAGTTCCAAAAGAGGAAGTCACTTTTTGGTGCTGCACTGTCTGAAATTACTTCTCCCTCTCCACTCCGGCCCAATTAAGTGCCGCACGTTGTCAGCTTGGTTTTTTTTCTTAGAAATTTTTACAATATATATATATATATGTGTGTGTGTGTGTGTTTGTGTGTGTGTGTGTGTTTGTGTGTGTGTTTGCGTGCGTGTATGCATGTGTAAGCATACTTTTTCGATAACATTCTTAAACAAACTTGAGCCCATTTTTATACACATTTAAATGGTTTCAAATCTGGCTAAATAACAATCACAATTTAACATCAGTCATTTGTTTGTGCTTAGTTTGTTCTATTTGACCCATTGATAGGTCCCTGTCAGATGCTACCACTTCGGAGTCTCAGTGAATCTGGGAGCAATTCCAATGAAAGGGTACTCCAATTTCCCCAAATCTTCAATGCTGGAGCCAGGCCATCAAATTGTTTAATGTCATATCCAGGACACTGGTTGGGTGGATATTACCCGTTTGCAGAAACGCAGTCGGTGTATTCTACCCCCACTGCTGACTGGACTGGATGATTTGTTTATATAAGTACGGTAAATGTTCTCATACTGATCAGTACGTACACATTTTAAAAAGTAAAGGGTGTATCTTTGGACACTGTTTTTCGTTCTATCACCAAAGTTACACAGCAACGAGCTTTTACAGTATTTACATGACTGACCACTTAGTAACAGCAGATATTGTAAGGGACTTTATACTAAGTAAAACACTCTAAATTACAAGTCCTTATTTAAAGCCGGAATCCGTCAAGTTCCCTGAAGTTTAGCAGAGATGTAGCTACTCAGTATCGGAAGCAGATTAAAAACAATATGACAGTCAAAGCAAACATAATAATAAACATCAGTACCCAGATAACATGAACATAATCTCACCAGACCAAAATCGACATCGTGCGAAAATCACTGTAATTCCATTTTCCCCAGTCTATTTGCATATGTTCTCTGAATTATTTATAGATTGATTAATTGATCAATTAGTTTTAACGGCATGTCAACGCATCTATGTTTAATTTATGCCTTGAGGTAAGAGAATCGCATTCATTGTACGTTCATATGAATATGTTTGTTACTCATAGGCTAGGGCTGTAGAATACACCGACTGCGTCTCTGCAGACTTGTATGACCCTACCAGGATTATCCTGGAGCTGACAATAAAAAAACCTGATGGTGAGATTCCAGTAATATTGAAGCTTGTGGAAATGTGGAGTACCCCTTCATTGCCATTGCTCCCTGGTCCAATCTGGCCCAGAGTGGTAGCACCTGATAGCGTCTTATAAATAGGTCAAATAGAACTTAACTGTGCTCTTATGGATTCCTTGAAATAGAACTTTTTTTTTTACATTTAAAATGCATACTAATGTTTAACTTAATTGTTTGAATTAGAACTGTTTTGACATTTAACTTGCGTGCTAATTCAAAAATGTATTGTTTGAAAAGGAAATGTATTTGTATGCTAAACTGAACTATTTGAAATAGAACTGTTTTTAAATTCAAACTGTACTTACGCTAAACTGAATTGTTCGAAATAGAACTTTTTTGACAAAAACTATACTTATGTCAAACTAAATTGTTTGAATGCAACTGAATAGTTCTAAATAGAAATGTTTATTTGTATAAAAATGGAATTGTCATTAGATAACCGACAACGGTTGATATGCCATAATGCCCAAACACACAAACATAATATTTTTGTGTATTTATTTCTTGAGAGACTTTTTTCCTTTGCAGACTGTCTTATCGAATCCGAATAAGTGTAAATATGTTTATTTGATCCGGAGATAAGGTTCTTCTAATACAGCAGTTCTTGGTCAAAGTAGACCTGGAAGTAATGGCAATTGAGGGGTACTTCACATCTCCCTCTTATTCTGAACGAAAGTCTTATATTAACGTTTAGTATCATACCCAAGTCATCTCTATTTTCATGGGAAGTCTTACTAGTCTGCTTCTCTGAATAAAATGACATTACATTAACAGTTAAACGAGGGTCTGTGCCCAAAAATTACTTGGTATGTGTGTGTGTCTATTTTTCACCTGAAGGAATCACATTTTTAGAAAGGTGATTGGAGTAAATATTCGTATGTCTGTACGCATCTGCTAGAGAGAGAGGGGGGAGGTGAGTGTGTGAGAGAGTGTGTGTGTATGTGAGTGTGTGTGTGTGAAATATAGAATCGAGAGTGCTAAACGCAGAAGGAAGACCGAATAAGTTTTAAAAAATCATACATGCAGGCCATGCGTTTATTCATCATTGTGCATATATGTGTGGGTATACACGTGCCTGCTTTTCACGCACTCGTGTACGCATGATAGAGGGATGAATATTTGACCATCTAATTTGCAGTTATTCCAATCGAAGGTCATCAAAGAACTCCCTCCTCCTTTTTTTCCTTTGCTTGGGTTAATTCCGCGCTATTCTTTTTTCTCAGTTTTCAAATGTTTATTTATGATTCGCACCATTTTCTAATCCGCCCTCATCTCTTTTTTTTTTTTTTTTTCGATTCGATCTCCAAACATCAATTATCGTTTTCATCTTGGAATGTTTGAAGTTCTCTCTCTCTCTCTCTCTCTCTCTCTCTCTCTCTCTCTCAGCTGTTTGATCTCTTTTACTCCAACTTGACTTAAAATCAATAATTATATTGTAATCGGAAACTTGTCTCGTCCGAGGTTTGTATTTGTGTTGTTATTTCTCCGGTTCGATTTCCACGTTTATATTGATTGATTATTAGAGAAATGTATTTGTTAGCTTTGATTTGCTTCATGCTTCTTTTTTAATTTTCTTTTGAGGTAGTTTTGCGTGTGGATGTAGGAGTGGTTCTAATGGCTGTCATAATTATCCATAACTTGTTTGAGGTTTTTTTTCGGGGGATAATTTTTTTTTTTAATATTTCCCAAATATTTTCTATTTTGTCTGTGTGTATTCTATTTTATTTTAATTTTTTGGCTTCTTATTTTATTTTATTATTTCTCTTTTAGATTTTCTGATCAAAATATTGGTCTGATTTCTGACGAATAAAGCAAGTGCTTCGAAGACGTTCTCAAAACCAAAATCAAAATCCTTCCAGATAGATTTTTCCCACAAATCCATTGGATCTTTTCTGAAAGACCATAAACTTAGATTTAGATATGGATCTTAAATCCTAGTTTTTATATTAATTTACGTTGTGATTTTTCAATATTACCACTCAGTCCGCTGGAATTAGAATACACCGACTGCCTCACTGCAAATGAGTAAGTCTCCCCCAAAGAGTGTCTTCGATATGATACTAAGCAATCTGATAGCGAGGCTTCAGTAGTGCTGGAGCTTTGTAGAATCCAGAGTTTTCCTTCGTCGCTCCCAGATCCACTCTGATCCCGAGTGGTAACACCTGATAGGGACCTATCTATGGATCAAATAGAACTGTTTGACATTTAAACTGTTTGCTTGGACATTTAGATTGAGTGCAAAGAAATTATTTATACTAAACAGAATAGCTTAAAATAAAACTGTTGAATCATTGAAATGTGTGTAAACTAATGATTGATGTTTGATTAAATTGTTCGTGATACTTAGCACTACCTGGGAACATATAGACTTGTTGACATGCTAAACTAAATTGTTTGAAATAGAACTGTTTGGTCATTTAACTGTGTGTAAACACATGACTCTTTAAAAGAATTGTTAGTTTTACATGAAAACATTTAATTATGCGCCAAGAATGATAAATAGTGGCAGAATTATTCATATTAAATAGAAATATGTGAAACTATTGAACAGTTTCGAAAAAATGAACTCTGGCTCGTTTAGAATGTTATTTACAAAATGTGTTTAGAAATCATTTAACTATGTATAAAAAGGAATTGGCATTAAATAACCTACAATGATTAATTAGCAATAAAAACAAACCAAACCAAACTGAATCACGCCGATTGTTCTCCCCTAAAAGAGAAGACCTCTGCCCCCCCCCCCAAAAAAAAGAGGATCCTGGGTAGGATACTTAAGTAAATCTGAAAGGGAGGTTTGAGTTCTGGAGATATCGAAATTATGGAGTTTCTTTCCAATGCCATTACACCCAGCTCTCTAGTAATGAGTAGTTCCGGCTCGGTTCCAATATATGGGTCAAATAGACCTGTTTGAAAATTATATGTATTCCACAGGAATTTTGGATATCATATTACTGTAAATTATTTGCATAAAGTATGGTTACTTAAAGTTATTATGTTTTAATACTGGTTGTTATTCATTACTTGAAACCATATAGCTATATGGAAACAAAAAATACATTTTACTAAAAATAGATACTTCAAATCATTTAATTATCAGAATTAGATCGGAATACTTATTGGTCTAGTGGGTAGAGAGTTCACCAATAGTCCGGGAGACCTGGGTTCAATCCCAGGTTACGTCATAGCAAAGACTTTTAAAATGGTACTTAACACTCAGAATTAAGGTAGAGCACTTCAGAGAAAGGAGTATTGCTCTCCCCTACAACTTAGTGTAGTAGCTATTGAAGAGGGAGCCTTCCGGTCGCCCACTTTATTTTACTTACTACTTAAAACCATTTGATGTCAAATTATTAGTATTAGTAATAGGTGCCCGTGGTGTGATGGTTATCGTCGTAGGAAATGGACATGGTGACACGAGTTCAAATCCTGGACGAGACTGATTGCATTTCACGTAGCACTAATACCAATGGGAAAGGTATTAATCCAATTATTCTCCCTCCAGCTATGGGTAAATAGTAGGGCAGACTAGATTATTCAGCCTTGGTGAGGCAACTAGTCAAGGAGAAGGAAAACTCTGAATTCAAACCTATTAAACTCTGCTTAAAAACAAAATTGACCTTGCGTCATATCCTGCCCGAGCGGAGGGGTTGGTAAATATAAGTAATATCTCGGGAGTGCCCTCGTGGTGTAATGGATAAAGCGCTAGTCTGCGGAATCGTAGTAAGCGAGTTCGAACTCCAGTCGCGCTATTACGTTCACTCTCGGACAAATACCGTTGGGAAAGGTATGAACCCCCTAATCCTCCTTGGTATGGGTTAAATAGCACTACTGCTGTTCTTTTCGAAGTATGGCTTTGACATTAAATAACCCACGAAGGTTGATATGCCATCAAACAAAGAAACCCAAACCCGAGTAATATTTCATATAAAAACGCTTTTCAAAAATCTCGAAAGAAACAATAATACAAAAAACGTAAGTATAAATGTATTATGAAAACGATTCCCTAACCTCTTGACAGAAAAATAGTCCTCGACGGTTTGTCTTGCCTTTAAAATCAATGATTAATCATTAAATTATTGCAAACATCTCTTTCTCTGTTTAAAGTTAACTTAGTTGTCTCAACTGTATTTTTTCGGGATCAAGATATTTCTTGAATATATTTATGATTAATATACTTATGATAAATATCATCATTGACATTTTTTAATGATCACTTTTTGTCGAAAGCTGAAAAATATATCGAAAGAAAAACATTTGAATAAAAAGAAAAATGATAGAATTTTTGATAGATTAATGTATTATAATATACATAATCAGATGGTCTTATCCCTAAAGGCTTTTGATAGTTAATTCAGCAGCTAGAAACGAAGGATGGGTCATTTCTAAGAGATTCTCAAGCAAAATCTGTTTTAACGTAAGTGATATTAAGGAGTAATATCTTCTCCTTTGTTGTATAACGTTGTTGATAATTGCATCGAATGCCAAGAGCATTTGCTGTTAAGTTCTTTATTTTGGGAAGCTTTTGCGACAAAAAATATCCTGGCCTTTCTCAGGTCTCGTTCTGGTATCGGAGAAGATGCAGCTATGGAAACTATATATATATATATATATATATATATATATATATATATATATATGTGTGTGTGTGTGTGTGTGTGTGTGTGTGTGTGTGTGTGTGTGTGTGTGTGTCTATATATATATTACAGGTAAAAACTTTGGGTCCACGCAACAATTCTTTAAAAACAAAAGACACATGATTCTGTATTTTTTAAAGAAAAATATTACATTTCAGTAACTAAAGTATATTTGCTTTTATTTTAACAAAATATAGCACTTTACTATAAAAAGTTACATTATATTTTTTTTTGTCGACCGTACCGTAAGCACATTAAAAAAAACTAAATAACAGGCATTTCAAAGCATTCTTCAAATAAAGTTCACTCTAACTCTTTAGGTATTCTCTTTGAATATTTCCATCCAATTAATCCCAAACTAAAGTTAGAGGATTGAAATAGCCGACGCACAATTTCCAAAATTGAGTTCCTTTTTTTTAATCGAGGTAATTTTGACGAAACTTAGTCGAGTGGAATCGTTATCTTCTGAAGGTGGATTTTTTTAATGATTCGTTAAACAGATGGTATCGCATGTTTTGCAAAATCCAACGTTATTGTTTTTTTTTGTGTAGTTTTATTTTATATTAACCTTGACTTGAATCAAATTTCTTGTCTTCAATCCTCCAAAGCAACCATAACAAACTCACCAACATGCTTAATTGTTGGAAATATACATTCATCATTCAGTCTTTCTTCTTATATACAATATGCTCTTACAACCTAAAAGTCCAAGTTGGACTCATTTGTATGTAGAGGATGCTTTTGATAATTCCTTTAGCAGATGGTGTAACATGTTTTGCAAAATCGAATGATATTGTTTTTGTTGTTGTTGTTGTTTTTTTTTTATTCACCTTGACTTGAATCAAATTTCTTGTCCTCAATCCCTCAAAGTATCCGTAAACCATAACAAACTCAACAACATGCTTAATTGTTTGAACAATACGTTTGTCATTCAGTCTTTCTTCAGTCTTTCTTCTCAAATACAATCTACTCTTACAACCGAAAAGTTCAAATTGGACTCATTCGTACGTAATATATTTTACCATACTTTCAAACACGAATTGTTATGTTTTTTTCTGGTTATTTACGTTCTGTAACAGGCGTTTCTCGGTGGTTATGTACATTGGACCCAGTTGTTTAGACACGATTTTAAAAGTCAAAAGAGTCAGTGATTGCTGTCGAGAGGAATTAAGAATAGTTGTCAACTCTGGTGCAGTTTTCTTTCAATGTCTTCGTCTCTCAATAATCATTGGTTGGGTTTCGTTGTTATTTGTTTTTAATGTCATATCAACCTTCTCAATAATCATGTTTGCCTTCAGATTCAGTTGCTGCTATTGGCGCTCCAGCAATTTTTCTTTCAACTTAGGGCAAATTCTAACTGCCTTTGTAATGATTATTATATCTCGTATCTTGAAATCTCCGATTTCTTTCTGAAAGTAGCCTTTTGTGAAGAAAAAAATTCAATTATTGCCTTTAAGTTAATGCTTCGATATTTTGGGTTTGCTATTTCATACAAATTACTTCAAAATTAAAGAATTAATTAATGAAAAAAATAAAAGTAAAAACAACAAAAGTCTGTTATAATGGTGGAATCTTTTTTCTTCAAGTAGAGACAGCCATGTTTTAGCCAAAATAAGTGTTTCTTGCAAACAACAACCAGAGTTTTAAACGTGAGTCGATCCTGAATTAGTAAGTAAAATGAAGTTGGTGACCGTAGTCAAGGGTGACCGAAAGATCCCTTTTCAATAGTGTTGTATCGTTGGTTCAATAAAGGTATTCCACAGGTACAAGCCGAAGAGTTGGCAAGTCTATTAGAGAGCGATTAATGCTTTTTTTCCCTTAAGTAGTCAGACACCGTCCGTTTATATCTTTACCGGTGTCATACTAAAAAGAGTCACTGAGTGTATAGTTCCGGTATAACAAATAGCTACTCCACTGTGGTGTAGGGTAGAGCGCTACTCCTTTCCCTGGATTGCTCCACTTTAACCTTGAAACGTACCTTATAATGCTTAGTGTAAAGCAAGGAGGAATGAAGTACCATTTTTTGAGTCTTTGCTATGACTCGACCTGGGGTTGAACCCCGGTCTCCTGGGCCATTGAGGAATACGATAAACATTTAACTTCGTTGAAAACTTTTATAATCTCAAAAGGGTAATGGTGAAAGAAAAATATCATGTATCTCATACAAAATATTTATAATCTAGCAGAATGTATTGTGTCCCAAAGTGATTTTATGTGTAAGAGGATAGTGTATAGAAGTTGAAAACCTCGAGAAAGACTGGCAAAAGCTAATACACTGTTCTCACTAAAATTCTATGCTTTACTTTAAGAAATTACAAAAACATTTAAATTTCAGGTGTTTTTAAAGAAATGCAGTGTCCCAAAACTTTTTGCCTGTAGTATATATATATATATATATATATATATATATATATATAGTGTGTGTGTGTGTGTGTGTGTGTGTGTTTGAGAGACAGAGAGAAAGAGAAAGAGAGAGAGAGAGAGAGATTGCGTTATTTTAAAAACAATAATGAATAAAGACAATTGATCAAATCTACTGTTATTTCTGTGCAGTAAACACCTGAATTACGTCCAGGATTTTTTAATGCATCATCTTTTCCAGAGAAGTTGATGTTATGGCAAAACAACGATAGGTTAGAATAGCATTAAACTTAATAATGACAACATTCATTGATTGTGAAATATTACATCGCTATTTATTCGTCTTACTCGGTTGATTTGCGAGACGGAAGACAGGTGCTCGTACAGCTGCTGTTTTCTGGGATGCTGCTCCCAGGATTTGTTCAAAACAACACGTAGAATTCTTTTTTTTAGGTCTCTTCCATCCTTTTTTCCCTTTGGCATTTCGTCAGCGTTCAGGTGGTGCAACTATATCGTTGTACCTTGCAAAAAAATCCCGTTTTAAGCGACGTTTTCTTATGGACTTCTACACATGGACACATATAGCCTGAGCAAAATATTATTTCATTCAACCGCTCGGTGCGTACACCATGCAAGGTCTAAAGGACCTGCCTGATGTGATGACCTATAGGAGTCAAAAAAGAGAGAGAGAGAGAGAGACAGAGACAGAGTGCCAAGGGATACCGTGCTATCAGCTAAACTTGATGATGATAATGATGATGATATAGCTATATTTTGTTTTTAACAATATACAGCTTCATATACAAACAGATTTATAGCTGTACTATTTGTCATCAGTACAGTTTTGAACGTTTTCGTTTCGTTTCGTTTCGTCTAATTTTTAACTGCATATCAAACTCCTTATTGTTTATGTGAGAGCGAAATTTATAAATGTAGGATACAAATCATAACTCTCTTTAATGCTCCATTGCATTTTTTTTTTCAAAATTACACGTTTTTGTTAGTCTTTAATTATTTGCTTGCCCAGTTATGATATTACTAGTTCTATCGAATACAAATTATTTGGTGTGGGTCCTCGTGGTGTAATGTTTAAAGCGATGGACTGCGGAATCATATTAAGCGAGTGCGTACTCCAGTTGCGCAAATACGTTCGGGCAAATACCCTTGGGAAAGGCATGAACCCCTTTATCCTCCCAGCTATAGGTTAAATAGTACTACTACTGATCTTCGAGGAGAATGGCTTTGGCATTAAATAACCTATAAAGGTTGATAAAACATAAATAAAGACACCAAACAAATTATTTGCAAATAATTGTGGTTTCAACTAGTAATAATAATGAGTAAAGAATAATAGTTTCAAGTAACTATTTTTTAAACAAATAATTTACACATACTTCCATTGGCCTAGCGGGTAGAGTGTTCTCCAATGGCCTTGGAGACCGGGGTTCAATCCCACGTCGAGTCATACCAAAGACTCAAAAATATTAGTTGATGTCTACTTGCTAAAAAATCTGCATTATAAAGAACAGTTCAAGGATAAGTGGAGTAATCACCTCAGTGTATTAGCTACTGAAAAGGAAGCCATCAGATGACCTTCGACTATGGTCGCCAACTTTATTACTTTATATGATAAAAAAAGTGGAAAAAACCAATAAACCAATAGTGATGACGGATTATGTTCTTTATTCTTCGGAATTAATTTTTTTCTAAAGTTCAGGAATTGAGGAAATAGATAAATACAATGAAGATTGAAGATATAAAAGGGGAAAATGGTCTAAAGGAAATATTTATAAAACAAAAGAAAGGGAGATATATAAATATATGTGAGAGATGGCAGCCCGGGGTATTGGTTTGACTGTAACCATCTGGGCAGATGACCAAGGCTAGGCATTTAGGGAGAGGTTAACGCCACCGTCAAGCGTATAGAGTTTCGTCAGAGATGGTGACCAACAGAGATGGATTCATTTCAATGAGAATGAGAAAAAATATGAGGTGGGGACGATCTGAGAAAGAGAAATCGAAGGGAAGTAAAAGGGAGAGATAGAAATATATATGTCCGAATGGTGGAGTCAGAGTAGTTAGGTATATACCGTTTCAACAAAGATTTTGATTCAATTGGAATATCCGAATGAAAAAAGGAAAAGAAAATCATCAAAAGTTATCAAAGTATTTTGAGGAAAGAATATCTTTGATTTTACTAAAAATTTTATCCATTTTCTATTTTCATATTATTCTCATGTAAAGTAATGTCTGCCAAATATCGTGAAATCTGGATGAAACCAGGTCGTTATTTAATGCATTTAGTTTTGGAAATGACTGCCGATTCTAACAGTCTGCGGGAGTTTTGGCAATGTATTCGTTTGATTAAAGAGGCTTGGAACAAGTTGAAAGTTTTTTTGAGATCTAACATGTGGGAGAAAAGGACATTTCGGTTGTCATTTAATTTAATTAATCCTTTGTGCTTGTAAATTCTTTTATCCGAATTGCGTTGGGTTTCACCTATATAATGTTTGTCACAACCTTTGTATGGTATAGAATATATGCCTGCGTGAGAAGTAGTTAGGTTGTTGGAGAGTTTCGAGATGTTAATGAGATTTTTAATGGTGTGTGATGTGATTTACATTATTGGTATTTCTATTTTGGTTAATTTTTCTTTGAGAGGTTTGTTGTGTGCGTTATTTATGTGATTTGTTTTAATCAATCATAAAAATCTTAAGTAAACAATTATAGTCTCAAGTCAGTATTCTTAATGCAAATAATTTTCTTATATATGGTATTTAGTATTACAATTATGGGGTATTAAGTGGTTTGGGTGTGTTGGGAAGGGTTATGGAGTTGGTCACTTGCTTTTTCTTTACATTGCCATTTATTATTTATCTACTTGTGGTGGTTGTTCAAGCTGAAAAGAAATGAATGACGGAAAAGAAACAGGGATACTTTAATTCGCAGGTTTACAACTATTTCGTGAAAAGGATCATTTTCCTCAGTCAGTAAAATAGCCGATCTCTCTGTCTCTGTCGCTGTCTCTGTCTGTCTGTCTCTCACTCTCTCTCTCTCTCTCTCTCTCTCTCTCTCTCTCTCTCTCTCTCTCTCTTTCTCTCAGGGTGTGAATCAGTATCTGAGAAAAAGTTCCTTTTTGGTGTCAGGAAGCCCATCTTTTCAGGCATACGCAGATTGTCCTGCCTGTCAGAGCCCTCCTGGAAGATTGTTATTTTTCATATTTATTTATTTTATTTTGTGCTTATTTCATTTTTTTTTATTTTGCATATTATTGTATTTTTTTTATTTAATCTATTCCCTCGCTATCCAATAAAAATAATTTTCAAACAGATCTACCTTACCTATGAGGCCTTAATAAGTATACTTTCTACACGTCAGACGGGACGTGAAAGTAAAATCATAACCAAGGGCTCCAGAACTGAAACCTGACACTGTTTAGCGTTAGATTTAAGAAAGTAACGTTTTCATGGTTGTTATTTGAATGCATTAAGATAATGTTTTTAGGAAAAAAAATTCAGATAAATATGTCGCTTGGGACAACTGAAAATTGAAAAATGCACAAGCGAATTTGTAAGAGGGTAAGTTTTTATTGATTAGTTAATTGATAAATCACTCTAATGTTGAATTTTTTTTTTCATATCTGCAGCATTCAATTCGTACACACCAGGTAATCGAGAACGACTTACCATCTTATATAATTCTGACATAGAGATAAGCAGGAGTCACAGAAGTCATCTAAAAAACTTAAAATCTTGTCGTTAGTTTAGGAGCAATTTTCATTTTTTTAAATTATATGTTTATCTATTTATATTTATCTTTGTAATTGGTTGGGTGGTTGATAAGATATTTTGGCATATCCACCATTGTAGGATATTTACAGCTAAATCATATTTATACACACTCCAGTAGCCGTTAAGCGTATATGTAAAGTAATTAAAGTAAAGTTGGTGACCTTAGTCAAGGATGACCCGAAGGCTCCATTTTCAATAGCTACTACATCGAGGTGTAGGAAAAGGCGCAACTCTTTTCTCTGGATTGCACCACTTTACCCTTGATATGTACCTTATATTGCTGAGTGTTAAGCAAGGGGGTATCAAGTACCATTTTTAAAGTCTTTGGTATGACGAAACCTGGGATTGGACCATTGGCGAGCACTCTTCCCATGTAAACAAAGGAACATGATACATATTCGATAAATTGCTTCGCTCCCTCTGATATTGGACATGGTTCTGAGGTAAGATGTCTCACTAACATAAAGTCAGTTGAGTTTCGATCGCAGCTTAAATCATCTCACGTGTCTTGCCTCACTGATAAGTTGTGATACAACGAAACAGTCTGTCTGTAGAGGACAATATATATGATTTGTGAATGAATAGTTTATGGATAAAATCTTTTAAACCAGCTAGAGCCCATCTACTTGCACACAGTTTAATGGTTTTAAATATTTCTCACACAAATAATTCTGCTGAATATTAATCAGAATGCATTTAATTTTTCTCGATTATTGCTATTTAACACTAATAATCCTGTTAAGCACTATTCATTTGCGCGCAGTTAAACGCTTCCAATAATTGCTATGGAATACCAATAATTCAATTTTCGTACCCAGTAACACGGTTTAAACCATTCCTATCAAACACTAATAATTCTATATTGTGTAAATCCTTTGTTTGTAAACAGTTAAATCACGTTAAGTATTGCAATCGAACAACGATATTTTGGAACACAGTTTCATCTTTTCCAGGGCTGCAATTCAACACAGCGAATTCAATTTAACGTCATCAGTCAATTGTTTGCACCCAGTTAAATAGTTAAATAGTTATATTTGACTCATAGATAGGACCTTAATAGGTATTTCGACTCAGAGTCAGAGTGGACGTGGGAGTAATGGAAATGAAAGGGTTGTCCACCTTCCAGAAGTGGAGCCTCAATATCAGATTGTTTGTCAGGGGAGCCTTTTCCTTTTGCTGGTAGGCAGTCGGTGTATTCGACAGTCCCAGCCGACTGGTCTTCATTGTAACTGGATTATGGTATACGATCACATATACAAACGAATACATGAGTAGGTTCCGCAATAAAAAGAATATCTAAACAGCTTAGACCAGACTTACAGAACCGATTACAGCATCGAATATTGCTGTAGTTATGCAGCAATCAGCCTTTTCAATACTTAAATGGGTAACCACTTCGAAATAGCAGGTACTGTAAGGGAATTAGAGCCCCTGTTGATGATTAAGCAAAATATATATGTACTTACCCAGCCCCTCAAAATGAGCTGGTTACATCACATGGTTAATTTTGAAGCGGGGTTTTACATATTTGAATTCAGATTTTTCTTTCTTTTTGACCAGTTGCCTCAAAAAGGTTATAGAGCCAGTCTGTCAAACTATTTACCCATGGCTGGAAGGAGAAGATTTGGATTTATACTTTCCCTCAGTGAATTAGCACAATTTGAAATACAAAACTGGCTTGTTTAGGTTTCGAACATGGACTGCCACGTTCACTTCTTACGAAGGTAACCACTACATCACGAGTACCTACATTTTTTGAAAGAATATAATCAGGTGTCTGTTATAAGCAAATCGCATGAAAAATGTATAGTTCAATTAGTGGAAAAAATAATGTTATACTAAGTATAATTATAATCATTGCATCAAATACAATTTACTCAATATAAAACTAAATATACTTTCTTATTTATACATTTTCATAATGTCGGATTTAGTTTCAGTTTTCCTATATATATATATAATCATCCTCAGACAGACTGTTTCGTTCCATCAGAACTCTTCAGTGTAGTTAGACACGCAGGACGCTCGTCGCCGGGATCGAAACCCGTCCAAATTTACGTTAGACTAAGTTTCAGACCTCTCGGCCACCAAGCTGACCACGTTGGCTAAGGGAATTTTAAGGTATTTTATTTTAGAAACAGCAGCAGCAGCCTTTGTTTACATTTTTTATACCCTATCGGCTACCAGAGTGCTCAATTCTTTCGAAGAGCTTTGCATTACGCTAGCGGCGGCCGACAATTCCTTCGCCAGAGAGCTCAACCCCCGTGGGGGAGCATATATTGTCATCCACAAACTGACTGTATCGTTCTATCAGAACTCTTCAGTGTGGCTAGACACGCAGGACGCTCGAAGCCTGGATCGAAACCACTCCATAGTTAAAACTATATTATAGATAATATTTTTTTGGTAAAGAATATCCACTTTTAGTGCTGTGATGGTTTTCTTAACTTGCACATAAGAAACGTGATATGTATATGCAATGGACCTGCGAAAGGTGAAACAAAAAACGTATTTATCGACTCCAATGCAGGATGAGGTACGAAACCAATTTTTAAGCGGGTTTTGGCAGGTTTAAAAATACAGTTTTCCTTCTTCAAAACCAGTTGCCCTACTATTTACCCACAATGGGAGGGGAATTGTATGATTCCTATCTTATCAAAGAGCATTAGCGCTACGTGAAATGCAAGCAGCCTTGTCCATGATTTGAACTTGGTTTTCCTTGTCTATTTCCAGGGAAGGTAACCATGACTCCACGAGTGTCTCCCAAGAAAAGCATACTAAATTACTAGACATTATTTAAACACAGGTTCCGTTTAATTCACCGAAGTTAAGCAAAGAGGAAGCTGTTCAATTGGAGGTATGCTAAGAAACGACTTATTTAGTTAATAACTCTGACGTTGAGAGAAGCGGTTGTCAACAGACACAAACTGTCATTCTTATCACACGTTACAGCTGATAATATTTCCGCTCATCAGTGTAAATTACTTTTTATTATGTCCATTTTTTCATACTTTATTTTGTTAACTTTCCTCCATTTTTTTAAAAATATTTTTCTACGCTACTTTCTCTCACTTCTGACTGCTTGTCACGCATTTACAAACCCACATTGGTACTTCCACCACCATCCCTTCTCTTCCGGGTATGCACAGGCGTGGAATCAATTTAACAGCATAAGTCTGTTTTGGCGTTGTTTATTTATTTATTTTTTTGGTTTTGTTGTTTTTTGTTTGGTTTTATTTAGTTGTTTTCTTTTATTGTTTTTTTTTTTTAAATTTTCTTTTTCTTTTTCTTTTTTTACTTTTTTCCTGTTTACACTTCCTTCACTTACGCTATCTTATGATCTCTGAAACAAAAAATTGAGAATCTATAAGTTTGTTTTTTTCGTATTTATTTACCTCTGAATATGTAAATGTTGGAGTTTAACATCACGTCTTTACAATATAACAAAGCTGCTGTTGAAACTGTTAATACTTTCTAGTAAGTACTGTCAGGTTGAGACCAAGTTTTATAAGAAAGGACCGAATACTATATAAAAAAAGATCGGTTCCAGTTTTCATATTTATAAAGGTAGATATATGTTTCCAATCACTTATTGGTTAAGCTAATAATGTATGTTTTAAGGATCTGTTTTGCAGCGTGAACAACACTTTTGGGTTTTGAGCTTAAATAGAGAAACAGATGTATTAAATGATTGTATAAAAAAGACAATTGTGGTATGAATGATGAAGGACATTTTCCATGACTCGATGGCGCAATGATTTGTAAATCTACTTCATATTATCTAGCGTGACTTTGAAGAGTTTCTCGGAGATGCCCATTTCCTCACCAAATAAAATGCACCATACTGTTTCGTTTCTTGGATTTGATAATGGCATATCAACTTCTAATCGGTTATATAATGCCAACGTTTGATTCACTGATACAATCCTACCGATATTATCACAATCTAGTCGACTGGGGCAGTAAAATGCTCCTATTCCTTCTTTGCAGACAATTAAGGCTCCCCACCAACAATCTGATGGTGAGGCGTTAGCCAGAGAAATTTGGTGTATGGGGAGTAACCCTTAATTGCCATTGCTCCAAAGGTCAGGGATATCAGTGCAGCTGGCACAACATGATTCTATTTAATTCTATTTAATTATAACAACAATCATAGTATTGCACACTGTTATATTCTTCCACAAATCTAATACTACTAACTTTCAAACAAATGTATTTGATCCATAGATGGGAACTCAACCGTTATTGATATTTCGGGTCAAAGTTGATCTGGGAGTAATGGTAATGAAGGAGTACTCTATAGTCCTCAGCGCTCGAGAAATACAACCTAAGATAGTACACATTATTCAGCGCTAATACCCTTATTAAACATCTGTATCCAATACTTCTCTTCCACCCACTGCTATGAGAAAAGTTGGTTTGTTTTTTTGTTTTTTTTAAATGTTTCATCAGACTTTTGGGGTTTTTTTTTTTCATGTTAAAGCAATTCTTGTTGAAGAACTGCAGAGATAATATCTAACAGATGCCCGGAAGTATAACAGAATTCATTACTTTACCAATGGTATTAGTCCGAATGTGAATGCAATAACGTAACTTGAGTTCGAACTGTATGGAAGAACGTTCGAAAATACACAATGAGGACCCACCACCAACTCATACGAGAAAGAAGTAGAGCAAAGTCGACTTTCTAGTTCTGATATGGCAACTGGTGTTGAAGGACAATACAAAAGTTCTGACTTCAAAACCTGGTTTCCAAGAATGCCCGATCAAGTATAATGGATTATCGAGGATGCTATCGACTTATTATAAAGGATTATCGAAGATGTTATCGACTTATTCTAAGCCTGGCTAGAGAGTATGGGCCCAAATTTATAATATTTAGAAATATATAAATATGCAAACTTTTATAATAATAATAATAATAATAATAATAATAAAACAACTATGGAACATGAAAGTGACGATTGTAACAATTGTGATTGGTGCTTTTGGTGCGGTAACTAAAGGATTTATAAAGGGACTGAGAGATTTGGAAGTTGGCGGACGAGTGGAGACCATCCAGAAGACAGCATTATTGTCGACGGCCAGAATACTGAGAAGAGTCCTGGAGACTTGAGAAGGCTTGCTGTCACTGAATCTCCAGTGAAAGACCATCCGCTAACGCTGATGTGAAAAACCCTAATGAGTAAATAATAATAATAATAATAATAATAATAATAATAATAATAATAATAATAATAATAAGAAGAAGAAGAAGAAGAAGAAGAAGAAGAAGAAGAATTGAAGTTTTATAAAGAAACTTGCTGTCGGTTGTTCTCTAGAAAAGGCCACTAGTTTTTAACAGCATTAAATACATGATAGCTAATGTGACAAGTGTTAGAACTAATTAAAGGGCAGTTGGCAATAAATAAGTAATCAGTAATATTCTACCATCCGAATAAAATGCTTGGCAATTAGCACCATAGGTCAAAGAAAAACCATTTGATCTCGAGTGAGACCTACCAGACAAAATGCTTAGCTTTTCTAAAACAACCAGACAATTGTATGAAAGAAATTTTGATTTATGACCCCCAGTCACTGATCCATGTGCTTTTATTTTATTTGTCTTTTGCAAAGTTAGTTGCGTCTCGACTTCGTCCATGTAAAAGACAAAGGACTTTAAATGGAAAATAGCCCTGTTTGATCTAAGATATAAATCCCCAGGATTATAACCCACTAAAAGATTTTGTGAGTACATGACAAAAATTTTTAAAACAAAACTCATTTTAAAAACAAAAAGAAAGCAATTCACCTCACTATGTAAACCTTTCATTGCAAAATAACATTTAAAATTATTTTCTTTGAATTAAACATAAATATATATTTACAAATTATTTTATTGTTTTTGTGTTTGTTTTCATTGTTTTACAGGTTTTTCAAAAGACTTATAATTCCTATATTCTAATTTATCCTTTCTTGAATAGATTTTGACTTTATTGTATTAGCAGGCTTGTTAGCGGCGACGATATCTCTACGTTTAGTGTAAAAGTATTTCTAGTTAAGAGATATCTAAACAAAACCCATCCACTACAAGGGAGAGCATTAGGTTATATTAAGAAAAGAACTGTGATCTCGTATACCATCAAACGCCCAAAGACAAAAGACAAAAATGTTCGAAAAATACTGAATTAATCTATTGCTGAGGGAGAAATATCTGTGCATTTCTTAATGATAGTTCTCTGAAAGTAGTGGACAAGTTCACCTACCAAGGAAACTGTCTTATCAACCGAGAAAGACATCAACACGCGACTAGCAAAGACATGGACAGCTATTGATAGCCTAATAGTCATATAGAAGAAAGACCATACCGATAAAATAAAACGCATTTTTTTTCCAAACGGCGGTCGTGTTGATGCTGCTCTATGGATGCGCTACATGAACGCAAACTAAACGTATGGAGAAAAATCTTGACGGCAATTACACAAAAATGATGCGAGTAATATTGAACAAGTCCTGAAGGCAGCACCACACAAAGCAGCTGCTGTACGGCCATCTATCACCCATCAAGAAAACTATGCAAGTTTGACGAACCAGATAAGCGGAACACTGCTGGAAAAGTAAGGACGAATTCATAAGCGACATCTTCCTGTGGATCCCTTTACATGGTCAAGCAAAGTCAGGACGACTAACTAGAACCTATATACAACAGCTCGGTGCTGATACAAGATATAGCCTTGAAAACCTACCGGGAGCGATGGATGATAGAGATGGATGGCGAGAGAGAGTCAAGGAGATTTCTACTGGCGGTGTGACATATTGATGAGGATAATGATTTCTTAAAAGTATGATATGGCTATACAAATTAAATTGCACAACAGAAAAAAAATCTTCAATTTCAAAGTATAATGTCTCATTCTCTGTGACTGTTAATTTTGATAAATGTTCACCCAATTATCTATGGATGTTAGTATCAGAATCTGATATTTGATCACTGTCAACCGGACGGATTGAAACCCCCGCAGAGGTTTAATATTTTTTTTAAAGTGGTATTTTCAGTCTGACACAAATCTAAATCCGCTGGTGAGACTCCAGTGTTTCAAATTTATCGATGTATGGCGTGCCCACTAGAAGCTCAGAATAAAAAAGATGTTCACCTGTCTTATTAGAATCCATCAAAAATAAATTTTATATTTCAAATCCAGAATAAATAATAAGATAAAAAGAAAATACAAATAACATTTTCTAAATTATTTACTAAATGACACTTTTTAAAAATAAAAATGTTATTTATTTTATTTTGAATTCAAAATGAAGAACAATAGCATTGGAATGTAATAGCTTTACTTTAAAATTTGAATTTATTGAATTAAAATTTGATTTACCCTGCATCTTTAGTAAAAAAATGAATAAGACGATATATAATCAATAAATTTATAATGTTAATAATAAATAAAGATAATCATGATTACTAATCAGATTTGAATGATATATAATAATTAAAAACTATAACAAATTCATACATTAGATATCAAAATCATGTATTAAAATCACTTTGAATATTAATGAGATTTTAATAAATTACGTATGTTCACTTGTCTTAAAAGATTTCAAAGAAACAGTATTTATTGCCCAGTTGGTTGGGGCTGTAGAATACACGGACCGCACCTCTGCAGACGGGTAATGCCTCACCACTAATGAGTGTCCTGTTTTTGACACTAAACAATCTGATAGTGAGGCTTCAGTGATGCTTAGGCTTCATTGCCATTGCTCCCAGGTCCACTCTGGCCTAGAATGGTACCAGCTTATAGGGCCCTATCTATGGATTAAATAGAAGTAAACTGCATACTTATGCGAAACTGAATTGTTTGAATTACAATTGTTTGACTAAACTGAATAACTTGAAATAGAAATGTTTTTCACAATCAAACTGTGTACTTATGCAAAACTGAATTGTTTGAAATGGAACTGTTTTTGATATCAAAACTCTACTTACGCTAAAGTGAATTGTTTGAAATAGAACTGTTTTGAAATTTAACTGTGTGTAAACAAAATCTACACTTATACTAAAGTGAATTGGCTGAATTAGAACTGTTTGACTAAACTGAATAGCTTGAAATAGAAATGTTTTTGACAAATAAATTTTGTACTCATGCTTAACTGAATTGTTTGAAATAGAACAGAATATTTGTATGAAAATGGATTTGGCGTAAAATAACCTACAGAGGTTGATATGCCATAAAAATCCAACCAACCAACCAACAAACTGAAATCGTATTTCAGATTTCAAATGCAGTATCCATGGAGACCTCATGGTGTAGTGGCTAACGCGCTGTACTACACCATAGTAAGCAATTTCAAACTCCAGTTGCGGTATTACATTCACTTTCGAAGTAATCATATTTACCACCACCCCCGCTCGAGTAGGATATGACACAAGGTCAATTTTTAAGCGGAGTTTAACTGGTTTTAATTCAGAGTTTTCCTTCTCCTAGACTAGTTGCCTCATCAAGGCTGAAGAACCTAGTCTGCCCTACTATTTACCCATAGCTGGAGGGAGAATATTTGGATTCATACATTTCCCAAGGTTATTAGTGCTATGTTAAATGCAATCAGTCAGGTCCAGGATTTGAACTCGTGTCGCTGTGTCCATATCCTGCGACGATAACCATTACACCACGGGCACTTTCGAAGAAATAGCTAAATACAAGCTGCAGACTAAATAACATCGCGCCTGTTCTTTTACAAAGATGGCTGTGACATTGAATATAGTTGATATGCCTTTAAACAAGGAGACTAAATCAAAGAAAATACTGTATAATTATAAATAATAATAGGAAAAATGATAAAATTTATTACTTTACGTACTTAAAAAAACTCGTTTTAAAAATTACATAACATTATTAGCTTTATTTTGAATTAAACATAAACATCTATATACATTAGCAACACTGACAGATTTATCGTATGATAATTCATTTATCTATTCTTTTATTTCTGTCAACAGTCTTCCGCTCTATCAAGGACCAGCCGTTGAGTATATCATTCCTTTGATAGCGTTATCAAATTCCCCCGAATGGAATTGTGAAATGGCAGTCGACGGTAAGTATAAATCAAGAAGAATAATTGTGTATGAATTTGTTTGAATATTTGGTAACTACACGTGTCAAAAATTTCATTAAAAACATGAAGAAAATGAGTGTGACAGTAAGGAACAATTGATTGATTTTAATTGCATGTCTTGTATGGGGTTATTTCATGCCTAAATGTAAGGGAATAGTTTACACTTATGTATATACTTATATTTTTTGTAGTTGTTTCCTCAGAGTCTTTTCGACAAATTGCCTAATGTAATATAATGGCCTAGGGATTTCGTTTTATGCCTTTGGGTTTAGTTAGGCTGAAAACCTTTCGGCTCAGTGCATGGGTTACTTAGGTGCAACATTAACGCAGGTGTTGACTCGCGCGGGCAGAGCGGACGTGTCACTCAGAGATGTCACAATAGCCCAGATGGGAAACAGGGCTAGAGAATGCGGGTGAGGTCACGCACCGGAAGCACGCGGAGGATTTGGGGGATTTTGAAAAAGTCAGTTGAGTTGAGAACTAGACACCGAACGAGAAGGGTCGACTTTCGGGGCTCGCTTAAGCGAGATGAATTTGAATGCTACGGGCGCCGCACGAGATAGGGGTGGTCAGATGGAAAAGCCAGAGTAGAAAGAATGTGTATCTCTCTCCTTATGTCGAAGAAGCTTTAAACTCAAAGGTAATAAAATGTTTCGTACCTGAACTAAGAAGTCGTTACGTGTTTTTCGTGTTTCGGGATTCCTATGTTCTATGTATATATTTTATGAACATTCTATGTACGTTTCGCATATTCATGTATGGGTATGGTACACTAATAAGTAAATAAGTTTTCCAAACTGTTTTATGGATTTATAATTTTTTTTTTTTTTTTTTGACAAGAACTGACACTCGAATCCAAAATAAGGTCTACCCACTTTGACCTTTCCAACTCGAACTTGCAGCTCTGATATCAAATTTTTTAGCTAGCACAGAATTTATCCCTAAAATAAAATAATTAACAAAAATAATTAGTTAGAATCCCTAATTACGAGGTGCATACGATAAGTCTCCAGACTTTTTTCGTATGGGCATTTAGAATTATTGTAGACTCTTAAAAATTCAGTATGCTTTTGCTATACATTTTATGAGAAGACAGACCAATTTTTATGATTTCAGGTTCAAACGAACAGCTACAGCAGCAATTGGAATACACCCTGATTGTCACAGCTAATGAATTTCAAAAATGCAATCTGACACTTTAGAAGAACGATACGCAATAAGATCCTGTTTTAAACTTGAAAAAAATGCCACAGAAACGTATGGAATGCTTCAGACTGCTTTTCAACCATCTTTCACGTTGATTGGCCTAAGGGTTAGAGTTAGGGTTACTATGTTGAGGTTTTAAGGGAGTTCAGGCAGATATTCCGTCGGAAGTGGCAAGCACTCTTCAAATCGGCCCTGTGGCATTTCCAGCAGGACAATACACCAGTCCACAACTCCATCTTTGTCACAGACAATTTGACCAAGATGGGCATCAAGACAGTTCCTCAGCCTCCATATAGTCCAGACCTTGCTTCCTGTGACTTTTGGTTATTCCCTAAGCTCAGAGCCTGTCGTTATGAGACAATTGAGGAGATGACAGAGGCGGTGACGAAGGTCATAGACACGCTCACACAAGAGGACTTCCATGGGGCCTTGCAGAAGTTGTTGGAACGGTACAACAAGTGCAATGTAGCCGGAGCTGATTACTTCGAAGGGGAATAGAGTTTCATCTGTGTACTATCAATAACAGTGCCCATACGAAAAAAGTCTGAAACTTATCGTATGCACCTCGTATATCACAAATGTAGTTACCATAAAGTGCAAAGAGAATTCTGCATTTTAATTAAGAAAAACTTGAAGAGGACTAGGTGTTTATCTCAGTCTTTGTCTAGCTATATACCAACCAATATGCATACATATCTCTCTAACTATCTATCTGCAACGAATAATTATATGGTTCTAGTAATTATTTCTATTGCCCAGTCGGGGGGGGGGTTGTAGAATACACCGATTGCATCTCTGCAGAGGGGTAACTCTTCCAACGAGTGTCTTGATATCTGACACAAAACAATCTGATGAAGAGGTTCCAGTAATGCTAGAGCTTACGGGAATGCTGAGTACCTCTTCCTTACCATTTTCCTAGGGTTTTACATCTTTGTTGGATATTCTGCTACATGACATCAAGTGTACGAATATTTTTTTAAACATATGTTTGACCAATTCATAGCTCCCAAATGGTAAGGAAGACGTACTCCACTCTTTACAGAACTCCAAAAATAGAAATTCAATATAAGCTGCTGTTTAGTGTCATAGACAAGACATCCATTTTCGTGGGGTCTTATATCTTTGTATTCGGGGGTACTGCTATATGACAGTAGTATCCACTATATGATATCATGTGTACTAATAATTTTTAAACTGAACAGTTTACCTGATAGATTGGTCCCTTAGAGCAACTACTGTTCAGAGTCCAGGTGGATCTGGTAGAAATTGTAATGATGGTCTACTTTACATCCCCCGCTTGGATATCCAGAACAGGAAACAACCTATGAGATGCACTTTAATTCCATAACCAGGTTATCCCTTTTTTAATCATATTTACCAACCCCTCCGCTCGGGCAGAGTATGACACAAATCAATTTTAAGCGGAGTTTAACAGGTTTCAATTCAGAGTTTTCCTTCTCCAAGAATCGTGTCGCCGTGTCCATTTCCTACGACGTTATCCATTACACCAAGGGAACCTCCCTGTTCCAACCCCTCCGCTCGGGCAGGATATCCCTTTTTGAATGATAGAGAACAATCTGACTGTAATATTTGCTGTGTCTGTTTCTTCAACCCCAAATTTCGTGTGCTATATCTTCAAATACCTAACAAGAAGAATGTGTACTCGCTGAAACCATGTAGTGGCTAACGTGCTGAACTGAGACCCACGTGGGTTTATATGCCAATAAATAAAAGAAACCAAATCTACATAAGGATGTTTAGTTGCTTGCTTGCTGGGTTTTATGGCTTATCAACTTAGGTTACTTAATGCCAAGTTCATTTTTATACGAATAATCAGTTCTACTTCAAACAGCTCAATTAAACATGAGTATACCGTTTATTTGATTAAAGTATTTCTATTTCAAATTATTTAGTTTTGTCACACAGTCCTAATGCAACCAATTCAGTTCAGTAAAAGTATAGATTTTGTTTACACACAATCAAATGTCAAAACAGTTCCATTTCAATCTATTTAGTTCAGCGTAACTACACTCTCAATGTAAAAAAAAAACATTTCTATTTCAAACAATTCCGTTTAGCAAACAAAAGCAGTTTCATTTCAAGCAATTCAGTTTAGCAAAAAGTACGATGTTTAAATATCAGAACAGCTCGATTTCAAGTAATTCAGTTTAGCATAAATACGCATTTTAGTTCTATTGAGCCCATAGATAGGACCCTATCGGGTCTGAGTGAACCTGGGAGCTATGGCAATAAATGGTTGCTCCACATTCCCCAAAGCTCCAGCATTACTGAAATTTCACCATCAGGTTGTTTAGTGTCATAACAGGAGACTCGTTGAGGGGAAGGTCTTACACCCTCTGCAGAGGTGCACTCGGTGTATTCTGCAGCCCCAGCCGGCTGGGCAATATACATAAGGTATATTTCTTTAAAAAGTAGTAAGTGATTTAGAAATATTGTTTTCTTTTTTTTTTAAATTCACCAACCAAAAATATGTACGATTACTCAGAAATAATCAAACTTTTGTAGCTTTTTCCTGTTCTTTTTCTTTTCAATATATACCTATGTCATTGTTTATCTCATGCTTCTGCTTTTATATCACCTCATGTCTGTATCGTCTAATTCTTCCGCTTCTATCATACAATCATAAAATCTTTGTTGCCCGTTCATATTTAAACTAAAGAAAAATCTAAATACTGCTTTGGTTCCATGTACGAAAAAAGATTGAAAAATTCACAATATATTCAACTTATCCTCTTTTTATCTTTCCTTTGCTCCATCTCTACATAAACATTTTATGTGCCACTCTTTCTATTATTTCCTATCTTTGCCTGTCTTTCAATTTTTCGATCACTCTCTCTATCTCTCTCTCTCTCTCTCTCTCTCTCTCTCTCTCTCTTGATATCCAATCGGTTAGCCTGTCTTTATGTCTTTCTTTCGTCTTCATCCTTTTTGTCCTAGTCTCTTTCTCTTTCCTCTTCCTATCTTCTTGTGTAATTTCCTTACTTTCTTAGCTGGAAGCTTTCCTTGTTCACAACCTCCACTTCTCACACACGTTGCCATCGTCCTTCCTGATTAATATTATTATGTCGGTTCTTCACTCAGAACGCGTAAATGATTTCAGCTAAGATCGGGTTGATAGTACACTCTAGCTCTGGGGAGAAAAGTGAAATGGTTAAAAAAAATGGTTGAAAAGTATAGATAATACTAAATCAGACATATAGGAGCGTTAACACACGCGCGCGCACACACACACATATATATATATATATATATATATATATAGGTGTGTGTGTGTGCATGTGCGCGCACAATCTATGTATGTATTTGAAAAATCGCAGTCTGGTGAGCTTTGGTGTTATTTCTAATATCACTCGAATTAATACAGGAAATGGTACGAAAGTAATGTTGATAATGACCTACGAATATACATAGTCGACACCGGTGCTGTAGAATGATTTATCGAACCTTTTCTGGAAGCAGTTGAACTGGTTCTTGACTATTTGTTTACAGTTGTTCAGAGCTGTAGAGACAAGTCATACAGAGACTGGCCATGTTTCTTGGTACGCGTTCCGATTAGTGGTGATTTACAGTCGGTCGAATATTGAA
>OY757911.1:104756009-104808509 GCA_963585895.1 Sepioteuthis lessoniana
TTTCACTGATGTAAAATGCTAATAAGCAACCGTATCGTAAAGGGATCTTAAGAAGCCGGTCTTTATATATCTTTGCACAAAGACAAAGAACATAAGAAAGTCAAGTCCAATCACAATTTTATTGACGTATACAAAAGTCTCGATTTATAGAAATCAGAATAAAAGAAAACTAAAGAGACACCCATTGAAACGTAAACTATTTGATCGAAGAGTTATGTTATTATAGTGTTATCCTCTGATTAAGATGTTATGGTTCAGAGATTAAAGTTAAGAGCATATTAATACATAAGACCCTTCATAGGGTATTTTTCTAAAAATAAAATTGTGTTTGACATTAAATAAACCACAAAGTTTGATATGCCATTAAACAAAGAAAGCAAAACCAAACTAAGCCCAGTCGGCTGAGGCTGTTAAATACACATACTCCTTCTCTGCAAGGGGGTAAGTCTCCCTTTGCTAACACAAGTCTTAGATATGACATTAAACAATCTGTTAGTGAGGATCCAGTTATACTGGAATATTGAGGAATGCAGAGTGCCCCTTTATTGTTCACTGTGGTTCACTCTGACCTGGTGTGGTAGCATCTGATGTGGTCCAATCTATTCAAAAACGACAGTTTTACATTTAAACTGTACACAAACAAATGTCATGCTAAATTGAATTTTTAACTATAGAACTCTGATGAGGTAACTGTGTGTAAACAAATGGCATATGTCTAATTGAACTGTTAGTGCTACAAAGCAGTTATTAAAACTATTTTAATTTGCTGACTTATGCTAAATTTAATTGCTAGAAATAGAACTGTGTTTACAAATGATATACTTTATATTAATGTAATATTAGGATGTAGCATCAAATAACCCACAATTGTTGCTATGCCATAAAACCTAACCAAACCAAACCAAAGCAAACCATCCGTATATCTGGAAAAGTCGGCTCGATGGAGGGTGAAGTGAGAGAGAGAGAGAGAGAGAGAGAGAGAGAGAGAGAGAGAGAGAAGAAAAAAGAGAGAAACGATCAATTCCGGTTTATAAGCTTGCTTATTGGAACGATCCGCCAAGCCGTTTAAATGAACCATCGAGACCTTATGTATATATTGTTTTCGTTCTTTGTATGAAATTAACACCCTTCTAGTTTCATCAATGATTGATTAATTCATTGATTTATTGATCTTAATAGCATGTAAAACCATCTAGTGTGACTTTTTGTCTTAATGTTCAGGAATTGGGTTTATTCAATGTTAATACTTGTATTTTATGTGCTGAGATTTAAGGTATTTTTGCACACGGTCCTATTGTTTACGAGTAATTTTTTAATGTATCTTTTTTACTCATAGATGTAACCTCAAAAGGTGTTATTACTCCAAATCAGGGTGAACCTGGGAGTACTGGATAAGAAGTTGTTCTCTATACTCCCAAGATTTGCAGAACTAAAGCCTCACGGTCAGGTACAATTTAGTGTCATAGCCAGGATATCTCATTTTGGTGATATTACCCTTCTACAGGGAATAGAGATAGCGTACTCTGAGCACTACCAACGGGTTTGGTTTGGTTTGGTTTCTTTATTTTATGGCATATCAACCTTTGTAGGTTATTTAATGCCAAAACCTTGAAGATTAGTAGTGGTACTATTTAACCCATAGCTGGGAGGATAAGGGGTTCATACCTTGCCCAAGTGTATTTGCCCAAACCGCCAACGGGGTTGTTGATTTGTAAAGGTCAGACAGTCGTGACTGCAAAAAAAATAAAATAAAATAAAATGAATGAAAATAGTCTTGGGCATCAACGCTAACAGTTTCTCGGGATATTTGTGACACTCGGTTAGCGTCATTTTTTCTTGATGCCGATGACAGTAACCCTCCTAACAAAAACTTAATTCAAAAGAAAAATTTCTTACCGTCTTACTCTTCACTGAGTCTGCGAAAAGCACGGCTAAAATGTATTTCGACCCAGGCTGTAAAAAGCTTTTTCTTCGTCAACACAGTACGTAAACTTTAAATAAAACGTGATTAAATAGATTTACTATCCATCATTCTTAGGTGAAAAAAAGACAAGCGTGGCTTCTATAAATTGCATTGCCTATATTTTTGCCAATCCCCTTGGAGTTGTGAAAATATATAGCTGATTCTACGAATTAAAATCGTTAGTAAACACGTTTAATTCCTATTGTGACAAGACGGAATAGACATTTACATTTTTTTCTGCTTATATGGTCATCACAGCCAGTGTATAAAGCTGTACGTGGGTAAACTTAAAAAGATATTTGATGATACATTATCTGCCGTTGATAAATGTGTGGCCCATGTTATCCAAGCACTATAACATCGATGGAAGTATTCTGTGCACTGCAAAGGGATGCCATGTTGAAAAGTATGCCTTATTCGGTCCCATTCCATGAGAGTGTCTTGGTCAAACTATGAGCTTTTCAGCCGACCCTCATATTTACCAAGAAAAATAAATAATAACTGTAAGATTAATTTTCTTCTAAATCATTCCTTTGCGTTTCAACACACCGATTCCAGCCTTGTCAGCTCGGGATGTAAAATACTCTGACTGCATCTCTGCAGAGGGGTAATACTTCCTCAGCAAGTGTCCTGTATGTGACACTAAACAATTGGATTTTGAGGTTTCAGATATGCTGAAGATTTGGGGAATACTGAGTACCCCTTCATTGCCATTGCTCCCAGGTCCACTCGGACCCGGTGAGGTAGCACTTGATACGGTCTTATCTATGGGTCAAATAGAACTGTGTGACTATCTAAACTGTGAGCAAACAAATAACTTATGCTAAATTGAATTGTTAGAAATAGAAGTGTTTGTTTATTTAACTGTGGGTAAACAAATGAGTGATGTATAATTGAATTGTTTGTGGTAGATAGCAATACTCAGAAATATCTAACTTTGTTGGCTTATTTTTAAAAATTATATATATATATATATAAAAGTAAAGTAAAGTTGGCGACCATAGTCGAGGGTAACCCGAAGGCTCCCTTTCCGATAGCTACCACACCAATGTATAGGGGAGGGCGCTACTCCTTCCCTGGATTGCTCTACTTTACCCTTGATCCGTACCTTATAATGCAGAGTGTTAATCAAGGAGGCATCAAGTACCATTTTTTGAGTCTTTTTATGACTCGACCTGGGATTGAACCCAGGTCTCCCGGGCCATTGGCGAACACTCTAACCCCTAGGCCAATGTCCGGTATCAAGTCCGGTACTTTACTTTATATATATATATATATATATAGGTATATGTATAAAATGAATTTGGCTATACATTACCAAGCAAGGTTAATGGGCCATAAAACCAAACAGAACCAAACCTATTCCAACATATTTTCCAGTGGTGGGATAACCCGTGAAAGCCCTTTTTAATATAATGAGAAGCTGCTCCATTGGCATGTTTAAATGCCTTCCATGTCCTTAAATCATTCCTTTAAAATGAACACTCGTTTAAGCAAGCAACAAGAAGTCCCTCAGAAATTGGGGAACTTGCACAATCTTATGTTTCTTGATTGCATTCTCGACATCCAATCATCAACATCAGTTACAATGTAATCATTGAATAAATACGCCATTAGCAAAATTTAATTTTTTTTTCCTCGAAGATTTAAACTTTTCTTTTTGAACATTATCCAATGACAACGAATTTTAATAAAAGATACCAAAAATAAATAATGTCCATTTAGATTTTCGAGTCTTCTAATAAAAATACCGAATTTGACAGAATATAAAATTCACCCCGAAAATCAAGAAAAAATATACTAATATCAAACGTGATGAAATTAGTATTTTGAATATTATCAATGATAACTCTTTTAATCTGCCTTTTAAATAATGGCCATAGGTATATGAAAGTTACGTAAAAGTCAAAACTAATTGCAAGATAGCTAATTTCGACCGAATATTGCGAATTTTAAACCTACATATGACATATAAAATGCAGGGAATTTTAAAAGATGCTTTCAGTAAATAAAGGGCACCTTATATGCTATCAAATATCCTGATTATCCTGGTGTCATCAGTTTAGAAGGAAATTACATTATATCTTAAAAAACGTATTTAGGGTGTAGATATTTATGAGCGATATTGTATAAGATGGACAAATGTGTACATTAAAATTCAGCATTAATTAGATTCAGTACTGAAATTCTATTTTTTTTCATAGCTGGTATTTCCTGGCAAAAAGGTAATATAGGTAGTTTCAACTGGTACTTATAAGGTAATTAATGTAGTGTCTCGTTTTGTCAACCGTGAATTACGGGTACAAGTTCATCTGATGTTTAAGTCTGGCATATAAGTAAACCACGAAATTCTTAGCTCAAAGTTCTAGACTAGACCTAAACCTAAAGTCAACCCGTAGAAATACAGTAGTCTCCTGGAAGGCAAAAACTTACCCAGTCGGCCAAAAGGAGAATATGAATCCGCAATCTCTTGTACTATAACGAAATTGCACAGATAAACACTATTCCGTAGTTGTCTGACTAGCAGTCAGTGTGCGGTAATGTTCCAGTCAGTGTTTATAATCAATAGCCTAGCTTTTGGAGAGGGAGGATATTATAGCGTTTATATAATGCTTAATTTTTGCTGTAGTTTATTTCTTATTAATCGCATCGTTTATTTGTTAAATATGTTCACCAAATATGAGTCAAAATTGGAAATTTTGTGGCAGTCAGAGATGTAGTTAGGGCAAATGTTGTATATAGATCGTTGAGACTACTGGTTGACCACTTTGAGGTAAACATTTACTTTCTTAGATCTACGAAACAACTCGACACCTAATTCTTAACAGCTTTTTAACAGTTTTTTTAACAGTTTTTTTTCTTAAAATTTGACTTGCACACCGCAATTTATGGTATATAATTGCATTAATTTATTTTTCCGATGCACATCACTTTTGATAATATGACGGATTATACTTCATGCATATTGAAATATTGATGTTCACCAAGAATTACAGTAAATAGTTTGGTGACAGTTTTGTCGAAAATGTCAATTGATTTCATAGGCTTATCATAGTTTAGCTCAAGGTCAAGAGAAAAGAATACCCAATGAGGGTCGATCTCGCTAACCAGGGTCTACTTTCCTTTGTTTTTAATTTATAATCTGGTAATACAGTGAAATCCACTAGCTGACAAGTTATTTCTTTCTTCTTAATAAAATCAAGGTCTGGACTAGGATTAAGTTTGTATATGAAAATCCCTGAGAATTTTGTTTCTTTTTCCAGGAGAAATTATTATTATTATTTACTCATTAGAGTTTTTCACATCAGCTAACGCTGATGGTCTTTCACTGGAGTTTGAGTGACAGTAAGTCTCCTCAAGTCTCCAGGACTCTTCTCACTATTCTGGCCGTTCTCAATAATACTGTAGTTTGGATGGTCTTTACTCGACCTCCAACGTCCAAGTCCTCCAGTCCCTTTAATAATCCTTTAGTTATTATACCAAAGGCACCAATCACAGTTGGTATTATCATTATTATTATTATTTTAGTCCTTTGAGAGTTTTTCATTCCGCCGTTGGCAGATATTTTTTTAATGGACTTTGAATGACATCAAGTCTCGTCAAGTCTTCAGGACTCTTTTCAGTATTCAGCTGATCTTAATAGTGCTGTATTCCGAATGGTTTCCTCTTATCTTCATATTTCCATCTCTTCCAGGCCATTTGCTAATCATTTGTGGATTATTCCGAGTGCACTAATTACAATTGGTACCACCATCACTCTCATGTTTCATCTCTTTTTTTTTTTGTTCTCTTGCAAGATCTAGGTATTTAATTCTCTTTTAGTTTTCTTTTGATTTTACTTTTTGTTCATCAAGAACAGCAAAGTCCACTATCTGGCCGGTCTGGTCGTCTGGATCGGATTAAGAGATCCGTTTGTATCTCAAAATCCATGAGAACTTTATGATGGATTCTGGTTGTGTATATACCGCTTGATTGTATGGTAAAATATCAGTTTCTTGCACAATTGCCACAAGCTGGATGTAATACAAGGTCATTTTTTCTGGCGGTGTAAAGCTGGACTTAATTCAAAGTTGTCCTTCTCCTAGACTGTTTGCCTAACCAATGCTAAACAACCAAGTCTGTTCTATCCTTAACCAATACCTGATAAAGAATATATGGATTCTAAGCGGGGTCAACCTGACGTGAAATTCAATCAGCCTCGTCTAGCATTTGTGTGGAAAGAAGTAAGACATTGAATGCTGTGAACTGTTTTGAGGTGTCTTATTTAAAGCGACATGAGGTTAACTGGGGACAAACGCATCCCTGTCTCTACCTAATGGTACATTATTTTTTCAAAGGAATTATGTGAATAAGAAGAATGAGGGTTTTTTGCCACTTCCTTATGAACTGCTTTGGCAACGCCATCTAGCAGGCATTGGCAGAAATTACTTAGCAGAGAAAAGCTATAATCCCACAGACGTAGACCGTTAGAATCAAGATCTTTAACAGTAAATCGGAATCTTTTAAACAGTACACCATACCAAACGCCTTAAATTTTTATTGAGGTCTTTTAACAGTGAATGTTTATGACATCTTTGTATTCATATCTTTTATATTATGACATATCCCTGTTCAGGTTAACAATGTGTGTAGCTTACTTTTCTCAGTTATTAATGCTCGGTAAAACTCATGGAGTGTGGTTTTCCCATGCGATCACTTATCTCATCCATTTTGTAGCAACTACTGAAACATGTTCGAAAGAAGTTATAGTATCATGATATATATCAATGATACTGTGTCCGAAGATGCGTATATCCATATCATTCCCAAGAGCTTTTTTGAGCAGAAGCACACTCAGATGAAATCAAATATGGTTTAAACACAACCAGTCTTCCGTGCCAAAAACTGTTACGCTATTCGGACCTACTCTTAACGTAACGAATATCATCGTAGGAAATGGAATCGGTCCACACAAGTTCAGATCCTGGGCGAGGTTTTTTACGTTTGACTTGGAGCTAATGGCGTTGGGGAAAGCATAAATCTACATTTTTTCCCAATCTAGTAAAACAAATAGGGTTCTTTAGCCTTGGTTCGACAAGAAAGCTAGGAGAATTAACATTAAGAATTCAAACAAGATCTATTCCGTTTAAAAATTGACCATATATCACATCCTGTCCATAACAGAAAGGCTGTGTAAATACATACGTGGACCTTATTATTCCTTAAAATAACCACCCGGTATAATGTATTGGTTAGCAAACTCGTCTCGTAGACTATTGTTAGTAAGACTGATTCTCCAAGACTGCATCATACTTCTGACCTTGGGTCAAAATAAACAAAGCTTTTTAATTGGCTACCTATTTCTTATGTTTAAATTGTAAGTTTACTTATCTAAATATCTATCTTGCTTTGCATAACCTCGACAGCTTCAAAGTTTTGCCAAAAATCTCAAAACGTGCTTCTTGAGATCACTCAGACAAGCGTATATGCATGAGGGTCATTTCAAAATTCCTAATCTTCAACCGAAAAAAAAACCCCCAGAGCTGAACATTTTTTTTTGCAGTACTTTTAAAGAACAAAAAAAGACGAATACGGACTTCTGTCTTAATTTATATAGAGATGAAGCCCACACAAAGAAATAGATAAAACCGAGGCCCGAGCAGTCACATTGTTGGGTAGGCATTGGTACATGAAGCGAGCAAGGACAGGTATATCGGAGAAAACGAAGGCTGATATCATATTTACCAACCCCTCCGCTCAGGCAGGATATGACACAAGGTCAATTTTTATGCGCAGTTTAACAGGTTTGAATTCAGAGTTTTACTTCTCCTAGACTAGTTGCCTCACCAAGGCTGAAGAACCTAGTCTGTTATACTATTTACCCATAGCTGGAAGGAGGATAACTGGATTCCTACCTTTCCCAAGAGAATTAGTGCTATGTGAAATGCAATCAGTCTTGCCCAGGATTTGAACTCGTGTCGCCGTGTCCATGTCCTACGACGATAACCATTACACCACTTTAGGTGATCATTGATATTATCAATTAAACTTAGCTTATTTTCTACACAAGCTGTAATAAAGATTTTTTTAAAATTCTGGCAAAATTGTTGTTGATATCTAAAAATTGGTTTTGTTGTTTCATCGTTAAATCTGTATGTTGTTAATTAATAATAATGTACCACAAATATACCTGACAATTTAAGTTTGTACTGCTAAAGTGTTGACTTTTTTAATGCATTGATGTAAGGAAAAGTGGTATCATTATCATGAAAGGTATCATTAATGAAAGTTTCATCATTAATGTAAGTTTCATCGTTAAACCTGTATGTTGTTAATTAATAATCATGTATCGCAAATATACCTGACAATTTAAGTTTGTACTGCTAAAGTGTTGACTTTTTAAATGCATGGAAGTTAGGAAGAAAGCTATTTAACAAATGAAAGAGAAATTTTATGCCAAACAGATTCTATTTTGTAAATGATTTTACAGTCGAAATCCTCAGAAAATAACGAATAAAGATAATTTCTATGGCCAGGAATTACTAAAAATCTTAGTCTCACATGAGGGTATTTTATATATAATAGGACTTCTTTGCCTTACAGTTTTTTTGGGCGTTGCCCTGTTTTTGTTTGCTTTTGCTTTATGGCTTATCAGCCACTGTAGACTACATGATGGCAAATCCATTTTTATAAATATAAACAGTTCTATTTCAAATAATTCAGTTTAGTTAAAATGCACAGTTTAAATGTCAAAAGGTTTTATTCCAAACAATTCAGTTTAGCATAAGTACACAGTTTAGTTCTATTTGACTCAGAGATAGGATCCAATCAGGTGCTACCACTTTGGTCAAGGGTGGACGTAGGAGCGATGGCAATTAATGGTTACTCTGTATTACCGAAAGCTCCAGCATTACTGGATCCTCACCATCAGATTGTTTAGAGTTATATACAATATACTCGTTGGGTAGGTTTTATCCACTGCAGAGATGCTGTCGGTGTATTCTGCAGCCCCAGACGACAGGGCCGGATTTAGTTTGTTTTTGTTACTTTGCGTTTTTTGTTTATTTGTAAGTTTTTTTTTTGGGGGGGGGGTCTTTTACTGTTTGTTTGTTTGTTTGTTTGTTGTTTTTACTGTTGTTTTGTTTTTTGCGTTTCCTCACTTGCAACCGGCCACTATTTACTTTAACATTTCGAAAATCATAGTCGTACAAAATCTCTCTAGGCTTAACTATTTCGATTGATTGTATTGAAACAATTATCTTCTTTCTTTCAATTATTATATATATATATATATATATATATATATATTAAATTTCTGCACACACCTTTTGCTTATTCGTATTTTCAGCATAAGTGAAAAGGGGAATGTGAAGTCAAATCGAAAAATTCTAATAAATCTGATGGATAAAAGAGAAGAAAAATAACAATTCTTCCTTGTTTCTAAATATGTGCTTACTTTCTTTTCAGAATATCGGAATCAAACAAATATGGCCGAACTGTCAAGCAACGTGACAGAAATACCTCGTCCAGTAATATATGACAAGATCCAATTGGTATGCGATTTTCTTTTCAAAGCATTTCACATTGTCATATTTCAGTGGAGATGTATTCTTTTCAAAAATTCAAGCATAAATATATTCGTGTTACTCATGTATACACATGAAAATATACTCGTGTATACTTGTCTGTACATGTCTGTATAAAAAACAATTTTTCACCTCAAAAACAAAAGGTCTTTTATTACACGAGATGTTATCTTAATAAGTATAAGCATAGCCTGTTTCTAGTCTACGGTAGGTGATATCAAGATCTAGACTACATTATCTATTTGTGGTATTGCATTGATTTGAATTATATTGCAGCAATTTTGAAAGTGTAAGTGTTTATCATTAAGGGTTGTGGTGAAATATACAAAAGTGAGACAGGTCGCCCACTAAAAGTAAGGCTAGAAGAACATCGGGGAGCAGTAGTACAAGGTGAGATTGAAAATCGGGTATGGTGGGCCTTATATGGAAGGAAAAGGGAAACCATCTGCCCTTATGTGAAAAAGTTGAAATAATTGATAGGGCTGAACATTGGAGGATTAGACGCCTTATTTTGAGGAGTAGACCAAGTATAGAGTTGAATACAATATGGGAACCGATAATTAAAAAGTCTAGATGAAAAAAAAATCTGAATATTAGCACAGGTAAAAAATCATACATAATTTAAAAAAATTCACTCTGAATTGTCCAGCAGGAAACAAATCGTAACGGTTATAGGCGTTGGTTCCCTAAGCTTCTAAGGAGACAATCATCTGGAGGTAACAGGTTCAATCCTGACTGAAGGCGAGTAACAAAACAGGAATACTTAACACTTGCACCCGGTTATGGCAAACGGAATCAGAACAGGTGACCCCCGTGGATTCAATAAAGGACGTAGTTCGAAATTCCGTGTAGGTTCCGGAGTTCGACAAACATCTGAAGAAGACCGGAGGAATATCTCCCGAAACGTTGAGGAAATAACAATAAAGATGAAGACAATAGTCCGAAAACCCTTAATGATAAAAATGATCGAGCTTCGTCTCAGAAATTTTGACAACAAATGTTAGTGTTTATATGTTTATATGCTTTCTCTTCATGTTAATTAAAGATGAATAACTATTTTTGAAGGATAGCATGGGCAAATTTTGGTGTCATATGTTCCATGCCATATATGATAAAAACATCTTCATGTGGCTAAAAAATTTGGGGTCGCTCATCGCACGCAATATATGATAAAAGGACCTATGTGTGCTTACCATTGGTTTAATGAGTAGATTGTTCCCCAATAGTCCGGGAGACCGGGGTTCAATCCCAGGTCGAGTCATACCAAGACTCAAAAAATGGTACTTGGTGCCACTTTGCTTAACACTCAGTACTTCCAGGTAAGGATCAAAGGTAAAGTGAAGCAATTCAGGAAATGAAGTTGCGTCCTCCTCTGCACCTTGGTGAAGTAGCTATTGAAAAGGGAGCCTTCGGGTTGCCCGCGACTAAGGTCGCCAACTTTACTTTTTATTATCACGAAATATGTTATCAAAATACCTCCATGGGGCTAAATATTAGGAGTCATTCATTGCACACAATATAAGATGAAAACGACTTTACGTTGCTAAATATTATGGGTCGATCATTGCGCGCAATACATGACAAAAGCACCTTTGGGTGGCTGAAAAGTAGAGATCGTTCTCTCACGAAATATGTGATAAAAACAACTTCATGTGGTTAGATGTAAGGAGTCCTTCATTGCACACAATATATGATAAAGACTCCTTCATGTGGCTAAAAATGTTGGATTGCTTATCGCTCACAATATATGATAAAAGCACCTTTGGGTGGCTGAAAAGTAGAGATCATTCTCTCACGAAATATGTGATAAAACAACTTCATGTGGTTAAATATAAGGAGTCCTTCATTGTACACAATATATGATAAAGATTTGAAACCGCTATTTTCTGACAATGCTCACCTGGAACCGTAGAGACTCAATGCCTCTATCCGCTGCGCCAGGGGCCCCGAAGGGAGATCAAATCCTACCCAAACCGGCCAGAGGTTTACTTGGTCAAAAACGTGGTGCGATAGACAACTATGGAAGGAAGTAATTACTGGAGATACGGTTACAAGACTCAGCATTCCTATCCGAGGTCGCGGTAAATCACCTGAAGAAAGCTAGAGGTGAAATTTGGCCGAAACTTAGTGAAAGAAGGAATAACACAAAAACTACCAAGATGAGGACAAAAATTCCGCAATAAATAAAGAATAGATTCTCAAATTTTGGGCTTGTTCATTGCCCGATTATATGTTTAAACCACCATTCATTTGGCTTTAAATTAGTGGTTATTCATTGCAATCAATTTATAATAAAAATACTTTCGTGTTGCTAAAACTTAAGGGTCGTTTATTTTACTCAATATAAGATAAAAATATCTACATGTACTTAGATATTCGAGGTCATTCATTGCCCACAATATATAAAAAACCACCTCCATGTATCTAAAAATGTGGGGTCGTTCATTGCACTCATTATAAGATGAAAACACCAACATGTACCTAAATATTAGGGGTTGATCATTGCACGCTATATTTGATATTAGAGGTAGTTCATTGTACGAAGTTATTCATTCTGCAAGTATGTACGCATACGCAATTTTGCATACAGTTCAATATAATTACTGCCAAATAGATAAGTGAAGTGTCAATTACTTTTCATAAATTTTCTATATGACCATCCTGTGCATGAAGGAGTTGTGTATTTTCTATTGATAACTTAATCCAATATTTCAATTTTGAGATTTCGAATTTTGATTTCCCACATAAATAAGTCGGACAACTCCAACTTGGTAGAATAATACAATGGAAAATTCTCACATTAATTTCTTCTCCTTTGGTTCTGTTTCCATGGCCTCTAAATGCTTTTGCCGTATTGCAAAGAGGCCCTGAAATTATCTTAAGACCCCGCAAAATATATCTCTGCTGCCAGGACATAGAATACACTGACAGCATCCTATGCAGTAGGGTTAGACCTCACAAAAATATCGTGTCCTGGCCACGACACTAAACAGCATCCGATGGTGAGGTGGAGATCAAAGTAAAGTGGTGTACCCATTCATTGCCATTACATTCAGGTCTACTTTGACCTGGAGTAGTTTGCCCAGTAAGTTGGAGCAGTAGAATACACTGACTACTTCTCTGCGGAGGTGTAAGACCCTCACTACCGAGTCTTAGCAATCTAATGACTAGGTACATGTAATGTTGGAGCTTTGGGGAATGCGAAGTACCCCTTCGTTGCTATTGCTCCCCGGTCCTCTCTAGCCCGGAGTGGTAGCACCTGATAGGGTCCTGTCTATGGTTCAAATAGAACTAAACTGAATTGGTTGAGATGGGATTGTTTTGATATTTAAACAGCGTGCTTATGCTTAACTGAATTGTTTAAAATAGAACTGTTTTTGACACTGAAACTGTGTACTTATGATAAAACTGAATTGTTTGAAATAGAACTGTCTTGACATTTAACTGTGTGTAAACAAAATTCTATACTTATACAAAACTGAATAGATTTAAATGGAATTGTTTATATGTATAAAAATGGATTTGGCATTAAATAACCTACAATGTTTGATGGGCCATAAAACCAAACTGAACAAAACCTGGAATAGTAGTACGCATTTGGATCCCATCAATGGATTAAAAATTGTATTCAATAAGAATGAGGGCAAAATATGTTGAGAAACAACAACGCAATAAATGTGAATATGTACGGACGATAAACGCGATTCCCAAACCTCTTGGAATAAAATGAACCAAGACAGGTTCAATCAATCAATCAACATAAAAATGTTAAATCAGAACAGATTTTTAAAATAAAATATGCAAGATATATTTGGTCTTTTGCAAAGTACGATACGGTTCCTATTTTTTGTTGGAAGGGATGCGCCAAGTATGTTGAACAACATGATGGATTTGGACAGCATTTACTTATTTTTGGTCTCGAGGTTATACTCTACTTAGTCGGTCTTAGAACTTTTCATTACGTCTGCTTAAATATATGTCATTGTAGATGAGGTTAATATGCGAGAAACGTAAACAAATAAAGATAGATTTGTACGGTGTGCGTGATGAAATGGTTTGCAAGGTAGTCGAGCCAGCTGTCATTATATTTCCCGGAGTTCCAGAACAGGAAATTTGCAATCAGATGCAATTTAGTGGCTAATCTTATTCCAGAGCAGAGGATGCAGTCAGCCTACGCTACGCCCCGTCAAAAAAGTGATTTCACGGTGAAGTGAATTGTAAGAGACAGAAATATCACGGGAATAATTAGAACTGGATCTTCTTAGAAATTTTTATACATTTTGATCTATAACATTAACAATTATTGAAAGGTTAGTTGAAATCTATTTGAAAATGGTGGAGCCTTTACTGTTAGGACAGACGGATACCTGCTGATGACTACAGCCTGTTTTACTCAGACTGGTGCTTTAACCTTATTTCTTATAATTGCAGATCTAAACTCATTATTAGTCGTGCAAAATATAGATACTTTCTTTTCTGTTAACGAAATTAATAAATGTATAAAATTTAGGACCTCAAGTTATACATTGTTTGTTTACACGTTTTAAAGTTTACCTATCAGAACTTGTAATTTTTGTTTCGGAGATTTCAAACTTTACTTCATAACTTTTAAGTCTAACTTTAGAAATGTTAACTTTTACTTCAGACTAGATATGTTTCAATTTTTTTTTTTTCTATGTTGCATATTTTCTGTTTCTGACATTTGTTTTCCTGTTTTTGAAAATATTTAAAATGGGAATAACTGAATAAATCATTATCAGTTTCTAATGCATTCTTCTAAAATATTTATGTCGTATTATATTCTAAAATGTTTATATCATTATATTCGTTCTTTCGTAATAAAATTGTTTTTATTTTAATAGAAGTAAATGGTTCAATTACTTTTATTTCTTTATTTGAATCTTCTTTGTGTGTGTGTGTGTGTGTGTGTGTGTGTGTGTGTGTGTGTGTGTGTGTGTGTGTGTGTATGTGTGTGTGTGTGTGTGTGTGTGTGTGTGTGTGTGTGTGTGTGTTTTAGAGTATTAATGTCATCGGATATAGAGAATAAGGAATAACATTATTATCTATATCTGATGACATTAGTACTAAAATAAAGAACATTCAGATGAAGAATAAAAAATAACTGGATCATTTAGATCTATTAAAATAAAAATAATCTTATTACCAAAGAATGAATACATCTTTGTGCATGACATTGTTTATAATCTCAACGGACAGAATAGTAGATTATATCAAAAACTCGAATATAGATAGAGGTCAGTTCATTGCCATTTCGTTCTAGATTTAGTGCCTTCCCCTTCTGGTCCTGTCTTTATAAGTAAACTTACTAAATTAATATATTCTAACTTATTCTTTTACGGTCAAATCATAACCTTTAGGGAGAGTCACCGTGGGGTAATGGCTAAAGTGCAGGACTACAGCCTCAAAATAAGCAAGTTGGTAATCTAATCATAATATTACGTTAAATTTCTGACAAATACTCATGATGGGGGGGGGAGTTTGCACCTAAGTTTTATTTTAAATAATTCTTCAAGGATGCCGTTGTCATTAAATAACTCAAAAAGATTAATAACCCATTAAAGAATCAAACCATATTTTCTGTAAATCTGATTTAATATTGAAACTTATATACGTGGTGTCCAATATTAAGATTTTGAGATAACATATTTAGAATTTTAAGGGCATGTCAACTTGTCAATGGTTACATAATGCCTTGAGGTTAGAGAATCGCTTTCACTGAACATTCATATTTACGTTTTTGTGTAGCTGATTCTTTAGAGTTTCTTTGCATAAAGATATATGATATAAAGTTTTAACTTTTACTTAAGAGGGTATTACTCACTTCCTTGTACGTAGTGGCTAACGAGCTGGACTGCAGCATCGCAGTAAGCTAGTTCAAACTCAAGTGACGTTATTATATTCGCTTTCGGTCAAATACACTTGGAAAACTTATGAAACTCGTTATACTTCAGCTATATATTAAATAATACCACTAATATCCTTTTACAAGAATTTTTTGCATTAAATAATCCACAAAGGTTGATATGCCATTAAACAAAAGAAAACAGAAGAATCTATTTTATATGAATAATTTGCACACAGTTTTACGTATTCAGGTAATGATATCTATATAGTAATGTTTGCACAGCTTTATAGTCCCGAGATATTGATTGCCCAGTCGGCAGGGGCAGTAGAATACACCGACTGTATCTCTAAAGTGGGGGTAAGGCATTTCTTAACGAGTGTCCTGTATATGACACTAAACAATCTGATAGCGAGGTTCTAGTCTTGGAGATTTAGGGAATATAGAGTACCCCTTTATTGCCATTGCTCCCAGATCCACTCTGAACCGGAGGGGTAACACCTGATAGGATCCTATCAATGGGTTAAATAGAACTAAGCTCTATACTTATGCTAAACCGAATTGTTTGAAATAGAACTGTTTATATAAAACTAAACAAACTGTGTGCAAATAAAGAACTGATATTAAATTATGATTTTTATATTACTATAAATGAAACCATTTAAATGTGTACAAAAAGATCTCGGGCTCATTTAAGAATGTTATCAGCAAAAAGTGTTTACACATCGTATATATATATATATTTAATATATAGGAATGAATAGAATTTGGCTTTAAATAACTTACAGTGGTTTATAGGACATAAAACCAAACCAAATCTAAACCATCAAGCAACTACTAATAAACCTTCAGTTTCCCATCTTCCTAACATTGGTAATTATATCTAATAAGCATTTGCTTGCACACAGTTATGCATATTTACCATCCCCTCCACTCGGACAGGATATGACACAATGTCAAATTTTTAAGCGAAGTTTAACAGGTTTGAATTCCTTCTCCTAGACTAGTTGCCTCACCAAGGCTGAAGAACCTAGTCTGCCCTACTATTTACTCATAGCTGGAGGAAGAATAATTGGATTCATACCTTTCCCAAGAGTATTAGTGCTATGTGAAATGCAATCAGTCTCGTCCAGCATTTGAACTCGTGTGGCCGTGTCCATTTCCTACAACGATAACCATTACACCACGGGACACAGTTATGTCTAACGTGCTAGACTGCAACCTCTATGTAAATTAATTTGAACTCAAGTCACCCGTTTTAGTTTACTTTTGAAACTAATATACTAGAGAACGGTATAAAACCCCATTATCCCTCCTATTATAGATTATATTGTACTATTACACTTTATCAACAAGAATGAATTTGGCATAAAATATCCCATTGTGGTTAATATGCCATTAAACAAAAAACCCAGACCAAACCAATACTAATCCTTTTCAAATAGATCTATTTGACCCATAGATGGGACCATAACCATATTTACCAACCCCTCCGCTCGAGCAGGATATGACACAAGGTCAGTTTTTAAGCAGAGTTTAACAGGTATCAATTCAGAGTTTTCATTCTCCTAGACTAGTTGCCTCACCCAGGCTGAAGAACCTAGACTGTCCTACTATTGACCCATAGCAGGAGAGAGACTAATTGAATTCATACCTTTCCAAAGGGTATTAGTGCTATGTGAAATGCAGTCAGCCTCGTCCAGGATTTGATCTCGTGTCGCCGTGTCCATTTCCTACGACGATAACCATTACACCACGGGCACCTCCTTATATGGGACCCTAACAGAAATATTTCACCCATAGATGAGATATTAAGATAAAATCCGAGTGGATCTCGAAGTAACGACAATGAAGTAGTTCCCCATACTCACCAGATTTCCAGATCTGTAAGATCACTATCAGATGTAGTTTAGTGTCATACCCAAGACAGAATATCATATTTACAAATCTCACTTAACATAGGTTGACTGATTATATTGTAAATCCTAAATATTTATCAAAAAGATCTTTAATTAATCTTTATTCAAAATAATATTTTAAAAAAACGTATTATTAGCCCAGTCAGCTCGGCCACCAGAATACACCGACTACCTCTCTGCAGAGGGGTAAGACTTCCCCCACGAGTATCTTGGATATGACACTAAGCAATCTGATGGTGAGACTCCAGTAAGCTGGAGCATTTAGAAATTCAGAGTACCTCTTTATTGCCATCGTTTTCAGGTCCACTCTAGCCCCGAGTGGTGGCAGCACCTGATAGGGTCCTATCTATGGGTTAAATAGAACTAACCAGTATAATTATGCAAAACTAAACCGTTTCAAATATAACTGTTTTTGACATTTAAACTGTGTATTTTTGCTAAACTGATGTGTTTGAAATAGGACTGGTTACATGTATAAAAATGCATCTGGCACTAAGTAACCAACAATAGTTGCTGTGCCACAAAACCAAACCAAACTAAATAACTTATCTCGCGGAAGCCACGCCGTATTTGGTTTCGTTTCCTTTAATAGCGTATAAACCTTTGTGTGTTATTTAGAAACAAAGCAATTCTTGGAGAAAAAGAGAAGTACTATTGTTTAACTCATAGTTGAGGTGGATAAGGGGTTCATATCTTTCTCAAAGGTCCGAAAGTGAACGTCATAGAGTGACTTGAGTTAGAACTCGCTTACTACGATATCGCAGCGCAGTACGTAAGCAACCTGGCCGCAGGGACTCCACCCCCGACACACATATTTACATTGGAAAGGATTGTCTGTTTCATTGTTTATTCCAGTTTGTTAAATGGTGAACAGTATAACGCCACACTTGGAAAATGAATACTTTTGATTTCCTTACATTGCATAGAATCGATACACAAATTAGAAAAACAGCTTTAAGAATTCTCTTAACATTTTTCAGCCATAGAGCTATTTAAAATCGTTTCAGAGTTTTGCATACAAATGATAATTTGATATATTTATAGTTGTCCAAATAATTTTAAATAGCTTGTAAGAGGAAAATAACATCAGATTGTTAATTGTTACAGATTTATATTTCTTAGGTCAAAATTAAATTTATCGATTTAGGCTGAAAGCTTCTGTAATCAATCTCAAAACATTAGCTCTCAGCCTTAAAATTTTCTGAAGAAAAATTTTAAAATTACAATGGATAAAAAAGAGTGTTAAAGAGAATCTATTTATCTGGTGGTCTTGTGTTCAACTCTTATTCGAGTAATGCAAAGAATGTCATAACCTCTAGTAGAGTAGAAAACACAGACAAGCCACTTCACAAAGACGAATTACTTGGGAGGATTTAAATGATGCATCTAAGCAGAGACAATGGAACGAGAACAATCTAGCCCCGTAGATTGAATAAAAGGATTTGAAATCACCAGGTTTCTAAATACGACAGAAACATTGGGAAAAGTGTAAGATAGAACGGCCGAAATGATGTTACTGAAACAATGAAGTTTTGGATCCTATTTTGAATATTTCAGCGATTAATAGTTCCTACATTCTATGCATATCTTAGAATGAAACGAGACTACAGTTTGATATTTATTAAAGAATACAATGGACAGCACTATCTCAAAATTTTCATTACTAAACATGCTACGAATAGTGGCTACTACATAGCGATTTACTGAAATCTGTATTTATTAGTCGGCAGGGAGAGCGGCTATTATGTAATGTCCTCTGTCCGCCCAGCAATATTTTAAGCTGAAGTCTGAAGGCATTTGATTGACAAGTGATGTTAAAGGTTAATTAGACTGAAAAAACATGCTGAGAACTTTTGCGTTTTAGGCCGAGTAACTAAATTCCCGGTGTTCTTCAAAAAAGGCGTGTATTTTTGGGCTAAACATTTGAGATGAATCTTTTAAGAGGTTTCGATATTTTTATTACAAGTTGGAGAAAGTTTATTCTTCCCCATGAAAGACGGTTTGGAAACTCATGGAGATGACTGGTCTGAATTGTTAGCTCAGTAAACGGGGAAAACAAACTGCAAATGCTTGTTTTCCTGTATCTTTGATCGTTTGTTCTCCGGAAAACTCATAAGTTAATCAAATGTTAGTGTTTACGGTTTTGTTACATAATGAATTAATTAAGCTATTACGGTTTTGTTACATAATTAATTAATTAACCTATTACGGTTTTGTAACATAATGAATTAATTAAGCTATTACGGTTTTGTTACATAATGAATTAATTAACCTATTTCGGTTTTGTTACTTAATGAATAAATAACCTATTAATTTTTAAAGTAAGAGTACAAAATTTAAAATATATGAATTCAAATATAAATTAGTAATTCATTAGAAGAATCAAAGGAAAATAATCAGTGACATGATAAACAAGATTTGGCCCCAGACTGACCTTTTTAGCAGTTCTCTGTTTGGTTGGTTCAATCGAGAGAACGGGTCAGTTAGGTAAAGTTATAAGAGTAGTCCCGGGCGCCCTAACAAACAGACGCCTAAAATGGCTATAACTCCATACGTATGGTTGACGTGGGAAATTGGGTGAATAAAACCGTCGAAAATCAAAGTTTTGTGTCCATTTATAAGAGCAGAAATGGGCACGGTCACCAAAATAAACACAAGACCTCTCGAAAAATATGGTGCTATTCGTAGCGGTTCCCTCAATCCCGACTCTCTCTTCACACAACTATCTCGCCAACCATTTCAACCCTTTGTAACAGTTTGTCATTGGTCATTACGGATACTAATAATGCAGACAACTAAACAAGTTTTTCAATCTTTATTTTCCAAAGATTCAGTCTCGGAACTTTATTACCATAAGGTTATGGGGAATCACAGCATTGTACAAGTTCAGCACTTTATATAACAAGAATTAGATTGGTATGGGTTTTGAGAATGGGAAGGGCATTTAATCGATGGTGCAGTTTTAGACCATATCCATAAAACTATTCCAGAAATACTCTGACCAATGAAAAACTCACTGGAATAGATGTGTTGAATGCCAAGGAAGCTTTGTAGATAAACATGAGCTTTTTATTTCAAGTTTATTTTTTTCTTGCTAAATAAAGTCTTAGTTGCACCTTATATCAAAGTATGAATTAAATATCATCGCTGTAAACAAGAGATATATCTATATTTTTGTGTACATGTGTGCGTAAATTCATGTGTATTTTGAGATACTTATGAATGCATACGGAGGCTTATTTAAAATATAAATTATCATTAAGATTGTCTCTACAGTAAAGTGTTTCCTAATGTCCATCTTGTAATAGAATCATTTATAAGATACTCACGTTTTTAATCATCATAATTTCATTTTTTCTTTCTGAATACCAAATATATATCTCAGGCGTAGATGTGGGTGATAATCTCTACGTTATGCAAGTCAGAAATGTTAATATCCCCAAAATGCTTCGATCAACAATGAGAAACGCTGATAATAAGTTCTGGGAAGATATTAAATTGCACAATAGAGATTTTTATATCTTCTTTAATAATTTGTGGCAAATCAATGGAGTGTATTTTTGTCTTGGCAAATATTAAGTTTTTTTCTACTTAATTGACGGTTTTTTTAAAGGATGATGAGATAATGAAAAATAGTTAAATAAAATTTTATAATTTGAAACGATTTACTGACTTACCGAAATAGATTTCATTTATCATGTCTGGGTCGTTAAAACTTTAGTTAAATAAAGAGAAAGTTATATCTAAATATCTTATTAAATTTACTTTTCTTCATCGGAATCCGAATCAAATAATCAATTTTTCAAATGTTAAATAATTAGTGTTTTGTTTGTAAAAATGATCGCGAATGAAAAACAAGAGAATTGTTTGTAATTTTTTCTGTACGTACGATATAAAAAGTACATTGACAAAAGTATTGGTTCCGTTTGATTCTGTATCAACAAGAAACAAACGGGAATAAAAACGGAGACATTGATTCATGTCAAATCGTCCACGGGTATTTTATGCCCATAATTAGAGAATCACGCTCATCGTGTGTTCATATTCACATTCTTATGTAATTGTTTCTTTAGTGGATTTTTTGTTCTCTGTCCTGTCAAACTAAAGTAATTTTTAAACTGATTGACCCATAGAAGGTACAGACACTAAGGCTCTGGATTAGAGTTGAATTGGATATAATGTCAATGATGGAATAGTCTCTAAGTTTATTGTGACACCGAAAACCCTCCTTCCTTTGGAGTGGTCATGCCTCTATACCGCTGATAGTCAGCGTACTCTTGGACCCACATAAAAACTTCAGCTGAAATGGAAATAGTTTTGATGATTTCTTTATGACAACCGTTCCAATAACAGTCAGTTCCTGACCAATAATCTCAAGATAATGAATCGTGTTGTTTTTTATGTTATTTTCTTTATTTAATTTTTGTCTCTATATTTCACTAGTATATCACTGGCATCTATGGAATTTACCTTTAAGCAAATTGACCGTCCCAAAGAAATTAGTATGTAATAATAGTGCTTGTGGTAATGTGTCTTCTAGAATTACAAGATAAATTAATTCTGATTTGAAATTTATAATATATATATATATATATATATATATGTATATATATATATATATATATATATATATATATATATATATATATATATATATATATATATAGTACTTATTTTAGGAAATGTTGGCCATTATCCTCTTTTAAAGATCTATGTTGATATCCTACACATTCTATATCGTCAACTTATGGAAATCATTATAAGATTTTCTTTGCTACGGACTCGATGTTTATTCGTATATTTCACCATATATTACTTAAAATTTCATATCTATATATATATATATATATATATATATATATTATATATATATATATAGAGAGAGAGAGAGAGAGAGAGAGAGAGAGAGAGAGATAAGTATTGAGGGGGGATTATATAGAGTAATGTTTGGAATACACCCACAAACATTTACACACATGTCACACAAAGATTTTCCCACATACAAACACACACACACACACACACACACACACACACACACACACACACACACATATATATATATATATATATATATATATATATATATACTTAAAATGCTCTTAGATAATAAGAAATTTCCAAACTAGTCTGTGACTGAATGATTCTTTCAATCAGCACATTCTCAATATAATGGAGATAATTATAAAAAGCTAATCAGAATCTTTCATTCCTTCCTAAAATGAAAGAACTCATATCCTCATGACAAGCTAACTCAACAGAACCGAACGGATTCAAATTCTGTATGAACAATATGAATAAGCAATAACCCGCCCCTCGTTCGGCAGAGAATACAAATTGCCTTTAATGAAATTTGTTTTGTGACAATGTTATTTCAGAGAAATTCTCGTCAATTAAATGAATATTAGAAATATTTACTCGAACCTAAACTTTAGAACCGATCCCCGTTGCCAAAACAAAATGCACAACTATTTCACTCACGTAGCAGTTTATTTGAAAAAAACATGATGCTCTCTTATGAACACAGTTAAAACCATAATATAAACAGGTGATGCCAGTCGTAAATGTTTTAGAAAGGCCAACCAATGTTTTGAATAATTCACCATTGTCTTGTTATTCTCCCTCTGTTTTATTCAATATGACTTGTAACACTGTCGCGAAAGAAAACCGACTTTTTATCAGCATAAATGTCAGTCCCGATTCAATAACTGTGTTATTTTTGTTTCTCTTTCAGCTTCAAGGTTCGCTCATGTTAGTATCCGTTTTTCACATCTTACGGGAGCAACTGGTCTAGTTGGAACACTGTCTCGCTACATTGGACCGATTACAATCATCCAATGATGTTTCTCGTTGGACTCTATATTTTTCGGGTCATCGTCAAGTTTTCGGAGCCTCATTTTGGAATAGCTTTGACGTAAGTAATTGAAGCAAACTTTCACCGCTCACAGAGATAACTTCCCCCAAATACTAATTGTAACTTACACAGACTTGCCTTTCAAGGAAAGGTCTAAATTCAATTGATCTCCCTTCAGCTATGGGCAAAATATTTGGTTAGACTGGGCTCTTTAGCCTTGGTATGGTAACCTGTCTACGAGAAAGAAAACTTTGAATTTCATCGCATAGAGTTACTATATAATGTCTGTATTTACTCATTTGACTGTCCCAACAATAGGTTAAAAAGTACCACAACTGGTCTTCTCGAAGGATGGATTTTGAATTAAATAACTTAAAAAGGTTTATTTGTGATTAAACAAAGAACCAAACCATCAACTCGTTTGGTTTTACTTAGATACAAGCGTCCAGCACATTAACAGTCACACAATTGAGATTCCTCCCTCACACAACTCCTCTACGGTGGGCAAGATATAGTACAAGGTCAATTTTGAAGCAAAATACCAGCTGGTTTAAATTATTTTTCTTTACCAACACTGGTTTGCATTACTGAAATAAAAGAACCCGTTCTCATCCTACATTTTAATCCGTGGCTAGATGGAAAGAGTCGTATACATGCCTTTAGAAACGGTATTCGTATGAAGTCGAAAAATCCGGTCGCCGATTCAGTTTTGTAAAACAACAACGGTTACATTAAGCGCACCTCTTCGGTGTGCAATGTATTGATCTGGAAAGGAATCAAATGTCGTTGAGTTCGAAGTGAACACGTTCAAGTAGCATTGAAAATAATACAGCAGAGGATTTGTTGGGTAAACAACATGTCCCGCACCAGAAGCCGAGCAGGCAAGGAATATAACACCCACATTTTGGGGGATTTGGAAGCAGAAGAGGATGGTGATTGGTGTCGCTCAAAAAGAGTGAATTCACGGTTAAATAACTTCTTGAGGATAGAATTAGCGGTTAACAGTAATTTCTTCTCGTCTAGACAGCTGGTCGTAAAGATGCATATCGTACCTCAGACCGGAATTTGAAAATTATAATCGTTCAACTCTTATTAAGGACGTTTGATGTAACTTTTACCTCCCTTCTACGACGCTTATATCTATCACCGAAAGACGATTACCCTAATTATCTTTGGTAGTGAAAAACAGTTAACTTCAAGCGCACATTCAGTATCAAGTTTTCCAAAACTAACTGTACGGTTTGGTTTGGTTTCTTTGTTTAATGGCATATCAACCTTTGTAGGTTATTTAATGCCAAAGCCATTCTCTTAGAAGAACAGTAGCGATACTATTTAACCCATAGCTGGGAGGATTAGGGGGTCCATACCTTTCCCAAGGGTATTTGCCCGAAAGTGAATGTAATAGCGCGACTGGAGTACGAACTGGCGTATTATGATTCCGCAGTCCATCGATTTAACCATTACACCCCCGAGGACACCCCCTAACTGTACGGTGAACTTTTACAAACACTTTATAAATTTATGAATAATATTTTTTTTCCTAAGACAATTTCATGAAAAAATTTGGACTTATATATTTATGTTTGCTGTTCTTTGAATGTTCTTATTTCCCATCTTTCGTGATATATGTTTGTTATTGTGCATTAGATTGTCAGTGGAGTGTATTTCTAAAATGCAAGATCAGCTCAAATTTAAAATTTCTTTATTAAGTTTAACATTTTACTTATTTCGTTGCTATCGAACAGAATTTTTTCTGGAGACTCACATATTTTATATTTATTTAAAGGAACATTTGAAATTTGTCTGCCCATGAAAATATGTTCCTATAATAGGCAAAATTTAATTTGCTGTAATCTTTCCGCAATAAAATTATATGTCATTTTCCGGGAAAATATGGAGTGATTTGGGAACTAAAGTTCAATCATGAGAATACACAGAGCGTTCAGCAAGACCTAATTTGATGAAAAAAGAAGTGTTTCAATATGCATAATGGCTTCTGAAATTTTTGCCCACAGCAAATTTTTATTCGATTTCAGGATTAATTCATGATTTATTTTGGTAATTATTGAATAATGGAATACATGTTTATTTGTTGAATCGCATACCAACCTTCTTAGGTTATTTAATTCCGAATTCATCCTTCTAGAAGAACAGTAGTGTTATTATTTTACCCATATCTGGAAAGATAAGGGGTCCATACGTTGTCCAAAAGAGAACGTAACGGTACGACTGGAGTTCGAACACGCGTACTAAGATTCTGCAATCCAGCGTTGTAATTATTACACCACAAGGACTCAATTGGCATAAAGATGAACAATAATACAACTAAAATTAACATAATCAATTGAAAAAAGTTATTTTAAATTTCTTAAAAGTTTTTAACGCTATACACGGATGTTAATTATTCTATAAAAACTATTCTTTTAAAAATCCAGAAATTCACTTAACATTTCGAAAGGTAATGTGATGTATTTGCTTACTTTAATCCCCACCCTGCAATATCAAAAACAGTGTTGATTGCTCAAAAAAATATACATTTTTCAGAACACGCCGCTGGTATATGTGAGGTGCATACGATAAGTTTCCAGACTTTTTTGTACAGGCATTTACAATTATCGTAGACTCCTGAAAATATAGCATGTTATTGCTATATATCGTATAGGATGACTGACCAACTTTTATGATTTCAGTGTTATGTTTTGACCTGTTGACCCGGCCAAAAATGCCATTCAAGGGGATGCACTGGAAGAAAGTGACACATTCTAATGGCAGTTATGAGAGGAAATCGCGTGGGCGGAAATTGGCTGATGAAATGGGACGAGATAAAAAAAAATCCCATTATACTCTCATAGACTGACGCACCGGAAGAGAGTGACCTCTGAACTGGATGACAGTTATTTCTGCTCGATGACGATCACACAGGCCATTCCAAAGTTAGCGGAAGTGACACATCCCGGTCGCTAGATATCGGAAGAAGTTGCGGAGGCGTGTCCATATCACCGCGTGGGAGTTTGAAGGTAATATAAGGCCGACGAATTGAACAGAGGACAGTTGAGTTCAACGGGCCAGTAGACAGAGGCGAGTAGAGTTGAGGACAAGCAGTATCGTTGGCGTGGGAGAGGGACGAGATGTAGTAAGGAAAGCCAGTGCTCCGGTTGAGCAGACATGGAGAACGAGAAAGACACAACGCTGACGGCCATAACTTCGGGGTCAAAATATTTCAGTTATGTTCGGTCTCCAGTTCCCTCTCACACGCAAACTTTGAACAATCCTTTCGAAACTTACAAATAAAGATCAGAGGTAAAAAATTTTATAAAGAAGTCTTCCAGCGTCTTCCTTGCGTGCGTCGTTTATTCTTGCGACTTTATCATTGTGCGTCTGTTTAATTATTTATTGTGTCGTTATGATGCTGCATGAACATGTATATGTGTATATAAGCATATTAATTATGTGAGTATATAACATCAGGTTCAAATGAACAGCTACAGCATCAATTGGAATACACCCTACTAAAGCCTGATTGTCACAACTGGCGAATTTTAAAAATCCAATTTGACACTTTAGAAGAACGATATGCAATAAAATTCTGTTTTAAACTGGGGAAAAATGATGCCACAGAAACGTATGAGAAGCTGCAGACGGATTTTCGACCATCTTGTACGAATCGGGCATCAGTTTTTGAGTGGCATAAGAGATTCAAGGAAGGTAGGGAGTCTATGAGGGATGATGAAAGGTGTGGGAGGAGTAAGGAAGTCAATACACGAGAGTTGATTGGCAAATGGTTAGGGTTAGAGTTACTTTGTTGAGGTTTTAAGGGAGTTCAGGAAGAGATTCCTTGGGAAGAGGCCAGCACTCTTCAAATCGAGTCAGTGACATTTCTACGAGGACAATGCACCAGTCCACAACTCCATCCTTGTCAGAGACTATTTGACCAAGTAGGGCATCAAAACTGTTCCTCCGCCTCCCTATAGTCCAGGCCTCGCTCATTGTGAATTTTGCTTATTCCCTAAGCTCAGAGGCTGTCGTTATGAGACAATTGAGGAGATGAAAGAGGCTGTGACGAAGGTCATTGACGCGCTCACACAAAAGGACTTCCATGGGACATCCAGAAGTTGTTGGAACGGCACAACAAGTGCATTGCAGTCGGAGGAGATTACTTCGAAGGGGACTAGAGTTTCATGTGTGTACAATCAATAAAAGTGCCCATACCAAAAAAGTCTGGAAACTTATTCTATGTACCTCGTATGTTTGTGTTTATGAATAGGAATATGTATGTGTGTATGTATGTATGCCATACGTCAAGTGCGATAGAAAACTAATGTATGTATGTAGATATGTATGCCATACGTCGAACCTAATCGAAAACTAATGTATGCATGTATGTATGTATATATGCCATACGTCGAGCGTGATGGAAAACTAATGTATGTATGTAGATATGTATGCCATGCGTTGAACCCACTGGAAAACTAATGTATGTATGCATGTATATATGTATGCATGCCATATGTCGAGTGCGATGGAAAACTAATGTATGTATATATGTATCCTATCCGTACCGTAAACTCTTTTAGGGTAGAAGGGATTCAGATCTGGCATATAAATATGTGGTGAAGTCAAACCTTAAGCTAACCCCTAAATAAAAAGTAAAGAAGCAAACTCCACCATCAAATTTCTGCCTGATTGTAAATATCCTTTGAGTCTAAGAGAAGTTAATCTGAAAAATGTCACCAGATATCTTTCAATATTTGTCACTGGACTGTAGCTATGTAAATCCAAAGAGTGCCATAGTTGTCGCTCAAGCGTATGTCACTATAATCCAACCGGTTTAAATGTCTTCATCATCATCATCATGTCGTGCCGATAACACGGATATCCCTGACCCTCTCTCGCCACTTTTTCCTATCGTTCATCGCCTCAGGCAGGTCTTCAGGACAACATCCTATATCCTCACATAGTTGCTGAATGTATGTTCGTGCTGGTCGTCCTGATTTTGTACGGCCATGTGTGGGGGTCCATAAGAGTACATCACTTATGAGCTCGGTCTGCATGTATGGTTCGTCTAACTTGAATAGTTTATAATCTTTCGTATTTTGTATATTTTTCACAAACTGAATTAGTAATTAGTCAGGGTATTTGAGTTGCGTTAATAGAGATGAAAACGGTTATAATCTATCAAGATTTGACACTTTTCACTGGAGTATGAACGGAGGTGCCAAAGATTATGACCAGGACAATATTGCATGAATGGATTTACGTTTAGCTTAGCGGTTGCCGTCCAAGCAAATGGAAACGGTGACCCAGGATCAAATCCTAAACAAGGCTGCTTGCGTTTCACTGCACCATAATGCCCTTGGTTAAGCCATGCATCCATCTTTTCTCCCACAACTAAGAGTAAGACAGGATTCTTGAGTCTTGGTAACGCAACCGATCTCGTTGAAGGAAATCTCTGAATTTACACCAGATTTACTCTGCTGAAAAATGACTTTGTGTTCCATGCAGTCGACAGTGAAAAGTTTGAGGAAATACGCATGGCAAGAATGACAGCAACCTGCCCGTTACAAATACGAATGTCATGTTCAGGTTTCTGTAAGCTGTATCTTCGATAAGTTGAACGCCGCTATTTACCCGAGAAGATTGAAATGACGTTAGCAAAGTTCACGTGGATATAGCCAGGAGTATATATCAGAGAATTCTCAAAACGATACGTCTTGTGAGATTGTCAAATCAAGATGTGGCTACTATATGTCGGCAGTGATCAGAGATAATCACGTTGAAAAAAAATCCCCCACCGCTGTGGGCATTCAGGACATATCGATGCAAGAAGAGAACCGACTATTCTTTACAAAGTAAGAGCCCGAAGGATTAGTATGACACTATTTGCTGATAAATTTACTCAATACTGCATCATAACAATACGCTAGATCCATTCTTGTTATACGTATATAGGACTTGGAAGCCGCTGGCCTGAAAAACGTACACATACTTACCAATGACCAACGAATAAAGAGTCTGCCAGATCACTGTAAGTTCAACCGTTAAACTGAGATTCGTTTTTTCCTGAATAAGGTGGAATGATGAGATGTCTGTCATCATGCTGGAGGAAGAATATCATGAGTGAGTACTTTTGAGAAAACAACAAGCGGGTAAAGAAAGAATGAGATAAACTAAACACTGTTGTGGCGGGAAACATTGCGCCAATCATTCACGTTTAATTATGTAGCGGCCTCGTCAACGTCACTGAAAAGGTAAATAGCAACAGACATCTTCACAGGCAGTGACATCTGTGATAAAATTTCCTGCATCCCTTGAGTTGTATGGTAATATATATATATATATATATATATATGTGTGTGTGTGTGTGTGTGTGTGTGGAGATGTGAACGCGCTCGTGGTGTAACGGTTATCTTTGTAGCAAATGAACACACCAATCTGATTTAAGTCCTGATAGAGTTTAATTGCATTTCCAAATAAAACTCAGACAATTCTATAGAATGCCTAAATATTGCAATGAATCATTTAATAAAAAAATCATTTAATACAAAACCTTTTATACAGCATCAAGCGTTCAGTCCTCACTTGGTCCAGGATACTTTAAAGCATATTTCAGATTAACTTATTCTCGATAATTACCAATACTCGAGTTGTATTATAGCTTTTACTTAAAGATGATTGATAATGCACAAAAAAACGTCATAATTGTCGGAAAATTGGTGTATATATGTATATATATATATAGGTATTATTCAGTCCAGTTAAACCGGAGTTGGGAGTAATTCCATCAGGACAAAAAAAAAATTCAACAGTGAACATTTAAATTTTCCAGGTAAAGAGGTCAATATAACTGACATTACAGAGCAATAATTTTTTTAAGAAAAAACAAAACCGGTCACATTAGGATTATAAATTTCTTTCTATCCCCTCGCACCCTTCTTTCCTGAGTCTATTCTGATTTATTTCATCCATAAGATCTGAAGAAGTCCTGTTAATTTTTTTCGTGATTTTGATTTATATCAAAAACACATAACAGGATGGAAATAATTTTATAATCCTAATGTGACCGGTTTTGTTTTTTCTTAAAGAAATATATGTTATATTATATAATTTTAAATAGAGGAATTGATCTTATATTAATTGGAATCACCATAAAATCCGGCAAACACTTACGTGCAACATATGGAACACTGAACAGCTGTTTCGACCTTATTGGGTCTCATCAGCAGTGCATACCATGATCTCCGCCACTGGAGATCGAACCAACAATCACAGAATGCAGAGGCCGAAACTCTACACCCGGGCCATCAGCCCAAGCCACACACAAGCGATGTCATGTTGGAAATGCGTGACCACTTAACCTGATGTCTTGAAGGTACGTTTTTCTTAAGTATGGTGTTACCCTACAGACGACACGGTCACCTCTAAGGCCACGTCTTCCCAAATCGGCGTTATGCAACCCCATAAACTTAACCTCATGGGCTAGAAAAAGATTATATAATTTTAAATAGAGGAATTGATCTTATATTAATTGGAATCATATATATATATATATATATATATAGGGTGATCTGCGTGCGAGCGTCTGTGTAGTTAGGTAGCATTTCTACATGGAGGCATATTTGTTTATTTTTTTAGAATCAGAGAACCAAATATAAAAAAAACGAACGCTACAATATAACACCAGTATTAAAAAAAACTCTTAACGTTTAATTCTTACAAAGTTGTATTGTATTTTCAAAGGTTGAATTGTTTTTGCAATATACGCAACCGCTTACCATGGCCTATGATGGGTCCGAAAAATGCTTGGGAACAAATTAACTATAGAAAATTCATTAGCCAATACTGGTCGGATATTATAACATCAATACGCTGACTTGAAAGGATCGAAATAAAAATGTGCAGACAAAAGTCGTCTATATTATTTAACCAAATATGCCTTAATGAAAATTTGCAATCTAGTTACACACACACACACACACATAAACATACTCACAAATATATGTTCTACGGGAGGGATGTTTTTTATGAGATATTTATTTTCTTTTTATTTATTCTAGAACTGCAAGTGTGGCTTTGTTCTTATCTTTATATCTCCGATCGTATCGGCTGCCTCTGCCCTGCTGGTCCCGAAGAAAAGGTTTCTACATTACTCGTTCTTCCGCACACAATACATTTTCCGTACGTTCAAGAAGGAATAAATTCTATTTTCTTTATTTTCTCTTCTTCTTTTAGGTGCAGACACTTTTCTCTTTATATTAATTTTTATGGCAAGTACCGAGTTTTAAATGATCATAAATTTAATTTTAGATTTGGACCAAGACCACACATATATATATATATATATATAATCATCATCAACATCATGTCGTGCTGCCAGCACGGATACCCCTGACCCTCTCTCACCACTCCTCCCTGTCCTTCATCGCTTTTGACTGGTCCTCAGAGCTACATCCCGTATCCTCACAGAGCTGCTGTATGTAAGTTCGAGCTGGTCGTCCTGCTTTTGTTCGGCTATATGACGGGGTCCATAGGAGAACATCACTTATGAGTTCGTCTCTGCTTCTCCAGCAGTGTCCTGCATGTCTGGTTCGTCTAACTTTGATAGTTTTCGTAATGGGAGGTAGGTGGCCGTACAGTTGGGGTTTTGTGGGATGTTGCCTTCAGGACTTTTTCAAAATTGCTCGCAGCATTCTTGTGTAGTTGCCGTCAAGCTTTTTCTCCATCTGTTTAGTTAGTTCTTTTTTTTTCTTTTAATGGCAACCCCAGAGCAACAATCATATATATATATATATATATATATATATAGGAAAAGTGTGTACATGAGTAAATAAAACACCGATCTAAAGATTAGAAATTTTTTCTAAAACTTCTGTGAAAACAAATGTTACAAAGTTTTTTCTTCTAAGAAACGATAATTTATTAGAGAGCTAATATTCTACAAAATTTCGTGCATTTTATGCAGCAGTTTGCTTTGCCCAAATCGAGTTAATATATTTTGTGTCTATATAAAACATGTGTTTGAGTATGACACGGTGTTTTGTATGATTTAAAAAGGAAGACGTAAGGTATTTATTTTTGAAAACTCATATCTCAGTCAAATTCATTCAATGCTTATTTAATCATTTGTTCAAAGGAATTATTGTTGCCTGTATTGAAATTTAAGGATTGATTTTAATGGCATGTCAAACTCTCTTGCGTAATTCTATGTTTATTTGTTAGGGAACTATGTTCTTTGTATATTTATTTCTAATTTTTAGTATATTTGCTTCTTAAGAAATTTTTCTTAGTTATATGAAATCGAGTATTTTTATCGAATACGAACAAATTGTACACTGTGGTGAGATTTTAATTATTTCATCTTATACTAATAATTATATAGTTCAAATTGATTAATTATATTAAATAATAATTTGTTTGCATAAAGTTATACGGGTTCAAGTTACATTTAGCAATCCTTATTAAGTAGTTATAGCATCGAGTAACTATTGTTAATACAGATAATTTCAATTCATATGTTATACAGTATTCCTATCAAACAAAAATAATTTTTAAAGAGATCTATTCAACCCATAGATGGGACCCAAACAGTACTTCCACTTCGGCTCACAGTGATCCTGGGAGTAATCCATAATCCCCAGTTCTCCATAACGAGAATCTTATCAAGAGATGGAGTTCAATGTCATATCAAGGACACCATTTTGTTGGGTCGGGGTGGGTGATTCTTACCCTTCTGCTAAGTCTCCCCAACAAAGCGATGTAACTTAGAGTTAAATGTTTCTTGATCTAGAATTGTTCGGATCAAAGTAAAAGGAATTCTAAAAGCTGATTTTCAAAGAAAGCCTACATTTTTTTTTGTGGAAAATTGTTGTGACGATATTCTCTTTACTTTGTTTTCTTTAGTTTTGTCATTTGTTTTTGTTTTGTTTTGTTTTTTTTTTGTTTTTTCTTGTTTTTTTTTATATTGTTTTTTTTGTTTTTTGTCGGTGAGTGGGTTCTTTTGTTTTTTTGACGTTGTTTGTCGCCACACAAACAGAACGTTATAACTTGGCTTTAAAGATTTCTTAATCTAAAATTAATCGGATCTTGGTAAAAGGAATTTTAAATGCTGATTTTCTAAGAAAGCATACCCTTTTTAAGTGGAAATTCATTATAATAATATTCTTTTTTTGTTTTGTATTTTTAGTGGGAGACTCTTTTGCTTATTAGACGTTGCGTCACTTTAAGTAATGGTTAGAAAATATTAGTTCTAACTTTTAGGAGAATTTTTCCGTATTTCAAATTCATTTCCATATAACTTTTCTCTCTTGAGAAAAAAAACGCAATTACTAAAGATTCTGTAAGAATCTCAGTTCATGTATTTGAAGTCTTATCTAGTTCCATTGATGGAATTATGGTTACATCACAAATGCTAACAAGTAGTAATTTCCAAAGTTTTTTTTTATTTTGATGTACTACAAGGTCGTTTGAAGGGGGGCATCTAATGAGACCCTAACTTACTCGTGGAGATTTACTAGTCTAGCTTGCGAGTATTACACCACCCGAGTCATCCAAATGCTAACAAATAATAAGCAAAAGTTACTTAGAAAGATTTTTCGTGACGTAATGATTAATGTAAAGGACTGCAACATCATAGTCGGCGAGTTCGAACTCCAGTCACAGTATTGCGTTCATTTTACAACTAATAACCTTGGGAAAGTTATACACCCTCTTATTCCCGGCTATGAGGTAAATAGTATCCACATTGTCCTTCTAAAAAGATTGCTTTGGCATTAAATAAAACATGAAGTTTTATATGCCATTTACCAAGGAAAAAATAAAACAAAACCAAATCAAGCGTTATTTTCAGCAATTATTTACTTCTAAATTAAATTTCAATGAAAATAACATTCTCCTTTTAGAACCAATTTTCTGATGTTACAGTTCTCATATTTCTCTCTTTCATCAACCAAGGTTGGACGACTATCACAGCTTTTTATTTCTTTTTTATTTTTATTCTTTGCCAGTCAACTGAATAAAATGATTGTGTTTACAGCAAGTGAAGAAGTCAGATAACATTTTTATCATCTTTGTGGTGATATGAAAATAAATTGTAAAATAACTGTATTTGGGTTTATATGGAAGACTCGATTTTGTATCCCCGATTCCATAGTGAATGTAGAATTTATTAGCAAAATCTTGATGTTCGCATCTTTGGGAAGAAAAATGATTAAGCTAATCACCTCTCCGTTCTATAACGACGAAAAGTCTTGCCTAGTCGAGCAATTAGTAAGAAGAAGTGAGTCCAATCATCATTCATTCTCGTTATCGATAAATTTCACAAAAAGTTGCCTGGAAGAAAAAAAATTATACATGTTTGGTTTATTAGTTTTTTCATTGCATATCAACCTACGTGGGTAATTTAACCCCAAATCCACCCTTAAAGAAGAACAGTAGTAGTTCTATTTAACCCATTGCCAGGGGAATAAATGGGTTCATTCTTTTCTAAAGGGTATAAGTCCGAAAGGGAATATATCAGTTTGATTGGAATTTAAACTTGTTTACAACGATCTTGCGGTCTAGCGCGTAAGCCACTACGCCAAGGGAAAGGTTTCATAAAGGTAGTAGCATTGTGGATTGGTATACCATGGGACCAACGTTTTGTGCTGTAAAAAAAGAAGTCCGCAGAAAAAGAAATACTCAAACTCGAAGGTAAGGGAAGAAAATATAGCAGTCGTTTATTATTCAGCTATGATCGCTACAACTCGAAAAGTTCATTTTAGTTGCTCCTTCTTCTCCCTTCCTCTCGGTGGTGACGGGGTGTGGGGAAAAACTGGTTGTTTGACACACGCCTGACAGATAGGTCGTAGCAGACTGGGGTAGGACGTGTCGGGACTTCGGAACATTTAACGCACCCGTTTTGACAACTGCCTTCAACTGCCAAAATCTCTTTGCTTTTGTTCTTATATAGAGATTTTGGAGAACAAATCGAAGATCCTAGAATGTTCGATGTCACCAGTGAAACGCGTGATAATACATCTGTGATTATTTTAAAATCACGTCTAACTTTGCAGGTCATTCTGCCCGCGCGTTCTAGTCTCGTGACACCTTCACTGATTGACGACAGCGCCCCTCCGTAATATTACATTGTTTTTTTGTTTGTTTTGTTTTGTTTTTTACGGCTTATCAATCCTTTTCAGCTAATTTGTCGCTGGATTAAATTTCAAACAATTTTGTTTAGCATAAGTATAGTTTTTATTTACAAACAGTTAAATGTCAAAACAGTTCAGTTAAATGTCGAAATAGTTCTATTTCAAACAATTCAGTTTAGCATAATTACACAGTTTCAAAGTCAAAACCGCTTCTGTTTCAAACAATTCAATTTATCATAAGTACATAGTTTAATCTATTTTTTAAAAAAGATTTCTATTTCAAACACTCTAGTTTAGCATAAGTACAAAGTTCCCATCTAATAAACAAGTAATTTCAAACAATTCAGTTTAGCATAAATACATAGTTTAGTTCTATTTGAAAAAATAAATAGGACCCTATCAGGGGATATTACTCCAGACCAGAGTAGACCTGGGAGCGATGGTAATAAAAGGGTACTCCACATTCCCCAAAGCTCCAGCATTACTGGAACCCCCCCCACCATCAGATTATTCAGTGTCATATACAGGACACTCGTTGGTAACAGGGTTTTACCCCTCTGCAGAGAAGCAATCATTGCATTCGACAGCCTCAGCCGACTGAGTGTAGTGGCGACGAACGTTCTCGACTGCCACATCACAGCATGCCTCAGCGTTTTTACTCTCAAAACAAAAAGAGAGAAAAAAATGGCATGCAAGTATTTGTCTCTGCAACATAAAATGCTTAAAATATTTGAGGACTAGTTTCTTCGTCATGAATGAAACAAAACCATTTATTAATTTTTTGAAATTTTTCTTTTAGATATTTATACACAAAAACAAGTAAAATACTATATATATTTCATCTCCCCTCCTCGAACTAAGTGTGTGAGAGCTGATTAAATCGGAACAGAAACAGTTTATTATTATTATTATTATTATTATTATTATTATTATTAAAACGTTGCCAATAGTTCGAGTCATGAATTTTGAAGCAATCCCATTTGTTTTATGTTTCATCTTAGGAAGTTGACAGAGTACAAAATGAGTAAGTAACAGAAATAAATAATTTTTCTTGCAAATGAAATGGTGCTTTTTTATATGTAAAGGCATGGAGGCACTCAGCATTATAGTTATCATCACGGGAAATGGACTCGGTGACGTAAATATAAATCCTAGACGAAGCTGTTTGCATTTTTCATTGCACTATTATCAATGGTGATGGTACTAATCCAACTCAAGCAATGGGTAACTAGTTCGGCAGACTAAGCACGTACGTTTACCGTTCAAGAAGGAAAACACTAAATTCAAATCAGACATGGAGAGAGATGGATTCTGCCCGGCCGCTCTAGCAAAAGATATGCTAGAAATAATATCCAAACATGACCAAACAAGTTTACGGAATGAGATAAGTATTAAATGCATAAAAATACTGTTTGAATACTTTTTCCTATTTGTTTAATATAATTTGAATTCAACATTTGAAATAGGTACCCATTAATCAAAATACCCTGATAGACAGAGGTAGAAAGAGAGGGTTTGTGTTTGGTTTAGTTTTATGCCACATGAAACATTGTAGATTATTAATACCAAATCCATTTTTATACATATAAACAGTTCTATTTCAAACTGTTCAGTTTAGCATAAGTACAGTTTTTTGTGTGCACACAGTTCATTGTTAAAACAGTTCTATTTCAAACAATTCAATTTAGCATAAGTACACATTTTAGTTCTATTTGATCTATAGACAGGACCTATCTGATACTACCAATCTGGGCCCGAGTGGACCTGGGAGCGTTGGCAAAGAATGAGTAGTCCGCATCCCCCAAAGCTTCAGCATTACTGGAACCTCACCATCATATTATTTAGAGTCACATACAGGACACTCGTTGTAGGCGTGGGAGTCTTACCCCTATGAAGAGAAGCACTTGGTATATTTTAAAGCCCCAGCCAACTGGGCAAAGAAAGAAAGAAAAACGAAAGAAAGAAAGATGGAGATGTGAATCATGAATATATTGCGATGAGAAGTCAACGAATAAAGAATGAAAAGTGTGAAAATATTTAAAATTGATGCTTGAAAATAGAAGAATGAAAAATATGAAATCCTTACAATAAGATAATGAGAATATTGGAATTAAAAATATAAGAATAATGGAATAAAACTTAAGAAAACATTGGAAAAATATATAAGACTATTGAAATGAGGAGTATGAGAATCTTGGCATGAAAGCAATGAAGTAATGTAACTTTTCAGGGCGAAAATAGTTGTTGTATGAAAATAGTAGCTGGAAATTTATGGGAATATAAGGAAGAATAAGTAAGTTAGCGACCATAGTCGAGGGTGACCCGAAGGCTCCTTTTCGATAGCTACTACACCAAGGTGTAGGGGAGGGCGCTACTCCATTCCCTGGATTGCTCCACTTTACCCTTGAACCGTACCTTATAATGCTGAGTGTTAAGCAAGGTGGTATCAAGTTCCATTTTTAAAGTCTTTGGTATGACTCGACCTGGGATTGAACCCAGGTCTCCCGGGCCATTGGCGAACACTCTAACCGCTGGGCCAAAAAGAGAATAATCAAATGAGGAAGCAGTGTCTCATCAACCGAGGCAGACATCAACACGTGACTAGCAAAGGCATGGACAGCTACAATAGTCTTTCGGTCAAATGGAAGTCAGGCCTGACCGATAAAATGAAACGCAGTTTCTTCCAAGCAGCGATCGTGTCAATACTGCTATATATATTTCCCAACCCCTCCGCTCGGGCAGGATATGACAATTTTTAAGCGGAGTTTAACAGGTTTGAATTCAGAGTTTTCCTTCTCCTAGACTAGTTGCCTCTCCAAGGCTGAAGAACCTAGTCTGCCCTACTATTTACCTATAGCTGGAGGAAGACTAATTGGATTCATACCTTTCCCAAGTGTATTAGTGCTATGTGAAATGCAATCAGTATCGTCCAGGATTTGAACTCGTGTCGCCGTGTCCATTTCCTACGACGATAACCATTACACCACGGGCATACTGCTATATGGATGCACCACTTAGACGCTGACTAAATAGATAGAGAAAAAGCTTGACGGCAATTACACAAGAATGCTACGAGCAATATGGAACAAGTCCTAGAGATAGCACCCAACAAAGTAGCAGCTGTACGGCCAGCAATCACCCATCATGAAAATTATCAAAATTAGACGAACCAGACATGCGGGACACTGCTGGAGAAGTAGGGACGAACTAGTGAGTGATGTACTCCAGTGGACCCGATCAGATGGACGAGCAAAGGAGAGACGTCCAGCTCGAACCTACATACAGCAGCTCTGTTCCGATACGGGAAGTAGCCCTGAGGATCAGCCGAAAGCAAGGGACGATCGGGAGGTATAACGAGAGGTGTTCAGAAATATCTATGCTGATAGTGTGACATGATGATGATGATAAAAAATATTTACGTTACCCACAATAACTCCAAAACATTAAATATCAATGTTTCAATGATAGAACTAATTTTGTTATATTTGGTTCCTTGGTTGTTTTTTTTTTTTTTTTACGACCTATCAAACCTTTTCGGGTTATTAACACCAAATTAATTTATTTTGACAAAAGTTTTTAAAAATTCATTTAAGTATTTGTATAGTTTCTTGTTTACACACGGTTAAATTTCAAAACAGTTCTATTTCAGACATATCTGCTTTTCATTTTGTTTACACTCAGTTAAATGTATAAAAAACAGATATTTTTAAACAATTCAGTTTAGCAAATTACAAAGTTTGAATGCGAGCAATAGATTGGACCCAATCTGGTGCTCCCACTCCGAACCTGAGTGGACCTATGAGCGATCGCAATGAGAGAGTACTCCACATTCCCCAAAGCTCCAAGATTACTGAAGTCTCACCATCAGATTGTTTAGTGACATATCCCGGACACTCGTTGGGAGAGTCTTACTACTCTGTAGAGAGGCAGTCGCTGTGTTCTATAGTCCAAGCCGACTTGGTAATTCATATATTTGAAGAGAAATGGCTTGATCATAAATTCAGAGTTCTTATGAGGATTATTAATAATTATGTTTAGCCACAGAGGATATAAAAGCGTATATAGATTAAATATATTTAAATATTCGGATAAAAAAATTGTAATAACTTTCATTTTCAACGATTTCAAACCCAACAAAAGATAATATTGTTTGGATGGGAGGGTCTTCGGATTGTCCTTACTCAAAAGATTTAACCTCTACATATTTTCATTTGTTTCGATTCCTGGAGACGAAAGTCCTCATAGCCTAATTGCTTAAGTTTTGGACTGTGACATGGTGCTATTATGTTAAATTTCGGATTAATACCCCTGGGAAAGGTATCAACTCCCTTATTATGGGTTAAATAGTACCACTACTATTCTTCTACAAGGGTGGCTTTGGCATTTAATAACCCACGAAGTTTAATATGCCATAAAAACAAAGACAGAAACTCGGACATCTTTAAGTGGCAGAACATTAAGAAACAGAAGTCGAGAACGATTTCATACGAGGATCATTAAATAAGTTTCCAGACTTTTTGCTTATGGGCACTTTTATTGATAGTACACACATGAAACTCTATTCCCCTTCGAAGTAATCTCCTCCGACTGCAATGCACTTGTTGTACCGTTCCAACAACTTCTAGAAGGCACCATGGAAGCCCTGTTGTGGGAGCATTTCAATGACCTTCGTCACAGCCTCTTTCATCTCCTCAATTGTCTCATAACGACAGCCTCTGAGCTTAGGGAATAAGCAAAATTCACAATGAGCAAGGAGGCAGAGGAACTGTTTTGATGCCCATCTTGGTCAAATAGTCTGTGACAAGGATGGAGTTGTGGACTGGTGCATTGTCCTGATGGAAATGCCACTGACCCGATTTGAAGAGTGCTGACCGCTTCCGACGGAATCTCTTCCTGAACTCCCCTAAAACCTCAACATAGTAGCCCTAACCCTAACCCTTTGGCCTATCAACTCTGGTGTATTGACTTCCTTACTCCTCCCACACCTCTCATCATCTCTCACAGACTCCCTGCCTTTCGATTCATACAAGATGGTCGAAAAGCAGTGTGAAGCATTACATACGTTTCTGTGGCATTTTTTTCCAAGTTTAAAACACAATTCTATTGCATATTGTTCTTGTAAAGTGTCCACACGTCCAGATTGCATTTTTGAAAATCACCAGCAGTGACAATCAAGCTTTAGTAGGGTGTATTCCAATTGTTGCTGTAGCTGTTCATTTGAACCTGAAATTATAGAAATTGGTCTGTCGTCTCATAATATGAATAGCAATAATATACTGAATCTTCAAGAGTTTACGACAATTTTAAATGCCTGTACCAAAAAAGTCTGGAAACTTATTGAAGGCACCACATAAACGTTTCTCTTTGAAAAGACTAAATTTCTTTGAATATTGTTTAGAAAATATGTCTTTCCGTTGGATTGAAGTCGTTGAAATTTAAGTTGATTCCATTTTGGATGATATTTTTTGAAAAAATCACTTTTGATTTATTTATCTATTCTTTCTGGTAAAACGTTATTACATTACAAACACACTGATATGTTTTAACATTATTAAAATTCCGATTGTTCTTTGTTTTATGGTAAGAGATTATTTAATCATGTTAATATTATTTTCTGACAGTTATTGTTTGCAACTATTCTGGGTTGGGCTCTTTCTGCCATTCTGACGGCATCATCCATCCTCTCAGATAATCCTCAAAACAAAGAATATTTGGCACGAACAGACTCCAAATCGTACGTCATTTCTTCGGCGCAATGGATCTTCTTCCCATATCCGGGTAAGACATGTTGAAAATACTTCCTTAATTTGCGGAACTCACACTAATCAATATCATTAGTCGATATAATTTTCTTTTCAAAAAACCTTCCTTATAAACACTCTTGAGTTATTTAAAAAATATAAAACTTGACTATTGTCTATTGTTTATTTTTCTGGGCATATTTTACTGTCATAAATTCAGTGAATATACCTCTGTTATCATGTATGCATGAAGGAGGTCTGAAAAGGTTTAGTCGTGATTTATCCAATATATATATATATATATATATATATATATATATATATATATATATATATTGGATGAATAGATATATATATATATATATGAATAAACCTACACAAACACACACGGAAACACACACACACATACATATATATATATGTATATATTTATATATATATATATATGAATGTATGTGTGTGTATTCATATATATATATATATATATATATATATATATATATGAGTGTGTGTGTGTGTGTGTGTGTGTGTGTGTGTGTGTGTGTGTGTGTGTGTGTGTGAGTTTTCATATATATATTTATATATATATATATATGCATGTATATAATTATTTCATGCACTAAGTTCATATTACGACTACAAAATGAAGTCTAGTTTTATAATTTAAGGCCATAAAGAATACTTTTAACTAAGTGAGCTTTATTAATAGTCATTAAAAGTGTAAATTTAAATAGGTCATCACAGTGAATTCGTTCTTATTATTAGGCCGAGGACAATATCATAGTTGAATATGGGCACAGTTCTTAACTTGTTGGAAATCGAAAAAGATTTGCAAAGAAAAGAAAGATGCATATTTTAATCCGGAGATTGGGAGGTACATAGAATCTCCAGACCAATTTTTTCCTTTACCTTTTCTTTTTTTTTTCTTTTATTCATTTATTTATTCATTTTTTTGCAACTGGCTCAAAAATGAGAACACAATTGACAGGCACTGATATATACTACTACTGGAAACCAGTCAGAGAGTTGAAAAATACATTCTAATTCTTAGCGAAGCAGAAAAATTGTTTCGATATTTTGGTCTTTGGCGGAGTGCATATATACAACATTCTAATTCTAGGCAGAAGAACTGATCAGTAAATAATTAATGTCATTATACATTTATCTTTTTATTCATTTATCTATTCTAGCTGCTTTAGTTAATTCAGAATATCTGGATACGCATGCGCGTACATGATGCCTTTAATATATCACGCTTCAAAGTTCTTTTTAGTCAGTTTTACAATATCACTCTATAGATTCTTTCTTGATACAATTACACATACACATGTTGATTTTACTGATTTTATTTTATTTTCTATGTAGGTTGCTTTGGCTTCTCCCTATCCTTATCAGTCAGTACCATAATAAGTTTCATTGTCGCCATGATTTCATCCGTCATTGATTCCATTGCCGATTATCACGCATGCGCAAAAATATCGTACGTTCCTTCACCACCGAAACACGCCGTGAATCGGGGCATTCTTGTCGAAGGGATTGCGAGTTTTATTGCTGGAACGATTGGAATTGGTCATGGCACATCAACCTACGGAGGAAACATTGGTGCACTTGGTATTACACGGGTAAGAAGATTATTTTTCCTAATATTTATATTAGTAGCTAGGAAAATTCATTGACTATAGGCTAAATAAGTGCGCAGTTTCGAACTACAATGATACTGTAAGATAAAACGTTATCCCTTTTTATTTTAAGATTTAGTGAAACACATGTCAAAAAAATAAAAATAAATTAGATAAAACGATGTGGTTAGTCCCATAATTCTATTTGATTGTACAGGCACGATTCAAGATTTTTTTTTCGACAGGAAAAGCCTTAGGAGGCCTATCCCTCCAGGTTAACACCTGAGTTGAATTCAGAGATTTTTTTTCTCTATGCAAAGGTTAAAGAGCTGTGTCTGTCCTGGTATTTAAACATAATTGGAGGGAAAATAGTTGGATTCATGCCTTTCCTCAAGATATCAGTGCTATATGAAATGCAAACTGTATCTTTCATGATTTGTACTCAAGTAGCCAATTCAGTTTCTTACGATGATAAATGCTTTGCTATGAGCACCTTTCAAAACCTTACATTTTAAAATTACTAAACAATATAACTTTACTATTTAAAAAAAATGTAATGGAAAAGAAATTCCTTTATTGGGAAATAAGTAGCCGATTTCGTTAGTAAATATATATTAAGAAAAATTAAGTTAATCTTTCGGTGTGTTTTTCGATTTACAACTTGGCTTTACTGGTTCGTGAGGAGGTTAAAGTTGATCACTACACTCGCAGATGGAAAATAATAGGAAAAGTCATCAACAAAATGAACGTTTATAAATAAATAACAATAAAAACAGGTTGATAAAATTATATTGAAAATGATAAGCAAAATATAATTATTCCCTTTCAGTGGTACTCGTTCAATGACTTATTTTCTTTTCTTTTTTTATCTTAAGTGATTTTTAAGGAAAAAATACACATGAGCAAAAAATCGGTAGTTGTTTTATGTTATAAAATATACTTTTTCAATAAATAAAAGGGAATTTTGAAAACGATGTTGGCAAAAGGAAGCACTGTTTACAATTGCGCATTTTTCAAGAACATTAATCCTTATGAGTCCTTTCATGTCTCCAAAAGACTGTTGTTATATAGTCACATATGTAGATTCACATCTACATACATGCACATATATATGTAGAATAATTCACAGCGACACAACGATAAAGACGCAAGAGGGAAAACACAAGAAGGGAGACACAAGAAGACTTCTTTAGAAAAATATTCACCTCTCAGTTTATTGCAAGAGTTCGAAAGGGTTGTTCAAGGTTTGCATGTGAGAGGGTGCTGAAGACCGAACAATAAACTTCATATTTTGACCCCACTGTTATGACCGTCACGTTGTGTCTTTCTTGTTCTCTTAGATGCTCAACCAGAGGTCTTTAGGGTCCACCGCTGGATGCTGGCTTTCTTTACTGCATCTTAGCATCTTCTCTGGACCCCAGCTCATCAGGGCTTCAAGCCCCATCGGCCTGGTGTGGCCTTCCTTACCACATCTCGTCTCTAACTCTCTGGAAGTCTATTGCTTTGGTACCCAACTTAACTCAATTATATAATAATTCAACGCCCACACGATCGCCCACTGGATCTTTGAAATCGAATGTTTAATCGTCATCAAGCGGAAATAACTGTCATGCAGTTCAGAGGTTACTCTCTTCCGGTGCATCACTGTAGTGGAACAATGGGACCTTCACCTTATCCCATATCATAAGCCTTAATCTGCCCACGCGATCTCTTTTGATTACTGGCCATTGGAATGTGTCACTTCCTTCCGGTGTATCACCTTGGAATAGCATTTTTGGGCCGGGGCGAGGGTCAAAATATAACATTGTCAGCATGACCTTCTTTACTGACTGCAGAGGCCAGAACTTTTTATTTACTGGAGAGTTTCGACTCCATCGATTTTCTTTTTGACTTAGGCTCAATGTTGCAAATCTATGCTTAACCCATTTGTAAATATCTATTTTTTACTCAATCATACTTCTTCGAAAACATCATACATTCTTGAGTAAATTTTACATGCTTTTCTGTTTACTGCCACCAGAAATTTGGTGACTGACATCTGTTGGAACCTGCAGTGCTCAGGTTTTATTTACTGCCGTTTTGAATGGCCTTAAAACAAATATCTTTGTAGCATCAAAATACGTTTTGCAATGAACCAATTTCAGGCAATACAGAGTTTATACTTATTGGAAAAAACCCGAAAATCTATTTTTTCCCCCAATATTCCCCATATGTATTGAATAACCCTCGTAGCAGGCTACTCAGAAAACTTTTTGAACCGAGAATAAGCAGTGGATTTTGCAACATGTTGAACCATGTGTCAAAGAAACAAACAGATACACCAAGAAGTTAATGAAAAACCATTAACTAAAAATAAAGCTTATTTCCAGTCGTATATCAAAATAGATACAAGTTGAAAGAATCTCTGAAAAATACATGTAGATATTTAATATCTGATTAATAATATCCCAATATCTATTTATTAATATCCCAATGTGGATATAATGATATCCCAAAATGGATTTTTTAAAAGTATATTTAGCTCAGAATTGACACTGATATCGCACATCATGTATAAGCATATTTTGGTCTACTGCACATTGTAGCGTTCAAGTGGACTTTTGAACCTAAAAAAATCTCTTCAAATCAAGGGGTCGACTCAAAAGACAGGGCTAAATTCCAAACTCTTCCCTAGTGGGACCAACCAGTGGAAATGTAATCCTAAAATACCCTACGTACCAGCAAACTGACACAAACATTTCAAACTTAAACTCGTGCTTACTGAAAACATTTAACAAATTAACATAGAGATTGCCATAAAATAATAAAATTGTGATAAAAATTAAGTATTATATTAAAGGGATATCACATCCAATTTCTAACAAATGACTGTTAGCACAAACCGGAACGTTACAACTTTCAGGCAGTCAGTCAGCCAACTAGAGTATTTTTTATCTGCACAATTTTATGATAGGACGATAGATTATAAATAGCTCTTTGTGTAAGATTTGCTTGTTTCATATTTGGATGATGTAATTCTAATTCCAGAGAAAAATCACGTACAAAATACACTACTCGTGTAATGACTGTTTAATGAATCATTTAGGCAGTTTATTGAATATAAAAACATTTGCTTTATTGTCATACATATATGGTATAAGATTTAAAAAAAAAAGGTTGCTTGAAGGTTATTTTATCAACGATTAAAACTTTTATTTTAAGTTGTAGCACTGGACATTTTAAGATATTGAATCATACTCATAAAATCATACGCCAATAGATTTATTATATACAATTGCAACAGTTTATCATTGGCTTTCTTACTTTTGACCATCCGAGTAAGTTTTGTCTTACCAGAAACCGAGTGTATGTTAAGGGGTTGATCTATACACCAATGAGGTTTAAACCACAATTTTTACCCTAATCCCTCAAGCTATGATTTGGTTTGGTTTAGTTTTATGACTTATCAACCATTGTAAGTCATTTAATGCCAATGGCTGCACTACATGGACGCTAACAAAACGGCTGGAGAAGAAGCTAGACGGCAATTACACCAGAATGCTACGTGCAATCTTAAACAAGTCATGGTGGCAGCACCCCACAAGACACCAGCTGTACGGCCACCTGCCCCCTATCACGAAAACTATTCAAGTTAGACGAACCAGACATGCAGGACACTGTTGGAGAAGCAGGGACGAACTCATAAGTGATGTACTCTTATGGACCCCCACACATGGCCGTGCAAAAGCAGGACGACCAGCACGAACATACATTCAGCAGCTATGTGAGGATACGGGATGCAGTCCTGAAGACCTACATAGGGCGATGAACGATAGGGAGGAGTGGCGAGAGAGGGTCAGGGATATCCGTGCTACCAGCGCGAGATGATGATGATGATGATGATGATATATATATATAATTTTGTCTACACATTTTACTGATCACATTTCTAAACGAGACTAAGCTCATTCTTTGCACAGTTAAATGGTCTCAAGTATAGCTATGTATCACTAATAATTCAACTAAACCTCAGGTATTTGTTTACACGCAGTTGAATGATCAAAAAGTTCTATTTCTAAAACTTCAGTTTAGCAGGTCATTTGTTTATACACAGTTTGAATGTCAAACATTTCTATTTGACCCATAAATAGAACCATATCAGGTGCTTCTACTCTGGACCGGGGCGGAGCAGGGATCGATGGCAATGAAGGGATACTCAGCATTCCCCAAAACTCCAGGATTGGAGCGTTATAGTCAGATTGTTTAGTGTCATATCAGCAACACTCGTTGCGGGGCAACTAACCCTCTGCATCGCTGCAGAGGGGTAGTTCTAAAACCCCAGCCAAGTGGGCTCGAGCTATGTTTTAAATAGTATCACTGCTGTTCTTCGACAAGAATGGGTCTAGCATTAAATAATCTATAAAGTTTGACAAAACATTGAACAAAGAAACCAACCATAATTTTGTGCTAAAAAACTTATGGTCAATCTATATGCGAGATTGTGATGTAAACAGTAATTTTTGGTACGAAAATATAGCGCCAGCTCGTGCCATAATCCCATACATATGCGCATTTTCCGTGTACTGACGCAGCCAACACAACTAAATCGGCAAAACAGAAGACAACTGACAATATATCATACATAATATATTATAGGCTTGTGTGAGTGCGTGCATGTACGTGGGTGAGTTAACGTGTGTATTTTTACTAACTATAAAAAATAACAGACGATAAATTCAAGAGTTTATCAAAAATAACGTAAAATGTTTCGGACAGGAATTTTTACACAATTACTTATAATAGAAAATGTAGCAACACTCATGGAAATGAGAAAAAGAGTCCATCTTTTAAAGTCTTTATTCGTGGGGATAAGTATTACATACACTTGCCTGCTCATTTATACTCTGCTAAATTTGTGAGGAGAAACATAAAACAAATGAACTCCCGCCTAATTCATGACTTGAAATAATGTAATGAGGGGTGCATAGTATAATGACTTGGGTGTTGGTCTGCAGCCTCGAAGTAAGCGAGTTCGAACTATATTCGCACTATTATGCTTATTTACGGACTACTACCTTCGGGTACAGGTATTAACCCTATAATCCCCTCAGCTTCAGATTAAATAGCATTACTGCTGTAATTCCAGAAGCATGTCTTTGGACTTAAGTATCCCATGAATCATTTAACTTTTAACAAATTATCTCAAATCTTTACAGCATATTTAGAAACAACTTAAAATTCTATATTCTAGATGTAAGTATGTAAAGTTGGTGACCGCAGTCGAGAGCAACCTGAAGGCTCCCTTATCAATAGATACTACATCGAGGTGTAGGGGAGGGCATTACTCCTTTCTCTAGATTGCTCCACTTTACTCTTGATCCAAACCTTATAATGCAGAGTGTTAAGCAAGGAGGCATCAAGTACCATTTTTTGACTCGACCTGCGATTGAACCCCTGACTCCCGGGTTATTGGTGAACACTCTACTCGCTATGCCAATGGACCGGTTAGGCTTGGCCTAAAAATATGTCATCAACTTGACGTAAAGTTAGGCGGATTTCGATCCCTGTTTGGAGCGTTTCGCGTGTCTAGCCACACTGAAGAGTTGTGATACAACACACAATCAGTCAGAACGAAATGACTGAATAAATAAACCCTAAAAAAGTACAACTCTCCTCGTGGACCAACTTATTTTAGATGTAAATACCTTTTCCAGAGAGTGGTATTTTTATTCATAAAAAACGTAAAACATTACACGAAGAACTTAGAGTTGTTCAAATTTGAGACCCTTTGAACGATAATTATCAATTTATTAGATTACAAAATGATTATTTTTTCTGAAAACCCAGCATAATATTTGTATTAATATATAATTTTCTAAGGCTTAGACATTATGTCAGAGAACGATCTCAGAACAATCGTTCTGAATATATCGGAAATTATTCAGGTTAGATGAATAGAGAAAAGCTTAATAAAAATAAATGACGTTTGGAAACTTTTATTGGATCAGTTTTTCAAGAGCTAGCCTAGAAAATCAGAATTAGATTTGTAAGACGATGGCCCATATGAAAAATTCAAATTTTGACAAATAATAATGCGTCACTGTCATTTCGAACCTATGCATATCTAACAGCCTCACGCAAACACGAAAAAGAAGGCAAGGGCTTCTAAGGGTTTATAAACAAATATCGCTTGCAGCTTCACAGAGGCACCCACCAGCCATGTCTCTCACCGACCCGAACCAACGTCTAAACTAAGTTTTCTCTTCGGGTTTTCTATTTCAACTCTCTTCAACGGCTGTTTCCCTAATTTAAAAACTGTATTTTCTTGTACAATATCTTAATTATCCCATTCAGCTAATGTTATAAAGACACATGTCTTAAACCTATCGATTTGACGTTGTCTTCTTGAATATTGCATCATAAAATCATGTAATTGTATTTCTTACCCAGATGACAAAAGTTGATTTGTTTATGTTCGATATTCTGTCTAAAACTATTTTGACATGGCTCATCCAGCACACATGCAAGTCTATGACCTTTTACGACTAACTTCACATACACTCAAAGATTTGTAACCAGTCCAATTCCTCACTTAACTAAATGTAATGGTTATCGTCGTAGGAAATGAACACGGCGACACGAGTTCAAATCCTGGACGAGACTGATTGCATTTAACATAGCACTAATACCCTTGGGAAAGGTATGAATTCAATTATCCTCCCTTCAACTATGGGTAAATAGGAGGGCAGACTAGGTTCTTCAGCCTTGGTGAGGCAACTAGTCTAGGAGAACGAAAACTCTGAATTCAAACCTGTTAAACACCGCTTAAAAATTGACCTTGTGTCATATCCTGCCCGAGCGGAGGGGTTGGGTAAATATGATAATCAATTATCAATAAAATAATTGGTATAATAAATTACCACCCTCAATATTATACACAAAGTTATTGACTTTTTATTACCTTGTTTCAAACGTGTAGAAACTATTTCGATCTGTTGATTTATTTTTATAATTGTTACTAACGATTTAATTTTAAGAAAATAAAAAGATTGATAAATAGAACTTAATATTACTCCTCCCACACCTCTCATCATCCCTCTCAGACTCCCTGCCTTCCTTGAATATCTTATGACACACAAAGACTGATGCTCGATTTATGCAAGATGCTCCAAAGGCAGTGTGAAGCATTCCATACGTTTCTGTGGTATTTTTTTCAAGATTAAAACAGAATTTTATTGCATATCATTCTTGTAACGTTTCCTCACGTCCAGATTGCATTTTTGAAATTAACCAGCTGTGACAATCAGGTTTTAGTAGGGTGTATTCCAATTGTTGCTGTAGCTCTTCATTTGAACCTGAAATCATACAAATTGGTCAGTCATCTCATAAGATGTATAGCAATAACATACTGAATTTTCAAGAGTCTAAACCAATTTTAAATGCCTGTACAAAAAAGTCCAGAAACTTATTGAAGGTTCGCGTATTTTTATACTTTTTTCTAACCATTTAATTTTTAGAATATAAAAACATTGATAAATAGATATTAATATTTACCTGATTAATACATGATGAACCGTTAGAGTAATATAAAAATAAACTTGTGTCAAATGTAAGACATTTGATACAGTCATGTAGTTCTATAGCGCATAATCTAACAACAACCTAACGTCAAGCAACGTATAAATATTTCTAAAAATACGAGGATCATTAAATAAGTTTCCAGATTTTTTTCGTATGGGCACTTTTATTGATATTACACGCATGAAAATCAAGTTCCCCTTCGAAGTAAACTCCTCTGGCTGCAATGGACTTGTTGTACCATTCCAACAACTTCTGGAAGGACCCATGGAAGTCCTCTTGTGTGAGCGTCTCAATGACCTTAGTCATAGCCTCTTCCATCTCCTCAAATGTCTCATAACGACAGTCTCTGAGCTTAGGGAATTGCCAAAAGTCACAGGGAGCAAGTTCTGAACTAGAGGGAGGCTGAGGAACTGTCTCGATGCCCATCTTGGTCAAATAGTCTGTGACAAGGATGGAAATTCCACTGATCCGATTTGAAGAGTGCTGGCCTCTTCCCTAGGAATCTCTTCCTGAACTCCCTTAAAACCTCAACATAATAACCCTAACCGTTTGGCCAATCAACTTTGGTGTATTGACTTTCTTACTCCTCCCACACCTCTCATCATCCCTCACAGACTCCCTGCCTTCCTTGAATCTCTTATGACACACAAAAACTGATGCTCGATTTATGCAAGATGCTTCAAAGGCAGTGTGAAGCATTCCATACGTTTCTGTGGTATTTTTTCCAAGATTAAAACAGAATTTTATTGCATATCATTCTCCTAAAATTTCCTCACGTCCAGATCGCATTTTTGAAATTCACCAGCTGTGACAATCAGGTTTTAGTAGGGTGTATTCCAATTGTTGCTGTAGCTCTTCATTTGAACCTGAAATCAAAAGAATTGGTCAGTCATCTCATAGGATGTATATCAATAACATACTGAATTTTCAAGTCTCTAAGCCAATTTTAAATGCCTGTACAAAAAAAGTCTGGAAACGTCTTTAAGGCACTCATATTTTTATACTTTTTTCTAACCATTTAATTTTTAGAATATAAAAACATTGATAAAGACATCTAAATATTTACCTGATTAATTCATGGTGAACCGTTACAGAAAGATAAAAATAAACTTATGTCAAATGTAAGACATTTGATATAGTCATGTAGTTTCATATCCAATAATCTAACAACAGCCTAACGTCAAGCAACGTATAAATATTTTTAAAAATATTTTCGACAATTATTGTAGGGATGTCGATCAACTAGATGACTCTCTGTAAGTGATTGGGTATTTTTAATTGTCAAGCAACATGGTTCCAACAAAAGAAAAGTCAACTAAAAATACACAATCGTAAAACTAAGGCTATCCATACTGGAATATGGCAAAAGACTTCGGTTGTTACCAGTCAGCGGTTTGTAAAAGTAGGGGCAAATATGAATTAAACGAGCTGGTTAAAACAGGAAAACAAACATGGGTAGACAACGAAAAACGTGAAAGAGTCATGATAGAACATTCAATGCAGTTTGCCTTGAAAATAGAAAATGTACAACAAAATAGATGGGTCGAATCAAGAGTTACTGTTCGGAAAAGAGCTATTTGAAAACGACTGAATAAAATAGGATTTACTTAGGGGAAAAAGCAAACAAAAAACAGTTCTAACACAAAAACAGAAGAAAATGAGGTTAAAGCAGACTAAAGAGGAAATATCATGGCATGTCACAATTGGAAGAAGGTAATATTCAGAAATGAATCAAGAATCAATATTTGTGAAGGTGATGATGCTGGAAGTTTCGTCAAATATCACTCAAATGAAATTTTCAAAGATGACTTCCTGAAGAAAAGAAATAAATTTACCAAGAAATTCACGACATGAGGTTTCATGTCATAAGAAAAGATTACTTGAGAAGGTAATCATAATATGCATATGAGTACATTGAAATTATTCTTCTCATTCCCTCAACAAAAAATTGACTTTGTTATGATGACGTCACTTTTCAAGACAATAATGTCTTTTGTCGCAAAGTATAGGGTATGACAGTATGAGGTATTCACTATGGCTAAAAACTTATAGAGAGCAAGATGCGTTTTTTTTTATCAAAAAAATGTAATTTTCCGTTTATAAAGATATAAAATAGTTTCATTTACGTTGAAAAAAATTCAAAGGTCAATTCAAAAGGTCAGTGAGGAACTTGTACTAACCGAACTTTCAAATTGTCAAGACAAATAATCAGCTGGCTTTTCAAGATACTGAAGTTTGTTGGTTCATTGACCTATTTAACATTAAGATATCCCGAATAAACTCTTGCTTAC
>OY757911.1:104811009-104933379 GCA_963585895.1 Sepioteuthis lessoniana
TAACGAAGGCATGGACAGCTATCGATAAGCAATCGATCATAGGGAAATCAAACCTGACCGATAAAATGAAACGCAGTTTCTTCCAAGCAGCGGTCGTATCGATACTGCTGTATAGATGCACCACTTGGACGCTAACAAAACGGATAGAGAAGAAGCTAGACGGCAACTACACAAGAATGTTGCGAGCAATATTGAACAAGTCCTAGCGGCAACACCCCACAAAGCACCAATTATACGGCCACCAGCCTCTCATCACGAAAACTATCCAAGTTAGACGAACTAGGCACGTAGGACACTGCTGGTGGAGCAGGGACGAGCTCATAAGTGATGTACTCCTATGGACCCCCGCATATGGCAGAGCAAAAGCAGGACGACCAGCACGAACATACATTCAGCAGCTATGTGAGGATACGGGATGTAGCCCTGAAGACCTGCCAGAGGCGATAAACAATAGGGAAAAGTGGCGAGAGAAGGTCTGGGATATCCGTGCTAGTGGCACGATATGATGATGATGATGACTTAGGTAGCAAAGTATGTACTGTTAAAGACAGCGTAGTATTTTCTTTTAGTAACTTTAAACAGAAACTTTCCAAATAAACATAGAAAACACAACACAGAAACAATATAACACAATTCATATTTATATTAATATTCCTGATAGATAGATAGATAGATTATCGCTCATAAATCAGTACTCTATACAATTTTTTTAAACTTAAAAGTTAGTTTTCTTCTAAACAGAAGGTTATTGTATTTTATCATTTTTTGTAGAATATTATGCAATCAAAACGGATATTTTTAGGTATTATTCCTGACCAAAATTTATTGCATGAAACTTCAATAACCAAAAATATGAATATGTTTTAGTTCTGAAGTACGTACACTCCGACGCAAAATTCGTTATTGTAAGTATATTTTTCAACCAAATGGATCTTTGTTCTTTGTTAAATAGTTTCAATGCTGTATAGTTTGACGTTGAATAATAATAATAATAATAATAATAATAATAATGATAATAATGATAGATAGATAGATAGATAGATAGATAAAGAAGAGTTTTCCATACATACATACATACATACATAGCTAGATAGATAAAGAAGAGTTTGAGATAGATAGATAGATAGATAGATAGATAGATAGATAGATAATTCCAGATTTATATATAAGAAGGTAAAACTTTCATAAGAAAATGCTTGTATCTTTGTATTTGTCGCAATAGCTTTCATATTCGTAGACAGTGATTTACACTGAAAATAAATAGTTTAAAACAAAACAACATTAAAATGGTGGGGAAAGCATTCAGAGAGTCCATTTTGTAATCAAGCAAAAGTTTTATGTGTTTTCTTTATGTGACGAAGAAGATATTTATTTTAGAAAGATATAACTCATTCCAAAATTACTAGACTGACAGCAAATATGAACGAATGTTTCACTCAGATTTGAAATCGAACTGGTTCAGGTCCTTTTATTTTATTTATATCTATACCAAAATGGCGAGGACTGTGTTTGTGTATGTGTGTGAGTATGATCTACGTGTGTGTACGTGTATTTGTGTATGATGATAATCCCAACCAACCAATCAGAAAATTAAACGTCATTAATTTTATTTCATTATCTTTTCGCTTTAACATCAATTATGCAATGTTGTCATCGAAGAGCGTTCCATATTCTCAGACAGAAAAGATACATTCGGTCCAAAAAAAGAGTCAAGAAGACATTGCTATGATGGGCAAAAAAAAAAATGCCTGTACTTTCATAAATAGTAATATTGATATAGGTCAGATTGTTTATTTATTTTTCTCATGGCCAGCTATATGTTGGATTTTCACCTATAAGAAAAGGAAAGAGATTAAAAATTTGGAAAAAAATATTGGAAATAAATCAGAATGTTTATTTGCTTTAATAATTTTCTGGTGTGCATTTATGACACATGCCTTGTAAGCTTACAAAAATATATGACATGTGATCCAAAAGTATCGTGACTAAAGTCTTTTTTTTAATCTAAAAGTCTTGTACACAGATGAATAACTTTGAATGATAATATCTACACGTATAAACTGCTCTATAGACGATTCGGTCCCAATTCACGATAATGTTTTTCTATAGTGTCGATATTTTTCAAAAAAATGTTCTCGGCAAAACAAAGCGCTGCACCCTCCATCGATAAATTAATGGATATAAATAGACTGAAATAGTCAGGTGTGAACATAATGAGATAGATAGATAGATAGATAGATTGATCCATCAAGTCCATACTCACTATACCTTGATCTGCACGATTTTTCCTTGTTTTCTGGGCCGAAAATTCATCTCAGCACTCAGAACTGAGGTTGTAATGAAATGGATGTCACCGTAAGAAATGGACACATTAACGCGTTCAAAACCTAAACGAGGCTGTTTGCATTTCACATAGTGCTAAAAACTTTGAGAATGGTATAAATACAACTATTCTCCGTCTAGCTATGGATAGATAGTAAAGCAGATTGTCCTCTTTAACCGTTCTAGGAAAAGCAAGACTCTAAATTTTATCCCCTTAAACTCTGCTTAAATAAACTGACCTTGGAACGCGTCCTGTTGGAGGTGGAGATGTTGGTAAATATATACTTCTCACCTGGCTGAATATTTGTCGTGTACAACATTAAAAGAAGTAATCGGGACAAAGTTCAGATCATATCAAAGAAGGGGTTTCAGAAGGTATTTGAACTGGTTTAAACGAGATCCTCTTCGCACTACATATTACAGGTACTCGTATGTTCGTGGGTAACACTGCAATCAAAGTGATTTTGGAAGCTGATAGCTCAGAAGCACACAAATCAAGAATCATCAAACGGATGACACAGAGATAAAGAAGAAATATATTCTTGGGATTACAAAATTCACAATGTTTATGCTGAAAATTTCACATTTTTGGTACACCTGGATAGTATTGCCAATAATTAAGTACAGGGGTTAAATGTTGCAATATATATATATATATATATATATATATATATATATATATATATATATATATTGGCAGCATTTCATCATTAATACAAATTTCGTTGAATATAATAGACATTTTCTGTCTACATATTTTCTTGTTGATACCTTCATATTGCCTCCCGTAATGATGGCCCAAAGTCGGGTAGAAAGTACTTGGGAAATAAACAATTATGGGATATATATCAATCAATTCCTGCCGAATGAAATAAAATCAATACGGCAATATGAAAGGATCAACAAGAAAATATGTAGACAGAAAATATCTATTATATTCAACGAAATTTATATATATATATATATATATATATATTACAAAACTGACATCATTTTCCCACATACGCTTTCTCCTCTCTCTCACACACACACACACACACACACACACATTCTTTCTCTCTCTCTCTCTCGATATATATATATATATATATATATATATATATATATATATATATATATATATTAGAATAAAGACATTGTTTGAAAATGTTTGTTAAATCAGAAAATGCTCAAATACTGAGCAGCAGAGCAGTATGAAGCCTAAAAGAAATTAAAATCTCCCATTTAATTATAGCAGTCTCATGTATCGACTAGAATACAATCGTCTTCTAAAACTTTGGAATAAATTGATGATGACATGAATTATAAATACTAAGAATTCCCGGCACAATACAATTACTGCATTGCGCAGGAGCGGAAGTGAAGAGGAATAGGAAGATGGAAAAAGAAAATGGTTTTGTTTAGTTTTGTTTTATATTTCTTCTTCCTTTCCTCCTCTCACTTCCGCTTTTCACCGTGCAGTTTTTTTTATTGCATTACACACACACACACACACACACACACACACACACACACATATATATATATATATATATATATATATAAATCGTTAAAATGCATTGCGACGAATGACAGAATCAGTTCAAGTAACAGCTATATAAGTTTATGAATACCTATCTACGAAAACTTTTATTTAATACTAATATAAGAAAACGTTTGTTAGTCTTAACGAAGTATTATTTCTAACTCATTAACTTTCATATTATGCACTATGTTTTAATTAAGTTTGCCTTTTGCTCCAAAATGACAAATAAAAAGAAAAAATATAAAGAAGGAGACAATGTTGCTCCAAATATTCGATGGCATTTGACTTTTTGAAATTCTACATTTGGATCAACAATGAACAACAAAGGTCAGCTGAAAAGTTCATTAACTGACCAAGATAATCACATAAAATATGATCAAATGATACATATTTTTCAATAGTCATAATTGCGACCCATTTACTTCTTCTCGAACAAAAAAGGTTGGCTAAAAAGTGCTAAGACTGACCAAGATAATCACATGGAATAGGATGAAATAAGATATATATTTTCGAACATAGTCATCATTGCGATCCACTTACTTCTTGAACAACAAAGGTTGGCTAAAAAGTTCGTTGTCTGACCAGGATAATTTCATGGAATATAATTAGATAAAATATAATTTTCAACATAGACACCTACTTCTTCCATCGCAGTAGCAGTACTTGGAATCAATTACTTAAAACATCAGCAGCAGCAAATATGACCGCATCATATATACTTTACTGTCAATGAAAATTTCAATCCCCCATGTATGTCTTGCCCAGTTGGCTGGGGCTGCTGAATACTCTGCCTGCATCTCTGCAAAGAGGTAGACTCCCCCATCCCATTAGAGTGTCCTGGATCTGATACTAAATAATCTGACTGTGAGTCAATAAACCTTTCAGCCGACTTTGTTGTTCAAGAAGAAAGGGGATCGCAATTAGGACTATATTGAAAAATATATCATATTTGATGGCATTGCACCTGATAGGGTCCTCTATATCGGTCAAATAGAACTAAACTGTGTACTTATGCTAAACTAAATTGTTTGAAATAGAACTGTTTTGACATTTAAACTGCGTACTTTTGCTGAACTGAATTATGTAAAATAGATCTGTTTTTGACATTGAAACTATATTATGCTAAATTGAATTGATAGAAAAAGAACTATTTTGACATTGAAACTGGGTTCTTATGCTAAACTGAATTGCTGGAAATGGAACTATTTTTTTTTACAGTGAAATTGGGAACTTATGCTAAACTGAATTATTTGAAATAGAACTTTTTTGACATTTAACTGTGTGTAAACAAAAATATACGAAACTGAATTGTTTAAATAAACTTTATATATATGTGTGTGTGTGTGTGTGTGTGTGTGGATTTGGCGTTAATAATCAACAGTGATTGATTTGCCATGAAACCAAACCAAAATACCAAAAAACATATATATCACTGATGAGATATACGAAAAATATAGGTTATATTCTATATCACAAATAGTCTAGCGAATAAAACAGATTTTAAAGATATTACAGCATGATAGCAATTCATTGAAATTCTCTAGATGCGTCATCAGTATAACGATTATTGTCGCCGGAAATGGAATCATTGATCTGGGTTCAAATCCTAAACGAGGCTTTTCACTTTTCACTTCATTATATAGAGCTTAAGGAAGGCATAAATCCATCCGTTCTCCCTCTCGTTATGGTTAAATATATATACACGCATTAAAAATCGTAGTCACATTTGCGAAAACCAGAATCTATCTGGGATTTTTAAGTTGTTGCAGTTAATAACGGTGATGGCCAATAATCGAGCCGGTAATAAGTCATTATCCAGAATAGTCAATATATATAGGCGGGATGATCCAGAGGGATGAATTCTGCTTAGAAAATGACCTAGAATCAAATACTTCCTATGATGGAGTAGTTGAGTGAGTACACATATTTCCAGAAGCCGAGGTGATGGTGAAACCTCTCAGTACAACATTATTGTAATAGATTGAAAACTTAGGATATCGAATGACAAACAGGGGAATAAATCTGAAAATAGCATAAATTTCAATCCACGTAACTCCAGACACGATTTTTCAAGGCTCCGTTGAGTAATAAAAACAACTTTTTCGTATATCTGTTCCAAATCTAAATAGACATCAATCATTCTAAGTTGTTATCTAAATGATTTAACAAGTTCTGAATTGCAAAATCTTTGGGCGAAAGATTGGTAAAACACCTTTTCAAATTTATTGGCATCATTATTTGTGTTGTCACATCGACATTATCATGATTATCAACCTCTTCAGCATCCTTACTATTATCAAATGTATCTATTTCTTTATCAATCCTTTAACTGCATTGTATTTTGTTGTCTCAACACAAACGTTTACCACCTCTACAGCACCAATCTTTTTCTGGTAATTATTTGCACGTAGCATTTCACTCTCGATGTATTTATTACGCATTTTGCAAGGAATCAAATAGAAAGGAATATTGTCTAATTTTCAGCACTTTTTTCAATATTTCTTTCGATTTCGACAAATTCTTTTTCGCGATAATTTCAGGTTTTTTTTTTTTTCTGGTTATCACGAATTCTTTATTTCTATCAGTCATTCACAAGCATCTGAGTAATTAGCGTTAAAAACGTATCTTTCGTCTTTTGCTAAATTTTTCATTCTTTTATCTACCGATACTGACTCAACTTTTGGGGAGGCGCCTTTAGTTTAACGAGTATTATCGTAACAAATGGACAAGGTGACCCAAGTTCAAATACTGGATGAAACTTCTTATGTTTCATTTTGCGCTAATGGTCTCATGAGAGGCATGAATCCATCTCATCTACTCCTCCAAGTAATAAATAAATATTTTATCAGACTGGGTTATTTAGCCTTGGCTCGACAACCAGTATAAGAGAAGGAAAACTCTGAATTCAAACCAGCTTTAATTCGGTTAGAAACAGACTTATTTTCACATTCTGCTTGTGATGGAGGAGTTGGATAAATACGTAATTACTCAACTATACACTCGCTTTTAGATTCATTCTGTATTTTATAAAACTACATTAACGCAATGACCTTTGTGACAGTTTCTTTACTTCGTCTACGTTAACTGAATTTCTACTCGTTAGAGTACCAACCTGTGGCTCGTTGAGTCTCATCGGCTAAACGCCCACCCCAAAGTTGTATTTGATTTTTGGTCGAAACCCCAGAAGAAACAGTCAGGTTCGAAAAGTCCCAAAAGAAAAACCGAAGCTGAAAACAGAATCTTATGGCTGTCTTTATTGATAACTCTTACAGACTCGAGGTAGAATAACATTCACGAACGTCAAATGCTTCCAAGGACTTTGACGGGCGGAAAGAAGCAATTCTAGTTCAACAAAGACCTCTCCTTAAAAACTAAATGTGCAGTTTAACGAGTCGTAATTATCTCAACTCCACTGCATCGGACACAAAGCGGATGCCTAATAAATTCACTTCTATATAATGTATCACTTGTACAAAATACAAAATGCCAAGTGTTGAGAGTATATCGCCAATAGATTTATACAGGAGAAATCTAAACACCTTGGCATGTACTCTACACTCACCCAACTTTACTTGAGATGTACAGGCAACTTAAACAGACTTGAGGGCAGCAATCTACTAAAACAGACCCTGTACTCTCAACTTAGAGAAAAGTCACATAAAACTTGTAGACCTAAACTCAAGCATGAGGATATCAAACGAAATCTGAGGGATACAAACAGTTTTTGTCAATTGGCAATATCAGTCTAAAAATCGAAAAAAAATGGTTGAAAAAAATCAGAACATCATCATCGGATAAAATGGACTGCTAGTAGTAGTAGCAGCTTCTCTCACACCAATATTTGGAGTGATGTGTGTGTCACTTCACATTTTAACCTAAGGCAAGTAAACCTTAACTAGTGCAGAAGGAGAGAGGACTATAGCTCAGCCTGGTAGTCCTCTTTCTCCGTGACTGTCAGCAAACTTTCACCAGTGCAGCCTTAGACTTAAGTTTATATATGACATTAATTTAAAAAAAACAATAACATCTATTTTAGTACCTATCTTTTAGAATTTTCTCTCTTTCAAAACTATTTTCTACCTTAGTACTATTATACATACATATTTTTGCTCTCACATATAAATGCACATACACTCTACACATATGTATGGAGGAAGTCCCCCCTGGCAAAGTATCAAACGTGCTGGACTTTGGCATCACAGTAAACGAATTCGAACTTCAATCATGCTATTATGTTCACTTTCGAAAGAAGGGAAAAGTATTAAGCCTCTTATCTCCCTAACTATCAATTGAATTGTAAAACTACGGCTCATCTACAAAAGAATTGTGCAAAAATTTTAGTGGGAGGGCTGCATCACTGGGTTATGAATTATCAAAGGACCACAATTTTAAAAATCAAAAGAATTTAGTCCAAGTGTTTATTTTTTTTTTTAATTATACAGAGGCTCCAGCGGGCCGCACAAAACAATGCGGTAGATTGAATGTGGACCATTCCTGATCAAGAAGGATTAATCTGGTATTATATGAACCTCGAATATTGATGAGCAACGGGATATCAACTTTCGTGGGTTATTTAAATAAAGAAGCAAAACGAAACTAATCATGTGTGATAATAGTTGAAGCTCTAATCGCTTGCAAATGATTATTCTTACCATTATTAAATGTAAGTTGTCACTTGAAAACATATAATTGATTGTAGATAAATACTGACTTTGACACACAATCAAGGGTTGACATGGTGTACAACCAACCAGTGAACTATCGATCAGCTTAAGTTTTTAAATCATTTTCTCCTTTCACAGACTTTTATTCTTCTTATGTCAAAAAAAAAAAAGTAATGTGGCAATATTCGACATTCACTTATTTTAAAAGTTTCTCAACAGCAATCAATATTCGATTCTCCTGCCAAATACACTTTTACCCAAGTTTAGTTGCAGGAAGAAGTAGCAGACACCGAGATTTTTAATTGTTACTGGCATTTTATTCTCTAAAAGAGTAAGCAAGACACGCTTTGTAAAATTCAAGTTTATTTCTCTCGTCTGCAAAAGATGTAGTACAAGATTTATTTTTTAATGGTAGCTGCTAAGTGATGGCTTGCCAGTACTTCACTTAGCCCTCCACTAACAGCCCACCATAGATCAACTGTCAACTGGTATATATTACAGTTTTGAAGATGTCTGCTTCACACGTTTCTGACAAGTGACTGACATGTCATTCTGCGGCATTTCCTGCTGTCTGTTGATTTATTTCTTTTCTTTTTCGTGAGAAGACGTATCATCAAAATGTAATCAAATTAATGTCAATATTTATTCGCGTTATTGTCGAGTTATTTCTTGATGATTTCCAAGCAAAATAACATTCACCAGCTATTCTGTTACCTTTACCCCATGTAACTAGCTTGAAATGAGAAAATTCCTTAAATTCATAGGGTAAAATTATTTAGTATAAAATGAAATAAAAGGATACACCAGTGGTAGACTTACCAATCAGTTAAATAAGATAAACTTCGGGTCACATCACACATTATGTGAACCTCATCTTTTAAAATATATTTTTACTTTATCATTTGTTTTTTAAGTTTTATCACTAATTTTAAAAATTTACACACACACACACACACACACACACACATACATACATACGTATATACATTCATATATATTTATATATAATGTTTATAGAGTAGGGCCTCTATTATAAGAATATATATATATATATATATATAATCATCATCTCATGCAGCTAGTAAATATTTCCCTAACTTTCTCTCGTCACCCATCTTTATCATCCATCGCTTCCGGTAGGTCCTTTGGCTAAATCCTGTGCCCGTACAGAGCCGCTGTGGATAGGTTCGATCTGGTCATCTTATATTTGTCATTCCGTGTGAAAGGGTCCTTAAGAGAACGTCGTTTATGAATTCGTCCTTACTCCTCCAGCTGTGTCCCACATATCTGGTTCGTCTAACTTGCGATGTTGCTTCCAGGAAATGTTTAATATAGCTCTTAGCATCCTTGTGCAATTGCCGTCAAGCTTTTTCTCTATACGCTTATTCAGCGTCCAAGTAGTGCATCCATATAGTATTATGGTGTATTATTTTTCATTATTTCATAGAGTAGGGCTTCACATTTCACAAAGTTAGAGCCTCGGCGGATTAAATTCCGACCCAGTGAATACTATCCGAAACTCTTATTCAATTGAGAAAGAATTTTCATTGTTTATTTTTATATAATATTAAGTGTTTATTGTTTCTTTTCTACAATCGTACTTGTTCTGTATTTACCCGATCGTGTAAATAAAGAGAAAGATCTTTTTTGGCACAGTTATATATATATATATATATATATATATATATATATATATATATATATATATATATATATATTAAGTATTCCAATCAAAAGTAGCTACCATCAACATCGATTGTATTTTCTCGATGCTATTTAGTGACTTTAGGGCCCGTGCTCCAATAAGCATACCTCCACCTCCTATCATAGCATTAACATTGTTTTTCCATGCAGATGCAGTGACTAACATCCATGCATTGCCGGTATTGTGATATTTATTATCTTCGCTATGAATGTGGGTTCTTGTGTGCATATTATGTCTGCGTTATGATCTATTGCGGAAGCTGTCAGATCCGGTAGTTGGCCAATTCTATTTAAAGTTCTAACGTTGACTGTCACTATTTGTATTGTGCTTTTGCATTTTAGTAGTTTTTGTTTTAGTTTGAGCTCTGTAGCTGATTTTTCGAACACTGAGGCCAGGGCTCCAACCTTAGCAGGACGCACTCCATTTTTACCAGCGTGAGGAGCGATGTAGTTTGGACAAGTGGTTTGAGCGTGAGTCAACGTGTGGCACGACATGCTGTCAAGTACCTAATTAATATGTAAAAATCAGAATTTATGAAATATATGAAAATTAATATATATATATATATATATATATATATATATATATATATATATATATATATATATATCAAAAACAAAAAAAGATCCTTAAAATAAGTATCTTTTTGTTCAAGGGTATATTAACCTAAAAAGCTGGTGGATCGTTCCTAAAGGTCAGTTAAGTTCGAGACAGTCGTTTCTGATTTTAAAGGTTAGCAAATGTATTAAATTTTTTGGTTGTCGACTAACTTCCTCAATCACAATGATGAAACGGGTTATTTCGTAAAACATATTTTCTAGTCCTTATCTTGAAGGTCAATGTCAAAAGGGAGGTTAAATTTTGATACACCCTTAATAAAGGTGAGCTGGGCATGGCTCACCCAGTCAGGTGAGGCTGAGAATTTTTTGTTCAACCCCCGTCAAACCTGTTCCCACTGGTTAAAGCATCTAAAAAGGGGTTTCCCTATACCTGTAAGATATAATCCTGAACTAGGATTGACTGACCAATGGGAATATGACTCCTAATTGTCTCTAATTGGACAACCAATCAGAAACCATTTTTAGTCAAGATCATCATCATGTCACGCTGGTAGCACGGATATCCCTGACCCTCTCTCGCCACTCCTCCCTATCGTTCATCGCCCTAGGCAGGTATTCAGGACAACATCCCGTATCCTCACATAGCTGCTGAATGTATGTTCGTGCTGGTCTTCCTGCTTTTGCACGGCCATGTGTGGGGGTCCATAAGAGTACATCTCTTATGAGCTCGTCCCTGCTTCTCCAGCAGTGTCCTGCATGTCTTGTTCGTCCTCAGAGAGGATGAGAAAAGGGGCTAAGAAGAAATTCAAGACTGCCAAAGAAACATCTCTTCTATTCTAGACGTTACAAAAATTCAAAATCCTAGACTTTAGAGACATTAGTGTCACTTCAACTGCACCTCATCGTCACTCTTCCTCTCTCTGTGTTCTTTCTTCTTCTGTTTGCCAGAAAAGCAAACATCATTTGTTTGTTATTTATTGTCTCAGAAACGTATTACAATAAAAACGATTTTTGTTGTTGTTGTTAAACAACGACTTTTCTCTATTCTTTGAGTTGCTAAAAAATCTAACCACTCATATTGCCTGACCGTCAGAAGAAGATCTGGCTGAATAGTATCAACCCCACTCCGTGGGCCTTTCAAACACAGTGTGAGCAGGAAAGGATTTGAGAAAGCAAACATTCGGAAGCTAATGTAGTAGTCATGAACAAAATAGCCACAGCAAGTACTGTGACCAGTAGTCACACCACATTGGGCTCCGTGACTAGCATAGGACCACAATGGTAATCTATCGATGGCTGTGTTTTTATTATCAATAGAAGCTACCCTTATAGATTAGCAGCAATAGCTCCTCGATCGAACTATTTGATGCTTGCCGATAAACCGTAAGATTTGTACGCCCGGGACCTGGTTAGGCATGGCGTTGAACCTTCATAGAGTTTGTCCGCTCGCCTTTGCGTCCACCATGCTGTTTCCCATGGCTTCCAAAAAAAAAAACGATGATCATTCCCTCTGCTGCCTGTTTTAACTTACTAAAAGTACACAATTATTTTTTTTTAAATTTCATCAGAGTCCTTTTTTTTTTTTTCATCTTTATAGGCATTCTGCTTTGACACTAACTTTGGTTTTCAATTTTTGATAAAGTCCAAAATTATTAGCATTTTTTGACAAGGTTCAACTGTTACTTGGAATTACAGTATTTGCCTTTTTGCATTTAAAGCACAGATAATACATACCAGTGATTTTATTTAAAAAATGAAATAAAATCTTTCATGCATATTAAAATGACAATACAGTAAGAAGCAATAAATATTTAACCATCAATTGACCTCTGGCAAAGGAGGAATGGATTTGCCTTGTATTTTGGTAGTAAGCTTTCATTTTTTTTAACACAGTCCGTCCATTCTAAATGTTGCCTGAGCTCCTACACCTTTCCTCTTTTACAGAGATATGCACGTGTTTTCTAACGCTTGTGGGGAGGGTCATTCGATTATTCCGTTTCCTTTTTTTTAACTAACGAGGTATAACCCTTTCATTCATGGTGACCAAGATCTACAATGCCCTACTACGCAACTGCAGAGAACCCAAAATTGAGAAGATGCTTACGAAGAATCAAAATGCCTTTCGGAGAAATCGATCAACGACACCATAAATTTTGACTATCCGTCGAATTCTAGAATGTGTACGTGTGAAAAGCAAGAAAGAACTATATTATTTGTCGACTTCTCCAAGGCCTTTGATTCCATACACTGAGGGAAGATGGAGTAAATACAAGTCACCTTCGGCCTACGCAAAGAAACTGTCGCAGCTATAATGATGCTATATAAAAACACGAAAGTAAAAGTCTGCTCCCCGGATGGAGACACAGACAACTTCGAAACTGTAGCAAGTGTGCTACAAGCAGTGGTTGTGTCGATAATGTTAAATGGATTCAATACATGGACTCTACCTAAATGTATGGAGAAAAAGCTTGACTGCAATTACACAAGAATGCTGCGAACAATATTTTACAAGTTCTGGAGGCAACACCCAACAAAGCAACACATCTACGGCCACCCACCACCCATCATGGAAACTATCCAACTTAGACGAACCAGACCTTCGGGACACTGCTGGAGAAGTGGGGACGAACTAATAAGCGACATACACCAGTAGACCCCTTCACATGTACGAGGAAAGGTAGGACGACTAGCTAGAACCTATTTAAAACAGCCCTGTGCCGATACATGATGTAGCTTTGAAGACCTACAGGGAGCGATGGACGATAGAGTCGGGTGGCAAGAGATGGTCAGTGAGATCCGTGGTGGCGGCCCGACATGATGATGATGATGATGAAGTATTCCTATCGAATACTAATATCAATATGGTTCATAGTAATCATTTTTCTTTAATATAACGTTTGTTTGCATACAGATATGTGATTTCAAATATCTGATTATAATCCTCTGTAAAAAGTTAGAGCTTCAAAAATCTATTCTTAGAATTCAGCAAAACCCAACCAACCAACCAACATTATCTATAATTTTAAATTATTTGGCTCAGTTGTAGAGTTTTTGCTTTGCAATCTGTGGTCGCTGGTTTGATCTCCAATGGTGGAGATGACGGTATATACTACTGATGAGACACAGTAAGGTCGAAAAATCCGTCTAGTGTTTCCGTATATCATTCGTATATCATGCCCGTGGTGTAATGGTTATCGTCGCAGGAAATGGACACGGCGACACGAGTTCAAATCCTGGACCTGACTGATTGCATTTCACATTACACTAATACCCTTGGGAAAGGTATGAATCCAATTATTCTCCCTCCAGCTATGGATAAATAGTAGGACAGACTAGGTTCTTCAGCCTTGGTGAGGCAACTAGTCTAGGAGAAGGAAAACTCTGAATTCAAACTTGTTAAACTCCGCTTAAAAATTGACCTTGTGTCATATCCTGTCCGAGCGGAGAGGTTGGGTAAATAGGATCAAGCATAAATATTTGCCGGATTTCTGGTCATGGTGATTCAATTCACACTAATAATTCTTTTCAACATTACTCATTCATTTACAGAAAGTTAAATGGTTCCAAGTATTTTTATGTATCACTAACAATTCAATTAAATATCAGTCATTTGTTTACACAGTGAAATGATCTATTTCTAACAATTCAAATTAGCATAGGTCATTTCATTTGCACTCAGTTTAAATCTCAAACAATTCTATTTTACCCGTTGATAGGACCTTAAGAGGAGATACCACTTTGGGATATAGTGGTCCTGGGAGCGATAGCAATGAAGGAGTACTCCACATTCCCCAAAGCCACAGCATTACTGGAACCTCGCCATCAGATTGTTTAGCGTCATATACAGGAACTTGTTGGGTGTCGGGGTCGTACTTTTCTGCAGAGATACAGTTGGTGTATTTTACAACCCCAGTCGACTGACTAACCGTTCGTCGAGTACGGCTTATTATCGTGTAGAATGGCCGTCCTGTTATCAGGAGAAACAAACAAGTAGTGAAATGATTGTTTAGTGGTCGAAGCGAATCAGTAACAACAAAACCAACAATCTTTTTAAACGCTGGGCCTCTATTTATTCACTTTGAGTTTGGTGAAAAGATAGAAACAGTGAGTTACTTATAACTGGTATCATTATGTTTTGCTTTCAATGGTTTCTCTTTGATTTCTTTGGCTGTCCATTTTTCTCCTGTCTCTTCTTTTGGAAACCTGAGAGTCCGACAGACATTTTGATTCATTGTTTCCAAGCGTACGTTTTCTGTCTCCAATTTTTTCAAAACCCATAATCCAGAACGGGCCATACTGTTCGATTGACAATGAGAATAAACTTTCTAATGATATTTACATTAACAATTGATTAGGCATTCTGATTCTGTGATCCGAAAGTTATTTTGAATGTTATTTCTTTTTTTACATAGTGTCATCTGTCAACAGATGAATTTGACTCTTTTCACCGACGTTTTATTCCGCCCAATATTACAAAACTCAGCTGCTAGCCTCATTACATCGCATTAACTTACACCCCGATGCTGGAATTGCCAGTCGAGCCACACTCACAGTTAAATAGTTCCCTGGGAAGCTTGGCACTACAGAATGATTAGTGATTGGGTTGCAAGAACGCGTGGAAGATATAAGTATGATTCGTTCAGATAATTACTAGCTACCTCACAGTGAATACCATCTCAGTCACGTTAAAAGCAACAAGCCTAAAATTATTATTTAGAGTAATCGGCAGTTCTGATGACCAAGCAAGTAATTCAGAGGACACGAAACAAATGTCAAGGGAGCCATAATTCATAAATTAAACGTTAGGAAAGTCAACACGATAAATGAAAGGAAGATTTTGTTTTATAGTATTTTCATTTCAGAGATGAGGCATTTTTAATCATAATGTTCATCACCATCATTATAATTATTATTGTTTTTCTGCTCGCCAGTTTTTCACACCAGTTTATCTGATGGTATTTCACAGGAGTCTGAGTGACAGTAAGTCTCCTCAGGTCTCTTGGACTCATCTCAGTATTCAATTGCAATCACCATCACCTTCATGTTCCTTTGCAGTTTAAGTGCTCTGGCAAGATCTAGGTATTTATCTGTTGTTGTTTTTTTTCATTTTCTTCGATTTTCACTGCGTTCTGTAGGGACGGAAAAGTTTACTTTTCGGCAGTTTTTTAAATTATCTTTTTTTGTTTATCACTAGGTCTGGGCGTCTGGCCAAGATTACACGATCTGTTTGAATCTAACTCGTTTAAAAATACAATGTCTTGCAAACAATTTTTTCCATACACATATGTTGCTAACTTTCCTCATGGCCTGAAGTTTCGTCTGCTAGACTCAAACCCATGTTGTGTAGATACTTTTTTAGACAGGTTTTGTCAGTCGCTGGTTTGAGACAAAACCGTTCAAGCTACGAGTCAGCTCCACAAGAAAGAAAAGAAAAGTAAAAACAAGCACAAACATTTCATATACTCTTCCTATTCTCACATACATCTACCTAGATGCACACACCCTTTTACATATATATATATACATAAATTCCACGTCTATACGCACACATGATTTTACGCGTTTGTGGTGTCATAGATATCAGGGAAGGAAATGAATACGTCGACACAAGTTCAAATCCTGAACGCGTCTGTTGGCATTTTACAATGCTTCGGCAAAACATAAATCCACCTATTCTCCCTCCAGCTATGGGTAAAATAATAGGGCAGATTTGACTCTTTAGCAATTGTAACTGGTGATCTCGGAACGTTTCCCAAACACTCTGTAAAAGGACTAGAGGAGAGACCTTCCAAACTACAGCATTGTTAAGATAGACTAGAATACTGAGAGGAGTCTAAGAGACCTGAGGAGACTTGCTGTCACTCAGACTCCTGTGAAATAACATCAGATAGACTGGTATAGGAACCAATCTAAGAGAAAAAACTCTGAAATCAAACTTGTTATATCATATTTACCAACCCCTCCGCTCGGGCAGGATATGACACAAGGTCAATTTTTAAGCGGATTTTAACTGGTTTGAATTCAGAGTTTTCCTTCTCCTAGACTAGTTGCCTCAACAAGGCTGAAGAACCTTGTCTGCCGTACTATTTATCCATAGCTGGAGGGGGAAGACTAATTGGATTCATACCATTCCCAAGGGTATTAGTGTAATGAGAAATGCAATCAGTCTCGTCCAGGATTTTAATTCGTGTCGCTGTGTCCATTTCCTACGACGATAACCATTACTCCACGGGCACCTCCGTGAAATAACCTGTTATAATCCGCTTAAAAATCTACCTTTTGTCGCATCCTGCTCGTACAGAAGGGTTGGTAAATACATACGCGCTAGCACCTTCACTCATATGCCTTACTGTATCTAAGTAAGTACACATTGGAACAGAGGATCTTCTTGTGTCACATATAACTATGTCAACATGTTCATCAAATTTGGAATTATTTCTACAGTTCAATATTCATTTAAAAAATAACTGATACATTTAATAATGAATTAAATTTCTTCAAAATCAATCTGCTGTCTCCTTAAAATCGCAAATCTCCTTCTTGATACGGTACCACACATGTTTATGGTCCCTTTACTTGACAAAAGATGCCAGGAGGTCGGGGTTTTTTTATTTCTAGGGTATTATGATACAATAAGAACGGCGAGTATTAGTCATTCATCACCAAATTCTACTGTACTTAAACACTGTAACCAAAACTATGATTATGAAGCAGGAAAGAAGTACAAACATTAATATAGACTTTATCGGGAATCCTTTTGAGATGAGGCTTCTTAATCTGAGAATTCATTTTTTATTGTGGACTTTTGTCCACATCTTGGTAGTTTTTTTTTTTTTTTTTTTTGTTTTTGTTTTTAGTTTCGGGGCGCGTGGCGCAGCGAATCGAGGCGTTGAGTCTCTACGGTTCCAGATGAGCATTGTCAGAAGATATCGGTTTCAATTCCTACCCAAGCCGACCAGAGGGTTACTTGGTCAAAAACGTGATGCGATAGACAACAACTATGGAAGGCAGCAATTACTAGGGATACAGTTACAAGACTCAGCATTCCTATCTGAAGTTGCGGTTAACCACCTGAAGACGGCCAGAGGTGAAATTTGGCCGAAACGTAGTGAGAAAAAAAACTACCAATATGAGGACAAAAGTCCACAATAAATAAAAAATGAATTATCAAACCTTAAAATACTTCTAGAGTTTGGCTTGTAGTTACAGACATTTTTTTGTTTGCGGAATTTTTATGCTCCAAATTTTGGTCATAATTATGATTTATAATATCTGTTCTCACCGTGAAATATTCCCCAAGAAATAATCTAATCCTGGAATCTTTACTGTAGAAGGAAATTCACTTATAATTTAAAACATTGTTAAGAGGATACTCATTTCTGGTTTATACTGTAACTATGTGACAGAGAAATTATATTAGATTTACCTTGTAACGATCAGAAGAGGTCACTGAGTGCTTTCTGAAGGCTCGCTAAACATTATGATAAAGGTGTTTCCATTAGATATTTGTACACTGTGATGGGAAATCTTTTATTCGACTCTAGTCGCTTGTGACAAAGAAACCATTAAAATCTTTTGGAGGTTTCCGCAAACTTCTAGAGCTAACAATAAGACCACTGAAAGAAGAAAACATTGCAATTTGATCCCGATTTCAAATTCTATGGCCAGGAAATAAATCAGGAATGCAAATGTGACCTTTATATTTGCAAATTTTCTCCAAGGAAAATTATAGAACTACATAATGTGATCGATATAATCTAGATAAAGATAAAGAAACACTGGAGATTATTATTAAGTAGAAGGGCGAACGGGCGTTGCCCGGGTGAGTGAGAGGAGATATCATCGCATATAACAGAATCGTAATAAATGTATTCTGTAAAATGTTTCCTCTAAACTGATTCATTTATTTATTTATTTATTTGTTTATTTTTACTTAGAAAAGGAAATAAGTAAAATCTATATCGAAATGGATTTTCGTCTCGTTTATTTATGAGTTGAAGAAATATTAGAGTACATTATTTGATTATTTCTGATCTCTTTCGTCTCATATATCATTCTTTTCACAGTGTAATATCAACTCGTTTTGATCATGACTCAATTACCACCAAGTGAAAGTCAAGGGAGATAATTGAACCGGTGTTTGTAAGATCGACTGGAAATTATTTTCACTTTAATCGCCGGGAAAATCTAGGGTACTTTAAGAGAAATTTTATGCTAACATGTCCTGTTTTCTTAATAATTCGGTTATAAACAGACGTAAATATTTGATATCAAGAAAGTGTATGTTTTGTTGTGTGTTTGTTGTGTGTTTGTTTGAGTTTTTTTTTTTGTTGTTCTTGTTGTTTTTGCTTTTTTTTTTGTTGTGGGGAGCTCGATAGTATCATCCTTCATCTTTCAAATTCCTTTTGCTTTTTATCACAATTCACTCGAGTCGTCACTTCTACCACAAAGGAAACAGGAATAAAGAATTAGTTCCTGGGAGACTCAAACACGCGTTCCCAACTTTCACGGTGAAGATTGATTTTATGTATAAAATGTAATTAAGAAAGGTAATTAATTATATTAGTCAATTATTGTATTCGTAGTAATAAATTGTGAATTAACTAAAAATTTTGGATTTAAGTGTAAGTTACATGTGTAGGCCAAATGGTGCACGTGTCGTACAAATAGCAGTATATGGACTTGACGGGTTGGTTTGGAAATCGGCTAGGAAGACATATTAAAGGCTTGTTTTGAAATTACGGTCGTAAACAAGATGTTAAAAGATAACCATTTTATTCGTTGAGAATTGAGTGATGACGTAACACTAGAAAAATTTTAATGACACGTGTTCATAATCATTAGTTAATGAGATTATTATGAATATATATAAGAAGAGTATTTTCGGGTCCGTTTGTCAGTCGAGTCAATCAGAAAGGATCGCAGTTCGTTCGACAAATGTGGGTCCAGAGACGACACCTCTTTGAGAGCAGGTCTTAGTCGAAGAAAAAAAGGGAAGTCGATGTTTTGATCGTTCGTCTCTCATGACCGAGACTCTTAGCGTTTCCAGTGACGTGTCTCATTCTTTTAGTCTATCCCTCTCTCTTTATTCGGTGACGACTACTGTGAAATGTTGCAGTCAAAAAATAAACTTTCATTTTCGAAACAACTGGAGTCACATTTTATTTGCGTAGTGTACTACCTATTGATATTCAAGATGGTGTCGTGTTGGTGAGGTAACGTAACACGCACCAGCTGCAGAAGCAAATCAACTACAAGAGCAGGACTTCAAATGACAGCTTTCCCAACCTCTGTCTGCTGTTGATCAACGCCATAGAGATAAACCAAACAATAAATTGCTTGGGTGGTTAGTTTTGTTGGGTTATTTAATACCGAAGTCAGACATTTTTTTTGAAGCACTTATATGGTTTCAAATAATTCCTTATAATATTATTTTTTTTAAATGTTTTGCCACGAGTAATTGTTCCTAATACAAATAATTTGTATACATATTTACCAACCCCTCCGATCGAGCAGGATATGACACAAGGTCAATTTCTTAAGCGGAGTTTAACAGGTTTGAATTCAGAGTTTTGCTTCTCCTAAACTAGTTGTATCACCAAGGCTGAAGAAGCTACTCTGCCCTACTATTTTACCCATAGCCTGCAATCAGTTTCGTCCAGGATTTGAACTCGTGTCGCCGTGTCCTTTTCCTACGACGATAGCCATTACACCACGGGCACCTCCACAAATAATTTGTATACAGTTATATGGTTTCGAGTATTCCAATATCATACTCATAAATTTTTACACATTTATCTAGTTTTATATAACTATTCCTACTTCGCTAATGAGCCGCGCATAGTTCTGCGAAGAACAGAAAGGATGTTGCAAGGGAACAAGAGGCACAAGAGATTTACTATAAATCGATCTGAAAATCCTCAACGAGAGGAAAACAATACGATAAAATGTAGCTATGGCGAGGATTGACTGCAAAAAAAAAAGCATAGGATATCGTCCGGCAAAGCTGAATTATAGACTGTCTCAAAATGTGCACAATATCAAACGAAGGTATACATAGATTTTATCAAAAATACCATTTAAACGTTAGCGCGCAACTCACAGCAGGAACAAAAAGCTTAGCTGACGAAAATCCAGAGAGGAATCTTCCAAGGTTATCTACTGTCACCATTACTATTTGTAAATGCAATGATGCCAGTCAGTCATCTACTTACGAAATGCTCAAGCGAATACGAACTTCATTAATCGCAAGAAAAACTCAATCCCCTTATTTATATGAAAGACATTAAACTGTTTGCCAAAAATGAAAAAGAATTGGAAACCCTAATATATGCAACGAATATATGCAGTGACGATATAGGGATGGAATTTAGCATATAAAAGTGTGTCATGCTTGTAATGAAAAGCGGAAAACAACAAATAACGGAAGGGTTAGAACTACCAAATCAAGAAAAAAATCAGAACGCTCGGAGAAAAGCAAACTTACTGATATGAGAACTATTTTTATATTTATTGCGGACTTTTTGTCCTCATCTTGGTAGTTTTTGTGTTGTTTCTTCTTCACTACGTTTCGGCCAAATTTCACCTCTGGCCTTCTTCAGGTGATTATCTGCGACCTCGGATAGGAATGCTGAGTCTTGTAACCGTATCCCCAGTAATTACTGCCTTCCATAGTTGTAGTCTATCGCACCACGTTTTTGACCAAGTAAACCTCAGGCCGGCTGGGGTAGGAATTGAAACCGCTATCTTCTGACAATACTCACCTAGAACCGTAGAGACTCAACGCCTATATCCGCCGCGCCACGGGCCCCAAAGTCGTGGTTAATCACCTAAAGAAGGCGGAGGTGAAATTTGGCCGAAACTTTGTGTAGAAGAAACAACACAAAAACTACCAAGATGAGGACAAAAAGTCCGCAATAATTAAAAAAATAATTCTCAGATTAAGAAGCCTCATCTCAAAATGATTCCAATTAAAGAGATAACTTACTGACACTTGAGAATATTGGAATTGGAAACCATCAAAAGAGCGGAGACGAAAGAAAAATTAAAAAGAATACCTCATGAGAACGTGAAATCTACTCAAAACTAAACTATATAGCAAATATCTCATCAAAGAGATAAACAGTTAGGGTGTCTCTATCGTAAGACACTTAGTACCATTCATAAAGAGTACGAGAGCTGAACTTGAGCAAATGAACCGGAGAACAAGAAAACTGAAGACTATGCATAATGCCTTACATCCAAGAGATGTCGTTGAAAGATAATACGTGTCAATAAAAGAAGGAGGAGGACTTACCGGCATTGATGATAGCATCGATATATCGATAAGATGTCTCGAAAACTACATAAAAAGAGCAAAGAAAGACTGATTGAAGTTACTAGAAACAATACCAACACCACTAGGATTGTAACATAGCCAGATATGGATAGGTATGAAACGTATGAAATGTTCATAACATATATACATAGAACATAGGAATCGCGAAACACGAAAAACACTTACGACTTCTTAGTTCAGGTACGAAACATTATCTACCTTTGAGTTTTGGCATAAGGAGAGAAGCACAATCTTTCTATGCTGGCTTTTCCATCTGCCCCCTTCAACACGTGTGGCACCCGCCACTAGGCCACTGCGAGCTAGCGAAAGTCACCCTTCTTCTTCGGACCGCAAGACTCAACTAAACTGACTTTTTCAAATCCCCCAAAATCTTCCGAGCACGCTTCTGGTGCATGACGTCATTCACATCCCTGGTCACATCCATTCTCTGGGATTTTTATTTTGACATCTGTGAATGACATATCTTCCCCGCACGCGCGTCAACACCTGTGCTCAAGTTTGCACCTAACTAACCCATGTGCTGAGCCGAAAGGTTCCAGCCTAACTAAACCCAAGGGCAAGATATATAAAACGAAATCCCTCGGCCATTATTTTACAGGATGAACAGAATAACAATAATTAGAAAACAAAAATAGGGGAAAAAAACAATCGTACGGACATTTCAAGCGTAAAACAAGCGAAATCTCCCACAAGACTCAGATATGGCTAAGAAAAGGAAACCTGCTGAGAGAAACTGAATCTCTCCTAACAGCAGCACTAAACAACGTCATTGAGACCAACTGGGTTAATGCAAAAATAGATAAGACGCAACAAAATATTAAGTCTAAGTTACGTGGGGATAGTGATTAACGATCGATTATATAATAAGCGGATGCAGTAAATTAGTGCAAAAAGACTATAAATCTAAACACGACTGGGTGGGGACAGTGATCCACTGGGAATTATGCAAAAAAATTAAATTTGACTGTTCGAACAAGTAGTATATGCACAACAATCTTACTGGAGAATGAGACGAACGAAGTTGTTTGCGATTTTGAGATGCATACAGATCATTTAATCTTGTCCACGTAACCTAACCTAGCGATAGTCAACAACAGAAAAAGGGGGACATACCGAATAGTGGACTTTGCCGTACCGGCAGACCAAGAAGTGAAAATAAAAGCAAGGGAAATGAAAGAAAAATTCTTCGATCTTGCTAGAAAACTAAATAAGCTTTGGAACAGGAAGATGACAGTGAAACCAATTGTAATTGGTGCACTCGGAAATTTCCCAGAGGCTTGTTTATGGGACTAGAAGACTTGGAAATAAGAGCAAAAGTAGGGACCATCCAGAAAACCGTGCTGTTGAGATTGGCCAGAATATGGATAAGAGTCCTGGAGACTTGAGAAGACTCAAACTCCTGTGGGAAAACATCAGCTAACACTAGCATGAAAAACTCACAAAGAAGTAAAAGTAAAGTTGGCGACCTTAGTCGAGGGCGACCAGAAGGCTCCCTTTTCAATAGCTACTACAACGAGGTGTAGAGGAGGGCGCTACTCCTTTCCATGGATTGCTCAACTTTACCCTTGATACGTACCTTATATTGCTGAGTGTTAAGCAAGGAGGTACCAAGTACCATTTTTATAGTCTTTGGTATGACATGACCTGGGATTGAACCCAGGTCTCACCGACTATTGGCGAAAAAGAGTAAAATAATAAAAATAATAATAATAATAATACCAGTGATAATAATTTTTGTCTATGTATATATGTAATATCATTATTGTTATTATTTTTCATCATACAACGTGTGAAAGCACCTGCGATACCCTAGCCTCATCAGCCGCCAACCAGGGTGATAACACAGTTTCGGTAGCTCAAGGCGGTACTGCCACTCCTGGCGCTACCGAGCAGCTTTTGCCACCGGATAGGGTATTTAAAAGAAATATATATCCATGTATACACAAGATCAACTAAAACTGGACATTACATTGGACATTCGTTCATCTTCATTTTGGTGCAGTTTGTGATTTAAAAATGCGTTTACTTACGGCCGTTGATGTCATAACAACCGTTTCTTGATTTTGCGTAATTACACGAGAAAGGTGGCTCCGCGTGTATAACATTCGTGTTGAAATCCTTTCTATAACCGTTATCGATTCGGTTCGGTTTCTATATATATATATAATATCATTATTGTTATTATTATAAATATAAGTAAATATGTTAGCTCATATCCATAACATAAGATTAAGTCAAATTTTAAAACCCAGTGCTGTTTCACTTTTATCTTCCGTTAATACGCCTCCCAGGTTTTTCAATCTATCCTCTTTCTTATGTATGATAGTTTTTAATAGGTACAATATAGCTAATTTTATGTAATTTTTTTATCCCCACATATTTATTCTTCATTGAGCCCCATGCATTAAGTTTAAATTTATCCTCATGAATAATGAGTTCATATTAATTTTCTCTCCATCTCTTCCATTTTTTTAATAATATATTCTAACTATCATAATCTTCATCATCTTCCGTTATATTCCTTAGAAACCTAACAAATTTCATACATCTGACCACGTGACCACAACGTAATAATATTTTCAAATTTAAGAATGCTGAACATGCTGTTATGAATCTTTCTTTTACACACACTTTCTTTTCTCTTATTTCTTCAATCATCCGTCGGTATTTTAACATCTTTTATGAATTCAAAGCCCTGAAGAAGGTTTATACCGAAATGTTCAACGTCAACTTTTATTATAAATTCATCAAATTTTGGAATATTTTGTTTTATTAACTTTTCTTCATACTGTCTGATTTATTTCCTTATTTACTTACGTACGTACGTACGTATGTATGGATGGATGTAGATTCCATGTGAATATAATAATACTATGAATCAAAAAAATGAGATTGTATACCAAATTATATTGAGATACACTGACATAAATACGTACATATACATGTATCTATATACACATCATCATCATCATCATATCGTGCTGGCAGCACGGATATCCCTGACCCTCTCTCGCCACTCCTCCCTATCGTTCATCGCCCTAGGTAGGTCTTCAGGACAACAACCTGTATCCTCACATAGCTGCTGAATGTACGTTCGAGCTAGTCGTCCTGCTTTTGCGCGGCCATGTGTGGGGATCCATAAGAGTATAGACTCATATATATATATATATATATGTATATATATATATGTATGTATATATATATATATTTGTGTGTGTATGTGTGTGTGTGTGTGTGTGTGTGTGTGTGTGTGTGTGTGTGTGTGTGTGTGTGTGTGTTGAATCTGACAATAACATTAATGAAGAATTTCGATTGTATATCAATTTGAATAGAGATAAAATAACATATACATGCATACATATGCATGTATATATATATATACTCAGACACGTGCACGCACACACTTACTCTATATATATGAAAAGTAGTAGATGGAATACTATCTGCTAAAACTCACCTCTCCTCAATACAATTATTAATAAACTAGGAAGAATGTTTAGTAACTTAATCGATAATCACTTTTTCGAGCCAAAAACTTTAGTTGGCATGTATTTCAGGTTTATTGCTTCCGAGATTTTCACTCTAACGTTAACTGATGTTCTTTGAATCGAGTGTGAAGAATGGCAAGTCACCTTATATCGCTAAGACTCTTCACAATAATTTGACTGATCATAGTTATGATGTATTTTCGATGATCTCGGCTGTGCTCTAATTCCAATCTTATCCGCTCTCCTTATCAAGCCTTTTGAGACTGTCCCGAGTGTACCAGTTATCATCATCATCATCATATCCTGCTGGTAGCACGGATATCCCTGACCCTCTCTCGCCACGCCTCCCTATCGTTCATCGCCCTAGGTAGGTCTTCAGGACAACACCCTGTATCCTCACATAGCTGCTGAATGTACGTTCGAGCTGGTCGCCCTGCTTTTGCGCGGCCATGTGTGGGGATCCATAAGAGTACATCTCTTATGAGTTCATCTCTGCTTCTCCAGCAGTGTCCTGCATGTCTGGTTCGTCTAACTTGAATCGTTTTCATGATAGGGGGCAGGTGGCTGTACAGTTGGTGTCTTGTGGGGTGTTGCTGCCAGGACTTGATTCAGGATTGCACGCAGCATTCTTGTGTAATTGCCATCTAGTTTCTTCTCCAGCCGTTTTGTTAGCGTCCATGTAGTGCATCCATATAGCAGTATCGATGTGACCGCTGCCTGGAAGAAACTGCGTTTCATTTTATCGGTTCGGTCTGATTTCCATATAATCGATAGCCTATTGATAGCTGTCCATGCTTTTGTTAGCCTCGTTTCGATGTCCTTTTCGGTTGATTCGACGCTGCTTCCTAGGTACGTGAATTTGTCTACTAGTTTAAGTGGGGTTCCTTCTAGAGTGGAGATGTCCCCCGTTTGGTTATAGCACATGTATTCCGTTTTGTGTGCATTAACATAGAGCCTATGCTTGCTGCTGCTCGTTCCAAACTATGCAGAAGTGTTTCGGCTTGGTCAGGTGTATTTGCCAGTATCGCTATGTCATCGGCGTAGTCGGCGTCGGTAATTGTTGTTGTGGGGTATCTTCTGTTTCTTTTCTTCGTCAGTTCGAAGCCATTCTCTTTGATTTTGTCAATCGATGTTCTAAGTGCGGTACCAGTTATAATATGATTAAAAAGTAAGTAAAGTTGGCGACCTTAGTCGAGGGTGACCCGAAGGCTCTCTTTTGAATAGCTACAACACTGCAGTGTAAAGAAGGGTGCTACTCCTTTCCTTGGTGTCCTCCATTTTACCTTTGATCCTTACCTTATAATCCTGAGTGCTAAGCAAGGCGTAATCAAGTATGGTTTGGTTTGGTTTCTTTGTTTAATGACATATCAAACTTTATAGGTTATTTAATGCCAAAGCCATTCTTCTAGAAGAACAGTAGTGGTACTATTTAACCCATAGATGAGAGGATAAGGGGGTTCATGCCTGCCTTTCCCAAGGGTATTTGCCCGAAAGTGAACGTAATAGCGTGACTAGAGTACGAACTCGCTTACAGCTATTCCGCAGTCCATCGCTTTAACCATTACACCACGGGGACACCACCGGAATCAAGTATCATTTTTTCGGTCTTTGGTATGAATCTACCAGGGATCTACCCCGACCTCCCTGACCATTGGTGAACACTGAACTCATTAAGCCAATGGCCCGGTTAAAATATGATTTGGCAGCGGTCGCATCGATACTGCTATATGGATGCACTTCATGGACTCTAACAAAACGGCTAGAGAAGACGCTAGACGGCAATTACACAAGAATGCTGCGAGCAATCTTGAACAAGTCCTGCAGTAACACCCCACAAGACACCAACTGTACGACCACCTGCCTCCTATCACGAAAACGATTCAAGTTAGACGAACCAGACATGCAGGACACTGCTGGAGAAGCAGGGACGAACTCATAAGTGATGTACTCTTATGAACCCCCACACATGGCCGTGCAAAACCAGGACGACCAGCACGAACATACATTCAGCAACTATGTGAGGATACAGGATGTTGTCCAGAAGACCTGCCTGAGGCGATGAACGATAGGGAAAAGTGGCGAGAGAGGGTCAGGGATGTCCGTGGTACCAGCACGACATGATGATGATGGTGATAAATAACTATAATACTACGATGATACCAATTATAATGATAATTAGGATTACCGTTGTATTATAATGTATTTCTTCAGTGTATTGTATTTTAGAATGAATGCTTAAAAATCTTATTAAACGTCTGTAAATTGTTATAAGATTCTTGCTATTGTTATTTTAATTCCAGGTGGTAAGCCGACGAGTATTTCAGGTTGTCAGCATTATCTACATCTTGTTTGGACTACTTGGAAAAGTGAGCGCGTTCTTTGTGACGATACCGTTTCCTGTGCTCGGGGGTATTCAACTGATCTACTTTGGCTCCTTCGTCGGAATCGTCCTCTCAAATATGCAGAAAATATCCATGTCACACCGTAACTTGACCATCATTGGAGTCTCTATCTTGGTCGGCATGGTCATGCCAAGATGGATTCACGATAACTCAGATCTCAAAATCACTGGTAGGTTATTTCTTCAAACAGAAATTTATGTAAATCCTTAACTAGTCCCATGCCCGGTTGATGGACCTCTAATACACCGACCGCATTGGTAACAATGAGGTAAGACTGATGAGGTAAGCACCTATGGGAATCACACTGCACTGAATTTAATATGTGACTCCAGTTCTAGAACACTTTGGTGAACTTATTTACCCAGGCTGTCCGCTACATGCATGACACGATACAAGGTCATTTTCAAAGCGGAATTTTCCATCTCCTAGAGGGTTGCCATAGCAAAACTAGAACTCGATTTGCTAGACTATTTACCTATATTTAGAAGGAGAATAGAATGGTTCATGCCTTTCTCCAGTTGATTAGTAATAAGGGAAAAGTGAACAAATCTGACCAGGATTTTAACTCAAACGACGGATTCCATTTTGCAGAATAATAACTGCTTCACAATTCCTGCCTCCTAGGGGGTGATGAGGACCCCTTTATTACCATTAATTTTAGTTCTAATCTGACGGAGTGGTTGTATCGTTCAGGATCATAACTAATCATCAAATGGACAGGTTTGAAAATTATTCATATTAGATAGCAATTCTTGAAAACATTTAAATCCTTAGCTACAACAGCTTGTCGAACCAAGGCTAAGGAACCAAGTTTATCAAACTATTTAACCATATGCTGGAGGCATGGGAGAAAAGATGGAATCATGGCTTTCCGAAGAGTATCAGTACGAAGTGAAAAAACAGTCAGCCTCGCCCAGGTTTTGAACTCGTGTCAACGATCTTATTTATGAATATAACCGTTACACTCTGTACAATTCCTAACATTCAACATTTTGCAGCATGTAAATTATTTGTATTAAGAATAATAATCAGAAACTAAAATTGTTTCTTATGGATTAATATTATTATTAGTTACTTGAAACTATAAATATTTTTTGCAAATTATGGGTGTCGATAGGAATACTTGAAACGATGTAATCACGTTATATCAAACAGAATATTAAACATAAATAATTACTGTATTTGTGTAAAAATGATTTATCTTAAATATGAATACTTAATACTAAAATATAATATTGAAAAAAAACTATTGATATTAAGTAGTATTTAATACCATATATAATCTGATAAAAATCATTAATATTAGTAAAAGGAACTTGATACCATATACAATTGTGTATAATTTATTAATATTAAGTACGAGTACTTAATACTATTAGTCATCTTGTAAAAAGTATCAATATTAAGTTGGAGTACTTCATACCATATGTGATTATGTATAAATTAATATTGGGTAGGAGTACTTGATACTATATATTGTAAAAAATATTAATATCAAAGGCATGTACAAGATACCTTGTATAACCTTGTAAAACTTATTAATATATGGTGGAGATCTTGATAGTATATATAAATTGGCGACCGTAGTCGAGGGTGACCTGAAGGCTACCCTTTAAATAGCAAACTAAACTGAGGTGTAGGAAGAGGCACTACTCCTTTCCAGGATTGTTCCACTTTACCCTTGATCCATTCCTTATAATGATGTGTATTAAGCAAAGAGTAATCAAGTACCATTTTTTGAGTCTTTGGTATGACTTGACCTGGGATTTAACCCCAGTTTCTTGGGCTATTGACGAACATTCTGCAATAGTTGGGTATGAACTGTTGATATTGGGTAGGAATAGTTCATACCGTTTGCAATTGTACATAAATCGTTAGTATTTGAGAGGAATACTTTTTACTTTATATAACTATTTATAATTTATCAATATTGGGTAGAATTATTTGATAGCATTTACATTTGTGTGGATTGATAATATTACGTAGAAGTAACTGGCGCCAGATATAATCGGGGTAAAATAATAATATCAAATCGGAATATTTGTTGCCATATATAACCCTGTATAAAGTGTTAATACTGCATAGTAATACTTGATACCTTAGAGCCCAGTCGGCTGGGGCTGTAGAATACACCGACTGTTTCTCTGCAGAAGGGGAAGACATCTAACAAAGAGGGTCTTGGATATGACACTAAACCATCTGATAGTGAGGCTCCAGCCCTGGAGCTCAAAGGAACATGGAGTACTCCTCCATTGCCATTGCTCCTAGGTCCACTCTATCCTTAAGTGGTAGCACCTGATAGGGTCCTAGCTTACGGTCAAATATAATATTTTTGATATTTAACCAGAACGCAAACAAATAACATGTAAATATTGAAGTATAATGAATAGAACTCTTCGACCATTTAACGGTCTAATTGAATTGTTCGTGATGTATAGCAATGCTTACAATCATTTGAGTGAAAAATTAATGAATATTGTTGAATAGGATTATTACAGCTAAATAGCAATACATGTAACCACTCTATCGCGTGCAAAAAAACTATTTGATATTGAATCGAATTTTCAGTGTTAGATATCAACAATTGAAACCGTTTAACCGTGTAGAAACTATGACAAAACTAGTGTACAAACAAATTAGTTCTAACTCATTTAAAAATCAAATTACCAACAAATTATTCAATAATATATCATATGTATATTCACTTAAATATTTGCAATGAAACGATTGATGTTAAATTGTTAGTGTTTGATAGCAATACTTGAAACCATTCAACTGACTTCGAACAAATGAGTTATAGTACAAAAAATTATTCGTATTAGGTTGAAATACTTGAAATCATTTAACTGGATGCTAAGCCTCATTTTAAAATGTTCACAACAAAATGTGTGTGTAAATCATATATATTCTATTTATATGCATGAATAGAATTTGGCATTGAACATCCTACGATTTGTAATATGCCATAAAACCCAATCCAACCAAATCATATATATATATATATATATATATATATATATATATATATATATATATATATACTTTCTTTAGTAAAACAAAAGACCGGTCACATAAAGATTATAAATTTATTTCCATCCTGTTATGGGTATTGATATGAATCAATAACACCAAAAATAACAAGACTTCTCCAGATCTAAAGGATAAAATAATCTCTCTCTCTCTCTCTCTCTCTCTCTATATATATATATATATATATATATATATATATATATATATATATATATATATATTTGTGTGTGTGTGTGTGTGTGCGTGTGTGTGAGAGGGGTATATTACATTAAATAACCTACATAGGTTGATATGCGATAAAACGCAACCAAACCGAGTCATATATATTTAATATATAAACATAAAGAAGAATCATGTATATTTAATAAATACGTATAATGAGGATTTGTCAATGAATAGCTTACAATGGTTGATATGCCCTAAACAGAAAGAAAAAAACTTATTTCATATATAATCATGTGTAAATTATTTTGTTAGGAATATTTCATATCATATAACTTTTGCAAACGAAAGATAATAAAAAAAAAAATGCAATTAATAAAACATGCAATGGAACATTGAAAATATAGCTATGATAGCAATCAAACATTCACAAAAAATCAAATTTCAGCATTAGATAAATAAACTCAGTATGTATGAATCAAATGAACAATCTTAATTATATGACATATCCATTAGTTGATTAGGTTCTTTTAATTTAAGTTAAAACATATTCCTAATGATAACATGATCGAAACTAATCAAAAAATTAATATCTTAGATATATATTCCAGCTTGACATATTTTTGTTAATATTCACACACACAAGCATATATATATATATATATATATATATATATATATATATATATATATATATATATATATATATATATATATATTGGGTAGAGTGTTCGCAAATAGTCAGGGAGACTTGGGTTCAATCCCAGGTCGCGTCATACCAAAGAGTTTAAAAATGGTATTTGATACCTCCTAACTTAACACTCAGCGGTATAAGGTACGTATCAAGGCTAAAGTTGAGTAATCCAGGGAAAAGGAGTAGCACCCTGTCCTACGATGAGTTGTTCCATTGATTTTGAGATATGGGCACTCGTCTGTTCAATTAAATGTGTTATCCATTAGCAACTATCCGTACGGGTGATTTGTTTATTGTGGCGAAGGTTTGTATGTAACCAGCCACACTTTCTGTATGAGTTGACAATGCAGCCTCAAAGTTGCCAGATTGACAAACGCCCTTGGGATGTGTATAAACTTAATTATCCGTCTCGATGCTCTAGGCTAAGTAGTACAACAAATGTCATTCTACGAGGATGACGTTGGCGTTGAATAACCCACGAAAAGTTATATGCCCTTAAACAAAAAAAACATATATGCAAAAATATTTATAACACACTTTACTTTATTTCTTGATAAACAGTAAGGCGACAGAATACGTAGATCTATGTTAGAATTACACCCCATTATGCCACAGATTCTTTCAAGCAACCCTCCTCAGGTTTTGAGTTCAGAGGGCTTTTTTTCCATTTTCTAAACAATTTGTCCAACTACTTTAACTATATATATATATATCGTTACTGAGAAGCATTTTCTATGTTGAAAGTGGCTAACTGAACTGATTTAAGAACAGATAAACCCACCAATTCCTATGATTAAGGCAATTCAACTCCTTTAGCATGTCCATTGTATAAAATCACCGATAATTAAATTCCTGTTGCCATGCAACGTTAAAGAATATGTAGAAATCTTTCTAGTTTAATAGACTAGGCTCTCATGTCAGTGAACTGTTCATAATCTATTGTACAATTTTATACGATGTTTCTTAATTCTAATATTAAATATTAATTTCTAATATTTTATGTGAAAACCACGCACTTTCACTCCATTGAATCGCCCTGCCTTGAAGATTTTTCCCGATGCCACAAGATTATATCAGTATCTTCGAAGAATGAATATTCGTTTGCATCAATGCTTATTTCGATTTAACATTTTGAAAAATCTGTCTTACGGATTTCTTTGTCTTTTTTATACGTTCTATCAGAGTAAATACCGAGCCATTGGCCTAATGAGTAGAGTGTTCGCCAATGATCTGGGAGACCGGAGATCGATCCCAGGCTGAGTCATACCAAAGACTCAAAAATTGTACTTGATGCCACTTTGCTTAAAACTCAGCTCTATAAGGTACGGATCAAGGGAAGAGTGGAACAATCCAAGGGAATGAGTAGCGCTCTTCCCTACATCTCGATGTAGTAGCTATTGAAAAGAGAGCTTTCGGGTTACCCTCGACTGTGGTTTCCAACTTCACTTATCTGAGTAAAATAATGACTAAATTATAGATGTAAGCCTCAAACATTATTGTTCTTTTTCAGGGGATGAAAGAATAGATAATGCCTTACTTGCAATTCTGCGAAATCCAAATTTCTTGGGTGGACTTATGGCTTTTCTCCTTGATAATTTTTGGCCAGGTAAGAACTTCAACACATCAGACGCATTCTCTTATTTATTATCATTATTAACATCATCAAATTAATTTTCCTTAGGCACATTATTACTCAAGTTTTATTATATTTATCCATGGTTTTCTTTTCTTTATCACTATGATCATTATTAAATGGCAAATTCATCGCGCATCGCGCGGCTTTATGCTCGGCCATGAAGATAGCTTTGTCACTTCACGACAGTTTTCCCGCGCTCATAATCTCACTAACAGTATTTCGCATATCATAGAATCTCAGAGACATCGTCTCTTAAAAATACTTGGAAATGCATTCCCAGTATAATCTTCATCCTCAAAAAATTATGTTTATTTTATACTGGAGTACACTGGTCAATAATGGCGGTTGAATTTTATATAAAATATCTGTGTATATCAAAATAACAAAAGGGATGAAAAACAAAAGAATTGTAGAAAAATCTTTTCAATATAAACGGATGATTCCATGAATAGGTATCTCATAATATGATGAAAAAAAATCCATATGAAACGCGAAAAAAATAACTCAAAAATACCAAAGAAACTTCTTTTCATATCTAAAAAAATGAATTCAGAATTTTTTAAACCAAAAAGAAAAATTATTAAATTTCTTTCTAAGCGGAACATTTTCCAATTTGGGAAATATTTTTCTCCTCGGGCACATGACTGTTTAAACAACATTGAAATGATACTTTTCATAAGTTTTTACAATCATACCGTGGACACTTTTCTCTTTGTTTTACTTTCTTTTGCTGCCTTCTTTGACGCTGGAAAACTATAAATCTCTTAATTTCTTCGATCTTTCTTTTTACTTTCATTTCTTTCTTTCTTTAAGATTTCAACAACGCCAATTAAAACACCAGACATCTCACCTATCTTGCTTTCCTCTTTTTTGTTCTCAAGTCAGCCTGCTGATACGTCAGCTGACTTGTCTGCTTTCTTTTCTTTTCTCTTTCTATGTGGAAAGCAACAAATCTAGTGATTCTTTCTTTCTTTCTTTCTTTCTTTCTTGAGTCTGGCTGTTGTGATTCTTCCTTTTTGTTTTTTCTTTCTTTCTTTCTCGAAACTGCCTGTTGTTACGACTGCTGCCTTGAGAAAATAAAATAAAGTAGACTATTTTATTTTCTCTTTCGAAGTGGCAAGCTACAAATAACATAATTCGTTCTTTCATTCTTTCTTTTTCAGCTTTATTTTTCTTTTTTTAAAGATTATAATAAAAAACGCCAGAGGTCTCTACTTCTGTTCTTTCTTTATTTATTTATTTCTTCCTTTCTTTCCTTCATTTCGTTCTTTCTTTTACACTTTAGTTTTTTCTTTCTTTAAATATTAAAACAAAAACAGCCGGGATCTTATGTTTATTTATTTATCTATTTATTTATTCATTCATTTATTTCTCTAGTCAGCCTACAGTTACGTCTGCTGACTTGACACCCTGTCTGCTTTTTCTTTTCTCTTTACTTTTTTTCTTCTTTCTTTCTTTCTTTCAAGATAATAATTTAAAAAAAAACGTCAGCGATCTCACCTTCACTTCTTTCTTTCTTTCTTTCTTTCTTTCTTTCTTTTTTTTAAATATTAGGTTTACCGACACACAGATGTACTCACAGAACACTTGAGTTTTATATTATTAGATTTTCTACGGTTGATATGGATAAAGCAATAGTTAAACTTTTTAAACTTTTAACTTTTACCTGCTCACTGGGACTTTTTCCTTGGCATCTAATGCCTTTTTTCCCTTCACTCTTACCGATTATTTTTTTAATCGTTAATTTATCCATTCTCTGAAGATGACAGGGTCTTTTATAGCCGAAAAGTAACAAAGTTTTCCCTGGCGAAATAAGTCGTTTTATGTATAAATACTTCTATTTACAATGATTATTATTCACGACATCCTCATAATATTTATGGAGAGATCACCCGTGTTATAGTGGCTAGCGTGTGAGACTGCAACATCACAGTAAGCGAGTTCAACTCAAGTCATGATATTACGTTCACATTCAGACTAATACCCATGAAAAAGGTATGATCTCCCTTTATACGCTAGTTATTTGTTTGATAGTACCAATAATAATTTTCCACAAGGATGGTTTGGGCATTAAATAGCCTATGAAAGTTGATATTCCATTGAGAAACCAAAATTCATTACATTTAGGATCATAACTTTTCGTTTATTCTACGTATGTTTTTAGCTAAACCTTTCAAATGTAGTTCTATTTTTCAAGCCGCTGAAGCTTATCATACTTACCAACCCTTCCGCTTGGGCAGGACATGACACAAGGTTAATCTTTAAGTGGATCTTAACAGGTTTGAATTCAGAATTTTCCTTCTCCTAGACTAGTTGCATCACCAAGGCTGAAGAGCCTAGTCTGCCCTACTATTTACCCATAGCTGGGGGGGAGAATAATTGGATTCATACCTTTCCCAAGGGTATTAGTGTAATGTGAAATGCAATCAGTATCGTCCAGGATTTGAACTCGTGTCGCCGTGTCCATTTCCTGCGACGATGACCATTACACCACAGGCACCTCCACTGAAGCTTATGCAATAAATTAGGTATGGTATCATCCGAAATATCCGAGAGTTTATGATTCAGATTTCCTCAGTTATAAAGAAAAATAATTCATAGGAATGATCACCGATCTCTAAAAGCACGAAAAAGTTTTATGCATTATAGGATGATGTTGTTTCATTTTCTTTCTGTTTCTCAAAAGCTCCTGGCGGCTTCATTGTTTTGGGTCCTAATTTCAAAAAAATGCCTCAATAATTCTTTTATCATTAAGGTTTTTCGGACTATTGTCTTAATCTTTATTGTTATTTCTACAACGTTTCGGCCGATATGTCCTCCGGCCTTCTTCAAGTGTTTGTCAAACTTGGGAACCTTCACAGAACTTCGAACTAAGTCCTTTACTGAATCCACGGAGGTCACCTGTTCTGATTCCGTTAGCCATAACCGGGTACAAGTGTTAAGTATTCCTGTATTGTTATTCGCCTGCAGTCAGGATATAACCTGCAACCTTCAGACGATTGTCTCCTTAGAAGCTTAGGGAACCAACACCTATAACCGTTACGCTATGTGCCTGCTGGAAACATAGCGTGGATTCAATAAAGGGCATAGTTCGAAGTTCCGTGAAGGGTCACGAGTTCGACAAACACCTGAAGAAGGCTGGAGGACATATCGGCCGAAAAGTTGTGGAAAAAACAATAAAGATTAAGACAAGAGTCAGAAAACCCTTAATGATAAGAATCATCAAGTTTCGTCTCAGAAAATGAGACAACTAAGCCTAAATAATTGTTCATATGTTGTTTCTGGAAATTGGACTACTTCACTATTTTACATTCATTTTTTACAATATTTTGGTTGGTGTTTGATTTCTACTTGAAACTGGTTACCAATGTTCACCACCAATCATAGCATTCATATAAACAGAATTCAGTAACTTATACTCAATACATTATCTATTAAAATGATTCCAAGAGAATACGATTCGCATTCCCCGTAAGGAAGACAAACCAGCTTAACAATTTTCAGATTATATAAATCCTCTCTCTCTCTCTCACTCTAAGAAGAAGAAGAAGAAGAAGAAGAAGAAGAAGAAGAAGAAGAAGAAACTGTATATGTTTTATCTAGAGCGATAATTAAAACTGGCTTGAAGCTTTAGGAATTTAAAAATGGCTGAAATTTAGCTAGAAGTCGTGAGTTCAATACATTTCAGCAGAAAGAGAAACAACACTACTAGGTAGAAATTAGAGAGAAGAGGAATGAACTGAAACGAGATGTGCCAAGGCATGGACAAGAGGATAAAAACAGTAAACTATAGTGGATCAAATAAATGGTTCAGTTCTAAATTCCCTAAAGTTTACTGACTACTACAAAAGAAACCTACAAAGGACCGGGGGTACAGTAACCGAAACGTTCTGAGTATGACAACCAAGATGAATATAATATTCCCAATCGTGTAAATGATGACAAATTTGAAGAGGAAGGACTCGTAGAGATGTGATTTACATGGTCGACTGTAATATCGTCGTAAGAGAGTTCAAGCTCCAGCCACATTATTACATTTACTTTCGGACTAATACCCTTGGGAATATTATCATCACCATCATCCATCCAGGATATAGGCTAAATAGTACAACTACTACTGTTCTTTTACAATGATGGTTTTGATATTAAAGTACCCAGAGAGGGTGATATGCCATTGAGATCCTTTTGTTAATTTCAATGAACTTTGAACACATGCAACTATTAGCTGAATTATTTAAACACCACCAGAAGAGAAAATTTCGTAAACAGAAAAAAGTCTCGTAAGGAAAATATCCAGATTACGAAATGAAATATCAATTTAAAAATGTATAAAAACATAAAATCTTATTTTTTCTAGCAATTATTCTAAATTCTAAAACAAATAGCTTCATATTCCATTGAGACACCAAAATGCATTACATTTAGGATCATGACTTTTCATTTATTCTGCCAATGTCTTTTTATATCATACTTTCTGCAATATATATATATATATATATATATATATATATATATATATATATATATATATATATGTCTTCCATGCTTTAAACTGTGCCCTGTCCGATGCTAATGAATTTTGACAATAGTAATGATATATCTATCTCGCATACATGTTAGACACTTTTCCACATATGATTATTTATGACCATGGCTTGGATCAATGCATGCCTTGGCTTTTCTGTTGAAATGTAGCAAGAAAAGTCAATTGCTGGCCGCTGGATTAGGATCGAGTTTAGTAAGATATTGTACTACGTTTACTCACTTGATTCCTCTTCCCGCAGCTTCGACACAGTCAGGTCAAGTGTGTCTTGGCTCTAATGGTAAAGTTTTCGGCCTCAAATGGCCATTCCTACAAGCTCTTAACTGCTTCAGCAGGGTTCAATTTATGAAGCTTGAAGCGCCCTTTGTTAGGAAAATGCAGATGAGTTCCGAGGCATTTTCAGAGCTTCAGGGCATGTTTTTTTCTGTTCCCGCCCTCTCTCTCTCTCTATATATATATATATATATATATATATATGGAAGTAAATAATGGAAAAGAATCCGACAATATGAAGAAAATGGAAAAACAAAAATAATCCAAGAGTGATGAATTTATTACAATGGTTAGCCAAAGTTAAAATGTTTCGGTTTTAATAAACCTTCATTAGAACTTTAAGACGTTGAAATTTGTTGCTTGAACAACGATGGATGTTTTATTATAATAACGGGGGAAAAACAATATATATATATATATATATATATATATATATATATATATATATATATATATGTATATATATATATATATAAAGAAAGATCTCATAACCGTTCAAAGAACGTTCTTTTTTGAAAAACTATCATGTAATTGGCACCGGCAATGATTTTTAAAATGTCTCGAATTTCTGAAAGATACAACGGATTGAATGATAATAAAAGTAAAAATTGTCAAAATTTTGGGAGAAAAAAAAGTGAAGATAATAAAAGAAAAGAAAAAAGAAAAGAAAAGAAAAAAGAAAAGAAAAGAAAAGAAAAGAAAAGAAAAGAAAAGAAATTTTGGTTTGGTTTGTTTGGTTTCTTTGTTTAATGACATATCAACCTTTGTAGATTATTTAATGCCAAAGCCACTCTCCTAGAAGAAAATTAGTGGTACTATTTAACCCATAGCTGGGAGGATAAGGGGGTTCATACCTTTCTCAAGAGTATTTTCCCGAAAAGAAATTTTGGGTTACTTTGTTTTTCCATTTTTCTTTATATATATATATGTATATATCCATTTTTCTTTATATATATATATATATATATATATATATATATATATATATATATATATATATGTGTGTGTGTGTGTGTGTGTGTGTGTGTAATTTTGTGTTAGCACGAATAGCATTCAGTTGTTATAAACAAGATCCAGAAATAAAAACTATAGAAAACGAAAAAAATTTTGATACACCGTAACATTGTTATTTTTCGCTACCGATGTAAATAACAGAAACAATCTTTAGAGAATTACATAAGCTTCAATGAACATACACTGTAGATTGGTGATTGAATTCTCTTCAGATCTCGACTCTTCTCAGTATTATTTCCGATGTCAAAATTTGTATTCTTCTTTGTGCATCGAATTTCTTCAGACTTTCATACCGTTTCCAGTGATTCTGTGTTAATCAGATGCACTTGTGTTCAACTTTTATGTTCGACTTCAAGAGCTCTCCGGTCGTCATTGTCTCAGTTCTTCTTTCTCTGACTCTTTCAATTTTCCTGTAAGTGTCATAGACAGTTCTGCGTAGTGCAATCTGAATGAATATGACACTCCCTTTCATATTTCTTAGTCTCCTCACTTTTGGGGAAATATCTTTCTATTTTTCTATGTTATCACTCCCTTTTCGTTTTACGCAGTCCTCGAGGAAAGCTCCATCAATTATTTGACAGATTCATCGTTTACCCAACAAGTTTCTTTGTTTGGTTGATGCGTTCATTTCCGCTTATTATTATCATTATTGTGAGTTTTTCACACCAACATTAGCAGGTGGTCTTTCAGTGGAGTCTAAGAGAAAGCAAGTTTCCTCATGTCTCCAGGACTCTTCTCAGTATTGATCTTAAAAAACCTGTACTCTGATGGTCTTGATTTTTCCTCAGATTTTATATTACCCCAGTCTTTCTTCCAAACTTTTTGGGGCTTTTCCAAGTGCTCCTATTACAATTGGTTTAACTGTCAACCTCATGAGTCTCAACGTTTTTTTTTTGTTGTTTTTTTTGGTTTTTAGTTCTCTTGCAAGGTTTATGTATTTGACGTCTTTTCAATTTCGTTTAGTTTTATCCCTATTATTATTATTATTATTATTCATTCCATGAGAATTTTTTCACATCAGCGTTAGCTGATGGTCTTTCACTGGAGTTTGAGTGACAGCAAGTCTACTCAAGTCTCCAGGACTCTTCTCAATATTCTGACTGATCTCAATATTCATTAGTTTGGATGGTCTCCACTCGTCTGCCGACTTTCAAGTCCTCTAGTCCCTTTAGTAATCCTTTAGTTACTGTTCCAAACGTACCAATTACAATTGGAATAATTGTCACCTGCATGTTCCATAGTGTTTTCAATTCCTTTCTTTTCACATTCTTTCAGTTTTATTCTGTGGTCAGCCGGTACAGCAAAGTAGACAGTTTTGCAAGTTCTATTTTTTTTTTTTTTTTAATCTTATTAGGTCTGGTCTTCTGGCCTAGATTAGGTGATCCGTGTGTATGTCAAAGTCTCATAGGAGTTTATGCGTGTTATTTTCTTGGAGAGGTGCTGGGTCGTGCATACATCATTTGTTCGTATGGTCAAATTTAAATTTCTTGGACATCTCCCAGTGGATCACCTTGCTGACCCATTCATGTCTAGTCTTATATTCCTTTTGCGCTGATTTGCTGAATTCGCTTATTATGTGATTGATGGTTTCATCTCTGTCACAGCATAGCCTGCATTTGCAATTTTGTTGCGTCTTATCTATTCTCGCTTTGATATGATTGGTTCTTATGGCGTTGTTTTGTGCTGCTATAAGGAGAGAATCTGTTTTTCTCTTAAAGTTTCCTTTTCTTTGCTATGTCAGGGTTTTGTCGTGTGAGATGTTGTTTATTAGTCGTTTAAAACGCCCATAGAGTTGTTTTCCTTCCCATTTTTGTTTCCTAATTATTGTCATTCTGTTGTCCGTTGTATTATTATTATTATTTTTATTATTATTATTATTATTATTATTATTATTATTATTATTATTATTATTATTATTCCTTAAGAGTTTTTCACATCAGGGTTAGCTGATGGTCGTTCACTGAAGTTTGAAAGACAGCAAGCCTACTCAATCCTCCAGAACTCTTCACAGTATTCTGGTCGATCTCACCCATGCTTTCTCGTGTAAGATGTTGCTTATTAGTCGTTTAAAACGCCTATAAAATTGTTTTCTTCCCATTTTTGTTTTTTTGTCATTGTCATTCTCTTGGTCTTCGTGTTGTCTGCATTGTTTCTAGAGGCTGTAATCATTCTTTCTCCGCGCTTTTCTGTGTAGTCTTCGAGTTGTTGTAATGATGTCTCAACACTATCTTCAGTTCTGGCAAGTCCTCTTCCTCCTTCTTTCCTTGACTCATATTGTCTGTCAACATCATCTCTGGGATGTAATGCCTTATGCATAGTTCTTTGATCCATTTGTTCGAGTTCTTCTCTGGTCGACTTCAAGAATGATCCTGATTATTTTTACAAGGGATACAGCCCAGGTATTTATTCCTTTAATAAATTATCTGCTATATGGTTTTGCCTTATCACTGTTTTCGTCGTGCAGTATAAAAACTGAAAAAACTGTTACGTCAAAGTTCTTTTGACGTTTTCTGACTGGCAATTTCATACGTATTTAAATAAGTATCTGTAATATTTACGTATTTACATAAGTACCAGAGAGAAGGTTGACAGGTAAAATCCTGTCTGATGACTGCTTAGTTATATATATATATATATATATGTGTGTGTGTGTGTGTGTGTGTGTGTTTGTGTGTGTTAGATTGTTTATATTGTTATTATATTGATATTCATTTATGTTTATACGTTTATACAGCCTTCGAGATTTGAAAAGAAAACACTTGACCGGCGGTCGAGAGTGAAGGAAAATTTTCTCACACCAAAATAAATTTACTCGACCCACTCTATTTTCATTCAATAATAGTCAATTATTTTACAAGTAAAAAGAACCCATTTACAGGTAGAAAATTTCAGTAAATGTAATCATTAGTATACCGAATATTAATCTTTTGATTTTAATTGAACAAGTCGACAAAATTAGATTCTTGAAGTAAAAAAACAAAGTTAAAACTTTTGAAATGAAGGAATAAATAAACTATTAAAATAAATAAACATAAAAGAAAAACATCGCAATTTCTTCGATCGAATACGACACAATGCTAAAAACCTAGATTTTTTAAAACCTTTTAAATCCCCTATTCAACAAAATAAGTTAAGGAAAAAAAAGATGATGAGAAAAAATAGTTCAAATGATTGGTATAAAACGAATTAAAAACGTCTTGTTACAAAAGAAAATGGTTTAAAAGAAGGTATTCAAAGTTAAAACATATTTATTGAATTAACTGAGAGCAAATTGATTTAAATTTATTGTAAATACGCATTAGATTGTTTTAAAATAATTCCCGATAGCTATTTTAACCTTTTAAATCAATTGCGGTCGAAATATCCAGAGTAGAGGAAGAGTATTCTGTCAGGGCTAAATTTCCAAATTCCATATAACCACCAACCCGAGTCAAGAGGAGGTAAGAAATAAGAGAAGAAAATATGAATATTACATACTTGTATAATTTGTTTTCCGGTGTTTGATTGGCATCTTTTTTTCTCTTTCAAATGTTCGTTTTTATGTTTCGTACGTGAGGAGCGCATATAGATGTTGTGTCAAGGATAATTTTTTCCAAATAAATTTCTGAAAATATGCGAGCGTCTTCAATTTGGACAAGAGAGACATTTTGGCTCCACTGTGAAAGCGTTAATTAGACTAATATTTTCAATGACTGGACGTCCAAGAGAAAGACAGGGGCTAGTCATTCTAAATTCCATTTGTTAGGTCTTCTTTTGATGATTACGATATATTTTGGAAATACGACTCCTTTTTCTTTAACCAAACATTTCGACGGTTGTCAGGCACCCCACAAGACACCAACTGTACGGCCACCTGCCCCCTATCACGAAAACTATTCAAGTTAGACGAACCAGACATGCAGGACACTGCTGGAGAAGCAGAGATGAACTCATAAGAGATGTACTCTTATGGATCCCCATACATGGCGGCACAAAAGCAGGACGACCAGCTCGAACGTACATTCAGCAGCTATGTGAGGATACAGGATGTTGTCCTGAAGACCTACCTTGGGCGATGAACGATAGGGAGGACTGGCGAGAGAGGGTCAGGGATATCCGTGCTACCAGCGCGATGTGATGATGATGATGATGATATCATTCTAAGTGACTTGTGAATCTTCAATTGCATACGTTTGGGTGGTAAAAAGAATCAGTTTTCCTTTTTCTATGTTTGAAGAGACACGTTTCATTAGGAATTTTGATCGACCGAGGAGCGACTAAAAGAAAAACTTTAATCGCCAGAATAAGTTTTTAGTTGACGAAGTAGATTGGGTGAGCGGAATCTCAAAGGCTGTGCATATATATAATCATTACCATGTTACAGTGGCAGCACGGAGTTCCCTGACTCTCTTTCGATATACAACCCTATCACCCATGGCTCCTTGCAGGTCTTCCAAGCTGCGTTTTCGATCCGTACTGAACTAATGTAAGTCTTTGCTGGTAAGCCAACACTGGCAAGTCTATGTGAAGGAGTTCATAAGGGAACGTTGCTTATGAGTTCTCCTTTGCTTTCCCTGCTGTGTCTCGTATGTTTGGTTTGTCTTGCTTGAATGGTTTATGAGATGAGAGGTAAGTGGCCACATAGCTGCTGTTTTGTGGGGTGTTGCTTGGATTTCTGAAAATTCCACGCAGCATTCTTGTGTTGTTAAAATCAAGCTTTTTATCTATGCGTTTTCTGAGAATCCATTTGGAGTATCCATATAGAAGTATGAACACTGCTACAGCTTGAACGAAATCCAATTTTATTTCATCAGATTGATCAGATTTCAATATGAACAATAGTCTGTCAATGGCATTCTCCGCCTTCGCAAGACGTAAATTGACATCAGTTTCAATAGATGAGATCTTGCTACCCATTATGTGAACTGGTCCACTAATTTTACTTACGTACCTCTTAAAGTGGAGATGGCTACTTTTCTTTTATTTAAAACACATCCACTTTGTTTTATTTGCATTCACGTCGAGGCCAATACCCACTCCCCCGTTCCTTGCTCTAAATTATGCAGCAGAGAATCTGCTTGACCTAGTGTATTTGTAAAAAGCAAAAATTGCCATCAAACAAAAACTTGAATTAGTTATTGCTGCATTGACAATATCATAAAAACACCTTCAGCAGACATAACGTTAAAATATTGTGTGAAAATTGTAAGAATCAAAATGCGAGAAGCAAATGTAAATATTAAGAAAAATTCATTTTGAAGAGAAGTAGTATGATTGGTGATGTAATATATACGGCCACAGAAAAAAATGAAGAAACAAACACTAACTTTTAAAAGACATTTATCGGTACGAGGATCATTAAATAAGTTTCCCGACTTTTTTCGTAGGGGCACTTTTATTGATAGAACACGCATAAAACTCTAGTCCCCCTTCGAAGTAATCTCCTCCGGTTTCAATGCACTTGTTGTACCGTTCCAACAACTGCTGGAAGGACCCATGGAAGTCCTCCTGTGTGACCGTGTCTATGACCTTCGTCACAGCCTCTTTCATCTCCCCAATTGTCTCATAACGACAACCTGTGAGCTTAAGGAATAACCAAAAGTAGCAGGGAGCAAGGCCTGGACTATAGGGAGGGTGAGGAACTGTCTTGATGCCCATCTTGGTCAAATAGTCTGACAAGGATGGAGTTGTGGACTGGTATATTGTCCTGGTGGAAATGCCACTGACCCGATTTGAAGAGTGCTGGCCTCTTCTGAGGGAATCTCTCCCTGAAATCCCTTAAAACCTCAACATAGTAACCCTAACCCTAGCCCTAACCCTTTGGCCTATCAACTCTGGTGTATTGGCTTCCTTACACCTCCCACACCTCTCATCATTCCTCCCAGACTCACTGGCTTCCTTGAATCTCTTATGCCACTCAAAAATCGGTGCTCAATTCATGCAAGATTCTCCAAAAGCAGTCTGAAGCATTCCATACGTTTCTGCGGCATTTTTTCCAAGTTCAAAACAGAATTTTATTGAATATCATTCTTCTAAAATGTCCTCACGTCCAGATTGCATTTTTGAAATTCACCAGCTGTGACAATCAGGCTTTAGTAGGGTGTATTCCAATTGCTGCTGTAGCTGTTCATTTAAACCTAAAATCATAAACATTGGTCAGTCATCGCATAAGATGTATAGCAATAACATACTGAATTTTCAAGAGTCTACGACAATTTTAAATGCCTGTACAAAAAAGTCTGGAAACTTATTGAAAGCACCATGTACCATTGATTTAAATCAGAAAATTGATTGTATAACCGTAATCTCCTCTTTACCAAGTGAATCTCGCCGATAGTACTAAGTTGTCAAAATATATATGTCAGATAAAAGACGAAACAGAAAAGCTCACATAATAAAACACGATAATATGAAAAAGATTATGATAATCATAGATTATGTCTGGACTAAAATTTATGTATTCTGAGAGATGCCGAAAATAATAAATCTCTGAACAAAAAATGAATTCACATTTTTGTGGCACAAGTGCAATACAAAAGAAACGACTCTGTTGATTTCATGATACGAAAGTTTATTGGGGCTGCAACGTTTATAGTAGCCGGAGTAAAGACTGAGATAGCTAAAAGAATGCATCACTGGTGCCCGTGGTGTAGTCGTTATCGTCGTAGGAATTAGAAACGGCGACACGAGTTCAAATCCTGGACGAGATTGATTGCATTTCACATAGCACTAATACCCTTGGGAAAGGTATGAATCCAATTATTCTCCCTCCAGCTATGGGTAAATAGTAGGACAGACTAGGTTCTTCAGCCTTGGTTAGGCAACTAGTCTAGGAGAAGGAAAACTCTGAATTCAAACCTGTTAAACTCCGCTTAAAAATTGACCTTGTGTCATATCCTGCCCGAGCGGAGGGGTTGGTAAATAGTATCAACTGGTTTAGATCGACATATCGAGTTAGGAGAGTGAGGCGACGATATAGACAGAGACTTAGTATGCGAAACGAAAAAGGGTTGACTCTTAGTTACTTTCTTCGCTGTTGTGGACACTACCTGTGCACTGGGGAACTCCCTATCAACTGACACCACATCCCTACCGCTATGTCTTTTCGTCGCCTGTCGTCTCCACCTATGTCTCCAACAGACTCCAACTTCTTGACTGACTGCCCGACTTCGACTTGGGTCTTTTAATCCCTTTCTTCAATTTATGTCCTTCTAACTATTCTCTTAACTAATGCTTTACTGACACATAATCATTAAAACTTTTAGTCACGTCATTGTTAAGTATCAGCTGATATATATCTAAATACTTATCTTGATATATATTTTGCTTACAGCTGACTCTAAAACAAGCTGTCGATTCTTTATTTTGACATCCAGTAACATGCGCGCGCAAACTGTCTATGCCGACACTGACCTTTACAAATCGAAAGCCTGCAATTACGAACTCAAAATTAAGCTAAGAAAAGCAATTAATTACTAAAATAACTAACTAAAATCTCTAGTTATTTTACATTAGGATTTTCATAACAACCATTACAGTTGCGTAATAATTATTTATTTCATTTCATTTATTTAAAGGAACCTTGGAGGAACGTGGGTTGATTTCCGAAGAAGAAAATGAGCAGATGGAATATTCTGGGGATTCTATTTTGATAAATGAGCAGCACTCATCGGAAAGAGAAGTATACGGCATTCCATTTTATCCACGCTGGTTGACCCAGTGGAAATTTGCCAAATACATACCGTTTCTGCCACCTTATGAATAATTGTAAGAGGAAATCGATATTGAAAATAAATCATCGCAAGAAACAAAAGTCTGAATCTTTTTGATCTATTGATCTTTATACGCTCTATGACAATTAATGTATGTTTGTACGACTGATAATGAGTGTGTGTGTGTGTGTGTGTGTGTGTGTTAACATTTCTGAGTTTTTGCGTGTCTGTCTTTGTACGCGTGTTTGCCTTTTTGCGCGATTTTATTACGGCCTTTTCATTTATTTCCGATATCTGTTTATATATGGACGTGTGCCTACGCGTGTAAGCATGAGTCGGTGTGTATGTCTATTTCAATGTGCAAGTGTGGCAATACCCATAGACTTTTTTTATAAAAAGGGTAATTTTCTTCCAAATCAAAGACAAAGACGATTTTATTATTTTTAGGGGTAAATTATACATTCAAAACACATTATTAGGTAATATTTGTTTCCAAGCTAAGCACCAATAAATGAAAATATGAATATGTAGCCGTATGTAAAATTTTCTTTCTTTCATGACATATCAACCTTCGTGGGTTATCTAATGCCAAAGCCATTCATGTAAAATAACAGTTGTCCTACTATTTAACTAGGAGCTAGAAGTGGATTCATACCTTTCCCAGATGTATTAGTACGAAAATGAAAGTAATCGTAAGACTGGAGTCCGAACACGCATACTACGATCTCGCAGTCCAGAACGTTAGACACAAAGCCTCATAGACTCAACAAGCCCCTGTATGAAATATATACTTGAATACAGATGTAATTAGGCAGCATATAAATGTTTCCGAAGAAATTGGCTATGAATGAAATTTTTCCGAGTTATTTTTTTTTTACTATCTCCTACATTAAAATATCATCTAACAAGCATGTTGTTTTTTGTTTTTTTTGGTGGGGGAATATATTTTTGAAAATATAAGATAGGAGTACTTGATTCCTTATAAATGTGTTTAATTCATTTGTATCAAGAATATCTACTACTATATTGTATTAAGAATAACAGCTTGAGGCTATAATCATTGTCTAAGAAGTATTATTAATTTCTTGAAATCATGCTGGTCCAGTTCGCTGGGACAGTAGAATACACCAACTGCATCTCTGCAGAGGGATAAGACTGTTCCTAACGAGTATCCAGGATATGACACTAAACAATCTGATAGTGAGGCTCCAGTAATACTGGAGCTTTGGGGAATGCGAAGTGTCTCTTCACTGCCATCGCTCCCAGGTCCACTCTGGCCTGGAGTGGTAGCACCTGAAAGGATCCTATCCATGGATCAAATAGAACTGATTGATATAAAAACTTTGTACTTATGCTACACTCTCTATGGGCCAAATAGAATTAAACTGTATATTTACGCTAAACTGAATTGTTTGAAATAGAAGTCTGTTTGACATTTAACCTGTGTAAATAAATGACTGATGTTTGAGTGAATTGTTAGTGGTACATAGCAATCCTCTAAACCATTTAATTTTGTTGACTAAACTAAATAACTTGAAAGAGAACTGTTTTTGATAGTTCAGCTGTACACTCAGGCAAAACTGAATTGTTTGAAATATAGCTGTGTATATGTATGTAAATGGACTTGGCATCAAATAACCTACAATGGTTGATATGCCATAGAACCAAACAAAACCAAATTTGAAACATTTAACTGTTTGCGAACAAAGGATTATTATTTTATCGAATTATTCATCTGAAACCATAAAAATATGTATTAAATATTAGTATTACATGGGCATACTGAAAACCATACAATTGTGTGCAAATTATTCTTATCAGATAGTTTGTGTTTTTTTTAGTCTGGTGGGGTCTTTTTATGGCTTAACAACAATTGTAGATTATTTATTGCCAATTCTTCTTTATAGTAAAAATTAAAGTTGGCAACCGCCGTTGAGAGTGAACCGAGGAATCCCTTTTCAATAGCTACTACACTGTTGGGTAGGGTGTTACTCCATTCCCTGGATTGTTCCATTTAACCCTTGCCTTATAATGCTGAATGTTAAGCAAGGCAGCATCAAGTACCATTTTTTAAATCTTTGGTATGACCGGACCAGGGACTGAAACCCGTTCTCACAGATCATTAACGAACACTCTACCCATTTGGCCAATATTTCTTTTACTTTCTTCTTTATACTTAGATTTTAGATATAAGATTTATAAAGACGTTTTACTGATAACATCATTAAATGAGCCTGGGCTCATTCTTTTTTTTCATTTTTATTTTATTTATTCATTTATTTATTAGCACACAATTAAATCTTTTCAAGCATTTCTATTTTATATGAATAATTCAATTTCCTATTGACCATTTGTTTGCGAACGTTTTAATGGATATACATATACGATTTGCAAATGGATAGTTTGTAGGTAAGTTCATTTTTAAATGAGTTAGACCTAATTTGTTTGCACATGAGTATTGCTATTGTTTCTACGGATAAATGGTTTCAATTATTGCTATCTAACACTAATCTTTTCATTCAACATCAATTATTTTATTGCAGACTGTGAAGTGGTTAAAAGTATTGCTATTTAACACTAATTATTCTATTCAACATTACTCATATGTTTCCAAGTATTGCTTTGCATCACTAACATTTCAATTTATCATCAATTATTTGTTTACACACAGTTAAATGATTATACAGTTCTATTTCATACAATATAATTTAGTATGAGTCATTTGTTCGCAAACAGTTTAAATGTCAAATAGTTCTATTTGATACGTAGTAAGGATCCTATCAGATGTTAACTCTCTGGGCCAGAGTGGATCTGGGAACAGTGACAATGAAAAGCCACTCCACATTCCCCAAATCCCCATCGCTATAGCCTCACCATCTGTTAGTTTTGGGTTATATCACGAACACTTGTTGGGTGGGATCTTACCCTTCAGCAGACATACAGAGAGGTGAGATCTATCTGATAGCATCTGACTGGGCAGGTATCAGATAGGAATACGTGATATCAAATAAATGTGTGCAAAAATAATGCTGAGAAACAACTATGTGAACAATGTTCGCGGTATTCCATCTTCTCATAGAATCACTCTAGATGGTGTGAGATGCTGTTGATATCAATCATTCAATCAATCAAATTAATATTAACTGGGGATTTCCTAGGATTAGTTTTGTTTGCCTAATCCATTTTCAGCATGAGTATAGTTTTTTTGTTTCATCATCATCATCATGATATCGCGCTGGTAGCACGGATATCCCTGATCCTCTCTCGCCACTCCTCCCTATCGTTCATCGCCCTAGGTAGGTCTTCAGGACAACATCCCGTATCCTCACATAGCTGCTGAATGTATGTTCGTGCTGGTCGTCCTGCTTTTGCACAGCCATGTGTGGGGGTCCATAAGAGTACATCACTTATGAGTTATGATTTTTTGTTTACACACAGTTAAATGTCAAGACAGTTCTATTTCAAACAATTCAGTTTAGCATTGGTACACAGTTTAGATCTGAATGAGCCATAGATAGGACCCTATAAGTTGCAATCACTCCGCGCCAAAGTGGACCTGAGAGCAATGGCAGTGAAGGGATACTCTGCATTCCACATATTTTCAGTATTACTGGAGTTTCACCGTCAGATTGTTTAGTGTCATATCCAGGATACTCATTGGGGGAGTCTTGCCAGTGAGATCCCGCCGGGGTATTCTAAAGCCCTAGCTGACAGAGCCGGATATCCTGGGAGTTATAGTGATAGAAAACATTACTATACGCCATTCTAACAGTTTTCGTTTGAGATGGTGTCGACTCTTTCTCTGTTTTCGAGTTTGTTAGTTGGTATTGTTTGTTTGCTTGTTTTTGAGTTTATTTTCTAGGCTCTTTTCGGCCTGTTTTACACCTTTCAGTGGGAATAACAATCGGTACAACATTTAAAAAGACGAAACAGGGAGATAATTATACAAGATCTTCAAACAAACGTTGCTTTTGAACATTGTTGCACTAATTGATTCGATTACCCACTCTCTCTCTCTCTTTCTCTTTCTCTCCCCTCACCCCTATTTCAGCAGATTTTGTCTTAAAAGTTCTTTTTATTACAGCATTCTTCAATCAATCTTTTTTTTTTTTGTAATGTTGAAGGTTTTACTGTTCGTTTAATCACTCCCATGCAATGATGAAGCTTTGAAAAACTTACCTTTTTAAATGAAGATAAAAAGATCAGTGACTTGAAGAAAAAAAAGCTTACCTTTTTGTAAACGTAAACCAAATCTAATGATAAATGTTTTAAAAACGTCTTCATGTCACGTAAATTCATTTATTCGCGTATTTGGCAATTAATTAGAAATAAGGAACGACACCGATACTACGACTCAGATAATAAGAGCATACCTCTCTCTCTCTCTTTCTCTCTCTAAACCCTATATCTCTTTTTCTTTCTCCCTATATTTATATATATGAGTGCATGTGTGTGTATGAATGCGTGAGCGCGTGCACTTGTCTGTGTATGATTATAAGTTCCTGATTGTCTCTGTATGTGTTGTGAATACATTTGCGTTTGTGTGTGTGAATATACCTTTCAGAATGTGATTGTGTGTGTGTGTGTGTGTGTGTGTTTTATTTAATGACACATCAACTTTCTTGGGTCATTTAATGCCAAATCTATCCACCAAGAAGAACAGTGGTGACACGATGACAACTCCCTCGAGGGTTTGTTTGTTTGTTTGCGTGTGTTACTATAACCATACTGAAAAATAAAATATCTATGCAAGCCACACAGCCTTCATCATCCCCGTCAGACATGTTTTCGAAGCGAATGAACTTTGGCAGTATCTTATCAAATTTTGTTGGGTTTCTCTTACATCGTGGGAATAACAGATCATGATTCAGCCTTTTCGTAGAGTCTTATTTTATTTTATTCGGAACTTTTCTCCAACAAATCGTCAATTAAATGATGTAAGATCTGAATTAACTGATTAGATGAACAGTTATAACATTGGATTTAAAAGGGAAAAATGACGAGATGATGATATAATTGGCAATTCAAGACAATGTTCTACTTTGTTCATTTAGCAATTCGCTTAAGCCAAATTTATTATTTTTCACCTATTTGTGCATCCATATCTCCACCGAAGATCAGTGATCAGTTGGTTATATATATATATATATATATATATATATATATATATATATATATATATATATTAATTCTCTTGGGAAGACGTGGCCCCGGAGGTAACCGTGTCCTCTGTGAAGAGTACGGATGTAACTTGCAAGACACATTCAGGTTAACTGGCCTCGCAATTACCATGACTAGTTAATTTGGCGTTACTTGTAGGACTTGTTGAGTTAAGGTTCTGCAATCTGTTGTCGCTCGTTCGATCTCCAGTGGTTGAGACGACGGTATACACAGATGATGTGACCAAATAAGGTCGAAACAGCTGTCCAGTGTTTCCGTATATCATGCGAAAGTGTACACCGGGTTTTCTGGTCCTGGTAATTCAATTAACAATATAATTCCTCTACTTAAAAAAGAAAATGTATATCTGAAAGACAATTATTGAAAGAGATTCATAATGGATCATGTCTTTTAAGTTTTACTTGATATCAATCATATATATATATATATATATATATATAATCTTACTCTGGAGTGATAGTGACAGAAAGTCCCCTCAAAATCTCTAGAATTATTTCCTCTTAAGTGTCAGCTGATTGTCTTTCACTGAAGTCTGGGTCACAACAAGTCTCCTCAGGTTATCAGAACTCTTTTAAGAATTCTAGTTGATCTCAACAATGCTCTACGCCTTCTGTGCTAGTTTTCTGCATTTGATTGTTATTATTTCAATGCTCGCGAGTTTTTCTAACCAGCGTTGGCTTGTGGTATTTACTTGAATCTAAGTGAGAGCAAGTCTCCAAAGGTCTCTAGGACTCGTCTTAGTATTCTTACCTTTTACAGCAATACTCTTGTCAGGATGGTCTCGATTCTTCACTGATTTTCAGTTCTTTCAACCCCCTTTTTTAGGCATTCAATGGATTGTACCAAGTACTCGAATAACAATAGGTATCACTATCACTTTCATTTTCACTGTAGGGTCCGCTCAAACGGCAAAATCTTCTAGACGACAAGTTTTCCTTTCTTTACAATAGCACCAGTTCTCTTCTTCCGGGAGAAAGAATTCTAAAAAATTCTAAAAAATATCATTCGTCTAGTTTTTAGGACGAATTCTGTTTTGTGCGTATCCCATTAGGTAATATCGTCAAAATTCAATCTCTAGCACAATTCTCAGAGGATTATCTTTTCTATCCAGCCGTTCCTAATCTTTTTGTACTAGTTTATCGCATTTGCATACTTAATCGATTCATCTTTTCTCTCCACATAATTAACACTCTATATTCTCTTACATCTTAGCAAATTGTGTTTTACCATAATTGGTCCTTATGGCACTGTTTCATGCTGCAATTAGAGAGAATTCGGTTTCTGCCTTTTGATTTTCATTTCTTTAACATGTTCATGTCTTCTCACGTTCTTACAATCGCGCAAGATTGTCACCTGAAATATCGATACAGTTGTTTATTTCCCATTTTTGTTTACTTATTTTGGGGTTGGGTTTTTCTTTTTTTCTTTTTTTTTTTCTTTTTTTTTTTTTGCTAGTACTTTTCTTTGTTTCGATAATTAATATCTCTTTATCCTGATAATGTCATCCTAAATCATTTTGTTGATGCATTAAGCAATCTCCAATGCTGGCGAGTACAAATCAAATGATAGCTCTGTATCCTGGCATGGTTTCGGGGCGGAACAAGCATTTCCACTAACCCCCAGCCCTCCATCACTACCTCATGAAACCACAATGTTTTTTTTGGGGGGTTGGGGGGAGGGGGTTCGTAACTCTTTGAGAATGCAATATCTACGCTGAGACAGTTATTAATTTAGTGGGTGAAGAGTTCGCCAATGGCCCGGGAGACCAGTGTTTAATCCGAGGTCGATTAATCCCAAAGTCTCAAAAAATGGTAATTGAAACCTCCTTCCTTAGCACCTATCATTATAAGATAACGATCAAGGGTAAAGTGGAGCAATCCAGGAAAAGGAGTGACACCCTTTCCTAGCTAATGAAAAGGGAGCCTTCGGGTCGTCCTCGGGTACGGTCATTAACTTTATATATATATATATATATATATATATATGTGCTTAGGACTTCGATCGACAAAATCAGAGAAAATGGCTTCGAGCTGACTAAGAGAAGAAGCAAAAGGTACCCCGCAAAAACAATCACGGACGCCTACTACGCTGATGACTTGGCGTTACTGGCGGATACGCCTAATCAAGCAGAGACACTACTGCATAGTCTGGAACGAGCCGCAGCTGGCATTGGCCTCCATGTCAATGCACACAAGACTGAATATATGTGTTACAACCAAACGGGCAACATTGCCACACTAGACGGAGCCTCTCTGAAACTAGTAGACAAATTCAGCTACCTAGGTAGTAGCGTCTCATCAACCGAAAAAGACATCGACACACGACTGACGAAGGCATGGACAGCTATCGATAGGCTCTCGATCATATGGAAGTCGGACCTAACCGATAAAATGAAACGCAGTTTCTTCCTGGCAGCGGTTGTGTCGATACTGCTATATGAATGCACCACATGGACGCTAACTAAGCGGCTGGAGTGGAAACTAGACGGAAATTACACAAGAATGTTGAGAGCAGTATTGAACAAGTCCTGGCGACAACACCCCACGAGACATCAACTATACGGACACTTGCCCCCCATCACGAAAACTATACAAGTTAGACGAACCAGACACGCGGACACTGCTGGAGAAGCAAGGACGAGCTCATAAGCGATGTACTCCCGTGGACCCCCACATATGGATGTGCAAAAGCAGGATGACCAGCACGAACCTACATACAGCAACTATGTGAGGACACAGGATGTAACCCTGAAGACCTGCCGGAGGCGATGAATGATAGGGAGAAGTGGTGAGAGAGGGTCAGGGATATCCGTGCTAGCGGCGCGACATGATGATGATGATATTAACTCTTGTTTAAGGATGAACGGTCAGGTAAATGGTGATTGATTTATTAATGACTTCAGACAACGTTGAAAAGCATATTTGCTGTCTCACAATTTCTGATACATTGTTCTCGCAGATCTTCATATTTTACAACTTAGGCTGATGCGCCCAGTCGATATTTTCCTCAAAAAGGACCATTAATTCAACAATGAAACTTTCCTTAAATTAACGGCCCAAATCACGATATATGGATGCAAGGCGGTTAACGTTATTACAGTTGGAAATGCAAGTTGATGTTCCAAATCAGTTATATCGTGTCAGTTCGTACAACCATCAAACAATGATGATCTTTGCCTCGAGTTTCATTCTCTTTTATATTGGGTACGTTGGGTTGACAAACAAAGGGACCCTGTGTACTGTGGTAGTTCTCCTGACACTTGTCCCCCAACCATCGATTTATTTATCTCAGTTTGAAATTTACGCCGTTATTGGCTGAGGCTTCCAATTTTGGTGCGATAGTTCACATTCCCTTAATGTTATATATATATATATATATATATATATATATATATATATATATATATATATATGTGTGTGTGTGTGTGTGTGTGTGTGTGTGTGTAAACAAATGAGTATAACCAATCGTTTAAAAAGATTTCATAGATCCAAAAGTACTCAAATGCTGACCAGCATTGCAGTAACTAAAAGTAGTCTAACTCTCACCTTTATATTAACGTTTCATTTCTCTAAATTTCATAGTTCATCAATAGAAAAGAAAAGATTATCGTCAGATAAAGCTTTCTGATAATATTTTATCGAATGAGTGCTTCTATTCAACTTATAGTAATTAAACTATCGTGAGAAGTTGATGTTTAAAGAATTATATATATATATATATATATATATATATGGGGGGGTATCGATCTATGGTGAGTTCGAGTCTCATTAGGGACCACATTCATATGGCCTCGAGCAACATCCAAGACTTTTAAATTACTAATTGTTCTCCGACGAAAGCAACAAGCAGGAAAACTACGCGTATGTAAGAACGAAATAAATTATTCTTTAAAAATACAAATCTCTGAATGGGCCTATTCATTTTGAAACATTTACTTTTTTTTCTCTCTTTGGACATACAAAAAAAAAGAAAAAAATGCCCATATGAATATATATATATATATATATATATATGTACACTCACACACACACACACACACACACACACACACACACACACACACACATACATATATATATATATAGTAAGTAAAGTAAAGTTGGCGACCGCAGTCGAGGGTGACCTTAAGGTTCCCTTTTCGATAGTTATAACACCAAGGTGTAGGGTAGGGCACTACTACTTTCCCTGGATTGTTCCACTTTACACTTGATCCATACCTTATAATCAAATACCATTTTTGAGTCTTTGGTAATACTTGACCTGGGATTGAAGCCAGTTCGCCCGGGCCATTGACGAACACTATTGAAAAATAATCGGCCAACCTAAAAAGTAGAATAAGTATTTGTTCTAATACTTATAGAAATTCTTAAGAAAGGATTTGAAAAACTTGAGGAAATAAATTTAAAATGTATTCAAGAAGCAAAACTATATAGGGAATAACATATTAATTATATGTCTTCAGGCCATTCCTTACTGGTTAAGGCAAAGATCATTTATGCACCACTGGTATAAATATATATATATATATATATATATATATATATATTCCGACGGAATCACTACCTGAACTCAATTAAAACCTCAACATAGTAACCATAACCCTAACCCTTTGTCCAATCAACTCTGCTGTATAGACTTCCTGATTCCTCCCATACATCTAATCATCCCTCACGGACTCCCTGCCTTCCTTGAATCTCTTATTCCACTCAAAAACTGATGCAAGATGGTCTAAAAGCAGTCTGAAGCATTCCATACGTTTCTGTGGCATTTTTTCCAAGTTTAAAACAGAATTTTATTGCATATCATTCTTCTAAAGTGTCCTCACGTCCAGATTTCATTTGTGAAATTCACCAGCTTTGACAATCAGGCTTTAGTAGGGTTTATTCATATTGCTGCTGAACCTGAAATTATAAAAATTGGTCAGTCATTTCATAAAATGTATAGCAATAACATACTGAATTTCCAAGAGTCTACGACAATTTTAAATGCCCATACGTATGTTTGTTTGTTGTTTTTTTTTTGGAGGGGGTGTCATTTAATAAATGAAGTGAATTTTTAAAGCATTTTTTTCCAGAAAAGTGAACTTTGTATTTTTTGGTATTGTTTCAAAACAAAAATCATTTGAATCTTGCAAAATATTTGTTTTGAGACTATTCAAAATGGTCTCAAATCAAACAGAGTGTTCCTGGATAAACAAAATTATGTCAGCAAATTTTTGTTAGCTCAAAACTGTAAACCAAGTGATATTAACAGTACAATATGTGATGTGTACGATGAAACATTTTTTTTAAATATTTATGAATGGGCTAAATGGGTTTGCCACTACGAGCATGAGTCAAAAATGCAGTCCATAGAATGGAAACACATTATAAAATAATTACTGTGATGGTCAATTGTATTCATTATTTTATTATTTAGTTTGGTGAGGTCGTTGATTGTTTAGGTGTTTTTTTAAGATAGCTAAATTCTTTGAGAGGAAATGTAAGCCAAATTGGAAAAATCAAGCGTGTGTGCAGGGTGGGGCATGTTGGCATCATTCATTATAATAACGTTCGAGACGACAGGAAGGCCAAATGTAAATAAAACGGATTCATGTTGTTTGTGTGTTGGTTGGTTTGTTTGGGTTTTATGGCATATTAACCTTTGTAGGTTATTCAAAGCCAATTCAGTTTAGCATAAGTACAAAGTTTATCAAAACATTTCTATTTCAAACTATTCAATTTAGTCAAACACCACTAATTCAAACAACTATGCTTAGCGGATGTAGAGTTTCAATGTCAAAAACAGTTCTTTTTCAAACAATTCAGTTTAGCATAAAAACCAGTTCCATTTCAATCAATTCAGATGCTACCACTCCAGGCCAGAATGGACCTGGGATCGATGGCAAAGAAGGGGCACTCCCCATTCCCCAAAGCCCCAACATCACTGGAAGCTCACCGTCAGATTGTTTAGTGTCATATTCAGGACATAGATGAAGTCAGTGTTTTCTATAACCCCAGCCGACAAGGCAAGATTCATGTAGTGTCATAGCTAAACGAGATGACATTAAATTAATGATATACTTTTTTTTAGAATATATGAAAATTTGCAAATTTTAAAAAGTAGCTGTTGAGGAGTTGAGAATATGGGAGTCGGTTGTCAGTTGAATTAGTGTTGGAACAGACTTGAGATCCACATAGCCCTTCAAGGCAATGACAGGGAGTGGGTGACTCTATATAGCGGCGAGTGTATCTCTGTTTACTGACCCTTACTAGCTCTCTCTCTCTCTCTCTCTCTCTCTCTCTCTCTCTCTCTCTCTCTGATTTACAGATGGGGAATGACACAATCCATCCTAAGAGAGAGAGAGACAGAGAGAGAGAGTGAGAGAGAGAGAGCTTGTAAGGGTCAGTAAACAGAGATACACTCACCGCTATATAGAGTCACCCACTCCCAGTCATTGCCTTGAAGGGCTATGTGGATCTCAACTCTGTTTCCACACTAAATCTACTCTCTCTCTCTCTCTCTCTGATTTGCAGATGGGGAATGACAAAATCCATCCGGAGAGAGAGAGAGAGAGAGAGAGAGAGAGAGAGAGAGAGAGCTTGTAAGGGTCAGTAAACAGAGATACTTTCGCCGCTATCTAGAGTTACCCACTCCCAGTCATTGCCTTGAAGGGCTATGTGGATCTCAACTCTGTTTCCCCACTAATCCCCCCTCTCTCTCTCTCTCTCTCTCTCTCTCTCTCTCTCTCTCTCTCTCTCTCTCTTATACTTCTATAACTGCTAGAAAACTATGTGCAGACTGCATAATAATAAACACCTGCGTATCTGGATAATAAAGTGACAATTTCTCTCTATAGATATATTGGATATATTATTGTTACACCAATACGTTTCAATGAATGGTTGTTAATTGTTAACGGAGAGGTTTCCTTGTCTTTGTGTTGCCGGCACCCAGGCAATTTGCTTTAACGAACCACCCCGACAGTCAGAAGAAATTCCGGATGGATTGTGTCATTCCCCATCAGTAAATCTTTCAAATGCAACGTGGGTATAGAGGGAATTGATAAACAAACTACCCGGAAACGCATGTGGTAATCTCGGAACCAAGGTTACAATAGAGTACCGTGACAAGCATAGTATCACATTTTGTACCGTGATAAGAATAGTACCACATTTCGCGCTGTTACCAACTGTAGTATCTCACACTGACCTATCTAAAGAAGGTGTTGCTGGCAACCTTGTGGAACATAAAAGGATTTATCACAACTGATTTCCTTGTAAAATGTGTATCCATAAACAGTGATTTTAATTCCCAATATCTCACTTTATTTATTGAATGACATCCTACATATATATATATATATATATATATATATATATATATAGCTTAATCTGATGGAAACTCAAACTTGGTTAAGTCGTCATTATAAATTTATTTCGGCGGAGAATATTACTAGACTCTCCGTCTCGTCAGATGAATATTTACATGCTTTTTTGTTCTGCAACTTCGAGAAAAACACGTAAAACGTCATCTAACGAGACTGAGAGTATAGTGATATTCTCCGCTGAAATATATTTATAATGACGACTTAACCAAGTTTGAGTTTCCATCCGATTACACTATATAGACTCTGAATGTGAATTTTGTTATATCCCAGCAAATGAATAAGGGATTAACAATAGCCATACACTGAGCTCTCACAAAGATTTATATGATATTCCTCATATATTCTATAAAAAAATAATCCACACCCACTGTCTTTGGACGCTGACTGAATATTATAAAATATATATTTATATTTGTAACATAGTCATATATGCATGCAGAAGCATAGTCAACACAATAAAGACGAGCGGACACAGTTCTTTAGAAAAGTATACCTCTCACACTTTATTCGAGATGGTACGAAAGGATTACGAAAGGGTTATTGAGAGAGAGGTGAGTTGGAGACTGAACAAAGACTGCAACATATTGACCCCCACTCTTCTGGCTATAGCAGCGCTTCTTTCTCGTTCAGCTAGGCTGCTCAACCGAGGGTCTGGAGGCCCACCCTCTGCTGGGACATGGTTCTCACTCCTCGAACTGCAACAACTGACTCCAAACTCTGTCTCCAAACTAACTCGAACTTCCTGTGGCACTGGGTTATATAATTGTTTGTCGTCCACCTGCTTTAGTGAGCGTCGCATCTGCACTCAATTCAACCCATCCACAGTCAATGTTATCCCCTGATATCTTCGACCGGATGCACTTATTATTTACACAGGTGCATTTCTCATCTGACAGCTTGGCCGGGTCGGAGGTCAATATTTTACATATTTACATAACTTGCAGCGAAGATATGTGAGTTTTCTTGTTAACAATTGATTAATTTAACATTTAAAATTATTGATGATATTTATTCATCTTGAAGAAGCATAAGTCAAGGCTGAAATAAAAGTTAATTTACACTCATAAATTTTACACGGGAGTTGCTGCCATAGCAAAAAAATTTAACTCGTTTGTCTTGCAGAACATTGAAAATGATGCTGTGACATTTGGGAATAAAATGGTTATTTTATGAGTAATTCTGAATTACTAGAACGATTCAGAAACTAACTGCATAGAATGTTTCTCTACAAAATCATATAAGAATAGGTTTTCTATGCTTGCAAGTATGAATATTTTTTAAATGAGAGAAACAAAAAAAAAATAGGAACTATTCGTCAAAACATTTCATTAGTTTGAATTGCTCAACGCTATATCCGCACATTAGTTATATGATAAAATAAAATAAATTTATCCACTGAAAGATACGCTAACAGCAGAGTTGATTTGAAACAAGGCCTGCATCGGGTGAGGATACTGTTTCAGGTATGATCTCTGGACTGAAGCATCATTTCCACTGACACAGAGCGCCCGAGTAATACCTCACGATATCGCCTGGCTTTTTTGGTTTGTCATTACAATGAGAATTACATATCCATACTGATGCAGTTAGAGCCATATTCTGGATCTTTATATATATATATATATATATATATATATATATATATATATATATATATATATATAAATTTGCGTATGTGTGTGAGTGTATATTTCCTCTTGTCTGATGGTGAAGATCCAAAATTATTCATGTAACCGGAGGTTGATTTGCTACTGAGAATGTGAGAGTGAGGAGGTAATATTTTTATATTACTCTTTAACATTCTGATAGACTCCTTCGTAACAGTTATATATACAGCAATTATTAGGTCAGAGAAAATTAACCATTCGAATAAGCAAACTCAGGAAAGATAAAAAAAAAATACTAAAAATCTCTCATTATTAAGTATTCCCATATCCTTTTCATTTTCTTCTGAATCAAGGCAACCACGATGTTATTTCTAATGGAAAAAATATACCACCATAGCGAATATTGTTTGGTGCCATCAATTACCAATGTCTGCTGTACAGAAAGTCTGTGCGTAAAAATCTGAATATATTAGTAAGTTGCGGAACATTCTAACCATTGTGCCAATAGGTTTTCTTCATTGGACCGGGAGAGCATGGTTCAATCGCAGGTTGAGTCATACAAAAGATTAAAAAAATGTTACTTGATGGCGCCCGCCTAAGTACTTAGCATTATAAAGTACGGGGCTAGGGTAAGTGAAACGATCAAGAGAAAGTAGTACCTTCTACACCTCAGTGTAGTTGCTATTGAAAAGAGAGCCTTCGTGTCGTCCTCAACTACGATCGGCCAACCTATAAATACATATACTTATCCTCATATGAGTATTCTCCTTTCATATATTTTCGTAATTCAATTTTTTTTTCACAATAGTGTTACAAATTTATTTGGGGATACAGTTTTTCATTGCGGTAGATTTTAATAATTTATAATACCTAATGATAGCTGTTTTTATTTTAAAATATTCCAAAATAAATAGCAAAATCGAGATTTGCTGGAAAATTAACGTTTATAGTAAGTTATTTGGGGTACATTTATTTTATTGACGATATTATATATACAAATTGAGAATTACACTTGCGTTGAATGAGTTGTTGTGGGAACTGTATGAATTGTTTTGTCGGCTTTGAGGTAATATATTTGTGAAAAACTAGAAATAAACTTGACAGTATGAAAATGTATAGAGATAAAAATGAGAAGAAAAAAAAAAGGAAAATGAAAACCCAAGATCTTCAGAGGAGGATTTTATTTATTGAATTACAAGCCAAGAGTTAAACGATTCGGCTTTTAAACCTTCATAATGGCGTGTGAATTATTAAGATGAATAGAAAGAGATTTCTAAATATTTTTATTCTGCTGGTAGCGTTCTATTTCAAATTCATATTATATAATTAATATTTAAAAAGTAATTGACAAGAATGCTAACATTGATAAAGACGGATTTCAATTCGATTTGTTATAATGGCAAATCAACCATTGTAGATTATTTAATGCCAAATTCCTTTCATACATATATATTAAATACATGATTTCCGAACACATTTTGTAGATAACAGTTTTTAACGAGCCTGGACTCATTTTTTTCATACAGTTGAATCGGTTCACTTATTTTTATCAAATACAAATAAATCTATTTACTATTAATCATTTTTTACTCGTAGTTTAATATTTTCAAGTATTGCTATGTATCATGGAACGTGGTCTGCCACTGAGAGGAGAAAGGTTAGATTAATTTCCCCTACACCTCCGGGTTTGAATTAATAGGTCCCAAAGATTTACCCGTTAAAAGAGGAATAGGAATGTTGGTCTCCTCGGCCTGCCTGTTGAACGAAGTAACGAATCCACGTCAGAATGAAAACCAAGAGCTGACTTCACTCTGTGACCGGGTGGATAGAGAAGGGGATACAGAGGTCAGTATAGTAGCCCGAATGAATATCATGACAGGGAGGAGGTGGAGGAAGAAGAAAGAGGCCAAATGATTGGCCAGAACCCTAAAGCCGGAAGTAGTACCCTTTTCGTCAGAGGAACTAGGGATAAAGAATTTCAGTTTTTAGGACGGAGGTCACCGTGAAAGGACGTGCTGATCAGATGCCAAAACTCCGGGTGAAGAAGCGAAATAGAATTTTGGACAAGAGTTAACAGATGCCTTCCCGCCAAATTCTACAGAACAACGCTCGCCCGTAAAATAAAATACTCAGAAGAAACCCGTCGAAAATGCTAAATAAAGCTTAAAGCTGTTTTCTCCATCCACCCTTCATAAGTATTGCAATTATATGCCCTCTCTCTCAATTTAAAGAAAGAAGCATATAAATAATTGTATGCATTAAGAAGAGAAATAGAATGAAAAGATTCATTTCACAAACTGTAAACGTATGAGTCGACTTTGCTACCTTTTCAAGGTTCAAGAGAAAAGATAGAAAAGTATAAAGAAAAGAAAAAAGAAGAAAGAGACATTTATATTGGAGACTGTTTGCCGGGGAAACATAGCCGACCCTTATGAGTATTTGTTTGGACTTTGACTATTAAAACTTTGGTTATATTGTAAATGTCCCCTCATTGAACTTTATTTTGTTGTGTTATTTACCCAGGGAGTTGCCTTCTTTTGCATATTTCCTTTTCAGCTTCATTTCGATTCATTTTATTCTCGCTAAATGTCCTATTCGCCTTTGAAAATATTACACGGGAAATTGGAATTGCCGACTACAAATAATAATATTTTATCTCAACCTATAGATCCATGTCTTCCGTTAGCCAAGGGGTAGGAAGACGAAGTGGCCTGGCGGGTGTGTGTAACGTGAAATTTGGAACCCCCTTGCCAGCGGCGGTCAGTTTAGCCCCAAATTACCCACCACATTATCTGACAGTTCTCATATGCCCGGAAAAGAGATCTTAACTGGGACTTATTTTTGCGAGGGATCAAGTGCCAGACTGCCCTGACGTCACACGTGCGTAAAATAGACTCTCGTCCTGGGATAAAAATTTTAGGCACCGTCACAATCATTAATAATTCAATTAAACATTAGTCCTTTATTTACGCACAGTTAAGTGATCAAACAGTTCTATTTCAAATAATTCAATTTAGCATATCAACAAAGTTAAATAGTTCCAAGCATTGCCATGTATCCCTAACATTTCAATTAATCATCACTAATTCGTTTACACAGTTAAATGATCAAACAGTTCTATTTCAAACACGTCAGTTTACCATAACTACACAGTTTAAATGTCAAACAGTTCTATTTGACCCATAGATCAAGTGCTACCACTCTGAGGCAGAGTGGACCTGAGAGTGATGGTAATGAAGGGGTACCCCGAATTCTCCAAAGCTCCAGCATTAGTGGAGCCTCTCCATCAAATTTTTTACTGTAATATCCTGGACTCTTGTTCGGGAAGTCTTACTCTTCTGCAGAGATACAGTCGATGTATTCTACTGCCCCAAACGATTGGGCCAGATAAAGACAGAGAGATATGTTATGGAATGTTTATAATTGATTGATATGAACCAAATAAAATAAATATTATCAAAGAGAGAGAGAGAGAAAGAGAGAGAGAGAGAGAGAGAAAGATGTGATATCGATTTTCTGAATTGATCAATTTTGGAAATCACTCAAATTTAAAACTTTTAAAACTTTCTATTCTTTTTTGTTTTATTTAATAACTCACACACCCTGATGGAGATCAAAAGCCGAAACGTTCAACGTTGGCGAATAAATCAATGAATAAAATCATCCTCTGAAAATCTAGTTTCTGTTTAGTTACATTTCACACGCAAACACATACGTATACATGTGTGTGTGTATTCGTGTTTATATATATATAGAGAGAGAGAGAGGAAGAGAGAGAGAGAGAGAGAGAGAGAGAGAAAGAAAGAATGAACAAACTGTCCTGGAATAGATAAGTGAACGAAGCACGACTGATAAGGCTTTAGTAACAGTAAGTGTGCAGTGTTGGTGAGATAAAATAAATCTTAGTGACGTCTTAGAGACTTGGTACTTAGAGTGATTTGTTGATCTGTCGGTAACGGCGTGAACGGATGTTTGGCTACTGAAAAGTCAATGCCCTGAGTTGTCTGCCTCACATGTATTTATGAGCAACCGAGTGATCAGTCGAAAGGTTATTGGTTGGGTCTTTGAGTCCTAATATGGTGGCAAAATTATAGTTATATCACGTGATTTGTTTAGTATTACGTCCGCAACTGGGAGAAGTATTTTTTATTTTATTTTATTTTTTCTTTCTTTTTTTAAGTGAAAATTACTTAAGTTGTGACTCTCTTGGTGAAACGACCATGAGATGATGACTAATTTTTGGTGCGAGAATATTGTTACTTTCTTGTTGAAATAACCGCGTCGTGGTCATCAGCTTTTAATGCCAAGTCATCATTAATCGCTGGTAAATTAATGCAAGATTATCATTACTCTCTAGAAGATTAACGCAAGGTTATCATAAATTCCTGACTGTAGTGAATGTGTAGAGGAACGGTTACTGGTGGTGTATGTTTCCACGAAGCAAGAGACGTTATACTACACAAATAAAACCATTCTGTAGAAAATGTAAGTTTGGAGATCGTTTGTCGAGGGCGACCCGAAGGCTCACTTTTCAATAGCTACTAAACTAAGGTATAGGGAAGGGCGATACTCCTCTCCCTGGATTGCTCCATTTACTCTTGGTCCGTACTTTATAACGCTGAGTGTTAAGCAAGGAGGAATCAAGTATCATTTTTTAGATTTTGGAATGAATCGACCAGTGATTGAACCCAGGTCTGCTAGACCATTAGCGAACACAATTTCGATCGCAAAATTTCATACGAAGATAACCGTCGCACTAAATATAGAATGGGGCACATGGTATTAGTACAACTGGTTTGACTTCAGAGTTTTCATTCTCCTAAGTTGCCTGTCTTCATCATCATCATATCGCGCTGGTAGCACGGATATCCCTGACCCTCTCTCGCCACTCCTCCCTATCGTTCATCGCCCTAGGTAGGTCTTCAGGACAACATCCCGTATCCTCACATAGCTGCTGAATGTATGTTCGTGCTGGTCGTCCTGCTTTTGCACGGCCATGTGTGGGGGTCCATAAGAGTACATCTCTTATGAGTTCGTCCCTGCTTCTCCAGCAGTGTCCTGCATGTCTGCTTCGTCTAACTTGAATCGTTTTCGTGATAGGGGGCAGGTGACCGTACAGTTGGTGTCTTGTGGGGTGTTGCCGCCAGGAATTATTTAAGATTGCACGTAGCATTCTTGTGTAATTGCCATCTAGCTTCTTCTCCAGCCGTTTAGTTAGCGTCCATGTAGTGCAGCCATATAGCAGTATCGATATGACCGCTGCCTGGAAGAAACTGCGTTTCATTTTATCGGTTAGGTCTGATTTCCATATAATCGATATCCTATTGATAGCTGTCCATGCTTTCGCTAATCTCGTTTCGATGTCCTTTTCGGTTGATTCGACGCTGATTCCTTGGTAAGTGAATTTGTCTACTAGTTTAAGAGGGGTTCCTTCAAGAGTGGAGATGTCCCCCGTTTGATTATTGCACATATATTCCGTTTTGTGTGCATTAACATAGAGGCCTATACTTGCTGCTGCTCGTTCCAAACTATGCAGTAGTGTTTCGGCTTGGTCAGGTGTATTTGCCAGTATCGCTATGTCATCGCGTAGTCGGCGTCGGTAATTGTTGTTGCAGGGTACCTTCTGCTTCTTTTCCTTTTGGGTGTCCTCGTGGTGTAATGGTTAAAGCGATGAACTGCGGAATCGTAGTACGCGAGTTCGTACTCCAGTCACGCTATTATGTTCACTTTCGGGCAAATACCCTTGGGAAAGGTATGAACCCCTTTATTCTCCCTCCAGCTATGGGTAAATAGTAGGACGGACCAGGTTCTTCAGCCTTGTTGAGGCAACTAGTCTAGGAGAAGGAAAACTCTGAATTCAAACCTGTTAAACTCCGCTTAAAAATTGACCTTGTGTCATATCCTACCCGAGCGGAGGGGTTGGTAAATAGTACCTTCTGCTTCTTTTCTTCGTCAAAAAAAAAAAAAAAAATTGCCTTTCTTACCAAAGCTAAAGAACCCTATCTGTCCAATTTATCCATGATGGACAGGAGAACAGACTGATCCATGCATTCCCCAAGGGTATTAACGAGAAATGAAAAACAAATAGCTCCAATGATCCTGTACATTATTTCTTTTGTAAACATCTTTATTTATTACGCTTAACTTATAATTTATTGCAGTTCTTTCATACATTCTTTTAGGGAGACTCAATGAATGTGTATGTATTGTAATGAACATATGTTACTTGTAAGTAGATATTCGCCTCCGAAAAGTTGTACTTCTGTAACACAAAATTCAGTATCCAGCAATCTCTTTCCATAATAAAAGAGTATGAAACATCCCGACGGAACATGGAGTTATTTTTAGGAAATGATTAAGTCAGAAGTATGCAGAGTGTTTATCACAAGCACATGCAGCTGATTTGATGAAAAATAAAAGGAGCAAATACATATAGCTCATTTCGATAATTTTGCCCATGCTTTTTTTTTAATTTTCGTTTTGTATTGATTTGATTACTTAATATTAGTGTCCTTAAGTGGTTTCCCCGAGGCGAAGTAGCTTACGTGTTGCATTGTGATAATGTAGTAAGCGGGTTCGAACTCCAATCTCGTTATTTCATTGACTTTCGGAGTAATACCCCTGGGAAAAGTATGAAAACTAGAATCCCTCTGCTATGGGTAAAAGATTACCTCCACTGTTGTTCTAAAAGGAAGGTTTTGGCAATAAATAAGCCGATATGAATTACTTAAAAGAATATGATCTATATATATATGTATATATATATATATATATATATATATATATATTGTATGAAGACTATGTATGCTCTAAGCAAAGGTACTTTCGTTAATGTGAGGAGAAAATTAAGAGAAAATAAAGTAGCCCGAGGAGGAAAACAATATAATGACGATAAATAGTAAAAATACAAAAGGACGTTAAATTTTCGATAAAAAATTCTAACGTGTAGATTGTCAAAATGATGGTTACAGTAAAAAAAATTACCAAATAAACACTGTATCACAAATCAGGATATAAGACAAACCCACAAACCTGATTAGAAAAAGGGTTATTTGGACTTATACCAAGGTAAAACTTACAATATCTAAAAGCGTAAGTATATATATATATATATGTGCGTGTGTGTGTGTGGCCTGCTGAGGTGTCTTCTTGCTGGGAAGAATACTAAGTACCATTTGTTACAGAAGCACACATCATAATCAACACCTGTGTTTGATATGTACATTATATACTAGCCATGGATATTGACGAATATAAATGAATGAGGTATGCAGATGACAAATTACAGAGTCATGATCGTCAGGAGTTCTCTTGATAGCGAAGAGCAGGGATCTGATCGGCATCCTGTGAATGTTGGCTGTTCTTATTTCTGGCACACAAAGACCAAAACAACAATGTATCTGAAAGACACGAAAAGAAAAAATGCACCTTGGAATATGAAAAAAAAATGTAATCTATGGTTATGATGAAAGCATACCTACATATAGAGTGCAATGGAAAAGATTAATGAAGTTTGAGCAGAATCCGCTAAATTTAAAATAACACGCCAAAGACTTTCCGGCAAGCTAGGACGATTTTAAAGAAATGCTGGTTTTCTAACCTTGAGTTATTAGATATTTAAGGATTGGTAAGTCTTGAAGAATAGGTTCAAGAACAACTTCTACATTAGGTGAAACACAAAACATTGAAAAGCAAATCACCACAGAACCCAGCACCACGATATCAACATTGACACAAGAAAAAAAGGAAAGAAAAAATTTTAAAAACCATGAAAAAAAGATTTTTCATCTCAAAGGAACTCAGATTGGAAAAATATCAACCGAAAAAGTAAATAGATTATTAAAACGTATATCATAAGGCAACATCACCGAATTCAACTAGCTAATTTATACAGGAACAAAACTGATCAGTGATTAGATAAGTATCCTCCTTAGCAATACTAGGAGTAATATAAAATATGAATAGGAAATGCTACTTAAAGGACAAATAAAAAAAACCGCGATAACAAGCGAAACTACTAAAGAATATAAAACCCACGAAGACATAATGGTATAAAAAGATTGGAAAATCATATCAGTAGTAAAGGCTGACAGCATAACTGGAAGACATAAATCAAAAGATATTGGTGAAAAAAGGAATACTCAAAATATACCGGGACAAGATCAAACAATTCACACAAAAGAGGACTTATCGGGTGTAAAAAATGGTGTTTTTGTCCGTTCGTGGCGTCGGTGGTCGGTGAATTCCTGGGTTTTATTAGGATGATTTTGAGTTTCGTATCTGATTCCATTTTTCTTCTTCTTGCCCCATTAACATGTCATCTTATTTGTCCGTGCGAAGCAGCCAGAGAATTAAGGATAGAATGAAAGGAACAAAGATACCTTTAAACTCCAACTTTATTGTAGGGTTCAACGACTATACTGTGGAGTGGAACGTTTTCCCGTACCAGTAGAAATAGTCACGTCTCCCAGGCAAGGTGTTGAAATATATAAGCGTCATTTTTGATGAGTCGTAATTCAGAAGTTTCGTGTGTTGGGAAAGTTGGTCCATCAGAAACTACCACTGGCGGGAAAACCAGCTCGCCGCTAAGTCGTGACTTTGCAGACACGTGCTTTTCACCACCACCAACAGAGAGGAACAAATCTTTCCAGTTGAAGTGATCACTCCTTACTGAGAAAGAATTTTTCTTTGGTGTCAGGAAGCTCATCTTTTCAGGTATGCACGGATTTTGCTTCTCGTCAGAGACCTCCTGGAAAACAGCTACATTTTTAGAATTTTTTTTTTTTTTTTCATTTTTTCTAATTAATCCCCGCTGATATTCAAAAATGACGAAAGAAAATTCTATTAACGAGTCGATGGAAAGTGCACTGGATAAATCAACAACCAGATCGAAAAGAAAGAAAACAATTTCGAAATAAAATAAAGAGACCGAGAGAACATAATTGAAATTCTGAATGGGTAAATAAGGTGAAGAAAGAATTACAAGAACTTGGAGAAGGACCCAAAACGGATACATACGTTGTATATTGACCTACGACCCGGCCGGGCTGTCAAAATAGGAAATGCACCTGTCTAAAAAAAAACAGGTGCATTCGGTCGAGGGATAGCAGAGTATAACCTTGACTACGGATGGGTTGAATGAGTGCAATTTGTGACGCCCACAAGAAGAAGGTGGACGTGGACGTTGAACAATTATATAACTCACTGCACAGGAAATTCAATCAGTTTGGAGATCAGACCAGTTTGAAGATCAGACCAGTTGGAGATAAGATGCAGTTGAGAAAACCAATAGCCAGAGAGGCGGGACCCCCAGGTCCCCGGTTGAGCAGCCCAGAAGAACGGAAAAGAAACGTGGTTATGGCCAATAGAGTGGGGGTCAATATGTTGCAGTTCTGTTCAGTCTCCAATTCCCTCTCACACACAACCCTTTCAAACAAACTGAGAGGTATATTTTTCAAAAGAACTGTGTCGCTCGTCTTTATTGTGTGTCGTTGTGTTCTGCATGCGGATATATATGTATTATGCAGCTATACAACACATACCTGGATTCACAAAGAGCACACTAAAACAACCTTTCATGACGAAATGAATGTAAACCTGGAAAGTGGAATTAAATCCGGACAGAGGTTAAAATTAGAAGAAGAATTTTCTTGGACGACTCCCTCTCGCCGCTGATATTCGTTATTGCAATGATGTCACTTACTTACATATTTAATCTACCTTTTGTACTTGGATTATATCAAAATATTTGTAAAAAATAAACTTAACAGGAGACATATTTGCATAAATTTCACAGATGAAGCTTGATAATTTTTATCGCTTAAAATACTTGGACTATTGACTGCATCTTTATTGTTATACTTACAACTTTTCGACCGATGTGCCTTTCGGCCTTCTCAGGTATATCATGTCGAACTTGAGAGCCGATACAGAACCTCGAATTGAACCCCTTATTTAATCTACGGGGATAAACTGTTCCAATTCTATTAACTATGACTGGGTACTAATGTTAATTTATAGTAAGTATTCATCGTTATTAATGCCTGTTGTTGGGATTGAAACAGCAACCTCCAGATGATTTCACTCCAAAACACTTTCCAACCAATAGTTTATCCACTGGGCCACGTGTCCTTGTCGGACAACTAAGAATGAATTTCGTAACTCCCCAAAGAAATATAAAGCTATTTAACCTGAAAGTACGGGGATAAGAAGTGTAATGTCTCCATCAACCCATGGGATACTCCTTTCTACTATCATAACTGAGGTTTTTACCCTTGCTCATATCTCCAAAAAGAATTTTTGTGATATTTGCCAAGGTAAAAAGCATGAAACGAAGGAGAAAGAAGATTTGCAATGCTTGCGTTGATGAATGAATTACAGAAAGTCGAGGACTACATTATCAAAGAGCGAAAAAATCTAATGACAACTGTCAGTAGCAACGATGGCAACAAGAGCACAAACAATAAACTAGAAAAAAAAAACGAGAAAAGCAACAATTATTTTTAGCTACAAAGTCGCAAGATTGCACACGCGATGTCCTGGACATGGCTAAGTAATGAAAACCTCAAGAAAGAAACTGAATCTCTTTTAATAACAGCACAAAACAACACTATAAGGACCCATTATAGGGAAACGAAAATTGATAATACGCACAGATTAACAAGTATAGGTTATGTGAAGAAAGAGATGTAACAGTGAATCACATTATTAGCAAATGCAGCAAACTTGCACAAAAGGAGAACAAGACATGGCAGAACAGGATGAGAAGGTGATAGACTAGGAATTACGTTAGAAATTAAAATCTTACAATATTACCAAATGTATTTGTCCTAGAGAATGACACGAATAAATTCTCTGGGATATTGAGATACAGATGGGTCACTTAATCTCGGCCTGAAGACCAGACCAAGTGTTGATGAATAAGAAAAAAGAAGTTGTATTCCAGTGGATTTGGCTGAGACGATGGGCTTCAGAGCGAAAAGGAAAAAATTGAAAAGATGTACAGATACTTGAACCTTGAACTGTGGAACATGAGGAGTACGATGTTACCAATTGTTGTTTGAGCACTTGGAACGGTTCCCAAAGGCCTAGAAAAAAGATTGAAGGAATTGGAAATTAGAAGAAGACTCAAGACTACCCACAGATTTTCCCATTAGTAAATTCTAAAAAAAAATAATAATTCATAATTCGAACGCTGTAAACAATTAAAATAAATCTTCACAGATGGTCGGTGGGAATCAGATTAGTAAAATGCCCTTTTTTTAAAGAAAACATTGATTTTCGGTTACTTGTAAAATCTTTTGGTGAATTATAGTGATTTTAACTGAAGGGTGTTTATAATCGGCTAAATTATTTCCAGCCAAAAAATCCCGACAGGACGACAGATTTGTTTAAATTTACCGCGCTAAACTCAGTCATTTAGCAATACATAGGAGTGTCTTTTGCTTTTCCCATTAGTAAATTCGAAAAAAAGAAAAAAATTAGAATGGGAAGTTCTCGAAAGTCATGTGACACATAATTCTTAAGAAATTTATTTAAAAAAAAAACAATTTCTTTTTCTTAGAAGTTAGCAGAACGCTGTAAAGAGGTAAAATAAATCTTCACAGATGTTCGGTGGGAATTAGGTTAGTAAAATGCCTCTTTAAAAAAAAAAAAAAACTTTAATTTTCGGTTACTTTTAAAATCTTTTGTTGAATCGCTGTGATTTTAACTGAAGGGTGTTTTTGATCGGCTAAATTATTTCTAGCTAAAAAATCCTGACATGAAGAAAGATTTGTTTAAATTTACCTCGTTACACTCCATATTACCCAACGTTTTTCTCAATCGATAGACATTTTCTGCCCTGAATTCAACCGGAAAGTTATCAGAAAACTTTTATCTAACAGAATATCATCATCCTATTTAGAATTAATCAAAGAATAAGACAGTAGATATAAAGGATAAATGTGACACAGAAAAACCTGAAAGTAGTTAAGGATTTTAATTTGGGAAGTAAAATATAAAATAGCAGAACAACAGACTTTAACTAAATTTAAACTTATGGTTATATATACATTCATTTTTTTCCTGTGGCCTGCTTTTCACGAACAACCACTATGTTCTCAGTTACATTTATGACAGGCGCGCAGATCATAAACAACCTCTAGGTCTGGTATAGCCACAATATACCACCCATAATAAAAATGTCCAATCACAATATTACAAAACGTAGGACCCGGGCAACAGGTTTGGGTGTCATGATCGGCAGGTGCTAACATGGGAGACTCGATCATCATCCTGCGAATGTTGGCTGCTCTCTTTTCAGGTACAGGAATGACGACGTTAGAATAAAAACGATCAGAGACCAAAACGCAAAATATAGGCTAGGGAAGACAATCAGCTTGCACTAGACTGCTATTTTAGGAGCAACTCTTCACAAAGAGGATATTGGAAAAGAATGATAGTGATCTGGCAAGAATGTGCTAGTTTTCAGATAATAAGCCAAAGGACTGCTGATTAAGTTAGAACAATAATAAAAAAGGGATGATTTTCTGACCTTGAAATACTAGAAATACACCTGAAAACGCGGAAACAAGACAATACAATATCAGACACATCAAGTGGCGCAAACTAAAAACAACATACCAGAAATGAACTGCCAACTTTTGAAAATGAAAACGCCACAGTGCCAAACAACTCACAATCAAATAACCCTAAAGAAACACTATCACATGAACAAAAGATAAATTTAGAAAATGTAAAGAGATTTATGAATATTGAAAAAGACTGATCTACCATCTTTAAGAAACATAGAATGGAGAACACTTAAAACTAAAACGAACAAAAGAAATCATATACTACCTTACATATCAACGAATAACACAACCGAGTTAACTGAAGTAATCTATGCTGGGGCGAAATTAGTGTGAGAGAAAATTGGAATCCCCTCAAATAGCACGATCAAACATTTAAAACCAGGATGGGAAATTCGACTGGAAATGCAGATAAAAAATCTACAAAAACAGTCCAAAATGATAACACAAAAGAAAGAACCTGGAATATGTGGGAATAGAAAGGATAAAGACAACACGAGAAAAAATAACAGTACAATTGGAGGAAATAAATCAGAAAGTACTTGTGAAAGAAGGGAGATTGAAGAGATATCGACAATGCAGACAAAACAGGACATTCAAAAACAACGAAAGAAATTTCTATCAACAACTAGGAGGACATGACACAAAAGAAATAAAACAATCGGATGCCAAATAAACCGAACCATTTTGGACTAAAATATGGCGACCAAAAAAAAATGAATGAAAAGGCTGAATGGATAAACAATATAACGCGAGAACAAGAAGGACTCAAGGAAGGCCCCAAAGCGTAAATACACATCGAACTACTCAAAAAGATACTAAAAAAGTATCAAACTCGAAAACGCAAGGCCATGATGGAATACATAGGTTCTGGTTCAAGAAATTCACCTCCATTCACGACAGACTTGCACTAGAAATTAACAGATGCTTACAAGGTGCATACGTACCTGACTGGATGACCAAATGAAAGACCACATTGATTCAAAAGGACCCAAGCAAAGGAACTGCTCAAAACATTTATAGACTCATAACTTGCCTACCGATGTATGGAAAATATTTACCGCACAAAAAGGGAAGAGATCTACCACTCGCAAACAAGCCACAGATTGTTCCTTGACGAACAGAAAAGATGCCCGAAAGGATCCAGAGGCACAGCAGAGTTATTCTACATAGATCAACACATCCTAAATGAGAGCAAGATCAGATAGAAAACCTAGCTATAGCCTGGATTGACTGCACAAAGTCATATGATATGGTTCCGCAAGCTGGATAATAAACTGTCACAAAATGTACAAAATATCACTTGAAGTCATAAACCTCATCGAGAAAACTATGAAATTGTGGAATTGACAGCAGGAGGAAGAAATTTAGCTGAAACAAAGATTCAAGGAGTTATTTTCCAAGGAGATGCATTATCACCCTTACAATTCATAATTGCCATGATGCCACTTAACCACATACTTAGAAAATGTGCCGTCGGTCGAGATTAGGTGATCAGTGTGTATGTCAAAGTCCCATCGGAGTTTATGTGTGTCATTTTCTAGGACAGCTGCCGGGTTGTGCATATACCATTTGTTTGGGGTTTATGACTTCAAGTGATACAGTAATCAACACAAAAAAAAGAGAACTTGCAAAATTGTCGACTTTGCTGTTCCGGCTGACCACAGAATAAAACTGAAAGAATGTGAAAAGAAGGATAAGTACCTCGACATCGCTAGAGAATTGAAAAATATGTGGGTGACGATTGTACCAATTGTGAATGGTGCTTTTGGCACAGTAACTAAAGGATTATTTAAGAGCCTGGAGGACTTGGAAATTGGCGAACGAGTGGAAACCTTCCAAACGACAGCATTATTGAAAACGGACAGAATACTGAGAAGCCTCCTGGATATTGGGTGTCACTCAAACTCCAGTGAAAAGCCCTCAGCTAACGCTGATGTGAAAAAATCTAAAGGAATAATAATAATAATAATAATAATAATAATAATAATAATAATAATAATAATAGTGAACTTGCCGTATTATGGACATTTCTGTCTCGGTGGACCACAGAGTGAAAATCAAAGAAAACGAAAAGAAAGACAATTACTAGTACCTTGTTAGAGAAATAAAAACAAAAGCTATGGAACATGAGAGTAACGGAGACAAGAATTGTAATTGGTGTGCTTGGAACGGTCCCCAAAGGCTGGTTAGTTGATTAGAAAATCGAAGGACAAAAGGAGAGATGACCAGACCGAGTGATAGTCAGCAAGAAAAAGAGAACCTGCCAAATAGTGGACTTTGCCGTCCGGCAGACCACAGAGTAAAATTAAAAGACAGCTAAAAGAGAGATAAGTACCCAGACCTTGCTAGAGAAAAAAACTATGGAAGATACAGGTGACTGTGATACCAACTGTAATTAGTGCACTTGAAACACTCCCCAAAGGGTTAGTCAAGGGACTTGAAGACTTTGATATAAAAGGACAAGTAGAGACCATCCAGACTACGGCATAATTATAATCGGTTATCGTCGTAGGAAATGGACACGGCGACACGAGTTCAAATCCCTGACGAGACTGATTGCATTTCACATAGCACTAATACTCTTGGGAAAGGTATGAATCCAATTATTCTCCCTCCAGCTATGGGTAAATAGTAGGGCAGACTAGGTTCTTCAGCCTTGGTGAGGCAGCTAGTCTAGGAGAAGGAAAACTCTGAATTCAAACCTGTTAAACTCCGTTTAAAAATTGACCTTGTGTCATATCCTGCCCGAGCAGAGGGGTTGGTAAATATGCATAATTAAAATCGGTCAGAATGCTGAGAAGAGTACTGGATACTTGAGGCGACTTACAGTCATTCAAACTCCAGAGGAAAACCATCAGCTAACACTGGCGTGAAAAACTCTTAAAGAAATAATAATAATAATAATAATAATAATAATAATAATAATAATAATAATAAAATAATATATGCACAACCTGGCGCCTGTCCTAGAAAATGACTCGCATAAACTCCTATGGGACTTCAACATACAAACGGATCACCTAATCCCGGCCAGAAGACCAGACCTCATAATAATCAACAAAAGAAAGAGAAACTGCAAAATTGTTGACTTTGCTGTCCCGACGGACCACAGAATAAATCTGAAGGAAGGTGAAAAGAAAGATAAGTACCTCGACCTTGCTAGAGAATTGAAAAAACTGTGGAACATGGAAGTAGCGATTGTGCCAATTGTGATTGGTGCGTTAGGCACAGTAACTAAAGGATTATTAAAGGGCCTGGAGGACTTGGAAGTTGGTGGACTGGTAGAGACTATCCAAACGACAGCATTTCTGAGGACGGCCAGAATACTGAGACGAGTCCTGGAGACTTGAGGAGACTTGCTGTCACTCAAACTCCAGTGAAAAACCATCAGCTAATACTGATGTGAAAAACTCTAGAGGAATAATAATAATAATAATAATAATAATAATGATAATAATCGATTCGATTTAAATACATTTAATTTATTATTATTTTAAATTTTTGTCTAAGATCGAAAAAGTGTTATTTGCTTACCCCAGTAATGTAATGACTCGTGGTCACTACTTTTTCATGCGAGAATATTCTTACTCTCTATTAGAAATGACTCTGAATTGATCGTATTATAAAATGCTGTATTGTAAGACTTCCATTTATTCTCATTTTTGCTACATCAGATCTTTTGTAGCCGTTCTTTTTACCAACTTTGTTTTGGGGGTAATTATTGTGATATTGATTTATATATTTCCTGTGAACCTGTTTTTCATGTACTATTCCTTCTAAGTTATTGATATAAAAAATCATTGCTTTTTTCTTTGCCTTGTAATGCTCTAGGTACCAGTTTTCTCTTTCAATGACGTCGTTAGTTAACATATTATTATTGCTTTTGAATATCCGTTATGGCTATAATTTTGCATACGAATCGTGCTACAAGCCAAACCAACCCGTATTTTCTTTTTTTAATGTTATTTGCATTATTTTACTTGCCTGTGTATTGATTATTGTCGACTCAGTCTTTTCTGTAATTAAATTTACTTCTTAATTAAATATATGACTAAAATTCTTTGTTCATTCCCTTTGCATTTTTGACTAAAAGAAAAAAAAGTTGTTTAATAGAAATGGTCTGTTAACTTTTTTTTACCACATAAAACTCGTAATGGGTGCCTCTTTGGATGCACTTACCCAACTTTCTCGCAGAGGTAAGATGCGACACAAGGTCAATTTTTAAGCAGAGTTAAACAGAGTTCAGAGTTTTCCTTGACCAGTTAAAAAGCCTATTTTACCCTACGATTTATCCATAGCTAGATGGAGAACTGTTGGTTGCATACCTTTTCTAAGTGTATTACTACTATTTAAGATAAAATCAGCCTAGTCAGGATTTTTAACCTGGTTCTCAGTGTCCACTTCATACGACAATAATCGCTAGTCCACGAGCACCCCCAGACCCAGTCGGTAGAAACTGCAGAATACACCAATTGCATCTCTGCAGAGGGGTAAGACTCTCCCAACGAGTGTCCTGGATGTAACACGAAACAATCTGATGACGAGGCTACAGTAATGCCGGAACTTTGAGGAGTGTGGAATACCCCTTCATTGCTATCGCTTCCAGGTTTACTCTGTCCAGGAGGATAGCACCTGATAGGGTCCTATCCATGTGTCAAATAGAAATATATTGTTATTTAAACTGTACTTATGCTAAACTGAATTGTTTGAAATAGAACTGTTTTTGACATTTAACCCACGTACTTATGTTAAAATGAATTGTTTGAAATAGAACTGTTTTGACATTTAAACTGAATACTTATGCTAAACTGAATTGTTTGAAATAGCACTGTTTTGACATTTAACTGTGTGTAAAAAAACTGGTCTTACTCTTAACACAATTCTTTAAAAGAGAACTGTTTATATGTATAAAATGGATTTGGCATTAAATAACTTAAAATTCTATAGAATTAAACCAAACCAAAATAGTGCCTCCTCTTTGTATTAATCTTGTAATGGTGATCGTGTAATATCACTGCATCATTGTTGAACATCGAATCCCCATTCTGATTCAGATATTTACTAGTGGTGGGAGAGTTTCCGTAGCCTTCCTTTGGAACAATATACGTTTGGAGAATACCCGTTCGTTTACATGAATATATCAAATATATAAATTGTTTGCATCGCCTACCTGTTACCTATTACCTCTTTAGCTGATCGGCATTTGAACTTCGTTGACCTCTAAGAAAGTTTTGAAAGCATTAAGGTTCGTCAGCCACGACTCCCATGGAGGAGAAATACTCAGGGACATTTTAAAAGAGTGACTGAAAAATATGGTATGCTCAGATACAGAAGTCCAGCATAATTACCCACCGTTGCCTGGGATGAAAATGATCTCTTAAAGCATGTTTTGTCACAGTAGAATCCTAATAGAGGTTAGGAAGATTTTCCCCTCAGGTAAGCAGGTTTTTTCTATTTATTTTATTTCGTTTCGTTGTTAGATTTTTAGAATATTGAGCCAACTCTTTAAAATCTCACTTCCAGAGTAAACTAAAATTATTCCATATTAAATTTGTTCATATAAATCAAAATGTCTAACTCATCAATCATCGTGTATTTCCGCAGTTTAAGTAAAGAAGATCAACAAATTTTCTTCTTATCAGATATGATAATAATCTATTTATTAATAACGTAGTGTTGAAACTAACCGGCCCATTGACTTTAGTGGTAGAGTGTTCGCCATTAGCCCGGGACACCGATGTTCAATCGCAGGTCGAGTCAAACCAAAGACTCAAAAAGTGGTACTTGATACCTCCTTGTTGAACCCTCAGCATTATAAGGTACGTTTCAAGGGTAAAGTGAAGCAATCCAGGGAAAGGAGAAGCGCCTTCGCCTACAACATGGTGTAGTAGCTATTGAAAATGGGGCTTTCGGGTAGCCCTCGACTTTGATCGCCAACTTTACTTACTGATTGAAACTAGTAAAAATACTCATGAAACTACATAAGAAGAAAATAAAAAAGAATATACTTGTATTTATTTTGTTCTGCTTCATTTCTTTTTTCAAATTTTACATATCTGCGGCTTCACGCTGGGAAAAAAAATAAAGAAGCATAAGTTACCCGGCACAAACTCTTACGGACGCAAATACACCCGCCCAAGCCTAAATCCTAGCTACATAGTTTGGAACGGGTTGCAGGTGACATAGACCTCCATGTGAACGCAGACAAAACAGAATACACGTGCATTAATCAAAGAGATATCACCACGCTAAATGGAGGTCTTCTAAAACTAATAGATAAGTTCACCTACCCAGGAAAAAGCATCTTATCAACTGAAAATGACTTCAACACGCGACCAGCAAAGACTTGGACAGCCATCGATAGACTATCGGTTTTATGAAAGCCAGACCTGTCCGATTAAATTAAACGCAGTTTTTTTCAAGCAGAGGTCAATAAATACTGCTATATGGATATGCACCACATAGACACTAAGTGTATGGAGGAAAAGCTTGACGGCAATTACACAAGAATATTTCGAGCAATATTCAATTAGCCCTCGAGGCAATACCCCACAAAACTGTAGCTGTATGGCCACCTACCACCCATCACGAAAACCATCCAAATTAGACGAACCCGGACACTGCTGGAGGAGTAAGGGTGACCTCATAAGCGATTTACTCCCGTGGACTCCTTCACACGGACAAGAAAATATCGGACAACCAGCTAGAACATAACAACAGCAGCTCTGTGCCGATATAGGATATAGCTTAGAAGACCTGCCGGGAGCGATGGGCGATAGAGGTGGGTGGCAATAGAGGGTCAGGGAAATCCGTGCTAGCAGCACGACATGAGGATGATTATGATGATGATAATGGTTTGGGAGACAAACTTGTAATTGATTGATTTTGTGTTCAATTCTCTTTGTGTGTCACATAAATCTAGCCTTGGGATGTGTTCGATGTGATTGGGCGGCAGTTTCAGTCGCAATGAGATCTTTATGGGATGCAGTTGTTAGCTTCGTCACCACTAGTTTTCTATTCATTTTTCTCTTGTTTTATGTTTACTTACCTACAAGTTGAGAGTGCATAGTCGTCCTTTCTATTGACCGGGGAGAGAAGAGGTGGATTAATTAGAAAGTTTTCGTATTTGTTTGCTGGATTTGATTTACATTGAGATTAAATATCTTATTATAATGAAAATTATGTATGTTTATAACCAAAACTACATTATCACCGGCATCACATTTTCCTTAGTTAATGACGTTATATTCTAAATGATTATTGAATCATCATTACTTACTCTTAATTAGTATCTTATCAATTAACTATGCATCATTGAATGGAACATAATCAACATAGGAAATATGAAAAAAAGCTAATTACTTAGAAATTCATCGACCATTTTGGTTAAAATTTGCATAAATGGCAGTTTGAATACATAATAATCGATGAATCCGACATCTTAATCTTTATCTATAATTTTATTTGGCTCAATTGACTGATTGACTTTAACGGCATATCAACCCGTAAAGGATTATTTTATGTCTAGAGATTAGGGAATCCTGTACATTGTAGCTTTATATTTACATTGTTTGTGTAATGGCATCAAGTATTCCTACCAAATGAAATAATTTGTAAAAAGATCTATTAGTCTCATAGATTAGACTTTTATAGGTATTACCACTCCCTCTCAGAGTGGGCCTTGGAGTTATGACAATAAAAGAAGCACTCCACAATCCCAAGTGTTCCAGTATTGAAACATCACCACCAATTGTAGTTAAGTGACATAGCCAGGATACAATTTCGAAGGGGGACTGACTTGCCATAATGTAGTGTGTACTGTCTTTAAGCTCCTTTGAGTATGAGTATAAATAAATGATTTACCCTAAACTGAATTGTTATGAATAGAACTGTTCGATCATTTAACAGAATGTAAACAAATGACTGATGTTTAATAAAATTATTAGAGATACATAACAATACTTGGAATCATTTAACTGAGTACGAAGGAATGAGTACTGTTGAATAGAACATTTAGTGTTAAATAGCAATACTTGTAACATCTTCACTGTGTGAAAACAAATGGTAAATTTTGAATAGAATTATTAAGGTTAGATAGTAACAACTGAAACTACTTAACTGTGTTGAAACAATAACAAAACTAGTGAGCACATATATTAATAAAATTACTTACAAACTATGTGTGCAAACAAATGACTGATTTTAAATTGTTATTGTTATATAGCAGTGTTTGAAACCATTTGTCCACCTACCTTCCTAGGTTGGTGGACAAATTCACCTACCTAGGAAGTAACGTCTCATCAACCGAAAACAACATCGACACACGACTGACGAAAGCATGGACGGCTATAGATAGGCTCTCAATCATATGGAAATCCGACCTGACCGATAAAATGAAACGCAGTTTCTTCCAGGCAGAAGTCGTATCGATACTGCTATATGGATGCACTACTTGGACGCTAACTAAACGGCTGAAGAAGAAACTTACGGCAACTACACAAGAATATTGAGAGCAATATTGAACAAGTCCTGGCGACAACACCCTACAAGACACCAACTATACGGCCTCCTGCCTCCCATCACGAAAACTATACAGGTTAGACGAGCCAGACACGCTGGAGAAGCAAGGACGAGCACGTAAGCGATGTACTCCTATGGACCCCCACATATGGCCCAGCAAAAGCAGGACGACCAGCCCGAACTTACATACAGCAGCTATGTGAGGACACAGGATGTAACTCAGAAGACCTGCCGGAGGCGATGAATGATAGGGAGAAGTGGCGAGAGAGGGTCAGGGATATCCGTGCTGGCGGCATGACATGATGATGATGATGATGAACTGTGTACAAAAAAGGGCTCAATCTCGTTTAAGAATGCTATCTAAAAAATATGTTTACAAATCATATATATTTAATATATGTTTATAAACAGGATGTGGCATTAAATGACCTATAATGGTTACTATGCCATAAAACTGAAACAAACCAAACCGGGGGTGTCCCCGTGGTGTAATGTTTAAAGCGATGAACTGCGGAATCGTAGTAAGCAAGTTCGTACTCCAGTCTCGCTATTTCGTCCACTTCCGGGAAAATAGCCTTGGGAAAGTTATGCACACCCTTATCCTCCCAGCAACTGTTCTTCTTGGAGAACAATTTAGGCATTAAATAACCTACAAAGTTTGATATGCCATTAAACAAAGAAATCAACTATGCTTTTGTGTTTTTAACGCTGGCAACGAGAGATACTTAGGCTAGTATTCATATAAATACTTTAGCGCATGAATAAGTAATCTTAAGTGAGTTTCCTTTCCCAGACTCTTAATTCATTAAAGATTAATTCGCCATTTATGCTTACACGTAGACACCACTTGAAAAATATTCATTGCTTCACTTACGTTGCCTGCTCATAAAAAATAAGTCAAATATGTCATAAGAGGAATAATGAAAAAGAGTTATCTTCTTGTCTAAATGTTTTGTTTGTTTTTTTTAGTCCTGTAAGTAATGAATTAGAGTGACCCGAAAACTTTACTTTTATCCCAGAACGGGGTTTTATTTTCGCACGTGTGAAGACGGGGCAGGTTGGCACATGATCCCTTATAGAATAAGTCCTCGTTCTGAGTCTTTCTCTCAGGCATATAAGAACTGGCATATTATGTGAGGGATCAATTTAGGGATAGACTGACCGCCGCTGGCAAGGGGTTCCAAATTTCACACTATCCACACACCCACCAGGCCGCTTTTTGTAGTAGTCGGCAACTCCGGTTTCCCATGTGATATTTTAGAGGAATTTATAGGACAATTTTAAGCAAGATAACATAAGGCGAATAGAAGCTGAAAAGGAAATGTGACACAACAAATTCGTAGCAGAACTGCCAAGAACAACTTAGACCACGAGGTAACATAAAGATACAGGAATCCTTTACTACACAAAGAGATACACTTTCAAAGTGTCAAATATGTATAATGAATTGAACAGTCCATGGACATAAATGACTTTCTTTTCTGTTCTTTCGTTTTCCTTCAAATTGAGAGAGAGGGGGGGGTATATAAAATTTGGGCACAAAGGAGAAATAGCCCCAAAGTTACTTATCTTATTTTTCGACGGGATTCCACTGGAGAATCTTTCTTCTTTCACGGGCTAATAGACTTTATGCTATTTTTAATACTAGCTTGAAGAACTTGGGTCCCTCGTGTCTCAGATATTCTTTTTTCTTCTACCCGGAGTAAGTGGCTATGGGTCTGTCTACCACGAGTCCTTTCCAATAACTAACTTTCTTATTATCTATTTCCGCTGAGGGGAAGGAGTCCCCACTTCCGTTTTGGGGTCCCAGCCAATCACTTGGCTTCTACCTTCTTCCCCTTCCGGTGTCCGGCGACCTGAGGTTACTAAGTACCAACACCTGTTGATATCCCCTCTGTGACCTACATTCTTTCTTAACGGTCACTTTTTTGACGGGTTGCCACAGTTCATTCCAACGGGAGGATAGTATTAATCTTATTTCTATCGTCTCCGTGGGATATCACGTGACAATTAGGAATAGCTGAATCACCTTTACGTTAAATTGTCGAATTAATTGTAACATTACAGCCAAGTGCCAAGAACTGAGTAAACTGGACATGTAGAATACGCCGACTGCATCTCTGCGAACGGATATGACCTCTCCCCAAACAAAGTGTGCCCTGTATATGACACTAAACAATCTGATAGCAAATCTCCAGTAATGGAGCTTGGGAGAAAATAGACTACTCCTTGGTTTCAATTACACCCAGGTCCACGCTAAAGTGGAGTAGAAGAACCTGTTAGAGCTCCATTATCAGCCAAATAGAACTATTTAATTATTTGTGACACTTGAAATCATTAAACTGCAAGCAAACAAAGGATTATTATTAAATTGAAATATTGGTATTAGAAGGAAATGTTTGAAACTATTTAACTGTAGGTAAACAATAGATAACAATAGTTTAACTGAAAGTAAATAAAACCATTAATGTTAGATAGCAATATCTGAAACCATTAAAGTAAGTAAAGTTGGCGACCGTAGTCGAGGGCGACCCGAAAGCTCCCTTTTCAATAACTACTACACCGAGGTATAAAGAAGGGCGCTATTCCTTTCCCTGGTTTGCTCCACTTTACCCTCGATACGTACCTTATAGGAGGTATCAAGTACCATTTTTAAAGTCTTTGGTATGACACGACCTGGGATTGAACCCAGGTCTCCCGGACCATTCGCGAATATATATATATATATATATATATATATATGGTGCGGAAGCAAAACATGGAATAATTTTTAAAACGTCTTTTTTTTTTTAGTTTGATTACTCCAATTATGGAAAGAAAATACGATAAATCAAAACGTTTCTTGATTAGCTCCATTATTTAGTCCAATATGAATGAACAAGAAAATAAACGACACAGAATCTATGATTTGATTAACGCTGAAACAAAACCAAAAAAAAAACTTCCGAAATAACTAGAGTTTCTTTATGGCCCCCATCAAGCCCAGGCCTTGACCCCACCCTTTGATTTCTCAGTATGGAGCATTCTAGAAAACAAAATTAATGCAATTTCACATTCAAATATTATTTCGCTTAAAACTGCTATTGAGGAGGAATTGAATAAAAAGTCTGAAGAATTTATTTTGAAGGCATGAAAATCGTTCTGAATGCGTATTTATACAATTATAGAAAAAATGACAGCCATATTGAATAAATTTACAATTTTGTGTTCCTAATTTGCTTCTTATTTAAAAAACTGACTTTGTTTTATAATAGATTTGATTATTGTTATACTAGAATATTCCTAATTTTCTTCCTTACTATATATATATATATATATATATATATATAATTTAACCTTAAACAGCCCATAAGGGTTGATATGGCATAAAATACAACCAAAGCAAATTATATGCCAAGATAATGTCGTCATGGGTTGCGAATAGACAATCTATTTACAAGAAGCCAACAACCGGAAGAAATATTAGTTGACAAAGTTCAGGTTTCGTCTTGTTGGTTAAATCTAATAAGATATGATTTATCCGACAGTCTGACGGGAAAACAACAATCAATTGATTAACTAAGTTTACTAAAAGTTGCCACAATCATTTGACTAAGCAGGGGACATGTTGCAAGAGCAGGTCAGTCTTACCGCCCACGCAGATGGAAGTAAGGACTCGTTCTTCTGAGAACCCTATTTAAAAAGGCTGGGTCTCTCTCTCTCTCTCTCTCTCTCTCTTTCTCTCTATCTATCTATCTTGTAGCTGGTGATAAAATGATAGAAGCCGTAACGTGGTTTCAAGAAGAAAGAAACACCTCCAAAAATTTTGCAATTGTAGGTTCCTAACAAAAGAAACATATAGGACTTACACTCCTATAACTTAAAATGGACGTTATGCCACTTGTTCCCGAAACAAAGATGGCGGACGCACGTAAACAATCATTCTCGGGAACCCATTGGCCAGGAGAACCACGTGGTTAGTGCCTAAAACTAGGTTCACATTTCAATTTAGTCCCGCGTTTTGGGAGCCAACTCCATGACCAAAAATCTCTATAAATACGCTAATCTTCCAACACTCTTTTTCACATTTTCACTTACAGGGCCAAAACACTCTTTCCAGTGTGACTTCCAGAGAAGATACTATCACTCTCTCATTTCAACTAACAGCAGTCAACCGCCACAAAAATGTATACGCCATGCAGATATTCTCTGACTTGTTACATCTTTTCGGTGAGATTTTTTTCAACTTCAAAAACAACAGAAATTTCGTCAACCCACCGATATAAAGGAACAAACAAATATGTCGGGAGAAGACACGTTCCTCCTAATATACACTATTAATATTCTATAGAAAATACTTAGTCAACACCCATAGTACACTTTTGTTATTTAGTCTTTTTTGTAGTTATAGTTGTGTTAGTTACACACACAAATACAAACACAGGGATATATATAGAACAATATTAGAAGACTAATATTCTGAAATATTTAACTGCATGTATTGTTGAAATATAAATTGGAATTTGTTTGCACCTCTTTGTATTGAATGTTCTTTTTGTCCGCGCCGTTTCACATCTTTCATATCGTATACACATCTTTACTTCATGCGCCGCATGTGCCTTTTTTCGTAACATAAACACCAACAACCAACGATTAAACAAATATAAACCATACTACAAAATATACAACTACAAAATGGGGGACCAAAAGTATTCACTAACCAAATTACATGTCCCCCTACAAATACCCACCAATTTAACCCTAATATTCTAGGCAACGTCGTTTTCCACGTATTTTTATGACCTCAGTAACTAAATGAACGAAATAAACCATAGAAGGTCTTTGATCGGAGGCGATATATGTTTTAATGTTTTTGTTTTATCTTACTCATTAGACGATCACCGTCACCGATATTATCATTAATCCTCGAAAATATTACATAATCTCTAATATTCTGATTTCCCAGTCGGCTGGGGCAGCAGAATACACCCACTACCCCTCTGCAGAGGAATAAGACTCCTATAACAGGTGTCTTGGATATGACACTAAAAGATCTGATGGTGAGGCTTCAGTCATGCTGCAACTTTGGGGAATGCAGTATACCCCTTCATTGCCATCACTCTCACGTCCACTCTGGCCTGGAGTGGTATCACCTAATGAGGTCCTATCAATGGGTCAAATAGATCTAAATTGTGTGCTTCTGCTAAACTGAATTGCTTGAAATAGAATTTTTTGGACATTTAAACTGCGTACATATACTAAACTGAAATTTTTGAATTAGATCTGTTTAACTAAATTGATGATCTAGAAATAGAAATGTTTTCACAATTAAATTGTGTACTTAAGCTAAAAAGAATTGTGGGAATTGTTTGTATGAAAGTGGATTTGGCATTGAATAACCTACAAAGGTTGATTTGCCATAAAACCCAAACAAACCAAATCTAATATTTTGAGTTTATAACATGGATAATTAGAGTAATGATATGAAAGATTTTAACAGTGTAAATTATAGAAAGAATTTATTCGTATTTACCAACACCTCTGCTCGGGCAGGATATGACACAAGGTCAATTTTTAAACGGAGTTTAACAGGTTTGAATTCAGAGTTTTCCTTCTCCTAGACTAGTTGCCTCACCAAGGCTGAAGAACCTAGTCTGCCCTACTATTTACCCATTGCTGGAGGGAGAATAATTGGATTCATACCTTTCCCAAGGGTATTAGTGCTATGTGAAATGCAATCAGTTTCGTCCAGGATTTGAACTCGTGTCGCCGTGTCCATTTCCTATGACAATAACCCTTAGACCACGAGCACCTCCAATAGGAAGAATTTATTAGCCTCTGGAAATCCAGATGTTGCTCTTCCTGTAAAAGTGAAGCAGCAAAGCACCTTTGAGTATGTTGATCTCCTATACACAGATAATGAAAGGAATTTTTTAAAAGACAAAAACCCCAACTATGGAACGGAGTGACGACAGGAATTAATATTAAAGCATCCAACGATCAAATATAATAGAATGATTATAAATGTAACCAAAGCAAATCATTAAATTCATCACAAAATTCTGGAAAACTGGAAAAAATATGAAAATACAAAAACTACCGTTACTCCACTGTTATGATGAGACAAAAGTCGTTTTTTAACAGTGTACAGCTGGTTTGAACTTAGACCTTTCCTTCTTCCTGACTAGTTGTTTAACTAAAGCTAAAAAGTGGGGTGTTCTTGTGGTGTAATGGTTAAAGCGATAAACAGCGGAATCGTAGTAAGCGAGTTCCAACGCCAGTCGCGCTATTACGTTCACTTTCGGATAGATACCCTTGGGAAAGGTATGAAACTCCTTTTCCTTCCAGCTATGGATTAAATAGAAGTTTGGTTTTGGAATTAAATAGCCTTCAAAGTTTGATATGCCATTAAAAAGAAGAAGAAACCAACTAAGTGGACTACTATTGACAGGTTGTCGAGGAAATCTGATCTCTCTGAAAAAATCGAGCGAGACGTCTTTCAAGCAGTGACAGTGTCATTATACTGTATGGTTGCACGACATGGGCGCAAACTAAAAGCTCGATGGAAAAAGCCAGTTCAGAACAACACAAGATGTGCTGTTTTGACCAAATCATAGAAGTAGCGCCCAACAAAACTGCAGCTCTCAATCTACTTACCTTCCTTCTCACCGACTGTCCAAGTAAAACGAGCTAGACATACAGGGTACAGCAGATAAAGTAAGGACTAACTCAATAGAGACGTTATCCAATAGACTCCTACCCATAGACAGGCCAGTGTTGGTTGATTAGCAAGGACTTGCATATCTCTGTGTGCACATTCGATCCAGACAATAGGACACGCCAGGAAAGAATGAACGTTTGGGATGGATAGTGTGTTAGAGTAAGAGAAGACAGTGCTATCAGCATGACTTTATAATGACTATGAGGTATTAAACAGAGCCATTAGTCTTCTATGAAGATGACTTTCGCATTCAATTACCCACGAATGTTGATATGCCATTGAACAAAGGAACCAAACGTTAGACAGTAGGCTTCAGTTATACAATGTAGAAAGAAAATACAATCTACCTCATGTATATGAATTATGACAAGATTTTTCCATAAAAAAAGAACTGGAAAGCCAAGCACAAATCGCTAAAATATCAGAGGACTAGAAGAAAAAGAATATTTAATTTAGTTTAGTTCGATTTTCTGTCATATCAACAATTGTAGTCCATTTGATGCTAAATCCTCTTTACACATATATATCACATATATGATTTGTAGACACATTTTGTTGATGATATTTTTGAAAGGGCTAGAGCTCATTTTATTTACACACAGTTAAATGGTTTCAAGTATTGCTATATAACAGTCACAATTTACCATCTGTAATTTGTTAGCAGGCATAGTTTAGTGGTAATAGAAACGAAACGATCAATTACATAATAAGCGAAGGATCCAAATTAACACAGAAAGAGTATAAAACAAGACACGACTGGGCAAGGCGATCCATGGGGAATTGTACAAGAAATTGAAGTTTGAATATACGAACAAATGGCATATGAACAACCCAGAATCTGTCCCAGAGAATGAGACGCATAAAATACTCTGGGATTTGGAGATAAAAACGGATCACCTAAGCTTGGCCAGACGACCAGGCCTTATAATAATCAACAAAAAAGTGAACTTGCTTAATTGTGAACTTTGCTATCCCGGCTGTCCACTGAGTGAAATTGAAAGACAGCAAAAAGGAAAATAAGTACATGGACCTTGCTAAGGAATTGAAAAAACTGTGGAACATGAAAGTAAGGGTTATACCAATTGTAATTGGTGCTCTTGGTACAGTCATTAAAGGACATGGACAAGGACGAAAGGACTTGGAAATAAGAGGACTAGTGGAGACTATCCAAACTACAGCATTATTGAGTTCGGACAGAATACTGAGAAGAGTACTGGGGACTTGAGGAGAATTGTTGTCACTCAAACTCGAGTGAAAGACCATCAACTAACGATGATGTGAAAAACTCTCAAGAGGACGTTGACATACACATGGATCACTTAATCTCGGCCAGATAATCAGACTTTATAATAATCAACAAGAAAAGAGAACTTTCAAAATTGTGGACTTTGCTTTGACGGTTGACCTCGGAATGAAACTGACAGAAAGTGAAAAGAAAGATAAGTACCTCGACTTCGCTAAGGAATTGAAAAACTCTGAAACATGAAGGTGAAAATTATGCAGGTGATAATTATAAAATTATATGGTACAGTCACCAAAGGATTATTAAAGGGACTGAAGGACTTGGAAGTTGGAGGTCGAATGGAGACTATCCAAACTACCGCATTATTGAGAACGGCCAGAATACTGAGAAGAGTTCTAGAGACTTGAGGTGACTTCCTGTCACTCAAGCTCCAGTTAAAGACCATTAGCTAAAACTGATGTGAAAAACTCTCAAGGAGTAAAAAATAATAATAATACAAAGCAAGCATAGATAAGACGCAACAAAATAGCAAATGTAGGCCATGCGGTGACAGAGATGAAACCATCAATCACATAGTAATTGAATGCAGCAAATTAGCACAGAAGGGATATAAGACTAGACGCGACTGGGTCGGCAAGGTGATCCACTGGGAGAAATGAAGGAAATTTAAATTTGGCCATACGAACAAATGGTATAAGCACAACCCAGCACCTGTCTTTGAAAATAACGCAAATAAACTCCTATGGGACTTTAACTTACACACGAATCACCTAATCTTGGCCAGAAGACAACACCTAATAATAATCAACAAAAAAAAGAGAACTTGCAAAATTGTCGACATGGCTGTCCCGGCTGACCACAGAGTAAAACTGAAAGAATGTGAAAAGAAGGATAAGTACTTTGACTTTGCTAAGGAATTGAAAAAACTATGGAACATGCAGGGGACAATTATACCAATTGTAATTGGTGCGTTTGGAACAGTAACTAAAGGATTACTAAAGGGTCTGTATGACTTGGAAGTTAGCGGACGAGTTGGGACCATCCAAACTTCTGCATTACTGAGAACGTCCAGAATACTGAGAAGAGTCCTGGAGACTTGAGGAGCTTTGTTGTTACTCAAACCTAAGTGAAAGGCTATCAACTAACGCTGATGTGAAAAACTCTAATTAATAATAATAATAATAATAATAATAATAATAATAATAATAATAATAAGAAGAAGAAGAAGAAGAAGAATGCGCTTGAGAATTGCTTTTTTAATCGAAAATTGTGAATATAATTGACGAATTAAGTATAAATCAATACGTGAGAATCAAAATAACTTTAAAAAAGAAGAAAATGTTTCATCGATATTATCAACATATATAGAGATTTTTCCGAGTCGCAGCCGAGTCAGTACTACTGCCCGTTTTCACACACTTTGACTTCGACAAAACATCAAGGGAAAAAACTAGTTGAGAATAACTAAAGTTTACAGGTTACTGTTCTGAACAAATCCTGTAAACAGTACCCTACAAAACTGCAGTTTTACTGCCGATTTCCTCCCATTTTACAAACCATTCAAAGGATATAAGACAAATTGGGACCCCCAAGGGAATTAAGGACGAACTTATAAGTGATATTCTTTAAACTCCCACACATAGACACACCAGTTTTGGCTGATCAGCAAAAGCATTGATTCATTTGCCCTGTACGGACACTCGATGTCGTCGAGAGGAGTCACCAGGAACGATGACCGTTCCTGACCGATAGCGAGAGAAAGAGTCTGAGGAATCCCTCCAGTCGATATGTGCAATGGTGATGATGATGTTGATTGATCTTGAAGTTTGATATTTGTTTTATCGATTTGGTCGCGCTCGCCAAAATTGCAATATTTTAAGATTTAAGATATCTTGTTTAATTTCCCAAAACCATATGTCTCTTTTTGTTCCTTTTTTTATAATGAAAATTTTTTACAAAAGATGAATAGAAAAAATTGTATGATTTTAAGATAACAATATTTGTGTGATGGAGTGATGATGCATTGTCCTGGGTCCCCTTCACTGTAATATGATTGGCTAGTGGCAGCCATAAAGACTGACCAATGTAGAAGTACAACTACTACTACCTACCAGCTTGATTGTAGTACACCTGTTACAGTAGCCAAACCACTTAGCTACTTCGATTAAATATATATCCCTTCCCGGGACATATCATTACGGAAGATGAAAAATTCAGGGATTAGGCTAATTAATCAAAACAAATTCATAAATTTATAGCTTTGAATCTATAGTTTGGTTGTTTGTTGGTTGGTTGGATTCATAGCATATCGACCTTTGTTGGTTATTTAACGCAAAATCCATTTTTATTCAAATATTCAGTTCTATTATAAACAATTCAGTTTAGCATGAGTACATAGTTTAATTGTCAAAAAACATTCCTATTTCAAGGTATTCAGTTTCGTCAAACAGTTCTATTTCAAGCAATCAAGTATAGTATGGGAATAGTTTTTGTCCACACGGAGTTAAAGGCCAAAACAATTCTATTTCAAACAATTCAGTTTAGCTTAGTTATACAGTTTAGTTCTATTTGACCCATAGATATGACCATTATCAGGTGTTCCCACTCTGGGCCAGTGTGGATCTGGGGTGATGGCAATGAAGATGTACTCAGCGTTCCCCAAAGCTCTAGCATTACTGGAACCTCGGCATCAGATTGTTTAGTGTCATATCAAGACATTCGTTGCGAGTATCTTAACCCTCTGCAGAGGTGCAGCCGGTGTATTCTACATCCCAAGCCGACTGAGCCATTGAATCTATGATATAAGATATTATAATCATTCACTTACGTGCTTGATTAGTCTCTGAGAGTAGTAATAGAATAAATCATCGTGTAAATATTGAGTGATTTAGAAAATAACTTTTTGGGGGCCGGGATATTTTCTAAATCAGGATCAATCACGCACACGCCCACATAAATAAAAAAAAAATGGAATCTCGCAAACCCACCAAAAAAATAACAATGAAATTTAGGAAAAATATTGAATAAAAATCACATCCAACATATATATATATATATATATATATATATATATATATATATATATATATATATGACTTTTAGTGAGAGGGATGTGATTCCTTTGCCAAACACAAATTGTCAATTTTTGGTGATATTTTTGGCAGGGATGCGAGCAATGCACTTTGGACATCAAGTCTATATCTATCATTGGTCGTCATATTGGTATATGCTGAAAATACTATTTTGCATAAATATATTATGGCAAAAGGTTATAGCATTTTGACCACCTTCTGAGACGCGAATAGATTCTCAGAAGCCGCGCTAAGCCAAAATTTTCGGAGTGGTTGCAGTTTAAATTGAATTTTCATAGGTGTGTTCTAATAACAAGAAATACAAAGGGGCATTTCTGTCGCTAATCGGATTATATGAATTTTCACGATAATATTGCAGCATCTATGAACTCCTGCTGTTGACACTGCGGACCCACTGAGGTCCTTAATTCATAGTTTTAAAAAAGTAGGTTCAGAATACGTATACACTGACGACAGACTTAAAACAAAATTCGTCCTTATTATATTTGGACGCTAAGGGAAATAACTCTTAAAAAGAAGATAAAAGTTGTTGCCCTTGAATAGTGCCTCGTTTTTGTTGGGTTTTTTTGTACAGAATGGATGAATGAATACATAATACATTTAGATTGGAATACAGAAGAGCTCGTAAATATTAACAGATTTTTGATAAAAGTAGAAATATTAAATCATTTGCTGTTACATGCTTGTAGCTCAATTTTTTTAATGTCTTACCATGAAGAAATATTTAACATGCAATATGAGAAACAATATTCGAGTAATAATCTCGATATTAACATGGAGAAGGATGTTTCTAACCCAGCAATTTCCTAAGCTAAGCATAAATAATATAAGGGTCATTCTATAAATATGGGAATTCTGAAAATACGGGAATTTCCTTTAAAAAGTACAAATGAATCTTTTCCAGATTTTTCCCCATCTTATAAATGTAAACTTTGCGTTGTCTGAAATTGGTTCATAGCAACAATCATTTTAATATCATAAAAATATCTATATTCAGGGTATAAAAAGTAGTAACAAACAGAATGCTCCAGGATTCAACAGAGGTCGGTCATCAAATTTTTGGTTACTGAGAAGTGCAAAATATATGCGATTTACCGAAGAACATGTCATGTGTACAGATAAGTATTTTTTCTCTCAAAGAAAAATGCTAACATATGGGTTTGCCACTACGAGCCTGAGTCAAAAAGACAGTCCATTAACTTAAAATACATTGACTCACTGGTAAAGAAAAATAATGAGCACAGCAGTCAGTAAAGAAGGTCATGCTGACACATCTTCTGTGACATGAGTGGACTTGTAAGGAATAGAAAATTGAAAAAAATAAATTAGATTAGAAAATAGATATTTAAAAAATGCAGAAACTCACAAAAGCTCCTGATATTTAAAGGAGCGACGTCTGGGAAAAAAAAAACAAAACAAAAAACATTTCTCTTTCAGCAGTGGCCGGTGAAGTGTAAACACTTAAATCTTTCTTACTGCTGGTAGAAGGCCCCACGTGATATTTTATAAATAAAACGCTGGTCAACCTTTCCACTAATACCAGCCGTCTCTTTTACCAACAATCCACGACTAAAAACACCAAATAATGGACTCATCAAAAACCACAACTAAAATATCATATAATGGACTGAGCAAATTACAACTAAAAAACCGAATAATTGATATCATCAATCCCGACAAGTGACAAGTGAATTTCAACGAATGATTAGGGAAAAACGACACTTCTCAAATAGTCCAGGAAGACATTTCCTCACTATAGAATCCGTAAAAAAAATCCCAAATATAATAAAGTTGAAATTTTAAAATAATATTTTTTCTAGTCTTCTTTCCATATGATTCCTTTACAGCCTTCATAGACCAAGAAGAGATACCAGCAAATGATGATGGTTTGGTTTTATGGCATATCAACCTTCGTAGGTTATTTAACGCCAAATCCATTTTTATGTAAATAATCAGTTCTATTTAAACAATTCGGTTTAGCATGAGTACAGAGTTTAATTGTCAAAAACATATCTATTTCAAGCTATTCAGTCATATATAACAATTCAGTTTAGTGTAAGTACAGTTTCAGTGTCAAAAATAGTTCAATGTAAAACAATTCAGTTTAGCAAAAGCACGCAGTTTTAAATGTAAGTACAGTTTAATTGTAAAAGGAACATAGTGTAATAAAAGAACAACAAAACTGGAGTTAGATAAAAACAACAACCAAAATAACCTATGAACCCCATAAACACATCACGATTAAATTGTAAAAGTTTCAACGGTAAACAGGGCTGCCTATTGCCAACTCCTCATTCGAAAGTCATCCTATTTATGGATTGATATTCATTATACAACTGAAAACAGAAATTTTCTTTTTTAAATATAATTATTTGATACAAGGATGTGTTTTTCTATATTAATGAAGAAGGTTTTTTTCTTAGCTTTATGATTTAACAAATAAAGGAAAATCGAACTGATAATCCTCTCTCTCTCTCTCTCTCTCTCTCTCTCTCTTATTTTCTCTTTAACTATATATACTACCATACCTCTCTAGATAGTTATATGTATAATAATCTCTCTCTCTCTCTCTCTCTCTCTCTCTCTCTCTCTCTCTCTCTTCGTTCATTATTTTTCCTCAAAGATGTGAATGCGCCAATGACATAGCACTTCTAGTAAATACACCTGCCCAAGCCACATAGTCTGGAACGAGCAGCTGCTGCCATAGGTCTCCATGTCAACGCAGACAAGACTGCATACATGTGCTTTAATCAAAGAGGTGACATCTCCACACTTATGGGAGGGCCTTTCAAACTAGTTGACAAGTACACTTACCTAGGAAGCTGTGTCTCATCAACCAAGAAAGACATCTACACGTGACTTGCAAAGGAATGGATAGTTATCAATAGACTATCGGTCATATGCAAGTCAGACCTGACCGATAAAATAAAACGCAGTTTTTTCCAAGCTGTAGTTGTGTCGATACTGCTATATGGATGCACTACATGGACGCTAATTAAACGTATTGAGAAAAGGCTTCACGGTGATTACAAAAGAATGCTGCGAGCAAGTCCTGGAGGCAACACCCTACAAAACAGCAGCTGTACGGCCACCAACCACTCATCACGGAAACTATCAAAGTTAGATGAACCAGAAATGCGGGACACTGCTGGAGAAGTAAGGACGAACTCATAAGCTATGAACTCCTATGGACCCCTTCGCATGGACGAGCAAAGTAAAGACGACCAGCTTGAAGATTTTCTCTAAACACAGTTAAATACCAAAACAGTTCACTTTCAAATAATTCAGTTTATTATAAGTACAGTTCAATGTTAAAAACAGTTCTATTTCAAGCAGTGAAGTTTAGCACACAGTTCCCGAAACAAAATGGTGGACGTCGGTAAACTAATCAGTCTTGGGAACCTATTGGTCAGGAAAGTCACGGGATTTGTGCTAACAACTATGTCCGCACCTTTGATTTTATCCCGCGAATTTGGAGCTGACCACATGACAAGGATTGCCTACATATACTTTCGTCATCCAAGAACTCACTCTCTCTCACATTTTGACTTCCAGAGACAGCTCTCTTTCTCTCTCTCTCTCTCTCTCTCTCTCTCTCTCTCTCTCTCTCTCTTCATTTCGACATCTAGAAACAGCTTGAACTTGTCATTTAGTAAGACATAACTCAATACGCGTAACATGGGTGCGTATACATTCTGCGACGTTTTTCTTTCAAAATATCAACCATATCAACCCAACAACATACCACCATAACTTCTATTTTACCCATTGATAGGATCCTATCAGGTGCTACTACTCTGGGCCAAAGCGGACCTCGGAGCGATAGTAATGAAAGGATCCTCTTCAGTCTCCCAAAGCACCAGCATCACGGGAACCTCACCATCAGATAGTGGATGTGAAGTAAGGCAGATGAATCCAAAGGTGTGTCAACAGCCCGCTTTACTAGATGCTAGGCAAAAGGACTTTATTGTTCAACGGCCAGGGTGAAATTGTTCCTTCAGGAAACTACTGCTACTCAACTCTAAGAAAGAAGGACTGAAATATAACCATGAATCCTTGTCAGCGGAAATCCGTGGAATCAGATACGACTTGATGATGATGATAATGATGATGTTTCAAAATGAAGCAAGACAAAATTGTTGTTTCAGGACAAATCGTTGTATGTGTTCTCTACAGAAGAGACACGTATTAAATGATTTGTTTTTGTTTGTTTTGTAATAGAATATCAAGCGCCTTGGGTTATTTAATGACAAATCCATATCTCCTTGAAGAATTGTAGTGCTTCTATTTAACCCATAGCTTCGGAGGATCAGGGTGTTCATACCCTTCGCAAGAATATTTGCCCGAAAGTGACCGGAGTTCGAAATCGCTTACAACGATTCTACTGTCCAGCGCGTTAACTATTACGCCACGAGGACATCACACCACTTCAAATGAAACTTACTTGTAAGAAACAGAGGACAGAATGAATAATAGTTTTTGTCGGTGATTTTTTTCAGAAAACAAAAAGAATAAAAATATGAACTAAAAACTTTCCATACGAAACATTAATTTCTTTACCCAAGATTTTTTATTCCGATTCACGACATTATTTTCAACATCCTTTTCTACATTATTTTCTACATTATTTTCTACAATGACATTTCGAATAAAATTTTTACTTATTGACTTATACAGAAGATTTATCGCTATAGAAATAAAGTTATTCTTTGTGTCCAAATGACATCCGTGAAGTGAAAATTGGTATTTTATAAATAATAATGGAGGGGGGGTATCAATTTTTTTGAAATATGTCCAATATATATATATATATATATATTATATATATATATATATATATATATATATATATATATATGCATTTCTTTGTCTGAAGATGCAGATCTAGCATTTTAAAAATATAGGATCTGCTGAAATAAATATAATTACAAAAAAATGAGTAATTTTTAAAGCTTTTACTTTTATATGGTAATATATATATATATATATATATATATATATATATATATATATATATATATATTTACTAATCAATTATCTACCAGTATCCACGGTACCAGAAAAAAACAAAAAACCCCTGGCCAGGAACAAGAGATAAAAATAAAAATATCTCGAATCCCGGTCTAGAGGAAAAAGAAAAAGTTTTTTGGGTAAAAAAGAAAGAAAAGACCAACCTCGTCCTACTCCTTGAAAAAAATCAAGGGGTACTAAGTCAGTGGCCAAAAGAAAACCAAAAAACCCTCCGCGAATACTGCAATGCTATAATTACTAAAGTGCTCAACATTAACCAATGGAGCCAATTATAGAATTAACTTAAATCGCTAGTCGAAAATCTTCTACTAAAGTTTCACCTTAACGGATCATCAGGAAGTTTTTGATATTGAGGCGAAACTTCCTGATGATCCGTTAAGGTGAAACTTTAGTAGAAGATTTTCGACTAGCGATTTAAGTTAATTCTATATATATATATATATATATATATATATATATATATATATATATAGTGACCCTAAAAGAAAATCTTGGACAAGGCTGTTTGTGATTAACATCACGCTAATTCATTTTAGAAAAGTATGCATACAACTATTCTTACTCCTGCTGTAGGGCAGGCGTAGCTTTTTAATCTTTGTATAGCAAATAATCGAAGAAAAGGAAAAAAGTTCAAACAGTTTAACTTAACTTTAAAAAGTACCTTGTGTCAAATTCTGCGAATGTTGAAAAAAAAAATAACCCTTCGCAAGTCAATTAGAATTTTAACAAAAGGTGTAGACAATTTTCCGTTGCAGTCAAAAATTTTACAAACATTTCTATGTAACTTTAGACAATTTTTAAAGAGTTACTCCCCCTTAAAAATAATTCATCAGTAATGATTTTTTTTTTCATATTAATTTAAACCACATGAATGAGAATCAGAAAAGTATTGGACTGCTTAAATTCATACTAGCTGAGCTACCAATTTCGGTAGGGTAAGATTTCAAGGATTTCATCTCGGTCGCTAATGATAAAAGTTAAATTAAGAGAAGAGCAAAGAGACTTACAATGATCTTATTCGTTTTTTGTTTCATAAAAGAATAAGAAGTGATTGCAAAACATTCCACCAAGTTTTTTAAGGAATTTTTTCGTGAGAGGGTGATCCGTAATTTATTGATTTAATCATGTTTGTTTTATCGTATAATTATTTAAATTTCAAGCAAGAAAAACATTTTACACAGTCCGCTGAGGCTGTAGAATACAAAGACATATCTGCAGAGGAGTAAGACCCACCTACCTACAAGTGTCCTGAATACAACATAAAATAATCTGATGGTATGGTATGGTTGTAGTAAAGCTGGAACTTTGGGGAATGCGGAGTACCCTTTCATTGGCCCGGAGTGGTTGCACCTGATAAGTTCCTATCTATGGGTCAAACAGAACTAAAGTGCGTACTTATGCTAAACTGAACTGCTTGAAATATAACTGTTTTTGTATGCTAAACTGTATTATTTGAAAAGGAACTGTTTTTGATATTGAAACTCTATGCTAAACTGAATTATTTTAAATAGAACTGTTTTGACATTTAACAGTGTGTAAACAAAAACTATACTTATACTAAACAGAATTGCTTGAATTAGATCAGTCAGACTAAAATAGGACTGTTCTGACATTTAAACTGCGTCTTTTTGCTAAACTGAATTGCTTAAAATAGAACTGTTTTGGCATTTAACTGATTCTAAACAAGAATTATACTCAGCTGAATTGTTTAAAATTTGATTCGGCGTTGAAGGACGAGAAAAGTGTTGATACGCCGTAAAACAAAGCAACCAACAAAAATTCAAAACATTATTTAAATCTGTCTATTAGTACATATTCTCCAATTTCTGTTGGGAAGTTTTTCGGAATTTTTAAGTAAATTGTTCCTCCCTTTCCATAATATCTTTGAAAAAAGTTTTTTTGGTTTTGTTTGGTTTTGTTGTATATCAACAATTGTAGGTTATTTAATGCCAAATCATCTTTATACATATCTATTAAGAGTGTTGGATTTGTATACAGATTTTGTATATAACATTCTCACACGAGCCTTTGCTTTTTTTGCACACAGTTAAATGGTTTCAAGTGTTGCCCTATAACATTCACAATTCAACATCATTCACTTGTTTGTACGCGTAGTTTGTTCTATTTGACCCATTGAGAGGACCCAAACAGGTGCTACCATTCCTGGCCAAATTGGACCTTGGAGCAATGACACTGAAGGGGTGCTCCATATTCTCCAAGCCTCCAAGACTGGAGCCTCGCCATCAGATGGCTTAATATCATATCCAATATACTCGTTGGGTGGGTAAGGGTCCTAATCCTCTGCAGAGATGCAGTCGGTGTATTCTACAGTCCCAGCCAACTCGGCATTGATAAATAAATGTAAAACAAATATGATTCAGGTAAGCAATGTTATCATTGTTATCATCAAGTAGTTCTAGATCCACACATTCTCTTGGACTTTCTCACGCAGTCGATCCCTATCGACCATCGCTCTCGGCAGGTTCTCAACACGGTCCATTGTAACCGCACAGAGTCAATGAATATAAGATTTTCTGGTCGGACAACACTGGTGTGACCATGTGTGTTCACATAAGAATGTTGCTTACTTGATAGTCTTTACATCACCAGTAATTCCCTACAAGTCTTGCTCTTCTTACTTTGATGGTTTAAGTGATGAGAGGTAATTGGCCGTTTTTGTTTTGCGAAGTTATGTTTACAGGATTTGTTCAATACAGCACATAGAGCACATTAGTAGTTCCCATCTATTTTTCCTCCAAGAGTTTCATTAGATTTGGTTTCTATAGGTTTGGTTGGCATATCAACTATTGTAGGCTATATAATGCTAAATCCTATATATACATATGCATTAAATACATATGATTTTAATTGTTTGGGTTTATGGCATTGTAGGTTTGTAAAGGAATAGGATTTCCCGAGGTTTAGCAAAAAGTAAAGCTTCGGCTGTTAGTTCCACAATAATACAACACAAATTTGCACAAGCAACGTAGACACGAGAAATTTGACAAAAACAACTTAATATATTATCAACTCGACTATGGCAATAAATATACAAAAGGTGTTCATACGTATATGCGTGTAAAACATTAATATTCCAAGTCAAATTGAATGTGTGTATATGTGTGAGTATGTCTAAATTAAAAGGAGAAGATAGACTTGGACTTACATACAAGTGTATGTGTATGTACATGCGCGTGTCATGGTATGTATACATTTTTGGCCATCCTCCTAACGTAGTATATGTTAGCGGGTAACTGTCATTAATCCATTATGCTGTTTGAAACTTCACTATTTATATTGTGAATTGAATTACCATGACCAGAAAATCCGCCAAAACCTACGCACTACATACGGGAACACTGGACAGCTGTTTCGACCTTATGAGGTCTCATCAGCAGTGTATACCGTAATCTCCACCACTTGAGATTGAACCAGTGACCACAGATTGCAGTGCCGAAAGTCTACAACTGAGCCACTAGTTCATATCACACACAAGTGACGCCAAAGATGGCGAACGCACATAAACAATCAGTCTTGGGAACCCATTGGCCAGGAGAATTACGTGGTTAGTGCCTAAAACTAAGTCCGCAACTTCAATTTCGTCCCGTGTTTTTGGAGCCTACTCCATGACAAGAATTTTCAATAAATACGCTCATCTTCCAACACTCTCTCTCTTTTCACATTTCCACTTACATTGCCAACACACTCTCACCTGTGTGACTTCCAGAGAGAATACTATCACCCTCTCATCTCAACTAACAGCAGTATACCGCCACAAAAATGTATATGGTATACAACCATTCTCTTACTTGTTACTCCCTTTCTGTGAGATTTTTTCAGCTTCAAAAACAACAGAAATTTAGTCAAACCACTGAAAGAAACAAACAAATATGTGAGAAGACACGTTCATCCTCATATACGCAATTTAGATTCTACCGAAAATACTTAGTCAACACGCATAGGACACTTTTGTTATTTTTTTCCTTTTTGTAGTATTAGTGTTAGTTACACACACATAACACACACTTAGGAATACTTAACAAACAGTATTAGAACACTAATGTTTTGAAATATTTAATCGTATGTATTGTTAAAATATAAATTTGAATTTGTTTGTACCGCTTTGACTTTCTTTTTGTCCGCACCGTTTTACATCTTTCATATTGTTTACACATCATTTGCCTTTTTCGAATATACTAACATAAATTCTGGGGGACCAAACATATCACCAAACAACATGTCCCCTTACACATAGATGTTAAATATGTATGATTAGGTTTGATTTGCTTTCATGGTATATCAACTATTGTAAGTAATTTAATGCTGAATCCTCTCTCTCTCTCTCTCTCTCTCTCTCTCTCTCTCTCTCTCTCTCTCTCTATGTATATATATATAATATTTATGATTTGGTTGGGATAAGTTTTATGGAATAACAACCATTGTAGGTTATGTAATGCCAAATCATCTTTATATACATTTATATTGAATGTATATGGTTTGGTTTGATTTGGTTTGGTTTGGTGGTATATCACCCATTGTAGATTATTTGAATCCTCTTTATCCATATATATTAAATAGTATAGGATTTACACTCCTATGTTTTTAAAATGTCCGTGATATCACTTGTTCCGGAAACAAAGATGGTGGACGTCAGTAAACTAATCAGTCTCGAGAACCTATTGGTCAGGAAAGTCCCTTGATTAGTGCTCACAACTGCATCCGCACCTTTGATTTTATATCACGCATTTGGAGCCGACCACATGACAAGGATTGCTAATATATACTCTCGTCTTCCAAGAACTCATTTTCTTCATTTTGACTTCCAGAAACAGCTTGACCTTGCCACTTAGTAAGACACAACTCAATACATGGGTGCGTATACATTCTGTGACCTTTTTCTTTCCTGTTCAGCCTTTTCGGCGAGACTTGTTCCAGCCTCGAACACAGACTCAGAAATTTCGTCAAATCCCGAAAGAGACAAACAACCAACATGAGAGAAGACACGTTCCTCCTAGAATTCATTGCTATATTTCAGTATATTGATACCTCGCATGAAATACTTAGTCAACATACATTTTATTTTCTTTCACAATTATATTCGTGATAGTTACATACACACACGCACGCACATACAGACGAATATTTAACAAACTATATTAGAATATTCGTAATGTTTTGTAATGTTCCCTTTTATTTATTTGTTGATATATAAATTTATTTTTGTTTGTAATGCTTTGTTTTGAATGTTCTTTTGTCTGCGTCGTTTACATCGTTTACTTCGTTTGCTTTTCAATAATGAGCCAATATAAATAGCGGGAGCAAAATATCCACCAAACACTATCTCCACAATAGATTTGGTTTGGTTTGGTTTGGTTTTAAGGCATATGAACCATTGTAAGCTACTTAATACTAAATCCCCTTTATTCATATATATTAGATATATATAATTTGTAAATATTTTGTTGTTAACACAATTCATTCATTTGCCCATTAACAAACGGTTCCTAGCTTTTCTTTGGAATAATGATAATTTAATATTGGCACACAGTTAAAGAGTTTCAAACCTGCTATTCAACGCTAGTACTTTTATTCAACATTATTCATTCATCTGTTCACAGTTAAATGGTTACAAGCATTGATATGTATCACTAACAATTCAATTAGAATATTTGTTTACACACAGTTAAATGGTCAAGGATTTCTATTTCTAAAAATTCAATTTTGCATAAGTTATTTGTTTCCACAGATTTTACATGTCAAACAATTTTATTTTATCCATAGATAGGAACCTATAACCTTATCACTCGGTGACAGAGTTGACCTGAGAGCAATGGAAATGAAGGGATACTCCACATTCCCCAAATCTCCAAGGCTGAAATCTCGTCATATAAAGGACAGTCGTTACGGGAGTCTTACCCCTCTGCAGAGATGCATTTGGTGTATTCTATAGCTCCAGCCGACTGGACTTCGATGGTTTTGTACCATATCCAGAACACTCATTGAGAGAGTCTTATCCTTCTGCAGAAAGGCATTTGGTGTCTTCTTCAGCTCCAGCCGACTGGACTTAGATTGATTTGTACCATATCCAAAACACTTGGTGGTAGATTCTTACCCCTCGGCAGAGATGCATTTGGTGTATTCTTCAGCTCCAGCCGACCGGACTTCGATGGTTTTGTACCATATCCAGAACACTCATTGAGAGAGTCTAAACATTTGATGTATTCTTCAGCTCCAACCGACTGGACTTAGATTGTTTTGAATAAACCCAGAACATTATTTGGGAGAGTCCTACTCCTTTGCAGAGATGCATTTGGGGTATTTTTCAGCTCCAGCTGACTGGGCTTAGATGTTTTGTACCATATCCAGAACACTCGTTAAGAGAGTCTTACCCTCTGCAGAGATGCATTTGGTATATTCTACAAACCCATCTGTTTCTTTGCAGTCCAAATAATGCGATTATACAGTAGTACTGATACTGCTACAGCCAGAATAAATTCAATTAACTTGTGCTATATATATCATGAAAATCATGGAAAAAGACCATTTGGCAAGATATTTATGTAATAGACAGGAACCACTCGTACCTTTTAAAAAAATCAATTCGTCAAATCTCCTGAAAAGACGAATTTCTTCTGAATGCTAAGAAAGCAAAATTATTAGCTATTCTTTACTTGTTAAATTTTGAATTTTTATTTTTTAACAAACAAGGCAACACCTGCTCACTTTTCCCTAAATGTTTGTTGTTCGACACACATGATATATAGTAGATAATATAATTTATAAAAAAGAAATATGTGTGAAGGTGGAGATATGTTTGTAATAGAATAGAAAAGCAATTACAAACTTTTTAAAGAGTAATTTTGTAATTCTCATTGGATGTAAGTAAGTAACGTTTGCAACCATATTCGAGGGTGACCCAAAGGCTCCCTTTTCAATAGCTACTACACCAAGGTGTACGGATGGGCGCTACTCTTTTTTCTGGATTGTTCGCCTTTACATTTGATCCATACCATATAATGCTGAGTGTTAAGCAAGAAGGTATCAAGTACCATTTTTTGAGTCTTTTGTAAGACTCAACTTGGGATTGAACCCCGGTCTCCTGGGCCATTGGTGTATGAAGGTCAAATAATAGTAAGGTAAATCAGCCAAAGAAATTGGCAATAGGTATTTCGGTTTACAGTTGCAAATATTTTCAAGGAAATTAATGTAATTTTTTTTCATGTCCCAAAATGACCCTCTTAATGACGACAGCGCACAAATATTTTTTATTTACCGGTGAGTCAGTATTTTACCACTCAAATGATTGTCTTTTCAACCAAGTCTCGTTATGTCAGACCCGTTTTCAGCCCATTTGTATACCTTTTTTTATTATTATCAAAATATGCTTCTTCGTATGCAGCACGAATTCTTCTATAAATTGTCAACCGCAGAAAATCTGATGAGAAACCTCTGTTGAAAACGGAGACAATCTGCTTGATTTGCCGCCATTTTGCATAGTCTTAAACAAAATATTTTTTGCGAGATTAAATTTTAAAAAAATAGTCGCCCTTTATATTGAATCACCCACCTCTTAATCGATCCTCTCTGACACTGGAAAGCCGAGTAAAGCTAGTTTTAAATTAGGTTTTTCCATCCCCTTGACAGGTTTTCTTAACCTGACGAAAGTGCGTAAATTTCTCCAACTATTTACTCCTTAGCTCGTGGGTAGGGAAGAAATAGACTCATACCTTTCCCAGTAGCTTTAACATGAAAATAAAACGCTAACAACATCGTTCAAGATTTGAATTCACTTTATCGAATTACATTTCTTACGACGATTAACATAAAATTTATACTATAAGGATTTTTTTCTAACCCACTATCGTTTATTTTTTTAACTTTTTATTTTGTTGTATTTTAATTTTTTTTTCATTTATTTTATTTATTATATTTTTCTGTTCTTCAACAACTGAATTTACTGTTTTATAAAGAAATGTCAAGTTTTTGTTAATGTTGTTTATTCTTGATTTCTAAAGACAACAAACAAAAAAAATGAAATATTTACAGTTGATGAACGTCAATCAGGAACATCAATGTAGTTAGTGTTAATGTGTTTCTTTATAATTTGAACTTAACAAAAGTTTTTATCAGAAAGAAAAAAAATCCTAATTTTAATGAAAAACCTAATGCAAGGGAAATAATTAACTTAAGATTAAGAAGTTACCTCCCTTGACATAAAGTTTCATAACAATTGTTTTGTTTTTTACGATATATCAAACTCTTGTGAGATACTAGATGACAAATTCTCTCTCTCTCTCTCTCTCTCTCTCTCTCTCTATATATATATATATATATATATATATATATATATATATATATGTGTGTGTGTGTGTGTGTGTGTGTGTGTGTGTGTGTGCGTGTGTGTGTGTGTGTGCGTGATTTGTAAGTGGGTATTTTGTAGGCAACTTCTTTTTTAAATGAGTCTATTTTTCGTTTCGTCGTTTTTTACAATATAAAAAAAGTTTGTGGGTTATTCGGCGACAAATCAAGGTCTTACACACACACAAACACACACACACACACACACACACACACACACATATATATATATATATATATATATATATATATATATATATATATATATATATATGAGTTCTGATATATATATGAGTTCTGATAGAACGAAACAGATCTGTCTGTGGATGACTATATATATATGCGGTCGGGTCGGCAGAATAAACTGACTGTATCTCTGTAGAGGTGTAAGACCCCGACACCAACGATTGGCCTAGAAATAACATCAAACAATATGATGGTGTTTGCTCCAGTATTGCTGGAGCCTTGAGAAATACGAAGTAAACCCATCATTGCCATTGCTACCCGTCCACTGGGAAGGTGTGGTACCACCTGATAGGTTCCTATCCATAGGGTTTAATAGAACTCACCATAGTATTTATGATAAATTGAATTGTTTGAAATAAAACGTTTTTAATATTTAACTGTATGTAAACAAAAAAAACGTATTTATGCTAAACCGAATTGTTTGAAATAGAACTGTTTTTGACATTCAAACAGCGTAATTATGCATTTTCTAAAATAGAATTGTTTATACGTATAAAATAGATTTGGCATTAAGTAGCATATTGGTTGGTTGGTTGGTTGGTTGGTTTTGCGGTGTATCAACGCCAAATAAAATTTCAAACATTTCTGTTGAGAATAGATATAGTTTTTGTTTGCAAACAGGTAAATATCAAAACAGTTCTATTTCAAACCGTTCAGTTTGGCATAAATACGCAGTTTCAATGTCAAAAACAGTTCTATTTCAAACAATTCAGTTTAGCATAAGTACACATTTTATTTCTATTTCACTAATAGATAGGGGTCCAATAAGGTGATACCACTCCGGGCTAGAGTGGACCTGGGAGCAATGGTAATGAAGGGGTACTCCGCATTCTCCAAAGCTCTAGCATTACTGGAGCCTCACCATCAGATTTTTTAACTGTCACATCCAGAACACTCGTTTGTGGGGTGGGGGTCTTACCTCTTTACTGAGAAGCAACCGGTGTATTCTGCAGCTATAATATACAATTGTTGATATGTCATAAAACAAAATCAAACCAAAATGACTTAATTCGGCGTTAAATGATCCAAAAAGGGTTGATACGCCGAAAAAAACAAAAACAGATTACAATTTAAAACGTGTGAGGATGGTTGGTTGGTAAAGTTTTTGAATCTGGATGACAATGCGTAATTGTATACAAATGAGCCTATAAGAAATTTCCCAGAATTCATTGTATCATTGATCAGGATTTACAAAAACACTTTACCATGAAAATATCAAATAAAAGAATTCATAAATTATAAAATAAAACAAGGAAATTAGCCATGGGTTTAAAACAATAAAACAATTAATGTCTGTACTAATTTCAGCCTTTGATGAAAAAAAAATTTTCAGAGTTCGCCAATGGCCTTGGAGACCAGGGTTCAATCCCAGGTCGGGTCATACTAAAAACTCAAGAAAATGCTACTTGATGCCTCCTTGCTTGATACTTAGCATTATAAGGTACGGATCAAGGGTAAAGTGGAACAATACAGGGAAAGGAATAGCGCCCTCCCCTACACCTTGGTGTAGTAGCTATCGAAAAGGGCACCTTCAGGTCACTCTCAAATATGGTCGCCAAATTTACTTTACATGCAAATATAACATAAATACGCACATGAACACATCAAATATTGAGAACAATACATTCATTGCTTATTTTAAAGAGCCCAACTCTCTCTCTCTCTCTCTCTCTCTCTCTCTCTCTCTCTCTCTCTCTCTGCTGGAGAAGCAAGGACGAACTCATCAGTGATGTACACCTATGGACCCCCGCATATGGCCAAGCAAAAGCAGGACGACCAGCTCAAAAATACATACAGCAGCTATATGAGGATACGGGATGTAGCCCTGAAGACCTGCCAAAAGCGATGAATGGTAGGTTGAAGTGGCGAGAGAGGGCCAGAGATATCTGTGCTAGCGGCACGACATGATGATATATATATATATATATATGTGTGTGTGTGTGTGTGTGTGTTTACCATCTCTCCATACGAGCAGGAGGTGACACAAGGTCAATTGATTTAATCCACGTACTTTTTAAACTTTCGGAGATCTTTCCAAACATACTATCTTCAAGTTATTATCATTTTTTTAAAACTTTTTTAAGACTTTTTTCACGCCGGTGTTAGCTGATGATTTCACACTGAAGGTTGAGTGAAAGCAAGTCTCCTCAAGTAGGCAGGAATCTCCTTTGTATGCAGCCCGATCTTAATAAAGCTATAGTTTGGATGATCTTCGCTCGTCCTCTTATTTCCAAGTCCTCCTGAACCTTTATCAATCCTTTAATGACTGTACCGAGCGCACCAGTTACAATTGGTATCACCGCCATCTTCATGTTCCATAGTTTTTAAGCTTTCTAGCAAGGTCTTGATAATCATCTCTCTTTTTGCTTTCTTGCAGTATTACTCTGGTCAGCTGAAAGGGCAAAGCCAACTATTCGTCAGGTTCTCTTTTTCTTTTTGTCTTTTTTTCTTGTTTATTATTACAAGGTCTGGTCATCTTGTAGAGATTAATTGACCCGTTTGTATCACAAAATCTCAAAGAAATCTGTATGTCTCATTTTTCAGAACGGATTCTGAGTTGTAAATATATTTGTTCGTACTGTCAAATTTAAACTTCCTGCACAATTTCCTGAGGATCACTTTCCCCACCCAGTCGTATCTAGTCTTAAACTCTTTTTGTGATAATTTACTGCATTCGCTTACTATGTGATTGATCGTTTCATCTCTTTCACCACATAACCTACATCCAATATTTTGTAGCGTTTTGTCTATTTTTTTCTTTGACATAGTTAGACCTAATGGACTTGTTCTGTTTTGCTATCGGCAGGGATTCAGTTTCTCTCTTTAGACTTCCCTCTCTCAGCCATCTCCAAGTTTTCCCGTGTGAGATTTAGCTAGTTTATCGCTAATTGGGAATTTCTCACATTACCGTTAGCTAATTGTCTTTTACTAGAGCCTGAGTAAGAGGAAGTGTCTTCAAGTCGCCTGAATTCATCTCAGAATTTTCGTCGCTCTAAGTAATGTTGTAGTTTGATCTCAGAACGTCCTTTTCCAGTCCACTTACCAAGCCTTTGGGTACCGTTCCAAGGGCACCAATTATACTGGTATTCCTATCACTTTTGTGCTCCCTAACTTTTATAGTTCTTGCGCAAGGTCCATGTAGTGTATCCCTTTTCGTTTTCTCTCATTTTCATACTGTGGTCCACCGGAACAATTCTTTAGGTTTTTTGTTTGTTTGTTTGTTTGTTTTCATTAGGTCTGGTCTTCTGGCTGGTATTAGGTGATCGGTTTGTATCAAAAAGTCTCAGAGAATTTTGTGCATTTCATTCTCTAAGACGGATTTCAGTTTGTGTCTATCATATTTAATTGAATCCTCAATTTAGAATTTTTCGCGCTATTATCAGTGGATCACCTTTATCACCCCGTCATGCCTGGTTTTATATTCCTTTTATGTTAGTTTGCTGTATTTTGCTTATTTTGTCGTCAATCGTTTCGTTTCTGTCACCATATAACCTACACCCTAACATAGTCCTTATGGCGTTATTTTCTGCAGCTATTTAAAGACATTCAGTTTATTTCGTAAAGTTTCCCTTTCTAAGCCAAACCCAGGTCTTCTCGCGTGAGATTTCATCAGTTAGTTGCATGAAATATCCATGCAGTTGTTTTCTTCTCATTTCTGTTTCCTATATTTTGTTGTTCTGTTGATCTTTATGTATGTTGTGCTGTTTCTGGTCTCTGTAATTATTCTTCCTTTGTTCTTTTATATATACTCTTCCAGTGTTCGTATTGATTAGCTTTCCTATTATCTGGTTCATTTGTCTCGTACATTTCAAGAATGGTCCCGAGTAGGTTACAAGAGGGACAGCCCAGGTGTTTATCCCTTTGATGAGATTCCGGCTAAAAGCTTGGTCTCAGGAAGTTTTCTCATTGGTCTGAGATACCTTTTTTGATTTTTTCTTTCATCAGCAATTATTTCATGATGTCTGCTTCTAATATTACCAAGTACTCGCAAGTTTCCTTTCCTGCGAGTATCCTGATTCTTTCTTGAATTGGCACTTATATCCCATCTGTTATTTGCCTTTTTCCTATTCTCATTATCTGCATGGCACATTTTTCAATGTGAAACTTCATTCCTATATCCTGACTGTATATTCTTATTGCTCTTATCAGTCTCCAATTCTTTTACATATTTCGCAAACAGCTTGATATCTATATACATTAAGTAGTTTAGCTTTTCTTGTGATCTCGTAAATTTAGAGCCCTCTGTGTATTTTGTAAGCACGTAATTTAGTTTCATCATCGCTTTTCAAATAGTAGTGGTGAAAGCTCACCTCCCTGGAAGACACCACTCTGGATTTTCAACTAAGCTATATTTTCCTCTTGCAGTCAATCTCACTTTCCAGTTTTTCATGGCTTCCATGATGAGCTTTATTATACTTCTTTCGAGTTTTTCACCCCAGCATTTGCTGATGGTTTTTCACGGAAGTCTGAGTGACAGCAAGTCTCCTCAGGTCTCCAGGACTCTACAGAATATTCTTACCAACCTGACCAATGTTATAGTGCGGATTGTCTCGATTCAACCTCCTATTTTCTCCTCTTCCAGCCCTGTTTCCAAAATTATGGGGACAATTCTAAGTGCGCCAATTGCAATTTTTATCGCCATTACTCTCATATTCCACATGTTTTTTTACTTCTACGACAAGATCAAAGAACTTATCTCTCTTTTCGTTTTCCATTATTTTTCTCTGTGATCCACCAAGATGGCAATGTTTACCTTTCGACTGGTTCTCTTTTCTTTCTTTTTTTTTTTTTTTTCTTTTGTTAATTATCACTAGATCTGGTCGTCTGGCAGAGATTAATTTATCTGTTTGAAATTTAAAATCCCAGAGAACATTGTGCGTCTCATTCTCCAGAACGGATTCCGGGTTGTGCTTATATCACTTATTCGTATGGTTAAACTTTAATTTCTTGCACCATTCCCAGTGGATCACCTTCCTCACCAAGTCATATCTAGCCTTATACTCTTTTGCGCTAATTTGCTGTATTTGCTCATTATATGATTAATCGTTTTGTCTCTATCACCACATAACCTTCTAGATACTCTGTTGTATCTTATCTATTTTCGCTCTTATATAATTGGTCTTTATGGTGTTGTTTGTGCTGCTATTGAAAGGGATTCAGTTCCTCTCAAAAATTTTCCCCTTCGTAGCTATGTCTAGGTCTTCTCGTGTGAGATTTCGTCAGTTTGTCGCTTGAAATATCCATACTGTTGTTTTCTTCCCATTTCTGTTTCGCTAGTCATAGTTTTTTCCGTTTATTTTTATGTTGTTAGTTCTGTTACTGGTCGCTGTAATAAGTCTTTCTTTGCACCTTTTTTTATATAGTCTTCATGTCCTCGTCTTGATGCATCCATCCCATCTTCATCTCTCTAATGTAAAACCATGCACAACGTCATCAACTTTTTTGTTCTCTGGTTTATTAGGCTGAGCACTTCCATTGTCTATTTCAAAAATGATCTGGCCCAGTTGGCTGGGGCTGCAAAATACACTAACTGCATCTCTGCACAGCGGTAACACTCCCCTAACGCGTCTTCTGATTATGACGCTAAATAATTTGATGGTACTATTTACCAACCCCTCCGCTCGGGCAGGATATGACACAAGGTCAGTTTTTAAGCGGAGTTTAACAGGTTTGAATTCAGAGTTTTCCTTCTCCTAGACTAGTTGCCTCACCAAGGCTGAAGAACCTAGTCCGTCCTACTATTTACCCATAGCTGGTGGGAGAATAAGGGGGTTCATACCTTTCCCAAGGGTATTTGCCCGAAAGTGAACGTAATAGCGCGACTGAAGTACGAACTCGCGTACTACGATTCCGCAGTTCATCGCTTTAACCATTACACCACGAGGCTCGAGTAATACTGGAGCCATAAGGAATGAAGAGTACCCCTTCATAGTTATCACTCCCAGGTCCACTCTGGCCTGGAGTGGTAGCAACTGATTGGATCATATATGTGGGTCAAATAGAACTAAACAGTGTCCTTATGCTAAATTGAATTATTTGATATAAAACTGTTTATATGTATAAAAATGGATTTGGCATTATATAACTTACAATGGTTGATTTGTCACCAAACCAAACCAAAATGATCTTGAGTATGCCGCGACCGGCCGATAAACCCTTGCCGCGACCTGCTGATAAACCTAAACATATTAAGTTACACGCCCGAGTTAGGACGATCATATCCGAGTACGACCGGAACTGACTAAGCCCTTTTTCTTTCTAACGACCATGACATTTCGTTATAGCTAAAAGAAAAAGGGAGAATTAAAATTAATAACATTCACAAAACACTTCAGCCAAAAATTACCTGATAAGACTTGAACTAATAGTCGTCGCCAGCCTATAGCAGGTTAGGAAAATACTTTACGGCTACACTCATTTTTTATCAAAGAATTTTATATCCACGCGGCTGGAGCTGTGTGTCACAGCACCTTCGAAATATTAGCAAGCCCTTTTCAACGCTTAAACGGCACGCCCCCGTGGTGGGGCGCTCTCGACCGGCTGTGGTTGCGTGCTGCACGGTTCGGTCGGGTGTGTTCCACCACTGGATACATCACCTCTGGCCTCAGGGGGCCTTCCCCCCAGGCTTTAACCCTCTTCGGAGGGGTATGGGTTTATCGCCCGGCGCCTGAGGCGCCCCGAAAAGGGGAATGCCGACGGGGTCCGAGGCATTTTTGGAACTGCCTATCGCGTTGGGCTACGGCCCTGCGACAGGACCCACCTTAAACACGGCCTTGTGCCATATTCGTACGTTGGTGGGACGTAGGATAAATACAATACAGCACGCCCCCGGCGAGCGCCCCGGGGCCTGTTCTGGACTTCGGTCCGGAGCGTGGCCCTGGAAAAGGAACAATGGCAGACTTGGGGTTTTTAATTAGGCACCTAGTTTCGACTAGGCTACCTTCGGGTGGGCGAGCTGCATTTTTGTCTCCTTTGTCCCCCTTGTACGGCACTAGACCATGCGTCTAGTTTAAGCCGCAAACTGGCATACGTGCCCGGACCCACATTTGGGTTCGTGAAACTGCTTGCCTCATCAGGCTCACATTGCACTAAGTGAGCCGATGAGCAGCACAGACAAGCAGGGTTCGAGTCTCGGCTCCTTCCCGACCTTCCCCTCCCCTTTATCCCCACTTTAATTGGCCTTCGGGCTTTTGACCTTGTGTCAAGTCGTGTCTGGTGGGAGGCAGCGACAAATACTACGGCACGCTCCGGCGAATGCCCCGGGGCCTGTTCTGGACTTCGGTCCGGAGCGTGGCCCTGGAAAAGGAACAATGGCAGACTTGGGGCCTTTAATTAGGCACCTAGTTTCGACTAGGCTACCTTCGGGTGGGCGAGCTGCATTTTTGTCTCCTTTGTCCCCCTTGTACGGCACTAGACCATGCGTCTAGTTTAAGCCGCAAACTGGCATACGTGCCCGGACCCACATTTGGGTTCGTGAAACTGCTTGCCTCATCAGGCTCACATTGCACTAAGTGAGCCGATGAGCAGCACAGACAAGCAGGGTTCGAGTCTCGGCTCCTTCCCGACCTTCCCCTCCCCTTTATCCCCACTTTAATCGGCCTTCGGGCTTTTGACCTTGTGTCAAGTCGTGTCTGGTGGGAGGCAGCGACAAATATAGGCACGCTCCTAGCGGAGCTCATTAAGGAGGAATCCTGCATTCTGTGCGGTCGCATTCACCTTAACTTCCGTGCATTCTCCACCTACTTCTTGGTAGAATGTTCTTTCGTTATTTTGAAATGTTCTATTTTATATGTATATCTTGACCCTGTCTCGATATATTTTACATCTTTCTTCTTTCGCCAATAGCTTTTGATTTATCTCTTTAAGTTGCATTGTCTGACAAGTGAGCTGTTTTGTTTTGGTTTATTCATCCCAGCATATCTTTGCGTGTTTTTTTTTTTTTTCTTCCTAAGCACTTTCTCTTGTTATCGCTATATACTCAACAGTACTTCTAGCCTTATTTATCATCCAGGTTTTGTATTTCTGCTCGGTTTTTTTTTTTTTTTAGAAGCATGGATTTTCTCACAGACTAATTTCATCCCTGAACAAATTAGCTAGTTTAGTTCAGTGATGTTGAGCGTTGGGATATTTGGTAATTTTTTTAAAACTAGTTTGGACATAGATTTTTTCCTAATCTTGTTTCCTAAGGAATGGTAAGGTAGTTTTCTTTTCCGCCATGAATTTCTTTCACTTTACATTTATTTTGTCTTCTAAAGTTACCATTTGTTTTGTGGTACTGGTGGGGAAAGTTTCGGTTTTCTATATTTTCTGTTTCAGTTCGATTAGAGGTCTCTTGTTTTTCTGTAAAAATATTTTCAATCAGAGTATTAACAGACAATTTTAAAGGGTAAAATTAGGAGTCGTTTTGTGCCTATCTAACAGCCATAAAAAGACCGACAAAATTATTTGAAATCGCTGTCAGGCTCAGACATCGCGCCGAGCACGTTGTTCAGCTTCGCTTAGAAGAAGAAGAAGAAGAAGAAGAAGAAGAAGAAGAAGAAGAAGAAGGAAGAAGAAGAAGAAGAAGGAAGAAGAAGAAGAAGAAGAAGAAGGAAGAAAAGAAGAGAAGAAGAAGAAGAAGGAAGAAGAAGAAGAAGAAGAAGAAGAAGAAGAAGAAGAAGAGAAGAAGAAGAAGAAGAAGAAGAAGAAGAAGAAGAGAAGAAGAAGAAGAAGAAGAAGAAGAAGAAGAAGAAGAAGAAGAAGAAGAAGAAGAAGAAAAGAAGAAGAAGAAGAAGAAAGAAGAAGAAGAAGAAGAAGAAGAAGAAGAAGAAGAAGAAGAAGAAGAAGAAGAAGAAGAAGAAGAAGAAGAAGAAGAAGAAGAAGAAGAAGAAGAAGAAGAAGAAGAAGAAGAAGAAGAAGAAAAGAAGAAGAAGAAGAAGAAGAAGAAAGAAGAAGAAGAAGAAGAAGAAGAAGAAGAAGAAGAAGAAGAAAAGAAGAAGAAGAAGAAGAAGAAGAAGAAGAAGAAGAAGAAGAAGAAGAAGAAGAAAGAAGAAGAAGAAGAAGAAGAAGAAGAAGAGAAGAAGAAGAAGAAGAAGAGAAGAAGAAGAAGAAGAAGAAGAAGAAGAAGAAGAAGAAGAAGAAGAAGAAGAAGAAGAAGAAGAAGAAGAGAAGAAGAAGAAGAAGAAGAAGAAGAAGAAGAAGAAGAAGAAGAAGAAGAAGAAGAAGAAGAAGAAGAAGAAGAAGAAGAAGAAGAAGAAGAAGAAGAAGAAGAAGAAGAAGAAGAAGAAGAAGAAGAAGAAGAAGAAGAAGAAGAAGAAGAAGAAGAAGAAGAAGAAGAAGAAGAAGAAGAAGAAGAAGAAGAAGAAGAAGAAGAAGAAGAAGAAGAAGAAGAAGAAGAAGAAGAAGAAGAAGAAGAAGAAGAAGAAGAAGAAGAAGAAGAAGAAGAAGAAGAAGAAGAAGAAGAAGAAGAAGAAGAAGAAGAAGAAGAAGAAGAAGAAGAAGAAGAAGAAGAAGAAGAAGAAGAAGAAGAAGAAGAAGAAGAAGAAGAAGAAGAAGAAGAAGAAGAAGAAGAAGAAGAAGAAGAAGAAAACAAAGTGCTTAGAGAATAAGTTAGATAGGAACAATTCATGGATTCTGCATGCTGCTTTTTCACAAATTCTGGAAGCGGAAACAAAAAAGCAGCAGCTGTACAGTAACTTACAACCCATCTTCCAAACTATCAAATTAAGACGTACACGACATGCAGAGAACTGCAAGGGAGGTTAATATGAAATCACAAGTGGCGTATTTTTTGTGAACTTCGACACATGGACACACCTGTGTTGAGCGACTCGCAAGGACTTAGGTTTCTTAGCCGTGTGGTGACTCTGGATGGAGGCTAGAGAGTTTCTACTAAGAGTCTATGAAGATGGACGGTGAGAGAAAACCATGGAAATTTCTTGGTAACATTTACCAGAAGAAGAACTGACAGCATTTATATTTAATTAGAAAGAGAAAATCCAACTTACTCGTTCACGCATTTAAAAGATAATTTTAATTTTCTCTGATTCCAATTCTGCAATGTAAGAATAATCATAATTATTTCCTTTCTTCAACCTACAACTAAACTACAACTTGTCTTACTTAATGCAAAAGCTACAACTTTATTTACTGGTTTTAAACGACACCAATCCGATCAGTTAAACCAAACTATCTCACCAGTTAAGCCACACCAATCTCACCCATTAAGTCTCATGATCTCACTAATTAAGTCACACGATCTCACCAATTAAACAACGCTAATCTCACAAATTAAGCCAAACCAGTCTCAACAATTAAGTCACACGCTCTTATTAATTAAGCCACACCAATCTCACTATTTAAGCCTCTCCATTTAAGACACACAATCTCAACAATTCTTCCTGTTTTGCAACGGTAACTGTTAGACTTCATACTTTTCAATCTTTAAAAAAATCTTCATTAATTGTACTCGTCAATGATGAAAAAAATCACGTCATGATTTGAAATTTGGAACGCATAACTAACTTAATCAAACTCTGAAGTTTAAACTTGACTTACATTGACTCAGGGTAGAGGTTTGGATTTTTTTTTATTTAATGGCATATCAATCTTTGTAGGTTATTTAATGGCAAAGCTATTTTTCCAAGAAGAACAGTAGTGGTACTATTTAACCCATAGCTGGAGGATAAGGGGGTTCATACCTTTCCCAAAGGTTTTTGCCGAAAGTGAACGTAATAGCGCGACTGGAATAGGAACTCGCTTACTACGATTCCGCAGTCCATCGTTTTAACCATTACACCACGAGGGACACCCCCTACAGGGTAGAGTGTTCGCCAATGGTCCAGGAGACGGGGGTTCAGTCCCAGGTGGCGTTATACCAAAGACTTTAAAAATGGTACTTGATACCTCCTAGCATAACACTCAGCAATATAAGGTACGTATCAAGGGTAAAGTGGAGCAATTCTTGGAAATAAGTATCGCCCTCCCCTACACTTCGGTGTAGTAGCTATTGAAAAGGGAGCCTTCTGGTCGCCCTCGACTAAAGGGAGACAACTTTGCTTTACTTACTTTACATGTATTTACCTCCAAACCACCACCACACTGTCAACGATGCAGCGCAATTGTTTGAATTCAGAAAGATTTTTTTATCCCTGGGCAGAGAGAAAAGAAGGGAGCCGGCATAGGAAAGACAAGACATCACGCGGTTCTTGGTTCTAGTCATGGGCGAAATGGCCCAAGGTTGAGAGGTAGAGAAAAGTTGAAATGAACGAGACTCGCTAAAGTCGAAAGCGGATATGATCCCAGCAGAAAATAGGAGCACCTTGCGAAGGACTCTATAATTGCAAAACGTATATGTAGAAGCTGAGATGATTAGATGTTTTGAGATTACCTGTACCAGTGTTCCGAATGGAGAACGAAAAAGAAGTGGAGATGTTTAAATGTTTTAAGTCCACTCTATACCAATGTCCCGAAAGGAGAACGAACAAAAAAGATTCTTTGAGGATTACTTATCTCCCTCTGTATGTAGTTTTTCGTTGTTCCGATTCTCTCCCCACGTAACTAATTTCCTACCTTTGGTAATAAACAAAAGGAATAATATATTTTTATATAAAGAAGTGTTTTTATTTAATTAGAGTATTCAACATTATTAGTTTTTTTTATCTATACCACTGGGTGCAAATTATTTGTATTAAATAGGAATACTTGAAACAGGATTATGAATGTTCCAACTTAAGCCATTTAAATGAGTCTAAACTAATGGTTAATATGAAATAAAATTACCAATATTAGATTGAAATATTTGAATTCATTTAAATATGATCGAACCGATGAGTAATGTTAAATAAAATTGATAATTCTAGATCAGAATATTTTAAAAAACCTTTGATCTCTGTACAAACAAAGGATAAATGTTAGATGAAATCATTGATATTAGAGGAGAATACTTGAAACCATTTAACTGTGTGCAAACAAAATGATTACAGTTAATAACAAATATTAATGTTAGATAAGAATACATGAAGTTATTTAATTGCATGTAAACAAATGATTGAAATAAACGAATGATTACAAATAAAATAAACGATTGCCCAGTCGTCTGGGGCTGTAGATTACACCGACTGCACCTCTTCAGAAGGGTAAGACCCCCCCCACCAACGAGTGTCCTAGATATGACACTAAACAATCTGATGGTGAGGTTCCATTGATGCTGGAGCTTTGGGGAATGCAGAGTACCCCTTTATTGCAATCGCTCCCAGGTCCACTCTGGCCCGGAGTGGTAGCACCTGATAGGGTCCTATCTATGGGTTTAATAGAATAACGGCATACTTATGCTAAACTGAATTGTTTGATTAAACTGAATAGCTTGAAATAGAAATGTTTTCGACAATTAAACCGTACTTACATTCAAACTGCGTGCTTATGCTAAACTGAATTATTTGAAATTAAACTGTTTTTTTTACATTGAAACTGTACTTACACTAAATTTTGAATAGTTTGAAATAGAAAAGTTTTTGATAATTAAACTGTGTACTCATGCCAAACTGAATTGATTTAAATGAACTGATTATTTGCATAAAAATGGATTTGAGGTTAAAAAAACCTACAATGGTTGCTATGCCATAAAAACCATCCAAACAAAAATAAACGAATGATTTCAAATAAAATGAACAAATTATTACGATAGAAAAAAGAAATAATTACAATAAAATAAAACTGATTATGTTTGGTTTAATTCAAACCAACTATTTACAAGTGAATCAGGGTTCAGCAGTGAATAACCCATAAGGAGTTCATGTGCCTCTAAACAAATAAAGCAAACCGTCGAGTCTGTGCTGAAAGCGGGGCTTGATTATATATATATATATATATGAGAGAGAGAGAGAGTAACAGATTGTGTGTGTGTGTGTGTGTGTGTGTGTGTGTGTGTGTGTGTGTGTGTGTGTGTGTGTGAGAGCGAACATGTATGAATAATGTTTTTCTCTTTCTACTTATCTGCACCCCTCATCTCTCTGACCTCTCTCTCTCTCTCTCTCTCTCTCTCTCTCTATCTCTCTCTCTCTTTCTCTCTCTCTCTTTCTATGTGATTTTTTTTTAAAAAGTGGTCCTACCAAATCTGCTAAAGTCATTATGTTCTGGCGACCCCAACTCCTTTCTAGTTTTTTTTTTTTTCAATTTTTTCTTTATTTGTTTTTTCTTTCTTATTTTCTCGTCTTCTTTCTCCCATCAACGATGATGGGAGTCAGGGTAGAAAGTGGCGCAGGGAATGATGAAGGAGCAGAAGAAGAAATCGGAGGGATAAGGAAACGGGTGTGGGGCAGTCGTCTCACTTGGCCAAAAGCAACAGGACCCACTAACCAACTTCTTTGAACAACTCACCTGGAACCAATCCCAGTTTGCAGTCTCTACTCAGCTTAACCCACTCACACTCGAACGCACGCACTGAAATAATAGACGCGTAAATATATAAATCATACTTTTTTCCAACCTTCACACGCTCACACATACGCACACAATTATAAGCATATATTTACAGTGCTTTGCTTGAGGCCATGGACGAAAGAAGAGAATTCCATGTCCCCTTTAAAAATCAGCTTTCGGTATTCTAAAGATTTATAGTGTCCAAAACCAACCATTGGTCAACTGCCAAAATGGGAAACGACCTCCGGGTTCGTCCATTATATATATATATATATATATATATATATATATATAGTGTAATTAGATGGGAACTCAAACCTGGTTAAGTTGTCATAATAAATTTATTTCGGTGGAGAATATTACTATATTCTTCGTCTCATCAGATGACTTTTTACATGCTATACATAGAATTACAGTTCAAATGTAAAAAAAAAAAAAAAAAAATTCTCAGGCGAGGGCAGGAGGGGGTCAGAACAGTAGGTGTTAGAAACATTAAGAATCAGGAGTAGAGCTTCTCTGTAGGTCAACCCATCCTAATTTGAGCGCATTTTAGGAATCTCGTTGCAGGTGGGATTTTTTAAACAATCTAAGGTTATAAATCAAATGACAATCCCTATATATATTCTTCATTTACTCCTAATAACTCTGTTAATTTTATCGGCTGTTGCGATCTTAGATAGTCCCCTTAATTTAATTAGAAACAAGATAAATAAATAAAGGTAAGAAACTTTCGTCCGTAACTAGCATGTGCCTTTAATCAACCCTAAAAATGGTCGAGGGGAATTAACTACTCCAGGAAAAAATATATCGAAAAGTGATAAGCATAGTTTTCTTTATATCAATTTCACTGCTCACACACATACACACACACACAAAATATAAATACATCATTATCAGTATCACCAAGGTATGCTTATTGCACAGATTCCCTGGATTCTATTTTGCCATTCGTCCGAATTGGGTCATTGTTTTTGTTAGGTTTTCAGACGGTACCCAGAATGCACACAGAGTTAAGGGATGTAGTTTTATGCTGGTCGGCCAAAAATGGTACGTCACGTGTAAGAGTGCACAAGAGAACGTCACTTATGAGCTCGTACTGGCATCACCAGCAGAACTCGGCATATCACGTTCATCTTGTGTAGTTTGTCGTTGGAAATCGGAGTTCAAATCCTGGACAAGGATATTTGCATTTTACATAGCGCTAATAACTTTGAGAAAGATATTAAGCTAACTATCCTCCTCCAGCTATGAGTAAAATAGACTGGGTTCTTTAAGCTTGATATGACGATGCACCAAGGAGAAGGAAAACTCTGAAATGAAATCCACAAAGCATCACGTGCATAGCAGTTGGTAAATAAATGCTACTATACTTTGTGGGATGGTGACTGTAGTGATTCGTTGTATATTTTCATCTTCAAATCACTTGCTTGGTTTATTTACGGTAAGGGCTATCATTTTATATATATATATATATATATATGGGGGATAACAAGCAACTATTCTTTTGACAAATTATTTTTTGAACTATTTTAATGAATCTTATTACAAGCGGATGCTAATCATATATACATTATAGGTTTACAAAACACTCTGAATGTACGTTCAGAGGAGATTTTTTAGGGTTTCGTAACATTTTCAACCAATGTTTTATAAAGTTATTTGACTTATGTTTACAATTGTCAGACTATTTCAAAAAAGCTTAATCAAGAGTTTGTAGAATAATTAATTTGTTTGGGAATCATCTACGAAAGATATAGATATGATGCCGGCTTGTTTTAAGCAATAACTTCATCCAGAAATAATTCGACGAAAAATCAAGGAAAAATCAAATGAAATATTACCAAAAAATATCATCAAAACATTTGTAATAATTAGTAATTTGTGATTATGTTTACAGGTTATAATCAGACTAAAAAGAACTTTGAAGTTTTATTGAAAAATATGTGCTTTATTTATATTTTTCAGAAAGAGATATAACATCAACAGAAGACCATCATATTAGG
>OY757911.1:104938579-104981079 GCA_963585895.1 Sepioteuthis lessoniana
GATATATTATTTTAGATTTCTTCTAAAGGAAAAATAGTTTTATTCATTCTATCTTTTTTAAATTTTCAACCACCTTTTAAAAAGAAAAGCGGAAAACAAAACAGAACCAGATTCTGAACTTTATCACACAAAATGAAAACAGATAAATAAACAAATAAATAAATATATAAATAAATATGGAAATAAATAAATAAATAAATAAATAACATGTTATCTCTCTTTCATCGGTCTCGCTTTTGTTTTCGAAAAATCGCGAAAAACAACTTCTACTTCCTCGGGTCAGAATTATTCAGTCAAAAAATATTTTGTATTCGAAATAACCGACAATAATTCAAACCTTAATTGAGTGAACGATCTTGTGAACACAGCAATTTCCCGCTAATATTGCCATAGCAGCCGAGCGAAACTTAGCTGAAACAAAGCTCGCTGGCGCCATTTCAAAAGCATTATTTTTCCCAAGCAGATAAACACATAGATGCATACAAACGCATGCGCACAAATACTCACGCATGCGCACGCACACACATACATACATCCACATTTTTCCCTTCGTCATCACTCATGCAAATTCAATAAGTTTGTTCAGTACTGAGAGAAAAATTTTATATCACTGCACAACTTATGGAGATTCATTTTTTTTAACCAACTTTTGTTTTCTTGTGTATTTATTTATTCTTTTTTTTTATTTTTTTATGATTCGGAAAATTCTGAGCGACTTCCTACTGTCTCAAAGGTACAATTTTGCCTCAGGGTACGTGTGCTGTGTCGGTTTGGTATATTCCTGTTATTAGATTCCTTTGTTTTACAATGCAGATTTCGCCAGCCTTTCGCTGATAGTTAATTTCTAATACAAGCCCCGAGCAGCGTTTCCACACTCAGAATATCCCCAACTCCACTCTTTCACTTTTCGACCCCCACTCCCAATTCTCCACCCTCATTTTTTGGGAAATCTGCATTCGATTCCACTTTTCTCCTTCTTGTTTCGTATACTGTTAATTTTCGATCGATGCCCCTGGCGGTGTAGTCACCTGGGATTTGAAGGTCCCGACACATCGTTGAGAAATCACCATAGCATCTCACCTTGTGAGGTTCACCTCCCGCCACAAGTGGCAAGCCGGGAACTCGGGTCGGGTCCTACCCCCACCCACACCACAGACGCACTTGATAATTTCAAAGGCAGATAAAACAAATGAAAGGTTGGGAATTAGGCATGAAGTACCGCTGGAAACGAGATAGACAAAACAGGTTAAAAGAAGAGCCAATAAGACAGTGAAGTTATTGAAAGAGATTGAAGTTGTAAGTTTTACAAGCGGTTGAATTGACGGGCCGGTATTTTCTTGGTCGTTGTGGTAGAGGTAGGTTTCTGATCAGATATAAATTTTCTAGATTCTAGATTGTAGGCACTCGTAGTGCAACGGTTATCATTGTAGAAAATGGACTAGGCAACCCATGTTCAAACCCTGAACGAAGCTGTTTCCATTTCAATAACGTGAAAATGAATACAATTATTCTCCTTCCAGCTGTGAGTAAATGATAGAGCAGATGAATCTTTTTAATTTTGATATAGCAATCGGTCAAGAAAAACTATGAATTCAAACCAGAAGTTGACCTGGAGAGGGATGGGCTCCGTCAGGTTATTTGTTCCTCAGACATTCTATATGAATAACGCCTCTACGGCTAAACCAGTTTACGCAACCAGTCAGAGATTCTAGTAACAAGCGGTTAGTTAATTATGTGGAATAAACGGAAAATGAATTACGGAAAAAAATGAATTCAAGTTTAAAAACGTACTTACGCTAATTCAGGCTTTGCAAAATATGCGCCGAAGCTTTTAATTTGCTGTGCGATATTGTTTTTTTGTTTTTGTGTCTGCTTTTTAATATATATATATGTATGTGTGTATGTGTGTGTGTGTGTGTGTGCAAACCATCATAAAATATATGACTCCTACGGTAGCAGGGTCCTAGGTAAATTTAATTGGTGGGTTTACAATCCGCTGACTGTAAACCCTGCAAAGAACAACTCCCTAAAACAGAGGGTGTCTTGAGCATGATCCTAACTTTATCTGATGATGACTCACTAGCTCGGAAGTTCTGTGGAATTTTGTGCGTCTCTTCATGCCATTCCTGCAAGATCAAATCGAACCCAGAGTGGTAGTACCTATTAGGTTCCTTTCTATGGGTGAGGAACGTATGCTTAAAAAAATCTCGGACGAATTTAAATACAAATGTACAATAAATGTCATTCCCTAAGCTGTAGGGATAAAATAATTCGAGACGGATTGATAAGCAATTTAAATCAATCAATAAAAATTATTTGAATAATTATTGGTGTTTCTGAACAATGATGATGGACTAAAAACTAGACATCATACTACTTCTTCCTCTTCTTCTTTTTCTTCTTCTTCTTTTTTCGTTGTATCTCCTAGAAGTTCCATATATTTAGACATCACTGCCTGTGTCGATCACGTGATAGTTTTTCGAAAAAGGACGCCGATTGAATAATTAGACGGTTATTATGTTTCTTTGAAAATACATTTTTCTTTTCCGCTTTTATTGCATTTTATAAAACATCCATCATTGTCCTATCAACACTCTTTTCATCATCCTAAAGTCCTGATGAAGTTTCACTAAAACTGAAACGTTTTAACGCTAATTCTCCTTCTTAATAAATCCATCATTTTTGTTTTTCTATTTCTACATAAAACTTTATTTATTAGTAATAATTTGAATTTCTATTTAAGATCATCAATCAATTGCTGAAAAAGCTTTTCAAAGTACTATCTATGCTTGTGATGAACTGGTGATCGTGTTACGAACTGGATACAGTGACCCAAGTTCAAATCTCGGACAAGGCTGTTTGCATTTCACATTATGCTGATATCCTTAGGTAAGGTAGGAATCTAATAATTATCCTTCCAACTATTGGTAGGACAGACTGACTCTTCAACTTTGAAGGGCAACTGGTCTGGGAAAAGGAAAATGCTTAATTCAGACCTGTTAAAATCCACCTCAAAAGAGACCATGAGGAGATGTTGGGTAATTTCATATACTTAAAAGCATGTAAACGGTTGGTTGTTTCTCAATGAAATATGAAATGGACTTACGTTCACATTTACTAAAATGATTGATCAACTACAATGCATATATCAATTGTTTATATATAAATTAAGAAACGTACGTTTATCTCTCTCTCTCTCTCCCTCAATCTCTCTCTCCTCATATATATATATATATATAGGCGCTAGGTACCATGAGGAGCCGTTTTAGGCGAAACTGTAGTGCGAGGTACCCTGAGGAGCCGTTTTAGGCGAAACTGTAGTAGGATAGTCCCGATTCGCGATTTAATTTAATTTTTGTAATTGGCTCTATTTAATATTGAGCACCTTTTGTAATTGCAGCATTGCAGTATTTTGCGGTGGGTTTTTGTTCTTTCGACCAACTGATTGCATATCTCTGGATTTTTTTCAACTGGTGTAACGAAGTTGGCCTTCTTTTTTTTCCCCCGATAATCTTTTTCTTTTTTCCCCAGGCAGTAATCTCTGAATTCTGGCACTGTTTTTTTTCTTTTTCTTTGTTACCGTGAATGCTGGTAGATAGTAAATTAGTAAGTATATATATATATATATATATATATATATATAAAGTAAAGTAAACTTGGCGACTGTATTCGATGGTGACGCTAAGGCTCCCTTTTCAATTGCTACTACACTGAGGTGTAAGGAAGGGCGCTACTCTTTTCCCTGGATTACTCCAATTTACCCTTGATCCCTGTCCTATAATGCTAATCTAAAAACAAAGAGACAGCAAGTACCATTGGGACTTTGGTATAACTCCTGCTGGGATCGAACCCAGTTCTCCCGAACCATTTGCGAACACTCTACCTACTGGTCTAAAGGGCGTGTTCAGTTATATCCGATTAGTTCCCAGAGACTATGAATTTGGACTACTCATAAATATATGTTAGGAATTTCAAACAAGAGCACTCGATGTATGGCTATTAATACATTAATGTTTTTCTTTTTTACTTTTGCTTTACAGATATATATATATATATATATATATATATATATATATATATATATATATGTTCAAGTCTTCACTCTTGTCTTAAAGAAAGAACCCTTTTTATTAAAAAAAATTTAACAAAAAAAAAAAAAACACCGAATAAATATAAAATTCATAGCAACAAACTATCTCACACGACTCCCGGAGAGGACCAGCAAAGCAAAATGGTCGAAATTGCTTGGGCTAATATAGGGTCCCTTCTTTACCAATTTGACCCAGAAGTAATAAGACAAGTGAGAAGACTTGAACATCTTCACTGGAAGATTTTAAAAAAGAAACAATCCGTGGTATTCAACCAAACCTGTTTAGATAATGATTTGTTGCCTAAGTATATATATATATATATATATAAATTTTCATCGTACAACGTGTGAAAGCATATGCGATACCCTGCCCTCATCAGCTGCCAACCAGAGGTGATAACACAGTTTCGGTAGCTCAAAGCGGTACGGCCATTCCTGGCGCTACCAAGCAGCTTTTGCCACCAGACAGGGTATTTAGAAGAATAATATATATATATATATATATATATATATATATATATATATATATATATATATATATGCCACATCAACTAAAAGCTGAGATTAAATTATACGTTCATCTTTAAAGACAAAAGTACAATGTATATATATATATGTGTGTGTGCATATATATATATATATATATATATATATATGCAAACTAGAAAAGGTTGCAAGAAAAGTGTTCAATGCAACAATAGCATATTAAGTATAAAATTAGAAACACATGTAGTCCTTTCTTTTTAAGTTTAATGTGATGTGCACTGTCATCTGCCGGAAAAATGGCCAATCAATTGTAATTAGAATATAATGTAAAGTCAAATGTTAAGATTGAAGTACACGTGGGAGAAAAAATATACATAATACTAAAATATTTCTCTATTTAACACATCTTCGAGAAAAAAAGAAAAAAAATCATTTAAAATCATATCTAAATTTGAAAATATGTTTATATATATATATATATATATATATATATATATATATATATATATATATATATATATATATTATAACCAAGCTTTTCATTATCGAGTAAAATATTGTTAAAAAGATTTTAATTCCACTAATGTTAATATTAGTGTTCGCTAGTATATTAGTCTTGAAATGTTAAGAGTCTTGAAATAAATTCGATCTTATGATGCCCTCATGCCAAAACTAGCAAAGATTAACAAATTAATTACACTTTTTTTCAAAATTGTTCCAACCATTTTTTCATCCGTAGACATGAGAATAAAGTAACTGCTTTCGTTTTTTTTTAATAGCCCAAAGTCTAAAAACAATTGTCAAAAGCTAACTAAGAAATCTTTATACTCTATCATAAAACACTGGATTTATATATATATATATATATATATATATATATATATATATATAAGTCTGTTTGCGTGAATTTGTTTGTGCTACTGAATTTTATTGCTTTAAAAAGACCGTATTTTTTGTCCATGAAAATTAAAACTAAAGTTGAAAAAGAGAAGTTTAGCAAACCAATATCGCATCTCGATAGTCAGAACTATAACCAAGATTGATTTACGATAATATATATATATATATATATATATATATATATATATATATATATATATATGTGTGTGTGTGTGTATGTGTGTGAAGAGTGGAGAATGGTACATATAATTCTTTATTGTATAAAACTGCGGTTTTAGCCTTAACGAGTGAGGTACGAAATTAGTTGCCCTTTTAGTTTTAATTAGTCTTTTTAAAGCTTTTCCTCTGCACGAGCAAAATGTTACACAAGACCTTTTTTTTTTTAGTCAGAGATTAATAGGTTTGAATTCTGAGTTTTTCTGCTCCTATACTGGTTGCCATACCGGGGTTAAAGAGCCCAGTCTTCCCTACTATTTTACTTATAGCTGAAGAGAGAAGAGATGGATTCTCACCTTTCCCAAGGGTATTAGAGCTTTGTGAAATGCAGTATTGTCCAGGATTTGAACTCGTGTTGCCGAGTCGATTTCCTGAGACGTTAACCATTACACCACGGACGGACGGACGTGCGTGTGTTTTTGTGTGTGCGTGTGCGCGCGTGTGTGTGTGTGAGTTTATATATATACAGTACTGATCATAAATATTTGAACTAATGGATAATTTGCTTTTAATCTTTAGTTTTTATGAGTTGAAGACGGAACTAGTCGGCGAGAATTAGACTTTATTGCAAACTGCATTATCGTGTACTTTACAACATTCAACATGACCGGTAGCGTAAAACTTAAACGTTTATATAGTCCCGTAGAGTTACACCTATTTTGATCTCATCTTTGAGTCAAATACAACGGTTCAATCATTAACTAAGGATTATTATCATTAGCTCTTTGAAACCATATTTGTATTTGATAGGAATACTTAACAGGCAGAATTACCAAAGTTAAATAAAAATACTTGATAACATTTAACAGTTTGCAGACAAATGATTATTACTAAAAAGACCTTAAAACTTTTGATAAGAATATTTGAATCCAGTTACCTGTATGAAGACAAATAAACTCAAACAAATAGGTTATAAATGATATTAACAAAAAAATATTCACTTTTAATTCGTATACATAAAAAAAGATATTTGGCATTAAATAACCCACAAGGACTGATATACAATTAAACACCAATCAACACACAAACCACCTCTTTCTGGTATAGAACCTTGCCCGACTCTTAGACAGTACTAATGTCAAGTGGAAGGGAGACCTGGGGTTTTCAAAGGTCTCTGTCAAGATCAAAGTTCAGATTTAGAGATTGATGAGTGACACAAAAAACGTGCTTTTTTAAAAAAATTTTGCATCCTAGTCATATTTTTACATTTCTTAAAATAAAAAGACGTATAATATGGAAAAATTACCGTTAATTTTATTTTACTTTCAGCGTTACAATCAATAAACAAAATACTCCAATTGCAATTTGAAAAAATTCTTACATGACACTTCTCCGAAAACAATCAAAAGTTATCTTTTTGAATTCACAAGTTAAATCACTCCTAATTTCATATATTTATTTCTAACGAAAAAGAATGATCTTTTTGCCGGCTCGAGCAGTAATTTAAAAACAGGAGGATAAACCATATGAATATATCGATTCCGTCAACGACTGTTCTACATTGACATTTTTTACAATTGTATTGTCCAATGTTGTAATTTCAAGCAAAACAAAGAAAAATAACTGTTTTAAAAAATCTTCCTTTAAAATGTTCAAATCACTATGGATAATTAATGAAACATTTTTTTTTTTTTTTTTTTTGTTTTTCATATATTTATATGAAATGACGCAATTTCCTTGTCAAAAGAATTTTCTGGAAAAAACGGATCAAAGTTGGTGCAAAGATCTCTAACTAACGCCCATGCAGATGTTTAAAAATAAACAGTTGAAAATGTTTTTTAGGACCAATAGGAGGTCTCTAAAATACGCGCCCAAAGAATTTTCGAAAGTCAACGAATGCGCGCGGGATCCACCTTGATGCTATAAAAACACACAATTATCCAGACAACACAGATCAATTACTCACGCCAACCCGGAATGATACGTACTAACTGTTTCTCAGCGGCGCCGTGTTCGTTTGATCTTCAAACAACGGTGTCATGTTACAATTTCAATTGGATAAAGATCTTATCCACGCTGTGCCAGAACTGTCCTTTACGGTCGTGACTTGATACACGAATCGCTGTATACACTTCTATATTTCAGCTCCCAACAAAGAAATAAATTTCTTTATTTTTGTTGCATAATTGTTAATATTGTCTTTTCATTCATTAACATTAGTACCCCTACGTATTTGTGTGTATGTGTCTTTTTGTATGCATATCACTGGACCGGTTTTTGGTTGGAGCCACATTTTCTTTTTCAATTAGGTATGCTCAACTGCGTATTGAGGTCTGCAAGGACTGTCTTTTAACAGTAGACTGATTTGCATATCGAGGTTTCTTTTCGGAATGCAAAGTACAAGATTACTCGATAATTGTCTTCTCATCAGGGATTTTTATTCCATAATATCTTCCTCTACATGATTCGGAAAAAAGTGTATCATTAATTTAAATAACTTGAAATAGTTTATCTAATCTATATGTTATGAATTCAGAACGCGCAACTATGCAAGAAAGTTTGTTCAGTATTATATGATATATTATTAGTTTATTTGTTTCTTCCAGGCAGCGGACGTATCGATACTGCTGTATGGATTGCACTACTGGGACGCTAACTAAACGGCTGGAGAAGAAGCTAGACGGCAATTACACGAGAATGTTGCGAGCAATATTGAACAAATCCTGGCAGCAACACCCCACAAGCAACCAACTATACGGCCACCTGCCTCCCATCATGAAAACTATCCAAGTTAGACGAACCAGACATGCAGTTCACTGCTGGAGAAGCAGGGACGAGCTCATAAGTGATATACTCCTATGGACCCCCACATATGGCCGGGCAAAAGCAGGACGACTAGCAGGAACATACATCCAGCAGCTATGTGAGGATACAGGGTGTGGCCCTTAAGATCTGCCAGAGGCGATGAACGATAGAGAGAAGTGGCGAGAGAGGGTCAGGGATATCCGTGCCTACGGCACGACATCATGATGATGATGATTAGTTTATTTACTGTTGAATAAAAATACAAATTATGGTTGTCACTATCTCACTAAGTCGGGTAGTGGCAGACAAAATACGGTATAATTTTGAAAGTACTCAATATCTGTGATAGAGCTATTATATGATATAATAATGAATAAACATGTATCAGTTTTTATATTGGGAATTCAAGTTAATTGACCATGCAATTACCATGACTAGTTAATTTGGCGTCACTTGAGTGCGATATGGACTGTTGGCTCAGTTGTTGAGTTTCGGCTCTATGGTCACTGGTTCAATCTCCAGTGGTGGAGATCACGGCATACACTGCTGATGAGACCTTAAAAGGTCGAAACAGCTGTCTCGTGTTTCCGTGTGTCGTGCGTAAGTGTTCACCAGATTTTCTGGTCATGATAATTCAATTCACTATATAATTCCTCTACAAAGAAAAGAAAAATATACACCAGTTTTTATATGTATTTAATAGCATGAATGCTTATCTGCGACAACTGGTTTCATGTTGTGTTTATATAGCAATCATCAGAAGAGAAAAACAACTTTTTTTGCCGGATGATTGCTGTATAAATACGACACGATACAAATTGTCGTAGATAAACGTCACTACTATTAGATACATATCAAAACTAATATATATGGTTTTGTTTGTTGAGTTTTATTGCATATCAACCTTTTGTGGGCTATTTCATGCCAAATCCTGCTTATGTTTATATATCAAATATATATGAATTGTAAGCACATAATATAATATATATATAAACTAAGATATATAAAAAAACTAATACACACACACACACACACACACACACACACAAATATATATATATATATATATATATAATGGACTCTCCCATCAAGGGCTAGTTGGTTTTACGTCATGGCAAACCTTGTCGGGCTATTTTAGGATAAAGTCAATCTTTTTAAAAAGCATTAAATGGTTTTAATTAACTTCCTGTTTGATGATAATCAATTTTTGCACGCAGATATCTGGTTTCACGTATTCTTATGAAACAACAATAATTTTCAAAGTGCTATTTGACCCATAGAATGGAAACTAACAAGAACATTTTCTGAATAAGATATCCTGCCTTGTTTTACGTTACCTACATAATGTAGAGTAGCATGTATATTGTCTGTGTAGTATATTGACCTTCGACCAGGCCGACGTGCCATTCCAAAGACGGCGGAAGTGCATATTATATTGGCGTGGGCGAGCTTGGCTGGCAATATGGGACAGGGTTAAAATCCCACGTACAGTCACAAACTGATGTACCGGAAGAGAGTGACCTGTGAACTGCATGACAGTTATTTCCGCTCGATGACGATCAAACATGCCATTCCAAAGACGGCAGAAGTGCACAAGAGATTGAGTGACCGTTGAACTATTATATAACCCAGTGCACAGAAAATTCAAAGAGTTTGGAGACCAGACCGTTGGAGACAAGAAGCGGTAGAGAAAGCCAGCACCCAGCAGAGGGAGCCCTCAGGCCCCCGATTAGGAGTTTGGAGATCAGAGATTTGGAGAAAAGAGGCGTAAGAGAAAGCCATCACCCAGCAAATAGCTGGGGCCCCGCGCCTCCAGTTGAGCAGTTCAGGAGAACAGGAAAGAAACGCTGATGGCCATAAGAGTGGGGGTCAATATGTTGCAGTTCTGTTCGGTCTCCAACTCCCTCTCATACACAACCCTTTCAAATAAAGTGAGAGGTATATTTTTCTAAGAACTGTGTCGCTCGTCTTTATTGTGTCGTCGTTATGATTTCACATGCATATGTGTTTGTATAGTTGGTCATGGCTATACAACATCTGTATCTGATTCATTGTGATAAAAATCGATTTCTTATTCCTTAATTTCATTCAAATGGGAATTCGATAACGAGTCTTTTTTTACAGATATTTGCTCAGTCCGAAATGACTGATATCGTTCATCGAATTTCCTAGACAACCGGAGTGATAAATATGACAAAATAGTCTAATTTGGTGTCAAAATAACGAGAAATGTATCAACAAAATTCACCTGCAAATGTTTCGAAATTGTTGAAATAAAGCAGCGCTTCTCAAATCCTTCCTGTTGACTTTATTTTCATCCTCTTTTCAAATTATGGCAGAATTTTTATTAAAATTCTTATATGATAATAAGTAAGCAAAGTAGGCATCCATAGTCGCGGGCAACTCGAAGACTCCCTTTTCAATAGCTACTACACTAAATTGTAGCGGAGGGTGCTACACCTTTGCCTGGATTGCTCCACTTTAGCCTTGATCCGTAACTTAATATGCTGAGTGTTAAGCAAGGTGGCATCAAGTACCAATTTTTGAGTCTTTGGTATGACTCGACCAGGGACTGAACCCCGATCTCCCGGACCATCGGTAAACACTCTAGCCATTATACCAATATCCCAGTTAAAATTTAGAAATATTCAACCAAATATAGCAAAACTGTCGTCGAGGAGGAAGCAGACCTTTTGTATTAAGAAACTAAGTCTTTTAAGATTGTTCAAGCGAGATAAAGAAAGAAGTTTAATTTTAACACATTTCCAACCTGTTGCCAGACTGTCAGCTTGGTTAAGAACCTTAAAGCTAATTGTATTTCTGAAGATTGTAAAAATTAGCCATCACTTAGAAGATTTAAGCGATCATCGAGGAGGAATATGCATCCCTTATCAACAACATAATCTCCCGCATTCAACAGTGTCTCCGACACTGATTCAACAATAGAATCTTTTAACACTTCGATTAGTGCAATTATCTTTAATCTATGATTTGTGTTCTTTGATATGAGCCCAAACATTTTTTTTCAAAATTTATTAAACACCTTATATGAACGAACGAACGGAATGTAGTATGAAATTCGACAACAGTTGAAAACGGTGCTGCGTTAGGTATTTGAATTTAATCATTAACAGCAAGAAAAGGGTTATATATATATATATATATATATATATATATATATATATATATATATATATATATTCTGAGTCGGTCACATTCGCTTTTTCATCTCCAAGTGTTAGAGACTCTTTACGTTCGATCCCTTCAACCTTCCCTCTGTAAACAGAGGGATTATTTGTTGGGATTGAATGTAATTAGTCTCGAGCCATCTGCTCATTGCTACTACTACCCCCTTTTAGTGTTTTTTTCTTCCCTTTCTTCCTTCCCTTTTCTCCTTTCCTCTACTTTTTCCATTTATATATATATATATATATATGATATTTTTTTCCTTTATCACAATAATTAGAGATAATGTTTCTGCAAGGGGACAATAAAATCAGATACTATTTTAGCAAAACACTTTGAAATTATAATCTAATTACAAAGGACACGGTTATCTATTATTGTTGAAGAGACATGCTTAGATACTCATTGATGAGTTGACTCTCAGCATTCAAATTATCCTCTAACAAACGAGGCTGTTCACTCCTTCATTCATCATATATTCGTTAATGTTCTTTCTCAACTATTATCATATCCGTTGGTCAAACTTAGTTTGGTTTTGTGGCCCATAAACGTCTGTAAAACTGAGAGGGTCCTACTATGTCTTAAATATAAGTTTGACATTTAAACTGAAGGCAAACAAATAACTTGTGTTAAATTGACATGTTTGAAATAGAACTGTTTAATCGTTAAACTATGGGTAAATAAATGCCTGATGTTTAATTGAATTGTTCGTGATATATAGCAGTACATGAAAACATTAAAATCTGAGCAAACAAAGGATTAATAGTAAATGTAATTAGTCGATTTTAAACATAAGTAAAGCTATTTCACTATATACGAAAAATGAGCTCAGATTCGTTTAAAAATGTTATCTACAGATTTGTTTAGAAATCCAGTATTTAGTATATATACATAAAAAGGATTTGGCATTAAAGTATCTATATTGTTTTATATGCCATGAAACCAAACCAACTCACACGATTACGTTTATTTTCAGACTATTACCACAAAGTAAGGTATGAACTTCCATCTCGCCCCAGCTATGGATTAAATAATATCCAGGATATGAAACTAAACAATCTGATAGTGAGGCTCCAGTAAGGCCAGAGCTCCAGGGAATATGGAGTACCCCTTCATTGTCATCACTCCCTGGTCCACTTAGGCCTGGAGTGATAGCATCTGATAGGTTCCTATCTATAGGTCAAAAAGAACTGAATTGTTTGAAATGGAACTGTTTTGAAAATCAAACTGCGTTGTTTCAAATAGAATTGAAAATCTAACTGAATTGTATGAAATAGAACCGATTTGACATTTAACCGTGTAACGAAAATTATACTTGTACAAAACTGATTTGTTTGAAATAGACATGTTTGTATGTATAAAAGTGGATTTGGCATTAAATAACCTACAATGGTGGATATGCTGTAAAACCAAACCAAACCAAAATAAAGTTTCTATCAAAATGATTTGATTTGGTATTAAATGAGACGAAAAAGGGTTGATATGCCGTAAAATAAAACAACCGACAAACTAATCGTCTGGGGAACCATAACAGTTGATAAGTATATCTTTCTAGTAGTCTTGCTTTACTCTCATACCAAAGTAAGCTTAGTAAATACTTATAATTAATGCATAGACTTTTCGCTTAATCCCAAGGTCACGATTTTAAAAGAACAGAAAAAAAAACATTTAAATTCACAAGGTAATAATCATAGTTTATTCATGAGACATTTGATATTATTTCCAATCTCTAGAAAGATGTAATATCTGGGTTATAGAAAGAAGTGAACAGATGGAGCACGTCTGACATTTGATAATTTGACGAATGTGAACGCAGCATACCCAAGGCATATTTCATTTTCGAGAGCGTATATTCACGAAGGTATTTATTGCTAAACATACTCACCACTTGTTAGGTGTGTATGATAAGGATGGATAACCCATCATTCACTAGCACATGGTTCTTGGACTTCAAATCTTCTGAACAGTAAAGATCAATGAGTACCATCAGCAGATGTAATCGTACTTTTTTTCAGTTAGCATCAAAATGCGAAGATGTTTTTTTTTTATTGGTTGAAGAACAGCACAGATAGGCCTCAGGGACTGTACATGTTCTACGGGCCGTAGTCATTTGGTAATTCGTAGATACTTTTGCAATGTAGTGAATTTGATCGTTACATATGATTTTGTGAGACTAAAGCTTATTAAAGACTTGAAAATGACTGAATCAAGTCATTGGTTTGAGGATATAATGCAAAAATCTGAAGGTGTTGATTTTCTCGAGATTAAAAACTTGTTGAATCAGCTTGACAGGAACGAATAAAGGAAACACTTGATTAATCTATACATGTACGACTTTTACAGTAACCAAAAATTAAAAAGAAAACTGTTGTCTTTTTATGCGTCCTTAGAGAAGACAAATGGAAACAATTTTCTTATATTTATTTATGTTGGTTTATTTATTTGCAATTAACTCATTTAGAAAGACTTTTCAAACATCAATAAATAATTCAAAGTTTTTGTGTCTAAAAGGAGGCAGACCTCAGGAGATTTATCTCAGTTCTCGAGTCACAGAAAAAAGTGCATTATATGTTAAAAACATGTAGATTTATCTGAGAAAAATGAAAGCTTCATCTCTGATTTAAGATGCAACCCCAAACCTTATCAAAAAGAGATAAAAGCAAGATAAACATTTTATTCATTTGGACAATATTTTTTCTGTGTTATAAGAAATGCAAAGAACGCTCCTAAAGTAACGCTTTCTATTTATTTTCAGAGAAACTCTATGCGCCTATCGCATCCATATGTTAAATACTGCTACTCTCCTTCTATGAGGATGGATTAGGCATTAAATAAACCAAGAACGTTGTTATGCAATTAAACAAAGAAAACAACCCAATAAATTGTTAAAGGCTTACTCCTCTGCGGAGGGTTTCAACCCCCTAATGAGTTTCCAAGATATGACACTAAACAATCTGATGGCGAGGTTCTAGTAATGCTGGAGCCTTGTGGAAAGTGGGGTACTCCTTCCTTGACATCGCTCCCGGGTCCACTTTGACCCGCAGTGGTATCACCTGATAGGGTCCTATCTATGGGTCAAATAGAACTAAACTACGTACTTATACTAACTGAATTGCTTGAAATAGAACTATTTGACATTTAATTGTGTATGGACAAAAACTATACTTATACTAAACTGAATTGTTAGAATTAAAGCTTAACTAAACTGAATAGCTTGAAATAGAAATGTTTTGACTATAAAACGGTGTACTTACTTTTAAATTGTGTACTTATCCTAAACTGAAATGTTTGAAATGGAACTGTTTTTGACATTGAAACTGTACTTACGCTAAACTGAATTGTTTGAAATATAACTGATTATTTCTATAAAAATGGATTTGGCATTAAATAATCAAAAAGTTTGATATATCATAAAGCCCAAAAATCAACCCAAAAATAGTCAAGGATTTTTTAAAAATCACACTAAACGAAGAATTACTAAAAGGTATATTTTATTCTTTTTTTTATATCACTGATATTTTTCTCATGCGTGCAAATAGATGGTAAAATTTGGTTAAGCTAGGTGAGGTTGTTAGATTTAATGACATATCATCTCTTGTTGGTTATTTAATGCCACGTTTGTTTGCAAATAGTTTGCTGTTAACTTCATTTTTAAACGCGTCACTAATGATTCTACTTTATAATAATCATTTCTTTGTCACTTAATATCAATCATTTGTCTGCATAACTGTTGAATGGTTTGAAGACGCAGACTACTACGACATTGTAGCGGGTGTACTGCAAGATGACACATTAGCCCCATATCTCTTTATCATCTATCTAGACTACGTGCTTAGAACATATTGATAATTTGAAAGAAAATAGTTTCAAGCTAACAAAGGAAAGAATCAAAAGATACCTCTCACAAACAAATACCGACGCAGACTACGCCGATAATATAGCGCTTCTGACAATTGCACCCGTCCAAGCCAAAACCGTACTACATAATCTGGAACGAGCAGCTTCAGACATCAACTCGCGACAAGCAAAGACATGGACAGCTATCGATAAGCTATCGGTCATATGGAAGTCAGACCTGATCGACAAAATAAAACGCAGTTTCTTCCAAGCTGCTGTCGTATCTATACTGCTATATGGATGCACTAAATGGACGCTAACAAAACGAATGGAGAAAAAGCTTGACGGCAACTACCCAAGAATGCTGCGAGCAATTTTGAACAAGTCCTGGAGGCAACACCATGCAAAACTGCAGCTGTACGGCCACCTACCACCCATCATGAAAACTATCAAATTTAGACGAACTAGACATGCAGGACACTGCTGGAGAAGTAGGGAAGAGCTCATAAAGGATGTATTCAAGTGGACCCCTTCACATAGACGAGCAAAGGCAGGACGACCCGCTAGAACCTATATACAGCAGCTCTGTGCCGATACGGGATGTATTCCTGAAGACCTGCCGGAAGCAATGGACGGCTGGGAGAGGTGGCGATGGAGAGTCAGGGATATCTGTACTGAGGGCGCGACGTGGTGATGATGATGACTGCTACTTAACATTAGACATTCTGTCTAATCAAATATTCCTATCGAATACTCATACACTAGGGATTGGTTTAAAAAGTAATATTGGTAATCCTTAGAAAAGACTATTTCACCCATAGTTGGGATCCTAACAGATACTACCACTCCCGGTCAGAGTGGACCAGAGAGTAGAGTAATTAAGGTTTGGTCGGGTTTAGCTTTACGATACATCCACAATTGTTGGTTTTTAAATGCCAAATCATCTTTTAACATATATATCAAATATATGATTTGTAAACATATTTTGTAGATACATTTTTAAACGAGCCTGAGCTTATTCTTTTCTATACATATAAATAGTTTCAATTACTGCTGTCGAATACGAATAATTTTATCTATTACTATTCATTTGTTTGCACACAGTTAAATTGTTTCAATTATTGCTGTCTATACTAAAAATTCTATTCAATATTAATCATTTGTTTGCACACAGTGAAGTGGTTACAAGTATTGCTATTTAACATTAATTATTCTATTCAATATATGCATTCGTTTTCACACACTTGAATAGTTCCAGGTATAGCTATATATCATTAACAATTCAATTAAACATCAGTCATTAGTTTACACAGTTAAATGATCAAACAGTTTTAATTCAAGTAATTCAGTTAAGCATGATTTATTTGTTTGCACTCAGCTTAGATGTCAAGCAGTTCTATTTGACCTATCAGGCGCTGCCACTCCAGGTGAGAGTGGACCTGGGAGCAATGACAATGAAGGGGTACACCGCATTCCCCAAAACTCCGGAGCTAGAGCTTCACTATCAGATTTTTTTTTTTAGTTTCGTTGGTGTTGGGGGTGTTTACTCCTCTGCAGAGATTCAGTCAGTATATTTTACAGTCCTAGTAAACTGGGCACGAATAATGAAGGGGTACTCCACATTCCCCAAACTTCAAAACTGGAATCTCATCAGTAGATACAGTTCGATGCCATACACAGGACGCTAAAAGTTTTAAGTATTCATAATTTCATTCAAGATTATTCATTCATTTGCGAGTGATACTGTTTGCCACAAATAATTTTATTCAATAATACAAATAATTCTCTTTAAAATTGATTATTTGTTTTTACACAGTTAAATGGTTTCAAGTATTGCTATTTGATACTAATAATTTTATTGAAAAATGATTATTTGTTTGCACATACTTAAAAATATTGTAATCTCATTGCAGGTTGCCATTAGCCATCGTTTTTTAGGACGTTTAAAATAAAACAAGGTTGAGAACTTTTTTGCCACTAGTGCAAATTAGAGTAAATGTTTGGGATAATCATATTGGTGGAAGGGCAAGGCATCACAAGCTGATTGATCAGATCGGGCCTCTCCGACTGTTCATCCAGCCCAGTAAATGCCAACGTGGAATGTTTCAGATCACGTGACCACTTATTACATCGTAAAACTTGATAAAGAGGAATTACCAATGTTAAATCCCATTACTTGAAATCATTTGATTGTGTGCAAACAACGGATTGATATTAAAAGAAATTATTAATATTAGAAATACTTGAAACAATTCAGAAGTGTATAAACAACTGATTCATATTTAATAGACTTATTAGTGTTAGATAGAAATACTTAAGACCATTTAATTATGAGTGCAGGCAACTCTTAAATGTAAAATGGAATTCTTAGTGCTTTATAGAAATAAGTACGTAAAGTTGGCATCTGTAGTCGAGGGTGACCAGAAAGCTCCCTTTTCTATAGCTACTACACTGAGGTGTAAGGGAGGGCGCTACTCCTTTCCCTGGATTGCTCCACTTTACCCTCGGTACGTACCTTATATTGCTGAGTGTTAATCAAGGAGGTATCAAGTATCATTTTTTGAGTCTTTGGTATGACTTGACCTGGGATTAAACCCAGGTCTCCCGGCCCATTGGCGAACACTCTACCCACTAGGCCTAAAGCCATTTATCGGTGTGCCAGCAAATGAGCTCAAAACAACTCATTTAAAAATAAAGTTAACAACAAACCATTCCTTTGCAAAACAATTATATATATATATATATATATATATATATAAGCAAGATTTGGCATAAAATAACTTGCAAGATTTGAAACGTCATAAAACACCAACCAACGAATCTCGTTGTTGAAAATAAAATTATCCACTTTAATAGTCTCCTTTTATATATTTTTTCTATTAAGATCATTTTTTTACCATATTTCATAGGCTGACAGAAGTTGTTAGAAGACTGGCCAGATCTGGCAGGATATTCCAAACTCAATTGGTCCTTCTTCCGTATCAGTGTTTGTTTGAGTGGGTCCCCTTACCTATTCCACTTACTCGGCTTGATGTATGAAAGACATGCACACGCATTTGTCATTCGTCCGAGCTGTGAAGAACAATTCCAAAGAAGAGAGGAGGTTGGATATTTATTGCGAAAGGGGAGCCTAATCAGCGTGGCCCTAAGTACCAATCAATAGAAATTATCACCATGGGCGAACGATTGAGGTGCGAGACAAGGGCGCTAACTACTTCAACACCTATTCGCTACACATAATTCATTTGCTTATGACATCGATCATCTACCACCATTTCAGGTCAGCTTGGAGATTTCTTCTCCGTTTTACTCACTCGACTTTCCTCTTTAGATATTGCTTTTGAAAAACATGTGGGTAAAATATCAGTAACACACACACACACACACACACACACACACATATATATATATATATATATATATATATATATATATATATATATATCGGAAAAAAGTGCAAAAGATGGATAAAACTCTCATCTGCTAATTCAAAACTTTAAATATTTTGAATTAAGGGAACATTTCCCCACCAAAAAAAAAACTGAAGTTAGAATTTTACACATAAAAAAGAAGTTAGAAATGATATTAGTTAGTATCTTAATATTCTGGAGATAGTTAAGATTCGTGTATAAAATGTAGCAATACCTATTAGCCTAATCTAAAGGAACATATTGGTGTGCGCAATAAGTGAGACTAGGCAGTGAGAAAAATGTATTTATGCCTTAAACATATATGCAGCTGCAATTGAATTTTTTTTTAATCAGCAGGGGACAGATGGAATAGAAGTACAAATATATTAATAAGCTGGGGACAGATGCAATTGTTGTACAAATATTTTCAACGCAATAAAGATGCAAACACCATGTGGTTTACCAAAAGGAAAACTAGGGGTGGTCCTGGTAGTGTAATGGTTAAAGCGATGGACTGCGAATCATAGTAAACGAGTTCGAACTCCAGTGACGCTATTACGTTCACTTTTGGACAAATACCCTTCGGAGAGGTATGAGACCTCTCATCCTCCTAGCTATGGGTTAAATAGTACCAAGACTGTTCTTCAAGGAGAATGGTTTGGGCATTAAATGACATACAAAGGTTGATATGCCATTAAACAAAAGAAACCAAACCAATACGTAAAACTGTTTCGGTATGCTAGTTGATACGAATTAGAAGTTCGCAGTGTTAGGTACTGTTATTACACAGACAGTTCGTGTAAAATCCTCCATATGTCTCCTCTAAACAGCAGTAAAGAAGTAGACATGGACCAGTTCAACTAATCCCAAAAATTATTCTATGAGCTAGTCCACAACATAAACATTTGTTCAATTTATTTTAAATTGAACAAAGTTGAAATTAAATGCATTCTCGAAAGAAAAAAAAAGGATTTCCTTTTTAAGGAAATAAACAGAAATGTAGTTGGGTAAGTATAAATAATTATATATTTATAGAAGAAATATCAATTTCTTCGCTTATTTATACAATTGAGGGAGGCTCGAAATTAGATCTTAAAAAGTTGATGATTTAGCTATACTTATAATTTGTTAGCAATGTAATTTTTACTCTCGAGGCGGGAAAAGATTTCTTGAATTTTATTTTTTTTTGGCTTTAATCATTCAAATTTTGACAAGCAACTCGAATATTGTCGTTCGTGCTGTATCAAAAGAAATAAATGTAAAAATACAGATATAAAAATTATAGTTTCTCGAGCCTATTTTTGGAACAAAAAATAACACCTTTTAAGCTAGGAAATCTATTCATTTCCCATATATATATATATATATATATATATATAGGGTGCGGAATCAAATATGGAATAACTTTTAAAACGTTCTTTCAGTTTGATTAAATAGAATTATTTGTGTTGGATAGCAATAATTTAAGCTATTTAATTTAAAAAAAACAATCTCAATAAGGGTGCGCAAAAAAATAAGTCCAAAGTCATTTGAAAATGAAATTATCAACAAAGCATTCATTCAGATATCATATGCACATCCAACTAAATGTGTGCAAACAAATAACTGATGTCATATTGATACTGTTACATACCAATACATTTGACCGTGGACAAAAAAAGATTGATATTAAATAGAAATATATTCTTATTAGATGGAAATAATCGAAACCATTTAAATGTTACAAAAAGTGAACTCAGTTTGGTTTAAAAATGTATCTACAAATTGCGTTTAAAAAGTACATATATATATATATATATATATATATATATATATATATGTTATATTTTGACCTTCGACCCGGCCCAAAAATACTATTCCAAGGTAATACACCGGAAGGAAGTGACACATTCCAACGGCCAGTAATCGAAAGAGATCGCGTGGGCAGATTAAGGCTTATGATATGGGTCAAGGTGAAGGTCCTATTGTGCCACTACAGTGATGCACCGGAAGAGCGTAACCTCTGAACTGCATGACAGTTATTTCCGCTTGATGACGATTAAACATCCGATTTCAAACATCCAGTAGGCGATCGTGTGGGCGTTGAATTATTATTTAACTCAGTTGAGTTTGGGGTGCCAAAGCAGTTGCCAGCAGACTTCCAGACAGTAGAGACCAGATGTGGTAGGGAAGGCCACACCCGACCGAGGGGGCTCTCGGAAACCCCCGATAGAGTGAGCCCTAGGCCCCCCGTTGAACATCAAGAGAAGAAAGACACAACGTGACGGTCATAACAGTGGGGTCAAAATATGAAGTTTATGTTCGGTCTCCAGCACCCTCTCACATGCAAACCTTCAACAACCCTTTCGAACCATTACAATCAGGAGAGAGGTAAATATATTTGAAAAGAAGTCTTCCTGCGTCTTTATCCTGCGTCGTTTCTTCCTGTGTCTTCCTCTTGTGTCTTTCTGCGTGCGTCGTTATGATACGGCAAATGAGTTTATAACATATATATATATATATATATATATACGTGGGTCATTCAATAAGTTTCCATACTTTTTTCGTATGGGCATTTAAAATTGTCGCAGACTCTTGAAAATTCAGTATATAATTGCTATACATCTTATGAGATGACTGACCAAGTTTTATGATTTCAGGTTAAAATGAACAGCTACAGCAGGAATTGGAATACACCCTACTAAAGCCTGATAGTCACAGCTGGTGAATCTCAAAAATGCAATCTGGACGGGAGGACACTGTAGAAGAACGATATGCAATAAAATTATGTTTTAAACTTAGAAAAAAATGCCATAGAAACATATGGAATGCTTTTGGAGCATCTTGCATAAATCGAGCATCAGTTTTTGAGTAGAATAAGATATTCAAGGAAGGCAGCGAGTCTGTGAGGGATGATGAGAGGTGTGGGAGGAGTAAGAAAGTCAATACACCCGAGTTGATTGGCCAAAGGGTTAGAGTGGTGTAATGTAGAGTCCTCGTGGTGTAATGGTTAAAGCGATGGACTGCGGAATCGTAGAACGCGAGTTCGTACTCCAGTCGCGCTATTACGTTCACTTTTGGGCAAATACGCTTGGGAAAGGTATGAGCCCCCTTAGTTATGGGTTAAATAGTACCACTACTGTTCTTCTTGGAGAATATCTTTGGCATTAAATAACCAACAAATGTTGATATGCCATTAAACAAAAAGAAACCAGAAACCTGATCGGTTGCAAAGTATCAATTTTCGCTTTGATATAATTGCTCATTATGCTACTATTCTTTGCTAATTATTATTACTTCTTTGAGATTTTTTTACTCCAGCGTTAGCTGATGGATTTCCACTGGAGTTCGAGTGACAGCAAGTCACTTCAAGTCTCCGGGACTCTTCTCAGTATTCTAGTCGGTCTTAATAATGCTGTAATGTGGAAGGTCTGTACTTGTCCTCTTATTTTCAAGCTCTCTACTTTCTTTCCCAATCGTTTTTGGGATTGTTCCGAGCACACCAAAAACAATTGGTATTTACATTACTTTTTTGTCTCTAGCAAGGTCTTGCTACTTATCGCTATTTTCGCTTTCTTTTAATTTCACTCTGTGGTCTGCTTGGATGGCAAAGCCCACTATTTGGGAGTTTCTCTTTTTTATGACAATCACTTGGTCTGGCAACCCTGGCTGAGATAAGGTGATCTGTTTGCATCTCAAAATTCCAGAGAACTTATTGCATCATTGTTATTATTATTATTATTTAGTTGTAGTAGAAGTAGTAGTTGTAGTAGTAGCAGTAGTAGTGTTATTAAAAAATGCTGATATTTAAGATTATGGACCAAAAAAAGAGGCAGCCGCAAGGTCCTTTTAATCATTTCGCAATATTCTTGTGCATATCCAATCAATTGGAAATAATGACCATCTGCTTGTAATTAAATCGTTTTCCTCGTTTTCTTTTCCAGTCACAGTTTTATCCATTAAAACAAAGCACATTGATTTGTATGTTTTGTGTTACGTCAGTGTTATTCCTCCTACCCACAACGTACGGCTTCATGTGACAGACACAGTTTGAAAGGCTGGGGAATAATTTTATGGCAATGTAATCAAGAATTAGTCTCTCACCTTGTGACATCTGTTTAGATACTAGACAATTTTGTAATTCATTATTTCTTGAGATTTGTAAATGACAAAGGTCACGAAATACATTAAGTTCAGGACATCTATGGCCAATGGCCTACTTCATACAATCCCCGAGTTGAATTTCGCAGTTGATTTTTCAATATGCACAGAAAATCAAAAATTCATGCATACACTGATGCACTTGGCAATTCGATAAACTTCTAATATTTATTAAACCACTTTTATCACGCATGAATTGAAATAGTTGATTAGTTGTTCGGGTTTTATGGCATACCTACCCTTGTGGGTTATTTAAGGCCAATATCCTGTTTGTACATTTATATTTTAATACATATGATTTATTAACAAATAATATGAGGGTAACATTGTTAAACAAGCCAGAGCTCATGTTTTTTACACACAGTCAAATGGCTTCAATTATTCTTTTCTAATATTCACAATTCATTTTAACATGAGTATATTTCTTTGCACAGAGTTAAAGGGTTAGACTTTTTATAATTGAAATCAATTATTTCTTGGTCACAGTCAAATGGATTTACATATAGGATTTTTAATAGAATAGATTGAAGGTGATTTCATTTTTTTTTTTAATTTAGGGCAATTTGTTTACACCCAATCAAATATTGCTATTGTTTGCGCATAGTTAATTAATTCCAAGTACTGCAATCAAACATTTATATTCTCTTCAACACTATTCATTCATTTGCTCACAGACAAATGGCTCATATTATTGTTATGTAATAAGAATTATTCAGTTTTTTCATACAGTTGAATGGTTTCAAGTATTGGTATATGAAGCTAAGAATTCAATTAAGCATCAGTCATTTGTTTACCCATAGGTAAAAGAGTTCTGTTTGACCTATAGATAGGACCCTATCAGGTACTACCGCTTCTGACTAGAGTGAACCTCGGAGTAATAGCAGTGAATGGAGTCTTCCACATTCTCCAAAGCTCCAGGACTGGAGTATCATCATAGTTTAATTGCCTATTTTGGGCGCTGAGTGGGAGGGAGTAATACATTTCTGCAGAAATTTCGGATTATTTTACAGCTCCGACCGGCAGGACTTAAATTGAAATCGATCGAATTAAAATGAAAAGTCAACCACTAATAATAATAATAACAATAAATAAAACTTGCAAAATTGTGGACTTTGCTGTCCCGGCTGATCACGGAGTAAAATTAAAAGAATTTGAAAAGAAGGATAAATACCAAGACCTTGCAAGAGAATTGAAGAAACTGCGGAACATCTAAGTGACATTTATACCAATTGTAATTGGTGATCTTGGTACAGTCACCAAAGGATTTATAAAGGGACTGGAAGACTTGGAAATAAGAGGACGAGTGGAGACCATCCAAACTACTGCAGTACTGAGATCAGCCAGAATACTGATAAGAGTCCTGAAGACTTGAGAAGACTTGCTATCTCAGTGAAAGACCATCAGCTAACGCTTATGTGAAAAATTCTCTATGAATAATAATAATAATAATAATAATAATAATAGACTAGAAAACAAGAAAACTGATGATCATACTTAAGGCATTACATCCCTGAGATGACGTTGACAGACTATTTGTGTCAAGAAAAGAAGGGGGGTTAGGACTTACTAGCATTAAAGACAGTGTTAACGCATCAATACAATGACTTAAAGACAACATAGAAACGCGAGGGGGAAGACTGATTGAAGACACCGGAAGCAATACTGACAACACGAGGACTAAAAATACAATAACCAGAAAACATAAATGGAAAGAAAAACAACCCTGTGGACGTTTAAGCGACTAACAACCAAGATCTCACACGAGAAAACATGGACGTGGCAAAAAAGGGGAACTATAAGAGAGAAACTGAATTTCTCCAAAGTGCAGCACAAAAAATGCCATATGAACCAATCATATCAAAGCAAGAATAGATAAGACGCAACAAAACAGCAAATGTAGATTATGTGGTGATAGAGACGAAACCATCAATCACATATGCAAATTTGCACAAAAAGTGTATAAGACTGGGTGGGCAAAGTGATCCACTGGGAATTGTGCAATAAATTTAAAATTGATCATACTTACAAATGATATATGCACAATCCAGAGTCTGTTCTGGAGAATGAGACTATCATGGGATTTTGAAATACAAATATAATCCCCAAATATCAGCCAGACGACCATACCTAATAATAAACAACAAAAAAAAGAGAACTTGCAAAATTGTGGCCACAGAGTAAAATTGAGAGAAAGCGAAAAGAAGGATAAGTACCACGACCTTGCTAGGGAATTGAAAAAACTGTGGAACATGAAAGTTATTTTTATACCAGATTTAATTGGTGCTCTTGGTACAGTCGCTAAAAGATTGATAAAGGGATCGAGGGACTTGGAAATAACAGGACAAGTTGGAGACCATCCAAACTATTGCATTATTGAGATCGGCCAGAATACTGAGATGAGTCCTGAAGATTTGAGGAGACTTGTTGTCACTCAAACTTCAGTGAAAGATCATCAGCTACCACTGATGTGACAAACTCACAAGGAATAATAATAATAATAATAATAATAATAATAATAATAATAATAATAATAATAATAATAATGTACAAAATATCACTCGAAGTCATAAACTTGATCGAAAAAACCATGAAAAACTGGAGAGCTGAATTTACAGCAGGAGGAAAAAGCTTGACTGAAACAAAAACCAAAGAGGTACTTTCCAATGAGATGCACTGTCACTCCTAGTAGTCATAATTGCCTTGATGCCACTAAACCACATAATAAGAAAATGTGCGGCCGGATACAAACTTAGTAGATCGAAATAAAAGATCAACAACCTAATTTACACGAATGACATAAAAACTATTTGCAAAAAATGAAAAAGAACAGGAAACCCTAATACAAACAGAATGTACAGTCAAGGCATCGGAATGGAATTTGGCATTGAAAAATACGCCCTGCTCGTCATGAAAAGTGGCAAACGACATCTAACTGACGGAATAGAACTACCAAATCAAGACAAGATCAGAACGCTTGCAGAAAACGAGACCTACAAATACTTAGGAATCTTGGAGGCTGACACCAGTTTGATAAATAGTTTAGAATTGTTAAGGGATGTAGCATGTATTTACCCAACCCCTCCACCATAAACGGAATTTGATGCAAGGTAAAATTTTAAGCGTAATAAACCTGACATGAATTCAGAGTTTTCTGTTTCTTAGATTAGTTGCCTTGTCAAGTCAAAAGAACCCAATCGGTCCCACTGTTCGTTCATAGCCGTGGGAAAGTTGAGATGGATCCCTGCGTTTCGCAAGGGGCATTAGTTGATTTTGGGTTTTGATTCTTACAGGGACTTGTTTATGGGGTGTTAAAGGTCGAAAGATAAATATTTTGTCCTTCCTCTTTTTCCCTCTTAGACAAATATATAAGCATATATATTGGAAAATGTGACACACAACAAATATATAAATTGATTAGTTTTGGTTGGGTTTGGGTTTTATGGCATATCAACCATTGTAGGTTATTTAATGCCAAATCCTATTTTTATATATATATATTGAATATTTATAATTTGGTTTGGTTGGGTTTTATGGCATATCAACCATTGTAGGTTATTTAATGCCAAATCCTCTTCATACATATATATTAAATATATATGATTTGGTTTGGTTTGATTTTATAGCATATCAACCATTGTAGGTTATTTAATGCCAATCCTCTTTATACTTTCATATTAAAAATATATGATTTAGTTTGGTTTGATATTATGGCATATCAACCATTGTAGGTTATTTAATGCCAAATCCTCTTTATACATATATATTAAATATACATGATTTGGTTTGGTTTGATTTTATGGAATATCAACCATTGTAGGTTATTTAATGTCAAATCCTTTTTTATACATCTTAACAATTTCAAACAATTCAGTTAGCATCGGTGCTGTTTTTTTTTTGTTTTCACACAGTTAAATTAAAAAAAAACTATTCTATTTCGAACAATTCAGTTTTGCTTAAGTACACGGCTTAGTTCTATTTGACCCATAGATAGGACCCTATCAGGTGCTACCACTCCAGACTAAAGTAGACCTGGGAGCGATGGCAATAAAGGAATACTCCACATTCCCCAAGGCTCCAGCATTACAGGACCTTCAACATCAGATATACAAAGAGTTATATAGTTAAGTATATAAACAAAGCTATAAATGCTATGGTTATTCACATATCGTAATTAATTCTATAGAGCTGTATTTTATGTGAAATTTTACGGAGGAGGCCCTTAGCGTAATAGCAAACGTGCTGGACTTTAGAATTTTAGGAAGCGAGTTCGAACCCCAGTCACGCTTTCGGACTAATACTTTCGGTAATTGTACGAGCCCCTTATTCTGCACTTGCTCTTCAACAAATATGAGTATGGCATTAAATAACACAAGAAGTTTGATACGCCATTAAATAAAGGAACCAGTCTTATCGAATTGGGATATTTTTAAATTGATCCGTTCGACCCATAGACGGGAGCCTAACAAGCCCGAACATTTCAAATCACAGTGCTCTTGGAAGTAATGGCAATGAATATATACTCCACAATCCCCAAATCTCCAGAAATGTAGCCTCACTATCCCATACACTTTAGTGTCATAATATAAATACCCCTATTAGGGGCACTTCCACTCCTGCAAAGAATACAATCAGCGGATTATAAATCCGGTCAAAAATACCATATTTTAAACTGGGAATAAAAATTAGTAACCTTGAAGATGGTACATGAAACAAATTTTCTCAAAAGCTGTCGTCGAAAAACGTGATATGCCATAATTTAGACATGAAGAATAAGGCCTTGAAAACTGATTTTGAAATTCAGTTCTATGTTCTTTTAAAATCAGAAGATATCCTGCACTTAAATAGAAGACAAAGAAAATTCTGTCGATTTGGTTACATATAGAATTCAGAGACAAAGAGAGGCAGATTTTGGGGTTAAAATTTCCGGGCGTTCCTCACAGCATTAGTGGTGGGTCTGCAATTCAGAATATTTACGCATGCTTTTTAAAGAAATTCGAGATTAAATAGTTATAGTGAAGATAGGGAGTGGTTTGAATTCTACCCGTATCATGGAAATATATTCAGAATGGTAACAGAATCCTTGTTTTGTACACTATTCTCCATGCGTATTGATGCTGTCAAGAAATGCCGGGAGTCTGGGTTAATTATCCAGATGATTCAGCCAATTTTTTAGCCCTGAAATTCTTTTTAAAACACCGTTGATTATTATAAATGATCTGAAAGATTCACAAAAGAAATCTTACGTTTATGTTTTTTTATATGTACGATGGTTAACAAGGATTATATTCAAATTAATTGCTGTCGCATAAACAAAACACACACGCGTATATTTCTCTTTTTTTCGGTTCCTTCTTGCAGTTTAAAGAAATACAGCTGTCTCAATAACAATAGTTCAAGATTTTATTCAAATTAATTACTGTCACACTAAAATACACGTAGCATATTCTTTTTTTCGGTTCGTTTTTGTTATTTAAAAAAAACATTTACCTCAATAACAAAAGTTCAGGATTTTATTCAAATTAATTACTGTCACATTAAAATACACGGAGCATATTCTTTTTTTCGTTTCGTTTTGTTATTTAAAGCAATACAGCTATCGCAATAACAACAATTCAGAGATTCGTATGTCTTATTTTCAAGGATAGATAGATGCATGTGTCTCTTTATTAAAAATTCAGTTATTTTTACAGTTCCCAGTGAATCACCTTCCGCACCCAATCATGGTTGCTGTTGTACTCTTTCTAGTTAAGTTCGGTGCTTTTACTATTATGAAGTTTTGCCCAGTCGGCTGGAGCTGTAGAATACACCGACTGCGCCTCTGCAGAGGAGTAAGACCCGCCCCCTCCCAATGAGTGTCCAGGATATGACACTAAACAATATGATGGTGAGGTTCCAGCAATACTGGAGCTTTGGGGAATGTGGAGTACCCCTTCATTGCCATCGCTCCCTGGTCCATTCTGGCCCGGAGTGGTAGCACCTGATAGGGCCCTATTTATGGGTTAAATTGAACTAACAGCATACTTATGCTAAAATGAATTGTTTGAGTAAACTGAATAGCTTGAAATAGAAATGTTTTTTGACAATTAAACCGTACTTTCATTTAAATTACGAGCTAATGCTTAACTGAATTATTTCAAATAGAACTGTTTTTCGACATTAAAACTGTATTTACACTTAAAAGAACTGTTACATATAACTACTTGAATAGTTTTAAATAGAAATGTTTTTGACAATTAAACTTTGTACTTATGCTAAACTGAATTGTTTTAAATTGAACAGATTATTTACATAAAAATAGATTTGGCGTGAAATAACCTGCAAAGGTTGATATGCCATAAAACCCAACAAACCAAACCAAACTATAATGAAGTTGATTGTTTCATTATTCTACATAACATACAATTATTTCACACCTTGCGAGTTTTTCACACTGATGTGAGCTTGTGGTAATTCATCAAGAATTCTAACCGATTTTAACAATACTGTGGTTGAGATGGTCTCAATCATTCCTCTAATCATTATTTAACTGAGTCTCTTTTTTATGCATTTAGGACACGTACTGAGGCCCCATGGAAGTCCTCTTGTGCGAGCGTGTCAATGACCTTCGTCACAGCCTCTTTCATCTCCTCAATTATCTCATAACGACAGCCTCTGAGCTTGGGGAATAAGAAAAAGTCACAGGTAGCAAGGTCTCAACTATAGGAAGGCTGCGGAACTGTCTTCATGCCCATCTTGGTCAAATAATCTGTGACAAGGTTGGAGCTGAGGACTGGTGCATTATCCGGGTGGAAATGCCACTGACCCGATTTGAAGAGTGCTGGCCCCTTCCGACGGAATCTCTTGCGGAGCTCCCTAACCCTTTGGCCAATCATCTCTGGTGTATTGACTTCCTTACTCCTCCCACACCTCTCATCATCCCTCACAGACTCCCTGCCGTCCTTGAATATCTTATGCCACTCAAAAACTGATGTTCGATTCATGCAAGATGCTCCAAAAGCAGTCTGAAGCATTCCATACGTTTCGGTGGCATTTTTTCTAAGTTTAAACAGAATGTTATTGCATATCGTTCTTCTAAAGTATCCTCACACTCGAGATTGCATTTTTGAAATACACCAGCTGTGACAATCAGGTTTTAGTAGGGTGTATTCCAATTGCTGCAGTAGCTGTTCATTTGAACGTGAAATTTTAAGAATTGGCCAGTCATCTCATAAGATGTGTAGAAATAACATACTGAATTTTCAACGACAATTTTAAACGCCTGTAGTAAGAAGGTCTTGAAAATTATTGAATGCACCTTGTGGTGTAATGGTTAAAGCGATGGACTGCGAAATCATAGTAAGCGAGTTCGAACTCCATTCTCGCTATTACACCCTTGGGAAAGGTATGAACCTCCTTATCCTCCCAGCTATGGCTTAAATCGTACCACTACTGTTCTTCTAGGAGAATAGATTTGGCATTAAATAATCTACAAAGGTTGATATGCGATTAAACACAGAAACCAAACCAAACAGTTAAATATTCGAACATTTCTCTTTCAAACAGTTCATTTTTGTATAAGTCATTTGTTTGCTCTCGGGTTGGCTATCAAACAGTTTTACTTTACTGATTAATGAAAACCTATGAGCTACTACCACTCCGGGACAGAGGGGAACTGGGAGCGATGGCAATGAAAGGGTACTTCGCATTCCCCAAAATTGCAGCATTACCATAGCGTTATCATCAGATTATTTTGCATCATATTCATGTCACTCTTTGGGAGTCTTAGCCCTTCTCCAAAGATGCAGTCAGTGTATTCTACTGGGCTAGATATAATTTGTACTTATGGTATTATTTTGTTTAGTTTCTTTCAGCAGCTGAACCATGTCTATGTTATTTCTTCTCATAAGTTTTCCCCTTCAAGTACTCAAACAGTTGTTTAACTTCTGTGATTATCACTTGAGTTAGATTGAGAGCAAAACCCTTCAACTCTCCCATTCCATTCTCAATATTCACATATTCGAGTAACCAAGTTATCTGGGACTTTTAACTTTTTCGTATATTCCTGATACCTCATTTTATCGTCGTTAGTGACAGTGATACAGTTCCTATTATAAACGCAACAATAACCGTCTTGTCTCTTAATTTTCTTAGCTCTCTTTAAATTTCTGGGTAGTTTTCCAAAATTTTCACATTTTTTCCTCGCTTTTTGGTCCGCTAGTACAGCCTCATCAACTATCTGGTATGTGTTTCTTTTTTTTTACAACCATCAGATCATGATTTCGCTATTGGATGATCAATCTGAAGTCTAAATACAAGACCATCATTTTTTCTTCATAATGTTCGACGACATTATCTGATTAATAATTATCCTATCTGAATGAGTGCATGAAGTCAAATCACTTGCTCATATATCAGTGTATGTCTGCTATACTTTTGAAAATGTCAATATTTCTTTTGAGCTCTAAAGCTTTTCTAGATACACTAATGAAATGGTGCATCGTATCAACATTTGCTCCAGCTCGGTCGGCTCGGGCTGTAGAATAAACCGACTGAATCTCTGCAGAGGGTTAAGACTCCTCCAACGAGTGTCCTGGACATGACATTAAACTATCTGATCATGAGGCATTAATCCGTGAGCTTTGGGGAATGCGGAGTACCCCTTTACTGCTATTATTCCCTGGTCCACTCTGACCCGGAATGGTAGCACCTGATAGCGTTCGATCTGTGGATTAAATAGAACTGTTTGACATTTAAACTCTGTGCAAAAAATGCTCAGTTGAATTGCAAAAAATAGAACTGTTTGAACATTTCATTGTGTGTAAATAAACGACTTTCTAATTGAGCTATAGTGATATTAAGCAATACTTGGAGCCATTTGGTTGTGTGCAAATGAATGAATACAGTTAAATAGAATAATTAGTGTTAAATAGTAATACTTATCACCACTTCAGTGTCCGTTAACTAATGATTAATATTGAATGGAATTGTAAGTGTTAGAGAGCAATAATTGAAAGCATTTAACTGTGTAGAAGGAAGAAACTGCGTTTCATTTTATCGGTCAGGTCTGATTTCCATATGATCGATAGTCTATCGTTAGCTGTCCATGCCTTCGTTAGCCGCGTGTCGATGTCTTTTTTGGTTGATGAGACACTGCTTCCTAGGTAGGTGAATTTGTCTAACAGTTTCAGAGAGGTTCCGTCTAGTGTGGAAATGTCGCTTGTTTGCACATATATTCAGTTTTGTGTGCATTGACATAGAGGCCAATGCCAGCGGCGGCTCGTTCCAAACTATGCAGTAGTGTTTCGGCCTGGTTGGGTGTATTCGCCAGTATCGTTATGTCATTGGTGTAGTCGGCGTCGGTAATTGTTTTGGCGGGGTACATTCTGCTTCTTTTCTTTGTCAAAAAATAAATAAATAGATAAAATGAAACGCAGTTTCGTTCAGGCAGCGGTCGTATCGATACTGCTGTATGGATGCACTACTTGGACGCTAACTGAACGGCTGGAGAAGAAGCCGGACGGTAATTACACAAGAATGTTGCGAGCAATATTGAACAAGTCCTGGCAGCAACACCCCACAAGGCACCAACTATACTGCCATTTACCTCCCATCATGAAAACTATCCAAGTTAGACGAACCAGACATGCAGGACACTGCTGGAGAAGCAGGGACTAGCTCATAAGTGATGTACTCCAATGGACTCCCACATATGGCCGAGCAAAAGCAGGATGACCAGCTCGAACATACATACGGCAGCTATGTGAGGATACGCGATGTAGTTCTGAAGACCGGCCGGAGGCGATCAACGATAGGGAGAAGTGGCGAAAGAGTGTCAGGGATATCCATGCTAGCGGCATGACATGATGATGTTGATAAACTGTGTTCAAACAATCGTAATATTATCGTATTAACAAATTAGTTCTAATTCATTTATAAATGAAATAAGTTGGCGACCGTAGTTGACGGCGAACAGAAGGCTCCCTTTTAAATTGCTACTACACCGAGGTGTAGGGGAGGGCGCTACTCCTTTCCCTGGATTGCTCCACTTTACCCTCGATACGTACCTTTATACTGCTGAGTGTTAAGCAAGGAGGTACCAAGTACCATTTTTAAAGTCTTTGGTATGACGCAACCTGGGATTAAACCCAGGTCTACCGGACCATTGGCAAACACTCTATTCACTAGACCAATGAGCCGGTTATATAAATAAAATAAACCACCCATTCACTTACAAATCATATGTATTTCCATTTAAATGCGTGCGAACAAATGACTGATGTTAAATTGTTACTGTTACATAGCGACATATGAAACTATTTAACTGCGGGCAAACAAATGATTAGTCGTAAATAGAATTATTTGTATTTGATAGAAATACTCGCAACCATTTACATGTGGGCATACAAGGGTTGATATGTCATAAAACCAAACCAAACCAAATCATATTTATTTGATATGTATATATAAAGAGGATTTGGCATTGAATAACCAATAACCGTTGATATGGCATAAAACCAAACCAAACCAAACCAAATCATATTTATTTAATACATAATTGGCTCCATTGTCTGGTGTTGGGCACTTTAGTAATTGTAGCATTGCAGGATTCGCGGAGGGTTTTTTGGTTTTCTTTTGACCACTGACTGCGTATCCCTTGATTTTTTTTCAAGGGGTCGGACGAGGTTGGCCTTTTCTTTCTTTTTGACCCAAAATTTTTTCTTTTTCCCCTGGGCGGTGATTCGAGATACTTTTTATTCTCTTGTTCCTGGCCAGGGTTTTTTTTTTGTTTTTTTCTATACCTTGAATAGTGGTAGATATTAGATTAGTAAATATTCAGTATATAAGTATAAAGAGGATTTGACATTAAATAACCAACCATGGTTGATATGCCATAAAATCTAACCAAAGAAAAAAATATGAATTTAATACATATGTATAAAGAGGGTTTGGCATTAAATAACCAACAATGGTTGATATGCCATAAAACCCGACCAAACCAACATATTTCTGGTTCTCTTATCTTTTTCTCTATTAAATGAAATATGAGGCCCTATCCATATTATGCCATTGATAGTGCTATTATTTCTCAGATGTTTATGGGAGGAATTGCTACCCTCGTTCTCTGATTTTGACTTCAGGCTTTTTCCATTTCCTAGATCCGTTTGCAAACTTAAAACATTGACATTTTCAGAAGCATAGCAGATATACACTGAGAAATTAGCAAGTGATTTGACTTCGTGCACACATACTCTGGTAAACTATTTATCCATAGCTGGGTAGAAAAGAGATGGATTCACGTTTTTCTTAGAGGCCTTAACATGAAGTGTAACTGAAATACTCCTCTCTGGAATTTGAACCATACTTGCCAGATCCATTTCCCTTACACAGTAACCACTGCGTTCTTTCGCCCCCACTTTAATTTAATATAACTCTAATTCATTTATTCTGGACAGTAACAATTCAGGGTTTGGTTTTCTTTTATATGTGACCTCTGCATAACCATTTTTACGACTGGCTGTTATAGTTCCTTTGTGCTTCTTAAATTCTAAGTAAAAAAAAGATTCTAAAATAATTTCTGAACTTTCTCGCTTTCTTATGCTGCCAACTATATCCGTGATAGAATTTTCTCTTTTTGCATTATTCCAAATTGCATTCAAGATATTTTTGCTCGTCTGTTGAGCTTATTTCTCAAATCTCATTCACACACACACACACACACACACGAATTTATAAATATACACACACATGCCAATATATACAACCAAATATATATATATATATATATATATAAATACAAATCTATGCACTCACGCATATACATGCACACAGTTATATAGAGACATATACATAACCGGCCAATTAGCGTATTTGTTAGTGAGTTCCTGGATATCGTTTGGCGCTAGAGATGAGGTTCAATCCCAGATCGTGTCATACTCAGACTCATAAATGGTACTTGATGCCTTCTTGCTTAACAGTCAGCATTATAACAGGAAAAAGTGGAAGAATTCAGTTAAAAGAGTTGTGCCCACTCCAACACCTCGGTGTATGGTACAGATATACATGGTATTTTTATTATATCTGATACTTCAACTAGTCGCACATTTATAAGAGAATGACCCACATGTAAGCCACAAACAGAACAATTTTGACTTTCCTTCGAAATTAAGATCTGTAGTTTTGTACTGCATTGAATCAAGTCACTTTCTAAATAAATAGTCGCTTAATCCTGCAGAGATTCGGAAAAAAATATCATCCTGAAAGAATGGCTTTTTCTTGTTAAACCCAAGCAGAAATTATTTTTCAAGATTTAACGAATGAATTTTTCATCAAATAATTAATGGTGATTTAAAGGGTTTTGAAGTAAATTTATTTTTTTAAGCAATAGTTTTTTGGTAAAGAATACTCACTGAACTTAGCTTAGAATACACTGACTCTTACACCCGCAAAAGAATAAGACCTCCGCTAAAAAAAGGAATAGCTTGCGTATTACATTAAACTGCATCTTATGATGAGAGTCCAAACCACGAGATATGAAATGTGCGCTCTAATTCTTCATTGCCATAATGTTAAATATTGACCTTTTGACATGCCACGTTATTTTCGTGGTTGGCATAACAGGAAGTGGATCTGTTTCCTAAAGTAAACATAAAGTTGTTGCTTCCCCATTGGAAGTACCACGTAAGTTACGTGCGTGGTATGCTAGACATGAGGCATGCCCTTGCGTTATGCATAGTTGGTAGGTGTGACCACGAGGATTGCGCAGACATGCAAGAAATCATACAAACCGGAGAAGATTTTGACCCCAGCAGAGAAAGGAGCAGAGAACGAAGAAGACTGGCAATTTATCTACTAAACATTACGCCTCTCAGGCGGCTGGACTTGTGGAAGTAGAGAAAAGCCTGAGTTCTTACAGACACGTGAAAGCAGAGAAATGAGGAGAATCTAAGAATATTTGGTGCCTTAAGAAGGCTCTGACGAGACTCTCGAAAGTAAAAAAGCTACCAGAAAGACAATTCAATGCCTTGAGCTAGGTCTTCCTCAGTCTCCTAAAAGCAGATCAAAGACAAATCCGTTAACTGAAAATTTAATATCTGCCTTATATGTACATCTCGACTTCTGATGTTCTTCCTCACTCTACCATGTCCTACATTCGGATAAAAAAAGAAAAGAAAAGAGGCAGATTATATTTCTAATTCATCGGCGTTATTGTCTGTTCTTCTCTGTATACAAAGATCTTTTTCAGGTCCACTTTGCCCAGGAATGGTAATACCTATTAGTCCTATCTATGATTCATATAGATATGTTTAAAAATTATTTGTATTGTATAAGAATACTTGATGCAATATAAATGCAAATTATTTCTATTAAGAATAGTTACTTGAAGCTATAATTGTTTACCAAGGATTATCATAAGTTACATGAAACCAGTGTGCAAATATACGACTACTTATAAATGCAAAATGATTACTTCAAACCATAAAACTATTAATGTTATATGGAAAGATTTGTAACCATACAACTGTGTGTAAATTATTTGTATTTGGTAGAAATACTTGATATCATTCAACTGAGAAAAAAAAAAACTATTAAGAAATAAATACACAAAAAATTAAGCATAAATGTATATTGAAAGTGATTCTCTAAACTCTCAGCATGAAATAACTTTTTGCAGATTTTAATGCCGTTAGCATAAATCAGTTACTCAAAGCTACCAATGATTGGGAAATATGTCATCGAAACGGTTAACGATCTTATTTTTGTAAATGGTTCGTCGAAAAATACTCGCTTCATAATAGGTAGAAGTAAGAAAATCCCTCATCTTCAAAGATTAATTAAAATCTATTTTTGATTTTATGATCATAAATCAAGGGATTATTTGTACATGACATCGACTTATACACAAACATATACGGTCTTTTTATTTGTTTATTGTTGATCCTAACCTGATTTACCAACTTAGTTGCTCAGACATTTATTCTCATGTACATATCTTGCGGCGGATGGCAAAAAGAAATCATCTGAGTCATCAACGATTTGTTATCTCGACACATGCAGTCAAACAAAAGTATTTGACTCAAAAATATTCCCTGACTTTGCTCGAGGCCTCTTTGATAATATCTTCAATATGAAGTTTTAAATGTTGTTTACAAAGTCAGAGTTTTTTCATCTCTTTATAAGCGAATTAAACTTAATGTGCGTGTGTGTGTACGTGAGTGTGTGTGTGTGTTTGTTTTTTATTTTGAGCGTCACGAAAATATTATTGCTGAAAGGGAAAACGTAGTAACACAGAAAGTATTACGATTTTTAATACTGTTAAGATATTAAGTTAAGATCTATAGGAGACTTGCTTCAAAACAGAAAGAGATATACATAAACATTTTAAGATACGTAGAGTTTATCATAGATAGACAGATATGAACATATTGTAGTAGATAGTATATAGATCAATAGAGTTGTTTGCGACCTTAGTCGAGGACGGCCAGAAGGCTCCCTTTTCAATAGCTACTACACCGAGGTATAGGGGAGGGCGCTACTCCTTTCCTTGGATTGCTCCACTTTACCCTTGATACATACCTTATATCGCTGAGTGTTAAGCAAGGAGGTATCAAGTGCCATTTTTTAAAGTCTTTGGTATGGCGCGACTGGGGATTGAACCCAGGTCTCCCGGACCATTGGGGAACACTCTACCCACTAGGCTTATGAGCCGGTGTAAATAGATAAATTTATGCCCGAAGGTAAATGTCAACTTACTATGATACAGAATCACGAAAAAAAAAAACAGGAGATATACAGGAATATTTTAAGTTAGCTTTTAACAAACATAGATAGATAGATAGATATGAACAGACAGAGATCGATTCATATAGACCAATGTGCTTTAATCAAAGAGGTGAGATCTCCACAGTAAAATGTGCTCCTTTGAAACTTAGTGGACAAGTTCACCAACCTCGGAAGCAGCGTCTCATCAACCGAAAATGACATCAACACATGACTTGCAAAGGCATACAAATAATGAGGAAATACTATATATATACAGAGAAAGGGGTAACCCATTAATCAATAAATCAGCATCGTTTTTAAAATATGTCACATGACTGTTTAGGAATATTTTGTAGAATCTATTTGTTCTATTTCTTCACCAACAAAGATTTTAAATCAGAAGGAGAAAGGAGAAGAAAGAAGGAGAAGGAAGGAAAGAAGAGAAAAGAAAAGATACGGAAGAATGAGAGACTCAGTGAGTAAGGGATAATTGGGGAAATTGTAATATGTGTGGAAAATAATTAATTAAAGATGGAATATATTGTAGAGATTTAAGTTTACCCAAGTACGGGGAAATATTGTAAAAGCCGGAACAGGTGTTGAGAGAGGAATAAAATGAGATTGCACCGGCTTCGAAAATTCGTCTTAATCTTTTCTTGTGGATGTAGACTTGCATTGTGGCAGCATAAAAATCGAAGAAATGATTTGACTAAAGAATGTGTTGAAGAAGTGCATTATTAAGATTACCAACTCTAATGTCTCTTCTATGTTTGTTCAAATATTATATAGCATGATGAAGGAAGAAACCACAACATTTGTTTATAAAGATATAACGCTCACACCTTCTTCTCGAAAGGGGTCAAAGCTTCCGTGGTATGAGAGACAGACGGACGATGACGGAGAGAGACGAAGAGAGCCTGCCATATTGACCCATAAATTTTTCTTTTGACCATACTACGCTGTGCAATCTTCGAGGCCTTACGTCTTCACTTCCTACGTGATGTACTCAACCGGTCCTCGCCAGAGGGCTGCTTACACCCCTGCTACCATGGTTCGCTATCTGCCGACTCAACTGAACGCTCCAAGCTGAGACTGATTCAAAACTAAAACTCCCCGTATCTCATGTGGGCATCTGCATGCATCATTTCATAACACCCACACATTTCCGTTCAACCACGTCATTGCTTCCGCTTATTTTCGCAGATGCGTCCTGGGCAGAGAATCTCTGCAACATAAGTGTTTGTGATTGTTCCTGGACGTTTTGCCTATATATTTCAATTTAGAATTTTCCTAAGGAATGTATATGTATATATACTGGAAGACGAAGAAGATAATACTCACGGATAAAAAGTCTAAGTGAATAAGTTGGATATATTTGTGAAAAGAGGGCAATAAATTGAAACAGAGATACAGTATGATGAAAATCTTAGAAATTCCGATATTGATGACCATGAAACTAGGAAATATTTTATCTCAAATATGAGAAGCTTCTATTTGCCGTAAAAATTTAAGCTTTTATCTTCGATTAAATGCAGTCTACGGATACCTGAGGTGGGTGCTTTCATGGAGTAATGTTTTACAAGATCCTATTTACCCAACCCCTCCGCTCGGGCAGGATATGACACAAGGTCAATTTTTAAGCAGTGTTTAACAGGTTTGAATTCAGAGTTTTCCTTCTCCTAGTGTAGTTGCCTCACCAAGGCTGAAGAAACCAGTCTGTCCTACTATTTACCCATAGCTGGAGGGAGAATAATTGGATTCATACCTTTCCCAAGGATATTAGTGCTATGTGAAATGCAATCATTCTCGTCCAGGATTTGAACTCGAGTCGCCGTGTCCATTTCCTACGACGATAACCATTACACCATGTTTGACAAGATAGGCAACCAAACCCTTCCTAGTATGTTCGTTTCTCATTGAATACCACGTACTCCTGGTATTGTGATAAACAAAGCCAAATTTGATTGGTTGGGTTTATGGCATATCAACCTTTGTTGGTTATTTAATCCCAAATCATTTTTATACAAATAACCAGTTCTATTTTAAACAATTCAGTTTAGCACGAGTAAACAGTTTAATTGTCAAAAACATTTCTATTTTAAGCCATTCAGTTTATTCAAATAGTTCTAATTCGGCCAATTCAGCTAAGTATAAGTATAGATTTTGTTTACACACAATTAAACATAAAAAACAATTCCATTTCAAACAATTCAATTTAGCATAAGTACGCAGTTTAAATGTAAATACACAGTTTAATTGTCAAAAAATATTTCAATTTCAAGCTATTCAGTTTAGTCAAACAGTTTTAATTCACACAATTCAGTTTAGCATAAGCATGCAGTTTATTTCTATTTCACCCACAGATAGGGCCCTATCAGGTGCTACCACTCCGGACTAGAGTGGACCTGGCAGCAATGGCAATGAAGGGGTGCTCCGCATTCTACAAAACCCCAGCATCCATGGAAACTCACCATCACATTGTTTAGTGTGATATCCTGGACACTCGTTGGAGGGAGAGGTCTTACCCGGTGTATTCTACTGCTCCAGCCGACAAAGTAGTAATCCAAATTTAGTAAAACGCTTCAGATAACGGCTGTAATAAATTTTCATCTAATGATATATAAACTGCAAATGTCTTTACAATTGTTTCTTAAAAATAATCAATTCCTTTCAAATGTTAGGTTAGTTGTAATTTACTAAGCTTTTTGCTTGAGTTGCACAAGGCCGCATAAATGGGTCATCTTATGAGACTCGAACTCACTCATGAAGGCTAGCTAGATTAGCTTCCTAATCATTACACCACCCCAAGCGCCAAAGTTTAACTTAGTTTGTCATTAGGGCAAAAATATGGGGCACCAAGTGAGACTCATACTCAATTGCAATGTTATGTACCCAAGCATGAAACCGATTATACTGCGACCGGTGTGAGCGGGCGCACCGCGCGGAACGATATTTGTAGAAAATGGAATCTGTGACCCCAGTTCAAATCCTCTAGGAAACTATTTGCGTTTCATTTTGGACTAATTCCCATGGGAAAGACCCCAATCCAATTCTTCTCCCTTCTCAGTTAGGTGTAAATAAATAGTAAGAAAAACTAGCTTCTTTAGCCTTGGGTAGGCAACCGGTCTCGAGAATCGAAAACTCTATTTAAACCAGCTTTACTTCACAGATTGCCAAGTCAGCTGGGGCTGTAGAATACACCGACTGCATCTCAGCAGAAAAGTAAGATTCCCTCAACGATTGGCTCAGTCGGCTAGAGCTGCAGGATACAACGACTGCATCTCTGCCCAGGGGTAAGATTCCTCTAACGAGTGTCCAGGATATGACACTAAACAATCAGATGATGGGGCTCCAGTATTTCAGAATCTTTCGGGAATGCGAAGCACCCGTTTACTGCCATCTCTCCCAGGTCCACTCTGGGCCGGAGTGGTAGTACCTGATTGGGTCCTATCTATGGGCTAAATAGAAATAAACTGTGTACTTATGCTTATCTGAATTGTTTGAAAAAGAAGTGCTTATAAGGATAAAAAATGGTTTGGCATCAAAAAACATACAATAGTCCATATGCCATAAAAGAAAATTAAACCAAACCAAATTTACTCTGCAGAAAAATTTACCTTGTGCCATACCCTGCGCGTAGCAAAAGGGTTGTGTTATTTGCATACGACGTGAGGTTACTTCCTGTAATAAACTTAGCTTTTGCACAAGGTCAGAAATTTGGAGTATCTTATAAGAATCAAACTTACAAACAATATTCTGGTTGGTTTGATTTCTTTCTTTAATGGCATATCAAACTTCTTGGGTTATCAAATGACTAATGCATCCTAGTGGAAGAGTAATATTTAACCTCTACCTGGAAGGATAAGGGGGTTCATGTAAGTCTAAAAGTGAACGCAATTGCGTGACTGGAGATCGAACTCGTTTGATACAATGTTGCAGTCCTGAATGTAAGACAAAACAATGGTCAGCTAGCTTAGCTTGCTAACAATATATCAGGAAAGGCGCCCTAGTCCATTTCCAGTGTTTGTTGAGGTCAACGAGCTAAGATTCCATTGAAGACTGAACCATAATTCTAATCATTGAACCAAATATTATTTATATTTCGAACTCTTGCTCCATTTTGTGGAAAAAGTTAGTCAATAATTCTTCCTATTTTTAGCCTTGTTTTGTTGTTTTCCTTATTATTTATTTATTTATTTATTTGTTGCTGCGTGATTTTTTCTTGTCACCGTCAGAAAATGATAAATTATAAAAACAAGCGAATGAAAGAATAGTTTGGAAAAAGTACAGAACCCTAATCTTATAAATAAAAGATTACTTTGAATTTATCGAAGTTTGTAGATGAACGAATAACATTTTGTATTAGAAAGCTGGTCTTAGGATTACAGTGAATACAGTAAAAACATATATGTGAAGAAACCAACCAAAAAAAAAAGAAAAAAAAACAGGAATAAAAAAAGAAACAGTGAAGAAAAAATAGAAAGCGATGAAAAGAAAGAAAGGAAGAAAGAAAAAAAGAAAGAAAGAAAGAAAGAAAAAACTTTATATCTTTAACAGAGAGGGTGAAAAGCATAGTGAGATGTCGGTAAAATACATGCATATGACAAAAAGAAGGCACGAAAGAAGGTGAAATAACGAAAGGCAGACATTAGGGCCATAGACTCATGCGAAGAAACAAAGATGAAAATTAATAAAAAAATATTGTCTGATCCGAAAGAAAATATTCCGGGCAGATTATGAAAAAAAAAAAA
>OY757911.1:104983579-105063579 GCA_963585895.1 Sepioteuthis lessoniana
AACTGAAATTCCGTTCTTTGCTTTTAAACGAAATCTTTACCATTTTTTGTTTTACTAAGTATATAAACGAATCCAAACAAAAACATTCGTTCTTTCTTTTCTGTTATATGATAAAAAAAAACCCTTCGGAATAGAGTTGTTATAATTTATAGAGAAACCTCAGTTTTAAAACTTGACAATTCTAATGTTTTATGACATAAAAGAAGGAAGTTTAATTCTCATCAATTTTTTTCAATAACTTAGGAGAGCCGCAGAATTTTTAGTTGAAATGGCGGTCCTTACTCAAAAGAACTATGAATTATTTTTGTCTGCAAACAAAGCAAACACGTCCTCCGTCATTTTACCTATTTAGAATACGTTATAAATATATAATTCATTATAAATATATTTATACGTTATAAATATATAATTCATTATAAATATATTGCCTCTGTCATATTTTGTATACAACTATCAAATAAAAATAAAAAAGCCAAACAAAATTGTCTGCAAAATTGTCTAATTTGGTTTCGTTTTATGGGATATCAAACGTTGTTGGTTATTTTATACCGAATCCAATATTGTCTGTGTTGTTGCTTCTTAAGCTATATATCACTGAGTTTAAACAATAAATGGGGGACATCTCCACTCTAGAAGGAACCCCTCTTAAACTAGTAGACAAATTCACTTACCTAGGAAGCAGCGTCGAATCAACCGAAAAGGACATCGAAATGAGGTTAACGAAAGCATGGACAGCTATCAATAGGCTATCGATTATATGGAAATCAGACCTAACCGATAAAATGAAACGCAGTTTCTTCCGGGCAGCGGTCACATCGATACTGCTATGTGGCTGCACTACATGGACGCTAACAAAACGGCTGGAGAAGAAGCTAGACGGCAATTACACGAGAATGCTGCGTGCAATCTTGAACAAGTCCTGGCGGCAACACCCCATAAGACACCAACTGTACGGCCACCTGCCCCCTATCACGAAAACTATTCAAGTTAGACGAACCAGACATGCAGGACACTGCTGGAGAAGCAGGGACGAACTCATAAGAGATGTACTCTTATGGACCCCCACACGACGACCAGCACGAACATACATTCAACAGCTATGTGAGGATACGGGATGTTGTCCTGAAGACCTACCTAGGGCGATGAACGATAGGGAGGAGTGGCGAGAGAGGGTCAGGGATATCCGTGCTACCAGCGCGATATGATGATGATGATGATTAAACAATAAATGGGTACCACACAGTCATTTTGATAAATAGTTAAATTACTACTAAATCAATAATAAATTGGCCAGTGATAGTCCAGGGCGACCCAATGGCTCCTTTTTCAATAGCTACTACACCGACGTATAAAGGAGGGTGCTACTTTTTTCGCCTGAATTGCTCCACTTACGCTTTATCCGTACCTTATAATGATGCGTCTTAAGCATGGTACCAGTTTTTACTCTTTGGTATGAATCTACCTGGGATTGAACTCCGGTCTCCCGGACCATTGGTGAATACTTTAACCATAATACCAGTTTTCTATTTTTTCGCTTGAAAAAGGAATAACTAAAACAGATATTATTAGGTATAATTTATTACCATATACGATAGCAGAGAGAGTGAAAATTGCAAAACATCCGTAGCCAGCAATTAAGCTGCATAAATATATATAAATACTCTAATTATTTTTGGACTGTTATTTATTTAAACTTATAGCTTCAGGGTTTGATTTCTTGAAGATAATCAAGCTAATTTTAACAGTGATATGGTGTAGATGGTTTCAATTTCATCCACTGATCTTTAGTTCAGCCAGTCTCTTAGGAACTGTTCCAAGTGCTACCACTATGATTGGTACTACCGTCACCGTCATTCTACGCAACTATGTAATCCCTCAGGCAAAGTTCTGACATTTTTCGAGTTTTTCACTTTTGTTTACTTTTATTCAGCAGTCTACTGGAACGGTAAAAATCCACTTGTTGACTGGTTCTTTTTTTTTTCTTATTAACAAGCTTAGGTTAGGTAGTCTATTCTGGAGAATTTATGCGTCTCATTATCTAAGCTAGATTCTTGTTTGTTCATTTACTATTTATCAGCAGTGTCAAATTTTAATATCTTGCATAATTCTCATATCTGCTTCTGTATTCCATTTATGACAGTATTGCATTCGTTTGTTATCCTATTAATTGTCTGTTCGTAATGCGATTAACTATCTGTTGTATAGAGGCTCGTGCCACGTGACTTCCGGTATATCAGAGGAATGAAAGACGTCGCGTTTCCTAAGCACGGTCAGGACTGAAAAATCTCTGCTCCGTGCAGAGGTTTTTAAGCGGACTGTCTGGCATCCATGCCGGACGGTCAAATCCTCGAGCCTCAGGGGGCTATCCCCCAGGCTTTTACCCATATCGGAGGAGTTAGGTTTATCGCCTGGCGCCTGAGGCGCCCCTTCTTAGGGGAATGCCAACGGGGCCCGATGAATTTTTGAAGCTGCCGGGCGCGTCTGCCCCCGGATCGACCTAAAAAAAGTCCTTGTGCCACATTCGTCCGTCTAGTGGGACGTTTATTAAATATCAGTACAGAAAAATCTCTGCTCCGTGCAGTGGTTTTTCAGCGGACACTCTGGCATCAGTGCCGGACCATCAATGCTAAATGGCAGACTTGAGGCTGAAAGGACTTCGGTTTCGGCTGACACCTTTGTATCCCTTGTATAGTACTGGACTTTGCTGTACAGTTTAAACAATGATCAGGCATCCGTGCCTGGACCCAGATTTGAATCCAAGTCCAGCTCGGCTCATCAGGCCCACATTGAACTAAGTAAATCGATGAGCAGCATAGTCCAGCAGATCTTGAGCCTCGGCTCGTTCCCGACCTTCCCCTCCCCTAAACACCCACTATAATCGACCTTGGGGTCATTTACCTTGTGTTAAGTCCTATCAGGTGGGAGGCTGAGACAAATACTGAAATATATCGGTCAGTAGTAAGACAAACTTCGGACGGAACACCAACAGCGCGAGACTTATAATATTTGCAGGGCTTTTACCACTTCAGTTAATAAATAGGTAACTCTATTTCACTGTGTATCTCTTTCTCACTACGATATAACACTATCTCATCTCTTCCAGCATGTATTATCATTTTTTGATTTGACACTATAATCATTCATTTTTAAGGAAATTTTGTTAAATGTTGAAGAAAGTGGAAAAATAATATACTGAGGGTGCTGAACCATGGGATGAATGAAAGGTAACCATTCATATTTCCTAGCTCTAGAGCATTTCTATTCTGGCTTGGCTGATACGCTTTCACTATCCACTCGTATATCCAATAGTTCGGAACAATTAGTCTATAATGGAAAGAACACTTTCCAGGGTACCATTAGTAGAAAGCGGTCGCTTTACTGTCATTGTAGCCAGTTGTGATGTTGCCTCTTTATAGTGATAAACGGGTATATCAGTTAGAATTTATTCAAAATTTACACTAAATAGCACTAAGTCAGAGCTACTTTAATGCCTCATTTCCTCCGCCAAATCTTTCAATTACACTATTTAATGTCTACCATTGTAATCTCCTCCTTTAATTCTACAAAAAATGACAATAATCTCAGCATGAAAAGTTTACATAAAGTTTACCCTAAACAGTAATAAGTCACAGCCACTTTAAAGCCATATTCCTTCAAATCAATCAACAAAATAGTTTCCACCCTATCAGCAGGGGATGAAGAATACACCGGCTGCACCTTTGCAGAAAGGAAATAAGTAAAAAGTAAAGTTGGCGACCTTAGTCGAGGGTGACCCAAAGGCTCCCATTTCAATAGCTACTACACCGAAGTGTAGGGGAGAGCGCTACTCAATGTCTTAGATTGCTCCCATTTTTCCCTTGAACCTAACCTTATAATGCTGAGTGTTAAGCAAAGCGTCATCAAGTACCATTTCTAAGTCTTTGGTATGATTCGACCTGGGATAGAACTCCGGCTTCCGGCACCATTGGCGAACATAATCAATAAAATCCTATGAAAAATAAAATAAAATAAAATAGAATAATACTATATTTTGACTGATGAATATCTTTATATACATATATTTATCTCAAATGCAAAAGTCTACTAAGAGATCCTTCCCTCCAAATCTATAATAATAAAACCAACAAGAAATAAAAATATTCGGTGACTAAAACTGACTTAACTTATAAATTCTTTACAGGATGCAGAAGCAAAATAAGGAATATTCTATGATAATAATAATCGGATCTATTATAAAACAAAACTAATTTTCTTTCTAAGAAATAAACAACAGAATAAGAGGATAAACACAAAACCGTAAATTTACTCAAAATGGCCACTTTTTTAAATTTTGGACCAACAAGCCTTCGAAACGATGTGCATAATTTTAAAATAAATTCTTTAGATATTTTATTCCATTTCAACTCAATAGCAGTCTTAAGCGAATCAATATTTGGATAAGAAGGATTTGTTTTGTTTTCTAAAAGACCCCATTAGCGTTATCAAGTGGGCTAAGGTCTGGGTTTAAATCTTGTTTAATTGCCATCCTGACAGTTTTCCTGAAGACTTTTAATTCATTAACGTGGTTATCGACATTGACGGGTCCTTCTTAATTACCGTAGCTTGAGTGTTGTTGTTTTTTTTTCAATCCTCCACTCCTGCTTTTCATTAAAAAAGTTATTTTTCAGTTAAAAAAACTTTCTTTGCTTTGTATGCACTAAACAAAGCAAATCATAGATTCTTTGTCATTTTTTTTATTGCTCACTCATATTGGGCTGAAATTTAACGAAAAACTGCATGAAAAATAGAGCTAATTATGAAAATTTAGAAGTGATGCGTTTTTTTTTTCCCCAAAAAATGGTCAAATCAGACTAAAAGAAAGTTTTAAAGTTTATTCCATATTTTCTTCCACACCCCGTAAAAATTTCAAATGTATTAAGATATTGTCGGGTTAATTTCAAATCGGTGTACTTATTATAACCATTATTTTACTATTCTTGTACTATTTTTGCTCTTGCAATATCTTTGGAAATAAGACATTAAGAAAATGTTGAATGGGTTTTATTTATTTTATTTGTTAATGCTCAATGGCAGACTTGAGACCGATAGTCCTCCAGCTTCGGCTGCGACACATTCGGATGGGCAAGCTGCATCATTGACACCTTTGTTCCCCTTGTATTGCACTGGGCCTTGCTATCCAGTTTAAGCTATAATCAGGCATACGTGCCTGGACCCAGATTTGGGTCCATGTCCAGCTCAGCTAATCAGGCCCACATTGCACTAAGTGTGCCGATAACCAGCATAGTCAAGCAGAGCTTGAGCCTTGGCTTGTGCTCGACCTTCCCCTACCCAAACCCCACTATAATCGACCTTCGGGTCATTGACCTTGTGTCAAGTCCTGTCTTATGGGAGGCAGAGACAAATATCGGGTTTTATTTATTTATTTATTTATTGTTTTGCTTAGGGAGCAATTAATAAACAAATAACGGATTAGAAGCAAAACATTTTTCTTTACAAGCTGGAGCTGTAGAATTCATCTCTGCACCGAGGCACTCCTCAGTAAATGTCCTGTTTATGACGCTAAACAATCTGATGGTGAAGTTTCAGTAATGCTAGAGCTTTGGAGAATGCAAAGTACCTTTTCATTGCCATCGCTCACTGATCCATTTTGGCCAGGAGTAGTAGCACCTAATAGGATTCTATCTATGGGTCAAATAGAACTGTCTGATATTATTAACCGTATGCTTCAGCTAAACTGAATTGTTTTATAAAGAACATTTTTTAACAATTGTGTAAACAAAAATCTGTATATTTATGCTAAATTGAATTGTTAGAAATGGAACTGTTTGATCAATTATCTGTGTGTAAACAAATTACTGATGTTTAATTGAATTGTTTGTGATACGTAGCAATACTTGAAAACATGAAAATGTGTACGAACAATTTATTTATACAAAATAGAATTATTCGTATTATATAGAAAAATATGAAACTATTTAAGCCTGAGCAAAAAATAAACCCTAACTCATTTAAAAATGTCATCATCAAAATGTGTTTAGGAATTTATATATTTAATTTATACGTATAAAAAGGATTTGACAGTAATTAACCAACAATAGTTGATATTCCATAAAGCCAAATCAAACCAAATCATATATATATATATATATATATATAGTATATAGCATTAAATAACCTACAATGGTTGATATTCCATAAAACCAAATCAAACCAAATTATATATATTTAATACATATATAGAAAGAGGATATGGCATTAAATAACCTACCATGGTTGATATTCCATAAAACCAAATCAAACCAAATCATATATATATATATATATATATAAAGAGGATATGGCATGGAATAACCTACAATGGTTGATATTCCATAAAACCAAATGAAACCAAATCATATCTATTTAATACATATATATATAAAGAGGATATGGCATGGAATAACCAACAATGTTTGATATTCCATAAAACCAAATCAAACCAAATCATATATATTTAATACATATATATATATATATATATATATAAAGAGGATATGGCATTAAATAACTTACAATGGTTGATATGCCATAAAACCAAATCAGACCAAACCAAACCAAACACAAGCTGAACATTTCGAAGTCCTGAAATATTCCTTTAAATAAGCAAGATTATCATACTTCAATTAACACTATACTTCTTTCGAATCTATGCAGTGAAAAGTAATATAAAATAACCTGATATTGCAGGGGAAAAATTTAATGAGAAAAAATTAGAGTTAATACTAAGTTGTCCCTCAAAAAAAAAACTTCCTTATCTTGTCTTTTGTTTCAAATTTACTTTTTTCCAGGGCGATATAATTTATTTAATGGGAAAATTTTATGTAAATAATTTGTGCACATTTATATTGTTTCAAGTATTCCTATCTAATACAAATAATTCTTGCACAGTTATATTGTTTCAATTATTCCGACTTAATTCTAATCACTTATAATGAATTACTTAGTTTCATGTGGCCATAGCTGTTTTATAATATTATTATTATTTTTATTATAAATAATAATAATAATAATAATAATAATAATAATAATAATAATAATAATAATAATAATTTGACGTACACACGGATCAGCTAATCTCGGCCAGAAGAACAGACCTTATAATAATAACCAAAAAAAAAAAAAGAATTTGCAAAATTGTCGACTTTGCTGTCCCAGATGACCACAGAATAAAACTGAAAGAATTTGAAAAGAAGGATAAATACCTAGACCTTGCTCGGGATTTTAGAAAAATTATGGAACATAAAGGGTTCCGATTATACCAATTGTGATTGATGCTTTCGGCACGGTAACTAAAGGATTATTAAAAGGACTGGATGACTTGGCGGTTGGTGGACGAGTGGAGACCATCCAAACGACAGCATTATGGAGAACGGCGAGAATACTGAGAGGAGTCCTGGAGACTAGAGGAAACTAGCTGTCAAGTGAAAAACTTGCTCCAGGGGAAAAAGCATCAGCTAACACTGATTTGAAAAACTCTAAAGGGTAATAATAATAATAATAATAATAATAATAATAATAATTTCCAAGCTCATATTTGCATAAAGTATTCCCATCGAATGGACATAATTTGCACGCAGTTATATGGTTTCAAGTATTCCAATGAAATATTAATAATTTTGAAATAGTTGTTGAACTCTTGGACAGGACCTTTACATATGTTAAGTGTAAATTATATATATTTTTTAAATTGGCTGATAAACACCATATTATTCGTTTTGTCTTGGATTATTTTGTAAGGTATGAATGTGTATGACAAAGCTTTGTTAATTTTCTCGTGAGGCTTTTGAGTAAAATTTTCAAATACATATCGTTATTGCCGTTGACAATGTTAATTGTATTCAGACGGAAGGCACAATATCTCTGAAAAAAAAAGGAAAAAAATAGAAAGCTCAAACTTGCGCTTGAACTCGGTGTACACTTCTTCTTTTTCATCTTCTTTAACTCACATTATACGAGTATATAATTTTGGTGCAGAAAGCATTTTTTTTCTTGTGTCTTCATGAACAGCTTTTTTTTCCCTCGTTTTATTTATTCATTATTTTATTTATTTTTTGCTGTTTTTACTGAGTCAGAGATGCTGCAAGCGATATGTACTCCCGTACAACGACCTATCATTTGAAATGTGGTAAGTGCAGGCTGGATGGTTTTGAAAAGTGTGATCACAGGAGACTTACAGCAACTTCGTAATTAATTTCAATCTGACTATCTTACACCTGTTCTCTAATTGGAAAAGGATGAATATAAGAGGAAAATAAATATAACAAAAAATAATACAGTCTTTTCTAATGTAATTACAACTAACCGCATATTTTGATTACCCTTGTGGTGTGAGAATGCGATCTTCATTATGCCTGTGCTTTGTTCTCTATCAGTTTACCAACAGATAACCTTTTTCATCGTTCGACGTTTAATTTATTTTTTGATATCCCGAATCATAATATACTCAAAATTAATTTCCTCGGTTGCCATACACACAAGCTTAGAAAAATATATATTTATATCAATAGATATAATAGTGTCCGCGTGTGAGAGAGTGTATGTGGCTGTAGGTGGGTGTGTTTGTGTGTGTGGATAGTTGTGTTTGTGTGGGTGTTTGTAAACGTAATATTTGGTGTTCTTTATCGCCTATTGTTTTGAATATTTACTTATGGACTTCAATCGAAAATGTTTGGTGCCGTCAGGTGTGTTCTTCATCGCAGCACACGAGAGATTTGTCACACGATGACAGTACCGAGAATTTTATCTGCGTTCAGCATCTTCTGTTATCACAAGTAATTAATGAATTGTTCTATAACAGGGTATCTCATCATATTAAATATATATGAACAGTATACATTCATAAATACATTTGTATATATTCATTCATTCATATATATATATATATATATATATATATATATATATATATATATATATATATATTCATTCATTCATTCATAGATTTATATATATATATATATATATATATATATATATATATATATATATATATATATATATATATAAGCGTTAGCATGTGTGTGTTTATGGAATTCTTCTTACGTATACAAGTTCATGTGTGAAAGTGGATAGCTATATGCAGGTCTACATTGTCAGTATAGTGTAAAAAGACATAATATTTAATATCTCAAAATTACAATATATATATATATATATGTGTGTGTGTGTGTGTGTGTGTGTGTGTGTGTGTGTGTGTGTGTGTGTGTGTGTGTGTATGTGTGTGCAAGATGCTCTGAGAAAGTTCAGAGAAATCAAACTGTGAAAATATTTCCTGCTCTATCAGTAAATTTCTAATGAGCCTCTGAAAGTAGTACCCTTTATTCATAAAAGGTATTGTTCCCGAAAGATATTGTTTCAAAAATGAATGGTAAGCTCTACACAGTGTTCCCCTCGCGCCTTGTGCTATAAGTGGTATAAAATTTGGATTGCATCAATATATAGAATGCATTGACGGTGTATGTATACGTGTGTGAGAGAATGACTGAGTGCGTGTATGTGTATATATATATATATATGTGTGTGTGTGTAGAGTGCAATGAGTGTATATATATATATATATATATATATATATATATATATATATATATATATATATATATGCGTGTGTGTGTGTGTGTGTGTGTGTGTGTGTGTGCATATACTCGTATATTTTTGCGTTAACTTCGAAAATTTCTGAATATGAATAAAAAGATCGAAAAAAAAAGAAGAAATTTTTATATATACTGATTAACATGAATAATGTAAAGGCAAAGATTTATGAGGATAAAGATGATGTGAACCCGAATCTTTGGCAAAATATCATCTTTTGATATTTACGGGCGTATTGATTGAAAATGACTTTCCCAGTGATTATTATAAAATTAATTTTTGATTATGATGACAGAAAATTATCGTCGAAGTTAATCGTTGTTAGTACATTTAAAAAAAAAAAAAAAAAAGAATTTCCATACATTAAAAATATTTTACTACATTTCCCTGTTTAAAATTTTCTCATTTCGGAGGTAATAAACAAATTAGTGGGGGGGTCTTTTTTTTCTTATACTATTTATTATAATTAGTGGGGGGGTCTTTTTTTTCTTATACTATTTATTATAATTAGTGGGGGGGTCTTTTTTTTCTTATACTATTTATTATAATTAGTGGGGGGGGTCTTTTTTTTCTTATACTATTTATTATAATTAGTGGGGGGTTCTTCTTTTCTTATATTATTTATTATAATTAGTGGGGGGGTCTTTTTTTTCTTATACTATTTATTATAATTAGTGGGGGGTTCTTTTTTTCTTATATTATTTATTATAATTAGTGGGGGGGTCTTTTTTTTCTTATACTATTTATTATAATTAGTGGGGGGTTCTTTTTTTCTTATATTATTTATTATAATTAGTGGGGGGTTCTTTTTTTCTTATACTATTTATTATAATTAGTGGGGGGGTCTTTTTTTTCTTATACTATTTATTATAATTAGTGGGGGGTTCTTCTTTTCTTATATTATTTATTATAATTAGTGGGGGGGTCTTTTTTTTCTTATACTATTTATTATAATTAGTGGGGGGTTCTTTTTTTCTTATATTATTTATTAAAATTAGTGGGGGGTCTTTTTTTTCTTATACTATTTATTATAATTAGTGGGGGGTTCTTTTTTTCTTATACTATTTATTATAATTAGTGGGGGGTTCTTTTTTTCTTATATTATTTATTAAAATTAGTGGGGGGTCTTTTTTTTCTTATACTATTTATTATAATTAGTGGGGGGTTCTTTTTTTCTTATACTATTTATTATAATTAGTGGGGGGGTCTTTTTTTTCTTATACTATTTATTATAATTAGTGGGGGGGGTCTTTTTTTTCTTATACTATTTATTATAATTAGTGGGGGGGTCTTTTTTTTCTTATACTATTTATTATAATTAGTGGGGGGGTCTTTTTTTTCTTATACTATTTATTATAATTAGTGGGGGGGTCTTTTTTTTTCTTATACTATTTATTATAATTAGTGGGGGGTCTTTTTTTTCCCTTACTATTTATTATAATTAGTGGGGGGTCTTTTTTTTCTTATACTATTTATTATAATTAGTGGGGGGGTCTTTTTTTTTCTTATACTATTTATTATAATTAGTGGGGGGGTCTTTTTTTTCTTATACTATTTATTATAATTTAATGAAAGAAAATTTTACTTAGATTTCGTATTAATGACTATTTACACTAAGCAACAAATATAACAGCTTATTTTCTTACCTGAATACTTTCTAAAAAACAAATTCAGTAATTGATAGACAAAGGATATTTATGCATATCTCCCACTAGGTGTAATCAGTAGACAAAGACATTTTGAATATTAGAATTCTACGTTACTTTTTACAAAAGATACAGGCATATCAGACATTCAACTTCAATTTATATTGATTTTTTTATAGTTAAAATCTTTAACAACTGAAAAAGTAACCCGTAAACAAATACATATGTTAATATATATTGGACGAAATTATTTACAATATAAATGAATTTATTCTTGTTTCGAATGACGTAAAGTTATTGAGGGGATTTATTCGTCCTCCCTCCAAATCAGATTCGACATTATATAATGTTATAGTGGGGGACCACAGACAAATGATGGCGCGTGCGTGGCCATTACGAAAAATTCTTGATATCCGCGTCATACCCCTTTAGTGTTGCCTCAGAGCCCAAACGATAAACTTAACCCTGCCCAGGAAGTAGTGCCAAAGAGAAAGCACCCTGGAACCAGGTGATTAATTTTAAATCATCAACCCGGTGCAAACGTTGAGTAGGCTTCTGTGGACTACAGAATTTTTTTAAATTATGGAATATCTACAAGAGAGATCATTGAGGCCGTTTTTCTTAACACAATGCTATGATGTTAATCGAAGATAAATATAGCTTTGATGAGTAGAATATACAACAGTTTTATACTTTTATTCAAAAGAAAGAATTTCAATAGCTCTATTAGAGAATATAGTAAGTAAAGTGAAGTTGTCGACCGTAGTCGAGGGCGAACAGAAGGCTCCCTTGTCAATAGCTACTATCCCTGGATTCCTTCACTTTACCCTTGATACGTACCTTATATTGCTGAGTGTTAAGCAAGTAGGTATCAAGTACCATTTTTAAATTTTTTGGTATGACGCGACCTACGATGGAACCCAGGTCTCCAGGACCATAGGTGAACCCTCTACCCACTAGGCCAATGAGCCGGTTAGACAATATAGTAAGTAAGTAAAGTTGGTGACCTTATCCGAGGGTGACTCGAAGGCTCCTTTTTCAATGGCTACCACACATAACTTAAATAACAGTCCACGCCACCATTGACAACTACTTTTTTGTTTTACTCATTCCGGGAGACTGGGGTTCAATCCAAGGTTGAGTCATACGAAAACCTCCAAAAATGGTACTTGATGCCGCCTTGCTTAACACTCAGCACTATGAGATAAGGATCAAAGGTATAGTGGTGCAATCCAGGAAAAGGAGTAGCACCCCCCTACACCTCGGTGTAGTAGCTATTGAAAAGGGAGCAGTCTGGTCACCCTCGACTACGGTCGCTATCTTTTTTTATTATGCTAAACTGAATTGTTTAAAATGGAATTTTTTGTATACTAAATGGAATTGTTTAAAATAGAACTGTTTTTGACATTTAACTGTGTGTAAACAAAAAAACTATAATTATAGTTAACTGAATTGTTTGAAATAGAACTGTTTGACTAAACTGAATAGCTTGTAATAGAAATGATTTTGACAATTAAGCTGTGTACTTGTACCAAACTGAATTGTTTGAAACAGAACTGTTTATTTGTAGAACAGTTAGTTTGGCATGAAATAACCTACAAAGATTGATATGCTATAAAACACGAACAAAATAACAAAGTCGTTAATCTTTTGATAATTCTCGTAAAAACAATTTTTTATAATAAGATACACCATATAAGAAGCAGAGTTTGAATATTTTGTTTGTTTAAACGTTACGTGGAATTATTACCAATTTTCTTTTCTTTTTTTGAGAGAGACAGAGAGACAGAGAGAGGGAGAGTCTGATATGGTTGTAAGCCAGTTCGAACTCGGGTCACAACATTACATTCAGTATTGGACAAACACCTTGGGAAAGGAAGTGCCCGTGGTGTAATTGTTATCGTCGTAGGAAATGGACACGGCGACATGAGTTCAAATCCTGGACGAGGCTGATTGCATTTCACATAGCACTAATACCCCTGGGAAAGGTATGAATCCAATAATTCTCCCTCCAGCTATGGGTAAATAGTAGGACATACTGGGTTCTTCAGCCTGGGTGAGGCATCTACTCTAGGAGAAGGGAAACTGTGAATTCAAACCTGTTAAATTCCGCTTAGAAATTGACCTTGTGTCATATCCTGCTCGAGCGGAGGGGTTAGAAAAAAGGAGGTGTCCGTGGTGTAATGGTTATCGTCGTTGAAAATGGACACGGCGACACGAGTTCAAATCCTGGAAAAGGCTGATTACATTTCACGTAGCACTAATACCCTTGGCAAAGGTATGAATCCAATTATCCTCCCTGCAGCTATGGGTAAATAGTAGGGCAGACTTGCTTCTTCAGCCTTGGTGAAGCAACTAGTCTAGTAGAAGGAAAACTCTGAATTCAAACCTGTTAAACTCCACTTAAAAATTAACCTTGTGTCATATCATGCCCGAGCGGAGGGGTTGGTAAATAGGATGAACCCCTTTATCCACCCAGATATGGATTAAATTGCCCCAATACTGTTCTTCTACAAGGGGGATTTTGGAATTAAATAAACTGCAAAACCGAACCTATTTTTTATAAGAATTGATACATTGATCACTGTCTTGCCTGATACAATTTTTATAAAAGTATTAAAATTCTAATTTAAAATTATTTGGTTTATAAAGAGAATGATTATAAAAACTACAGTAATGACACGTGAGTTTTTTGATGATTAAAATACGAATCTGATTCCCAAACGTCACCTAATGAATTAAATCATGCCAAACTTGGAACTTCCCCGACGAGTCCAAAATCATGGATTTCAACGCTTTAAATTCCAAAACGCTTTGATTTGATATGATCACTTGATCTGGTCATTGACTATACATTCTGAGAAGGAAGATGCTGAGAGTATATCTTTGATTTTTTTTTAAAATTCTCGCGAGCCGCACAGACGTATCTTATGGTTTACATATGCCCAAAAGGTCGCAGATTAACAACCCCTTACCTTAAGCTATGAAAAATGTATGCGATTCTTTATATTAAACTCTCTGTTCAAAAAATAACAAAAATTGTTTTATCAACTTTCTTAAATGCTCCAAAATTTTATAATATTTTTAAAAAGGCTATTCTTTCCTTCTTTTTTTCTTGATATTGTTGGATATAGAAATTTGCAGTAGGTTCTTCTCTAATCTGAGTTTCCTTTAATTTAACTCATGAAATCAGTGGAATTGTTTATTTGTTCTTTCCATTCATGTTTTTGTTTGTTTACTAGTTCCACTGTAAATTTTGCCCTTCAAAATCAATATTTAATTTCCATTGCATTATTTAATTCTGAAGTTCAAAGCCAAACCCTAGAAATTCCCAAATTTTATGGCTTATCTTCACTCCTCTTTTTTTATTTTCATATCAAATTTATCAACACTAACACAAACGTGGACGTCTCGGGTAATATAACATTTAGCGAGTTAAGCTATCAAGCAATTCATTTTACGTTCGATTCTTATTGGATGTCCCATGCATATAGCCTTGTCCCAATCTAAGCTGAGTAAATTATATTACAGCAATGACATCGACTGGTGAATGTGGGGCTTTAATATGGTCGTAAGTATTTTCTGCTTTATGATCGAGTTTTCTATATTGATTTCATATCGAAGAGCTCAGATCTTTCTATACCTTCAGATAATTTATCCATTTTTTTATGGTTCGAGATTATTTTAGAGCAAAATTTTTACACTCATTTTTTTCGTGTCAATAACATTTATATGGTTGTTAGGGAAATAAAAACAGACACCATGCTAGAGGAATACGCAATCAATCACAGCAAATGTGGAATAACCAACGCTCAGGTCCTTTTTGATGAAGGTCAGAAATAAACTAGGAGCCTCCGGTACAGACGTGACATTTGTGTCCAAGTGGAATACACATAGAAAATGTGTAATGTTGCTTCACCGACACGTCAATGTCTTGAACATGAATAGGAGTTACATTTCTCAAATACAAGACGGGCCCGTTTTTTCTTTCGATACAAAAGGTTTATTAGCTCTAGTGTTAAAGATAGATAGAAAGATTTATTTGTGACATAGAATCGCAATCAGATTCAGAGGTTGTTGACGAACAATCAAAAAACCGACTTCGATTTCTTCGCTCAACCAACCCTGCTCCAAATCGGTCTCGTCACTTGAAACTCAAAAATCACCACCAAAATTCTCCCAGTTTATATAATATATTAATTACCACATCAACTAATATTATAAGAATACGTATCATTAACTTTCCCAAGTGACCTCATCACTGAAACCTTCCAGCCTTGCCCATCACCTACTCCTCAGCTGACATAGTGTTTACTTGAAACATTCTGTCCACAATCCTGAGTTCAAACAAAATCTTATTTTGACATGATTAACGCACGTGTGACATGTACACGTACGCCAGTCCTGACCTTTAAAAAATCTAAGCCTGCAAACAAGCACTCAATGCTGTCACTCAATTTATTTTCGAATGCGACTTACACTTCAACCCAAGGATTTTATACCCTTTTTGCATCAATTTTCCGCATTCGCATATTGATAGTTTCGTCTCTATCATCTCATTAACTACACTCGCTATTTTATGGTGTCTTAACTCTTCCTGATTTGATACAGTTGGTCATCATAGCATTGTTCTAAGCTGCTGTTAGAAAAGATTCAAGTTCTCTCGTCAGATTTCCCTTTCTTAGCAATATCCAAATTTTATCGTTTTACATTTGGCTTATTTGTCGCTTAAAATGTCCATACGGTTGGGTTTTTTTTTCACATTTTTGTTTACTGTTTAATTTTGTTCAATTGGTTCTTGAATTGTTTGTACGGTTTTTGATGGCTGTTATCTGTCTTCTTCCGCACCTGTATTTATTATTATTATTTACTCCTTGAGAGTTTTTCATAAAGTTTTAGCTGATAGTTTTTCACTGGAGTTTGAGTGAAAGCAAGTCTCCTCAAGTCTCCAGGAGTATTCTCAGTATTCTGGCCGTTCTCAATAATGTTGTAGTTTGGATGGTCTCCATTCATCCTCCTACATCTAAGTCCTCTAGATCCTTTAATAACCCTTTGTTGACTGTATCAAAAGCACCAACCAATCACGATTAGTATAATTGTCACTTTCATGTTCCATAGTTTTTTCAATTCCCTAGCAAGGTCCAGGTAATTATCCTTCTTTTCACATTCTTTCAGTTTTATTCTGTAGTCAGCCGGGACAGCTAAGTCCACAATTTTGCAAGTTCCATTTTTTTCTTGATTATTATAAGTTTTGGTGATTTGACTGAGATTAAGTGATCCGTTTGTATGTCAAAGTCCCATAGGAGTTTATGTGTATCATTCTCCAGGACAGATGCTGGGTTGTACATAAACCAATGTTTCGTATGGTCAGATTTAAATTTCTTGCACATCCTCCAGTGGGTCACCTTGCCACTCAGTCGTGTCTAGTCTTATACTCCTTCTGTGCTAATTTGCTGCATTCACTTATAATGTGATTGATGTTTTTGTTTCACCACATAACCTGCATCTGCCGTTTTGTTGCGTCTTATTTATTCCCGCTGTGATATGGCGTTATTTTGTGTTGCTATTAGGAGAGTTTCAGTTTTTCTCTTAAGATTTCCATGTCTTATCCACGCCCATGTTTTCTCGCGTGAGATGTTGCTCATTAGTCTCATAGCGTTATTATTATTATTATTATTATTATTATTATTATTATTATTATTACTACTATTATATGGCCCATAGAGTTGTTTTTATTATTATTATTATTATTATTATTATTATTATTATATAGCCCTTAGAGTTTTTATTATTACATAGCCCATAGTGTTATTATTATTATTATTATTATTATTATTGTTATATAGCCCATACAGTTATTATCATTATTATTATATAGCCCGTAGTATTGTTATCATTATCATATAGCCTATTGCGTTTTTATCATTATGTAGCCCTAAGAGTTATTATCATTGATATATAGCCCATAGAGTCATTATTATTTTATATCCCATAGAGTTATTATTATTATCATTATTATTATTATTGTTAATATTATTATTATCATTATTATTATTATATAGTCCATAGAGTTATTATCATTATATAGCCCATAGAAATATTATTGTTATCATATAGCCCATAAAGTTATTATTATTATTATTATTATTATTATTATTATTATTACTAAATGGTCCATAGTGTTATCATTATTACATAGCCCATAGAGTTTTTATTTTTTTATTGCCTATAGATTTGTTATTATTATTATTATTATTATTATTATTATTATTATTATCTAGTCCATAGAGTTATTATTATTATATAGCTCATAGACTTTTTATTTTTATATAGCCCATAGAAATTTTATCATTATATAGCCCATAAAGTTATTATTATAATTATTCACTCATTAGAGCTTTTCATATCAGCGTTAGCCGATGGTTTTTCACTGAAGTCTGAGTGACAGCAAGTCTCATCAAGTCTCTTGGAATCTTTTCAGTATTCTCGCCGTTCTCAATAATGCAGTCGTTTGGATGGTCTCCACCCGTCCGCAAACTTCCAAGTCCTCCAGTCCCTTTAGTAAACCTTTAGTTACCACCAATTACAATTGGTATAATTGTCACCAGCATGTTCCACAGTTTTTTCAATTCCCTACCAAAGTCGAGGTACTTATCCTTCTTTTCACATTCTTTCAGTCTTAATCTGTGGTCAGCCGGGACTGCAAAGTTTACAATTTTGCAAGTTCTCTTTTTTTGTTGATTAGGAATAATATATTGAAAACATATATTTTGATTGCATTCATAAAAGAATCCTTGAAACTGTATAAATGTGATAAGATTATTTGCATTATAGTAGTTTCTTGAGTATGACACTACGTTGCACCTGATTGTGAGGCTCCAGTTCTGAAACTCTGGGTGATTAAAGTATTCTTTTATTGACATTATTTCAAAGTTCTTTTTCCCCCAGTGTGGAGTTATAAGGTGTCTCAAAATAGATGCAACCCATTAATATGATTATGATTTATTACTGATACAAACGCAATGGCGGTCATTTGGAACACATCCTGTAAAAGATGCATCCTTTGGGCAGGAGAAATCAAATCAGTCCTTCTTTTATTAATTGTTATTACATCAGCTCCCAGGATATACAATATTTTTTTAGTTTCTTGTCTCAGTAATAAATCCTTATCATATTCATGGGTTGTGTCTATTTTGAGACAGTTTTGAATGATTTTGTCTCCAAATAAGTAGTGACGCAAAATATTTTTCCTCTCTTGTCCAAGGCATTGTGACCAAGGATTAATAGTTGTTATATCGAACTATTTTCAAATCATAAACAGAAAAATAATTCAAAATTATTATTAGTTGAGATATTAGCAGTCACGTGGGCCCCATGTATATTGAGACACCCCGTAAATGTTTGAGTTAGGTTTATAGGTTTGATAGACCTATTTGAAAAGTATTGATATTAGACAGGAATGCTTAAAACTATATAACTGTGCAAGCAAGTGGTTATAATTATTCAATATCAATAGTTTCTTTAGACAACATAAATGTGCATAAACTATTAGTATCAGACAGGAATATTTGATATCATATAACTTTGGTTTGGTTTGGTTTGGTTTTATGGAATATCAACTACTGCTGGTTATTTTATGCCATATATATATATATATATATATATATATATATATATATATATATATATATATATATTCATAAATATGATTTGTTAACACGTTTTATTGATAACATTTTTGAACTAATCTGAGCTCATTGTGTTTTTTTTTCCTTTTTTTTTCTTTTTTTTTTCTTTTTTGCTCACAGGTAAATGGTTTCAAATATTGCTATGTGACAGTAACAATTTAACATCCGTCATTCATTTGCGCATATTTAAATGGAAATACATATAAGATTTGTAAGTGAATAGTATCTTGATAATTTCATTTTCAAATGAGATAGAACTAGCACATAAGTGTTGCTATTGTTTCTCCACGATTAAATGATTACAAATATTGCTATGAAACAGTAACAATTTAACATCCGTCATTTATTTACACTCATTTAAAAGGAGATACACGATTTTTAAAGAAATAGTTTGTGGGTAATTTCTATGCGAACTAGTATTGCTATTAATTCTACCACATTAAATGGTTTCAGTTATAGTTGTCTAACAATAATAGTTTAATTCAATATTAAACATTTCCTGGCAGATAATGAAGTGATAAGTTAACGAGTATTGCTATTTAACACTAATTATTCTATTCAGGCCTATTCATACATTTACACACAGTCAAATGGTTCCAAGTATTGCTATGTAATATCAATAATTTAATTGAGGAACATACTTTACGGTTTCAAGTATTGCTACTAATCGCTAATAATTCTATTCAATATTAGTCATTCGTTTGCACTCAGTGGAATGGTTCTAATTATTCACATTTATCACCAACAATTCAATTAGACCATCATTTATTTACACAGTTAAATGCTCAAACAGTTCAACTGTTAACAATACGATTTCGTGTGTCTTTTTTTTTTTTTTGCTCAGTTCAAAAGTCAAACAGTTCTATTCGACCCATAGATAGGGCCCTTTCAGGTGCAACCACACTTGGGCAGAGTGGACCTGGGAGTAAGGACAATAAAGGGCTACTCCGCATTAGCTGGAGCTCTACAACTGAGGCCGTTCCATCAGATTACTTAGTGTCACATCCAGGACACTAGTCGGGGCGGTTTTACCCCTCTTTAGAAGTGCAATCGGTGTATTCTATAGCCCCAGCAGACTGGGTTGATATATATTTGCACCAATAAATGATTATTATTAACAATGAGAAAAAAAGCTATTAGAAATGATTATAGTGGCACATTAGAGATATAAAGTTAAAATTGCAATGAGACTTTTACAAATGAATCAAATTTCGGCAGTAAAAAACCTAAAAATGGTTCATATGACGTTAAATAAACTAAACTAAAAGTAATCGAATAGAGTAATGATTAACAAGTTGGAGTATTGATTTTCACTGAGTAACCCATAGTTTTGCACTTTTGTTACCCTCAGTTAAGGACGATACGCTAATAACCAGCACTTGTCAAATTTCATTACAATTATTCTACATTCGAGAAAATCAGACGGAGATTTCATCTACAGCACTCACTCACTCACTCACTCTCTCTCCTCTCTCTCTCTTTCTCTCTCTCTTTCTCACTCAAAATCTCTCTCTATCTCTATCTCCCTCTCTCTATATATATATGTATATATCTCCCTTCCTCTCCCTGCCTCTTTTTCTCTCCCTCTCTCTCTCTCTATATATATATACATATATATCCTCTCTCTCTCTTTCTTTCTCTCTCTCTCTCTCTCTCTCTCTCTATATGTATATATGTATATATATATATATATATATATATATATATATATATATATATATATATATATATCTGTCTGCCTTTCTGTCTGTCTTCTTATCTCACCTCCAACAAAGGCGGCATTTACAATCATTCTAGGTTTAGTCTAATTTCGTTTAACAGTCTCTTGCTCACTCATTCTCCCAAACCTTCTCTCGATATGTCACTCTCTCTGTCTCTCTCTGTCCCTCTTTCTCTCTCTCTCTCTCTCTCTCTCTATATATATATATATATATATATATATATATATTCACAAAAGTGGCACTTGTGATTTGTTTAGGGTTTTGTTTACCTTCGCTATACAGTCATCCCTTTTTTTCTCTCTCTGTCTCTCTCTATCTATCTATCCCTCCCCCAACAAAGGCGACGATTACAATTATCCTGGGTTTTATCTATTTTCGCGTTTTAGCCTCCCTATCTATCTCCTTCTCTCTCCCTTTCTCTATCTCTATCTCCCTCTCACTCGCTCTCAATCTGTCTCTATCTCTCTATCTATATATCTATCTATCTATCTATCTCTCTATCTCTTCCCCAACAAAGGCGACGTTTAAAATTATCATAAGTCTAGTCTATTTTCGCTTCATTGTTTCTCTCTCTCTCTCTCTCTCTCTCTCTCTCTCTCTCTCTCTCACACACACACACACCACACACACACACACACACGCAGAGTCGGAAATTGCAATTTTTCTAGTTTGGTTCTATTTCTGCTTTACAGCCACATCTCTTCCCCCTCCTCTCTTTCTCTTCATAAACGTAGCATTTGTGATCAAGCTTTTGTCTATAGTCGCTTTTGATATATATTTTTCTTCATCTCTTTTGATTTGTAACAATACCGTTGTCCCTTTATCTCTAGCATTACATCACGAATTATCTTCTCGCAATATTTTCTATCCTTGAAATCCATTCAGCGATTTCTTTTAAATCTGGAATGGTTTTAAAGTAAAGAACACTAGCATCATACTTCAATCTTCGATTATCTTGATTATCCATAAAACGTTCTTTGAGTAATTTCGCACGAAATCACTTCGAAATAAGTGCCATAACCTTCGATCATCCAGCTTCTTTCCTTGTTACAATATTTCCGGGGAGCCGCTGTGGTATAATGGCTAACGACTCTTACATCTTTGTAATTCAGATAGAACTCCAATCAAGTAAGCTGGGTCTGTAGAATACACCGACTGCATCTCTGCAGAGGGTTAAGACTCCCCCAAGGAGTGTCAAGGATATAGCACTAAACAATATGGTCAGGCTTCAGCAATGCTGAAGATTTAGGGAATTCGTAGTACTGTGTACTTATGCTCAACAGAATTGTTTGGAATATAATTTTTTTTACATTTGACAGTGTGCAAACAAAAAACTATACTAATGCTTAACTAAATTGTTTGAAATAGAACCGTTTTTATGTATAAAAAAAGATTTGGTATTAAATAACCTTCATTGGTTGATATGCCATAAAACATGTAACCAAACCAAACAATGGACACTCACTAAATTGAATCGTTAGAAATAGAACTGTTTAATCATCTAATTGTATTTATCTACAAGATTTGTATACAAACCACGTTTGATATATATGTAAAAACTGGGTTTGGCATTAAATAACCAACAATGGTTGATACTCCAAAAAAACAAAAAACAAAACAAACCAAACATTTGAATATCCAAACCAAACACATGCTCTTGGGCAAGGTATAAACACCCTTATCCATCCAAATATGGGTTAAATAGTACCACTACTGTCATTCTACCAGTTTGAGTTTGGTATTAAATAACCCGAGAAGGTTGACATGACATTAAACAAAGAAAAAGAATGGGGCAAATATTTTCCTTTGCCAGTGTATGCAACATCCATGCCAGAAAGTAGTTCGTTATTCCAGATTTTTACAGCAATTAAACAAAGTAAGTTTTGACATTTTGCCCTATTAATAAATATTTCTTAACCATGAGCTTCAATCATTTTTATTCAGTAATCGCTGCATTTACATTGAAATTTAAATGTACCCCACCACAAATATCCTGCATGAGGTTTGCGTTTCACATTCCTTACTGATCCCTTGGGTTAATGATGTCACGGCGTTGGCAAAAATATCCCATCAACAACTCTCAAAGGAAAACATAAGGATGCAAAAACTCCGGTAAATTTGAAATTGCAAACAGAGGTTAAATATTTGCCACCAATTGAAAATAAATGACTGGAATTCGATACGGTAATGAGAAGCTGTCTATAACTCAGCCACAAGTATTTCATTTGTACGACATGGCTTGCATGCTTCGGATTCTCACATTTTTATTTGGTGCTCGAGGGGATGGTCAACATCAGAAGAAGCTGTTGACAAATTCCTCTCATAATGGTTCGAAATTCGCAAAATTTTCTCTTTTGATTATTTCCGTGTGTGACTGAAAACGAGACATTTGGAAATATCGCCAAACGACTCTCATATAAGCAAACATCTGTCACTAGAATAGAAATGATTTTGACTAAATATGTAAAAGTTATAATTAAAATCTAGTAAAGAATGTTTTACATGAATACATTTTACCGACCCATCCACCTCGCACAGAACGTGACACAAGGCCAGTATTTAAGCGGAGTAGAGCTATTTTGAATTCAGGATTTTAATTCTTGACTGACCACCTTACTAAGCTAGAGAACGCCGTCTGTCCTACTATTGAACTATAGCCGGGGAGAGAAGAAACAGATTCATACTTTTCCAATGGAAGTTGCCCAAAGTGAAAGGCAAACAGCTTTGTGCAGGGTTTAAACGCAGGTCACCAATGTAATTGACGACGACGATAGGCTTACGTTAAGTGCGCCTCTTTCTACGTATTGCTTGTTTGTAACTATAATCAGATTTCATCGAGTCACGAAAATGGCTTATTTGTTGTTCAGTATTAGAATAGAATTGAGCTTTTTGGCTTCATTCTTTAATGGCATATCAACCTTGGTGGTTAATTAAGGCCAAATCCATAAATGTAGAAGGACAGTAATACTACTATTTAACCGATAGCTAGGTGTAGATAAGAGGGTTTATATGTTTCACAAGAGTATTATTTCGAACGTAAAAGCGAAACTGAAGATCGATCTCGCTTATTGCGATATTAGTCCAGTACGTTAGCCACGACGAAATGAGAACTTTCCCTGAATAGACCAGGCCATTGGTCTAATGAATAGAGTGTTCACCAATGGTCTGGAAGACTGGTGTTCAGTCCCAGGTCGAGTTATACCAAAGACTCAAAAATTGTACTTGATGCTACCTTGGTGAACATTCAGCATTATAAGGTAAGGATCAGGGGTAAGTGGGGCAATCCAGTGAATAGAGTAGCGCCCTCCACAACACCTCGGTGTAGTAGCTATTGAAAAGGGAACCTTTGGGTCACCCTCGACTAAGGTCACCAACTTTTATTTTATATTAACTTTCGTGGCTTGAAGCTTCATCATCCTATGATTTAGTGTCATATTCAGGATATTTACAGGCAGGCGGTTTGTAGCCCCTTCGCCAGGGTTCAGTTAGCGTATTCTTCTACCTCAGCCGAAAGGGCGGAAAAGGTACATTATGTTGTTTATTTTTAACAATGACCATCTTCAAACCAACATGTAATATCGGTACGTGCTGCTTGTTGAGACGAATAGTAAGATATTCGCTACCAAAGAAACGGACTCTAATACAGGCATCGGCTTCTTATAAGAAATTTGTGATTTGTGTTTTTTTTTTTTTAATTGTGATCACTTATGGGAAGATTTGATTAATGTCTTCGATTAACACTCTAGCAATTTATAATTGAAAAACTTGAGTAACTAGCACAAAAAGTCAAAAGGTAGGTAATTAAATAATAAATAAAAATGATGTATCTTTCTGCCGAATTTGCAGAAAATTCGATGAAATTCGTTGCCTACAAAGCAAGATATACAAAAAAAAAAAAAAGAAAAAGTTAAGTGGAAATAAAATTAACCATGATACAATGTTTTCTTTCAGTTTTTTAGATGAAGTGCTATCAGTTAATAATATTATTGATTGGTTTGGTTTGGTTTCTTGGTTTAATGGCATATCAACCTTTGTAGGCTATTTAATGCCAAAGCCATTCTCCTTGAAGAAGAGTCATGGTACTATTTAACCCATAGCTGGGAGGATAAGGGGTTCATACCTTTCCCAAGGGTATAATATTATTGATTTCGATTTTCATCATGTACATATTTCTCTCTGGGGTCGTTAAACTCAGGACAGTGAAGAACAATGCCATTTGTTGACAATACAATATTCTGTATGTTAGTTAATTAAAATAAAAACATTTTTTGTTCAGTAAGTTAATAATTCTGGAATTTGTATTTAGATTTAAAAAAAAACAATTATTTTTTGGTATAAGAAATTTTCTTGGTAAAATTTTTATCTTAATTTAAAGTTTTTTATTAATGCTCCGAGACCACTTCTGCCGTGTCCTTATAAATCTCCTTGTGCCAAAATAAGTTGAGGTCATTAGACATCCTTATTTATATAGAGTTATTCACAGACAGACTGTTTCATTGTATTACAACTCACCAGTGTGGCTAGTCACGTGAGATGCCTTAAACTAAAATTGAAACTCAGCCAACTTTACATCGGCCGATAACATAACATCACTGCCAGCAGCAATCCCAACGTAAGCAAAAGAATTTAACGTATATGAATTAAACTTTGGCATCTGTTTACATTTTACGCTAACGGCTATCGAGTGCTCAATTCATAAGAAGAGCTTTGTATAACACGAATGGTAACCCTTAATTCTTTCACGTGTGTTCTCAACTCAGCGATGGAGTAATCATATACATTGTCATTCACAGACAGTTTGTTTCATTGTATTACAATTCAACAGTTTGGATAGATACGTGAAATGCCTTAAACTGTGATCGAAACCCGGCTAACTTTACGTCTGCCCGATAACATAACATCACAGACACCAGCAATCTCAATATAAGCAAGAGAATTTAACTTATATGAATTAAATATTGGTATTTGCTTCCATTTTACGCTAACGGCTATATATATATACCGTGTAACTCATTTTATCAAGTGAATTTTGATCAGATATCTCATTGGATAAAGAATATTATATGCTTAATATTCACCAGCAGATTAAGTGCATTGTCAAAGAAGAAGGTGGCGTGAAAAAAATAATTATATTTTACGTAAGCTAGCTTTTTTTTCAGATGGACATATTGGTATAGCTGGCTATGAATTATTACCAAATACAGACAATAGATTTAAGTCCAGTAAAAGGAGAAAGTAGAAATTAGAAGTTAAAAAAAAAGAAAGAAGAAAGAAAAAAGAAGAAAGAAAAACATTTTTATTTACTTCGAAAATGAACTCACAATCTAACTACATTAAGGGGAATGTTATCTTACCTTAGAAAATACTCTTCCTCCCAATTTTCTAAATTTTAATATCTGTTAATTTAAGAAATTTTTTGATAGAACCGTTCAAAAAATCTTTGGTCAGTGTATCTGTAAGTATGTATGTATGTACGTATGTATGTAACATTTTTGCTATGACCAGGATGTGATCATAGGACAATTTTTAAGCAGATTGAATAAAAATAATAGAAAATTAAAATTTGTTCTCAACTATTTTTCCAGTTGATGGAGCGATTATCCTGTGGTCATGAGAAGCTAATCAACAACACCCACCATGAAACAAGACCCTTGATATGTATTTATTGAGATCCCGTTTGAAAGGAGGAATATGAAAGTTATTTATGGCTTATAACTGACTGTATGATGTCGTAAGTATTTTACGCTTGTTCTTTACTTTCTGACTCTATTCTTTGTCTTGGATTGACCTCTTGGTCTCCGGTCACAAAGCAGTCCTATCCCTTCCTTCGGCACTCTAATAGCCGACCAGCCTCCTCTGTCCCTTTTTTTATTACAGTCTACGACTCACCTCTTAAGCAGGATAGTGGTATTTGTCCTCCGTCCCATCGGACGAGTATGGCACAAGGCCTTTTTAAGGTGGGTCTGGGCGCAGGGCTGGAGCCCACACGCGCCAGGCATTCCCAAAAATGTCTCGGTCACCGTCGGCGCCAGGTGATGAACCGAACCCCTCCGTGGAGGGTTAAATCCTGGGAGACGGCCCTTTGAGGCCAGACGTATGTCCAGTGAGGAGACACACCCGACTGGATCCGTGCCATTAACACCACGGCCAGCTGAAGTGCGTCCCATTAACCTGATTCCACTAGTCAACGAGTTAACGTTCTAGGTAGCAAGCCTAAATATATATTCATCCAACTCATTACCCACGGCCAAGAGGTGACACAAGGTCAATTTTTAAGCGGATTACAGCTGCTTAGAATAAATTTTTCTTTTTCTTTGATAGGTTGCCTTACCAAGGCTAAAGAACCCAATCTGTTCCTCTATTTATCTAGCATAACTAGGTGGGAAGGTGACAACAGCTGGACCCTGCCTTTCACAAGGGCATTATAGCGAAATGAAATAACTTCGTCTCGGGTTTGAACTTGGGCTGCCGATTTTATTTAAGACCCCCTCCCCAATTATTAGAAATAGAGCTGATGATCATTTAACTGTATGTAAAGAAATGTCTGAGGTTTAATTGAATTGTTTGTGATATATAACAATACTTGAAACCATAAAACTTCGTTGATTGTTAGAAAAAGACGTGTTTGATCATTTAACTGTATGTATCTAAAAATATGTTTACAAATCATATATTTAACATAAGTAAAAACAGGATTTGGCATTAAATAACCAACAATGGTTGATATGCCATAAAACCAAACCAAACCAAACCGAACTAATCTATTCAGATCTAAAATAATAATGTGACTGCTGGGAGATAAAACAGTTCACACCTTACCCAAGTTTATTAGGGGTTGTAGAATATACCGATTGCATCTCAGCAGATGTATAAGATTCCTCCAAAGAGCTTCTTAGATATGGCACTAAACAATCTGATGGCGAGGCTTCAGTAATGCTGGAGCTTTGGGGAATACGGAGTACTCCTTTATTGCCAGGTCCACTCTAGCTCAGACTGGTAGCACCTGATAGGATCTTATCAATGAATCAAATAGAATTAAACTCTGTATTCATAATAAACTGAACTGTTTGAAAACTGTTTTAACATTTAAACTGCGTAATTATGCTAAATTGAATTGTTTGTAGTAGAACTATTTATAGGGATAAAAGTGGACTTGGCATTAGATAACCTACAATGGTTGATATGCCATAAAGCCAAACCAAACCAAACCAAGTTTATTATCCAAATGTGAACGTAATTGTGTACTTGGGGTTCGAACTCGCTGACTGCGATGTCACAGTCAAGCATGTTAACCGCAACGCCCGAGAAACGCCCTCCTTTGTACAACGTTAACAATTGTACAATTAGAACCTATGTAAACATTCATATTACAGCAGGTTTCTCTATATTCTTTTTACAATGACGATTTGAATAGTTTATTTTTTATTGAAATGATATGAACGCTTCATCAAACTAGTCCACCTGCCCGTTTAAAACCTCTCTCTCTCTCTCTCTCTCTTTCTCTCTCTCTCTCTCTCTCTCTCTCTCTCTGTATATGTGTGTTTGTGTGTGTGAATGTATTTCTTATTCAGTTCTTTCGTCAATGGAGAGCGTAATATTTTGTCACCAGAAATCAAATTTAAAAAAATAAGTGGTACAAACCAAATAGAATTAAATTCTGAGCGTACACAATGCATACAGTTTTTTTCTGTTTGCTTAAATGAATTGATGGAAAAAATCTGACCTTCTATGCAACCTGTTTTATGATATTGATACTAGAAATATTTTACGGCACCCACCGGAATGCCAAAGATCCACAACGTAAAGCTAAAAACACAGACTATTCTCTTGTTTCCATTGTGCGATTAATTATTAGACTGGGATAAAGCATATTTCATATCCGTGACCATAAGTACTGTGTAAATTTAGCTATGCGAAATGAAATGATTTTACGCCCCTAATGTCTGCATTATTCAAAATATGCTATATTCATTGTTTCTAACCACAAATTTTGTCATTTAACGCTCATAACACCCACTCACACTCACACACATACACACACACACACTCACACTCACACACACACACACACACACACACACATATATATATATATATATATATAGAGAGAGAGGGAGGGAGAGAGTGTGAGGAAGCAAAATATGGAATAATTTTTTAAGCGTTTTTCTTTGTTGGTATGATACGTCCAATTTTTAAAAAAAACGCAATAAATCTAAATTTTCATGATTTGCTTTATTATTCAAATACATTTTAATCAAAATTCACCACATTATTAGTATGCAAGTAAAGAAACGACAAATAATATATGATTTGCTTAAACCCGAAACCAAGGCAAAAAAATTTCAGAAATAATTGCAGTTTCTTTATGACTTCCATCAAACGCAGACCTTAACCCTCTTGATTACGCGATATGAGGCGTTTTACAAAACAAAAACAAATGCAACTCCCTATCCAGATATTTGGTTCGCTTAAAACTGTTATTGAGGAAGAACGAAATAAAATGTTTGAAGAATTTATTTTGAAGGCATGCAAATCGTTTAGTTATGATATAATAATTGAAAAAGTGGTTGCCATATTAAGTAAATTTACTGTTTTGTGACTATCTTCTTATTTTATAGTTCGATTTTTTTTAATTAAGAATAATCTTTTTATAATAGAGTCTTTTATTATCATACTAGAATATTCCAAATTTTTCTCCCGCATACAATATATATATATTTTTTTCTGTCTATCTATATATATATATATATATATATATTGAAAGTGGAGATAGATTTTAGGGAGCTGATATGAAAAAAAAAGGAATGGTTTGAGTGAAAGGAGTTTTGGCATAACTCGTTTCATGGAAAGATATTGACCATAACGTGATGTCGCATAAAATTGTGTATATTTTGGGGTGTCTCTTTGCTTCTTAGCCGATCCGCGCCGCAATTACAACCTAAACACCACAATATAGACAATTTTATGCGAGATCACATTATATATCTTTCCATGAAACAAGTTATGCCTAAACCCCTTTCACCAAAACCTTTCCCTACTTTTTTCTTAACAGATTTGTCCTACGTGTCTAGCCTCACTGAAGATTTGTGGTACAACAAAACAGTAAGTCTGTGGTTAACAATATATATATATATAGTTTGGTTTGGTTTTTAATGGCATATCAACCTTTGAGGGTAATTTAAAGGCAAAGCTATCCCTGTAAAAGGATAGAGGCGGGTGTGTATTTCCCATATTTAGGAGATTAGGGGTTCATACCCTTCCAAAGTGTATTAGTCCAAAATTGAACACAGTAGTGCAACTGGAGCTCGAACTCGCTTACTACAACGTTGCCATCCAGCACATTAACCACTCTGTCATGGAGACACCACTCTCTCTCTCTCTCTCTCTCTCCTTTTCTCTCTCTCTCTCTATCTCTTTCTCTCTCTCAATATATATGTGGGAGAGACAGACAGAGGGAGAGAGTGTGTGTGTATGTGTGTGTCTAGTGTGTCTAATACGATTGTATGTATGTGAGAGAGAGAGAAAGAAAAATGTTTGTGTGTGAGGATGTGTGTGTATGTTTGTGTGTAAAGTAAACAAAGATTGTAAATTCACAGCTTTGAGTTTTACGTCAGTTTGAGCTGTTATTTATAGTGATTCCATTTCTCTCTAAGTTTTCTCTACGTAGCCCGGCTCAGGTCATCTCGTGCCCTGCGCATTTTGTCTTCTGAAGAGTTCCTATAGTTCTTTTTCTGTCTATTCTTATTTTCCGATTGGCTGCTATGATTAATTTCTCTTTATTCTTTCTTGTATATTCTTCGAGTATTTGAAAGGCTCCATTTTCAAATGAGACTTCCCTTACTTTTTTTTCGTGTAAATCTTAAATCACACACACACACACACACACACACTATATATATATATATATATGAAGCTAATCGTAAAATAATGTTATCCAAAAGCTATGAATTTATTAATAATAAATTCATCACTTTTGGATTTCTTTGACTTTCATTTTTTATCATACTATCGGATTCGTTTCCATTACTTATATATATATATATATATATATATATATATGTATGAACCCAATAATAATAATAATAATAATAGTGAAAATGACACACACAAACTCCTATGGGACTTTGATATACAAACGGATCACCTAATCTCGCCCAGAAGACCAGACCTTATAATAATCAACAACAAAAAAAGAAAATCTGCAAAATTGTCGATTTTTCTGTTCCGGCTGACCACAAAATAAAACTGAAAGAATGTGAAAAGAGAGATAAGTACCTCGACCTTGCTAGAGAATTGAAAAAAACTATAGAATATGAAGGTGACAATTATACCAATTGTGATTGGTGCTTTTGGCACGGTAACTAAAGGATTATTAAAGGGCCTGGAAGATTTGGAAGTTGGCGGCCGAGTGGAGACCATCCAAACAACAGCATTATAGAAAACGGCCTGAATACTGAGAAGAGTCCTGGAGACTTGAGGAGACGTGCTGTCACTCAAGCTACAGTGAAAGACCAACAGCTTACGCTGATGTGAAAAACTCTAATAAATAAATAAATAAATATTAGATATATATATTTTATTCATGGAATTTAGACTGTGACCCATGGGTTTCATAGAGTTTTTTGCACTCTACCCTTTTCATTTTATGAGCATTAAGACTAGGCCCAAAAACTCTACATTCATCTTATCTATCATATACACTTTACCCTTTTCTTCAATAGCATATGTATTACAAACATGAACACAAATCATATAACAATTAAAAATACCCATCCTAACCGACCAACTATTACCCATACCTCTCAAACGCACCTTCTATTTCCTTAATCAATTTCCTTAGATTTATGACAACACTTTGCTCTTCAATTATAATCATCCTCGTACATAAATATACTATTATTGTAACCCCTTCATTATTTTCATTACGCAAGTACTATTAAATATATCTATAGTATATATAATATTTACGCAATATTTCATCAATTTATTATTATATCCTAGCCCAATTGTCTTCCCAAAATATAATACCAACATTGTACAATATCATATTGTAATACAATATATCCCTACTTATACCCGTAATATAACCGTTTAAATACGCTTACAAATCAAATATTTATTCATTCCCATCGACATGCAATGATGATGTTTTGTTCTTTAGCTATAGTCACCAACACATACACAAATAAAATAATGTAGCAAAAAATAAGATACACGTACGAATTTATATCCGGTTAAATCAACGCGCTTCGTTTGTACATTCACTTACACCCACACATACACACAATAATACGCAGCTATAACCCACACAAGCATAAGCACACATACTCATACATTCATACACTTACAATCACACGTAAAAATTCCTACAAAATCCCAACGGTTTTTTGACTGTATTTTTTCGATTTTCGATTCATTTTCTAAAATACCTGATGATTGTTGTTTTGCCAAAAACTCCATGAAACTCAGGGGTCGTAGTCTAAATTCCATGAATTGAATATACATATCTAATATATATTTATTTATTATAATCATATAATAGCTCTATCCTAGATATTGGGCACTCTCCATGTTATATTGCACTTGGTTCGGCACAAACCCACAAAGTGATTTTGTGACAACCAACACTGTTATAATATATATATATATATATATATATATATATATATATATATATATAAGGAAAGGTCATTGACACGCTCACACAAAAGGGCCTTCCAGAAGTTGTTGGAAGGATACAAGTGCATTGCAGCCGGAGGAGATTACTTCGAAGGGGACAAGAGTTTCATGTGTGTACTATCAATAAAAGTGCCCAATACGAAAAAAGTCTGGAAACTTATTTAATAAGCCTTGTATGTCTCCATCCTCTTTTTTTGGTGTTCTTTAATAATCTCCTTTTAAACTCGCCTTTTTCAATACGATGGCTTTCAACTAATTTTATTGTTCTCTTATAATATCCATCACATATTTCTCTTTTCCTATTATGTTTGTATCTCTGTTTTGGTGTTCTCCTCCTTGCATATCATATCTCCATGTTCATCTTATTTCCATTTTCATACTTTTCATAAATATATCATGTGTCCATTTTGATACTTATTTATATGTCTAATTATCTCCATCTAACCCTGCCCATGATATCATGTCTCCATCCGAATCTATCCTTATATGAGATATTACTCTATACTTCATTCATGCATCAAGTCGTTCAAATTCCGTTTCAATTATTAATTGGACTGAAGGATTCATTGAATTACAACTGATCAATAATTGATGTGACTTGGTGCTTATCACATTCTGCCCATTAATCAGGAGCTTGAAATATTACTTCCAAGCGAAAATGAATATCGATTTTCACATATTTCTGTGAAGGTATTTCTATAATTCATCATGGGACAGAGAATTTTTCCCTCCCAAAAAAAGAAAAATTTCAAACAATGTCTGCATTAAAAAGCCTCTCATTAAATTTGAGAACAAGTGGAAAGTAACGCCGTTTAAAATCGATAAACACTGATTGGAAATGATCAAGCTGTTCTCATGGATTTTAAGAATCAAATTAAGACTATTCAAAATAATTTGTTATTGGAATTTTTTAAATTTTTCATTTATGTTATAATCACCTTAACGATACATTGGGTTAAATAATGTTCGCAAGTTGTAAAAATTCCTAAAAAATATTTCTATGTCCAGTTTATGAGTCTGAATAGGACAAATGATTTTAGGCCCAATAACAACTTATCTCGATTAACGGGACAAAGTTAACAATTTTCGATAAATAAGATATTTCCTGGAACTTTTGTTTGAAACAAGGGAAGTAATGCAGTCAATCATATTATAGCAATATATATATATATATATATATATATATATATATAATCCTTTATACACTTTGCTAAATCTAAAGCCCTCAAAATTCACAATAAGAATCAACCTCGAACTAATGCCAACTCACAATCTGATAAAACTAATTTCTCCCATAATTTCATAACTTTGCCAAACAATTCTTTCTCTCACAGAATGACAGTAATAGTAAAGTTGGCGACCGTTGTCGAGGGCGACTAGAAGTCTCCCTTTTCAATAGCTACTACACCGAGGTGTAGGGGAGGGCACAACTCCTTTCCCTGGATTGTTCTACTTTACCCTCGATACGTACCTTATATTGCTGAGTGTTAAGCGAGGAGGTATCAAGTACCATTTTAAAAGTCTTTGGTATAACGCGACCTGGGATTGAACCCAGGTTTCTCGGATCATTGGCGAACAAACAACTTAAATGAACTCAATATAAAAACTACCTCTTTACCTTCTAAAACGATCCGCGAATTAGTACACTCTAGCCCTCAACGCAACATATTTTCAGACGCCGGTGTTTATAGTATCCCTTGTAAGAATTGCAAATTTAAATATATTGGTGAAACATCACAGAACCTTCACGTTCGCTCGAAAGAACACAAAAGAGACTTAAGAATTGGTGACTTAAACAATGCATTATATTTGCAATCTAATCTAATCACAATCTAATCACAACTTCGATTTCAATTCTGCAAAGATGCTCATTTACATTCATAATAAAAGTCCAAGACGAATTTTTGGAACCGTTGCTATTTCACTCTTTAATTCCCTAAATACTCGTCCTGGCTTTTATAATATTTCTCCTTACTTGACCAAATCCATTTTAAATAGCCACAATATATTCCATCTTTAGTTAATATATTCCACATATATCATAATTTTATGCTTTCTTTTTCTTTTTGTCTTTCGTTTTCTTCCTTTTGATTCAAAATCTTTCTCGATAAACAAACGAAACATAACTTCTACGCAATATTCCTAATAAGTCAAATGACGTATTTAAAACAACAAACGCTGATTCACTAATTCAACGGCCAACTTTTTCTTGTTATACAAAATTTCCTTAGGTTTTTGTATTTTGCATTTTTAAACATCCATCGTTGATTTAACATCTCTAATATCATCCTTCAGAGTCCTGATGATGTTTCACTAGAACCGAAACGCTATAGTGTCGACTTTGCTTCTCAATAAATCTCTCCTTCTACTTGGATTACCTTGTTATCAATTTTTCTTCACACATACGCGCACACGCACACGCATATATATATATATATACACACACACGTGTGTGTGTGTGTGTGTGTATATATAATAATTAAATTTAAGAACAAGTTTAAAATCGATAAGCACTGATTGGAAATGATCAAGCTGTTCCCGTGGATTTTAAGAATCAAATTAAGACTATTTAAAATAATTTGTTATTGAATTTTTTAAAACTTTTCATTTTTGTTATAATCACCTTAACGATACATTGGGTTAAATAGTTTTTGTAAGTTGTAAAAATTCGTAGAATTTTTCTCTCTCTCTCTCTCTCTCTCTATATATATATATATATATATATATGTGTGTGTGTGTGTGTGTGTGTGTGTGTTAGATTTCTATCATTTCTCATTCAACTTGCGTCTCGAGATAAAAAGAATAATCCAGAGCACTAAAAAGAATTTTTCAATGAATATCAAATATAATCTAAAAAGTTCGATAGCTCTGTTAATTGGACTAATTTACTAGCTCAGCTGTCTGGTCCAAATAAACATCACATAACTTGATTTGGGTCGTTTTATTTGTTTAACGGCATATCAAATCTTTATGAGTTACTTAATCCCTAAATTTGATTAATTTGTTAAAGTTTTATTGTAATACACGATGAAGGGAGAGAAAAAGAAGAGAAGAAAAGGGGAAAACAGTTCTATGTCAGACGATTCAGTTTAGCATACAAAAATAGTTCCATTTCAAACAATTCAGTTGCGCATAAATTCGCAGTTTAAATGTCAAACAATTCTATTTCAACCAATTCAGTTTAGCATAAGTACGTTGTTTAAATGTCAAAACACTTCTCCTTTAAACAAGTCAGTTTCTCACAAATATACCGTTCAGTTCTTTTTGATTCATAGATAGGACCCCATCAGGTGGTACCACTCCGGACGTAAGAGTGATGGCAATGAAGGAGTTCTCCGCATTCCCCAAAACTCTAGCTTTACTGGAACCTCCCCATCAGATTATTTCGTGTTATATACAGGACACTCGTTGTGGGGGGTCTTACCCCTCTGCAGAGAAGCAGTCGGTGTATTTTACAAGACCCAACCGACTGGGCAAGAGAAAAAGTGAGAGATAGAATAGTTTACTTAAGTTTTTGGTTTATTTTTTAACGGCATATCAGCCTTTTATGGGTTATTCAAGGCCTAAATTATGTTAATGTCTAAATGATTGATTTTAATGATAACTGTTCATGTTTTCAATGTTTTCACTTTTCTTTTTGTCTAAAATCACTTGTTTTCATGTACTTAGGTTTTTGGTTTATTTTTTAACGGCATATCAGCCTTTTATGGGTTATTCAAGACCTAAATTATGTTAATGTCTAAATGATTGATTTTAATGATAACCGTTCATGTTTTCAATGTTTTCACTTTTCTTTTTGTCTAAAATCACTTGTTTTCATGTAGTTATATGAAATCATGTATTACTATCTAATAGAAATAATTTGCAACTAGTTGTATAGTTTCAAGTATTCCCATCTAATGTCAATAATTTGAGCTATATTATATGGTTTAAAGTAACTACTCCTGATTAGTAATAATAGTCACTTGTTTACACACAGTTATATAGTTTCAAGTAACTAATAATAATCCTTAGTAAATAAGCATAACTTCAAATTACGATTTTTAATACAAATAATTTACTGTTATATGGATTTATGTATTCAAATCGAATACGAATAATCTTTGAAAATGTCTATTTGATCCATAAATAGGACCCTAACTGGTTCTACCAACCGGAGTCAGAGTGACCCTTCTACAAATACCCATGATTGTCTAGAACAGGAGACTCACCATCTGATGCAGTTTAGTGTTGTAAACAAATGAGTTCTGGCGTGTTTAAAAAGGTTACCTGCAAACTTTTCACTTTAAATCATATATACAAACAGAATTTGGCATTAAACTGACCACAATGGTTAATATGCTATAAAATACAACCAACAAACAAACCAACCAGTTATGTAGTTTTCCAATTTAACACTTATAATTTGAACCGAATTGCAAGTTTTAAAGTATTTCAAGGTCTATATAATTTCAAATAACTAATGATACTAATTCTTTGTAAACAAGTATTGCTTTAAGCACGTATTGTTTATTCTAATGATTTGAACTGTTATATAATTTCAGGTATTCCAATTTAATACTATTAATAAGAACCTTTAACTTTCCAATTTGAATTTTGAAATAGAGACATATTCGTTTTTACATTTTATAAGTGATAGACAGGAACATATAAACGTATTCCAAATTAATACTAACAATTTCCGAAAAGATCTTTTTAACTCAAAAATGGGACCTTAACAGGTATTATTATTTCGAGTTAGAATACACCAAGGAATAATCGCAACATTAGAGTGCTTCACTCTTAACATAATTCCAGAATTGGCACCCCTCTAATAAATGCAGTTTAATGTTGTACCCAGGACACTACTTTCGGGGGATATCCTACCCCTCTACAGTTGATGCAATTGGTGTATTCTAAGTTTCGAGGACTGATATATAAGTTTTATTGCTATTAATAAGGGTCGTTCTATGCTAAACATTCTAAATATCTCAACAGAGGAATCCCCATGGCGTAATGGTTGACAAAGCAAGCGGGTTCGAACCCCGATCATGCTATTCGGTTAACTTTCGGATAAATACTATGAGGAGAGGTGCCTGTGGTGTAATGGTTATCGTCGTAGGAAATGGACACGGCGACACGAGTTCAAATCCTAGACGAGGCTGATTGGATTTCACATTGCACAAATACTCTTGGGAAAGGTATGAGTCCAACTATTCTCTCTCCAGCTATGGGTAAATAATAGGGCAGACTGAGTTCTTCAGCCTTGGTGAGGCAACTAGTCTAGGAGAATGAAAACTCTTTATTCAAACCTGTTAAACTCTGCTTAAAAGTTGACCTTGAGTCATATCCTGTCCGAGCTGAGGAGTTGGTAAATATGGATAAATACTCTTAGGAGAGGTGCCTGTGGTGTAATGGTTATCGTCGTAGGAAATGGACACGGCGACACGAGTTCAAATCCTAGACGAGGCTGATTGGATTTCACATTGCACTAATACTCTTGGAAAAGGTATGAATCCAATTATTCTCCCTCCAGCTATGGGTAAATCGTAGGGCAGACTGATTTCTTCAGCCTTGGCGTGGCAACTAATCTAGGAGAATGAAAACTCTTTTATTCAAACCTGTTAAACTCTGCTTCAAAGTTGACCTTGCGTCATATCCTGCCGGAGCTGAGGAGTTGGTAAATATGGATAAACACTCTTGGGAAATATATGAACCACCTTATTCCAACCAGGTATGGGTCAAATAGTGCTTCTACTCTTCTTTTATGCCATCAATACGAAAAAGAGACAAATATCTTCAAATTGGATATTCCCTATTTCTTCTAAGATGAAGTATCGTCAATCATTATCATTATTCATTTCGATCGATTTTTTTTTTAATTTTAATTTGTATAGCTGAAATTTTTTGTTGAAAATCTCACAGACCTTTTTTCTCCAAAAACGTAGAAGATCGGAAAAAATGGTAAAAGATAAGTTCTCAGTGAGACTCAAACTTACTTCCTTTCTGACGCCAAGGAAGCTGCTTTATCAATTGCACTAAGTGAACCATTGGTATTCCAGAAGTTTTCGCAACACCCATAAATCCATCCCTTTCTTCATCACTCTTGCCATTAGCGTTTTGTTAATGTTTTAACACACTTGCAGCGTTAATAACGTATTTCATTATACTTTCAATTTTTTATATGAAGCAATTATTATTTACTCATTAGAGTTTTTTTTACATCAGCGTTAGCTGATGGTCCTTCACAGGAGTTTGAGTGACAGCAAGTCTCCTCAAGTCTCCAGGACTCTTCCCAGTATTCTGGCCGTTCTCAATAATGTAGTAGTTTGGATGTTCTCCACTCGGCCGCCAACTTCCAAGTCCTCCAGTCCCTTTGGTAATCCTTTAGTTTCTATTCCAACGCACCAATTACAATTGGTATAATTGTAACCTGCATGTTCAATAATCTTTTCAATTCCCTAGCAAGCTCCTGGTACTTATCCTTATTTTCACATTCTTTCAGTTTTATTCGGTGGTCAGTCGGGACAGCAATGTCGACAAATTTACAAGTTCTCTTCTTTTGGTTGATTATTATTAGGTCTGGTCTTCTGGCCGAGATTAGGTGATCCGTTTGTATATTATTGTTATTATTATTATTATTATTTTGAGATTTTTTTTTCACCGGCGTTAGCAAATGGTTTCTCTCAGGAGTTTGAGAGTCAACAAGTCTTCTCAAGGACTCTCCTCAGTATTCTGGCCGATCTTAATAATGCTATAGTCTGGGTGCTTTCAACTTCTCCTCATATTTCTAAGTCTTCTAATCCTTTTATCATTCCTTTGGGGATTGTTCCAAGTGCACTGATTACAATTGGTATGACCGTCACCTTCATTTTCTATAGTTTTTTAGTTGTCTAGCTTAGTCTAGATATGTATCTTTCTTTTCGCTTTATTATTATTATTATTATTATTATTATTATTATTTACTCATTAGAGTTTTTCACATCAGCGTTACCTGATGGTCCTTCACTGGAGTTTGAGTGATAGCAAGTCTCCACAAGTCTCCAGGACTCTTCTAAATATTCTGGCCGTTCTCAAGTTTGGATGGTCTCCACTCGTCCACCAACTTCCAAGTCTTCCATCTTCGTACCAAAAGCACCAATCACAATTGGTATATTTGTCACTCGCATGTTCCACAGTTTTTTTAATTCTATTATTATTATTATTATTTACTCCTTGAAAGCTTTTGACATCAGCATTAGCTGATGGCTTTTCACTGGCGTTTGAGTGACAGCAAGTCTCCTCAAATCGCCAGGACTCTTCTCAGTATTCTGGGCGTTCTCAACAATGCTGTAGTTTGGATGATCTCCACTTGACTTCCCACTTCCAAGTCCTCCAGTCCCTTTAATAATCCTTTAGTTACTGTACCACAATTGGTATGATTTTCATCTTCGTGTTCCATAGTTTTTTCTGTTCCCTTGGAAGGTCCATGTATTTATCCTTCTTTTCACTTTCTTTCAGTTTTATTCGGTGGTCAGCCGGGACAGCAAAGTTGACAATATCCCAAGTTCTTTTTTTGTTGATTATTATTATTTTACTTTAGAGTGCTTTCCATTGCAGCGTTAGCTGTTCGTTTTTTCAGAGGTTTGAGTAACAGCAAGTCTCCTCAAGTCTCCAGAATTCTTCGCAATATTCTAGCCAATCTTAATAATACTGTAGTCTGGATGGTAACAACTTGTCCTCTTAACTCCAAGTCTTCCGGTTTCTTCACCAATCTTTTGGGGATTGTTCCAAATGTATCAATTATATTTAGTATTATTGTCACCTTCATGTTTCATAGACTTTTTGTTAGCTCTCAAGGTCCAGATATTTATCTGTCTTTTCGATTTCTTTTAATTTTACTCTCTGGTCGTCTGGAACGGCTAAGTCCACTATTCGGGAAGGTTCTCCTTTTTTTGTTGACTCTCTCTGGGTCTGATCATCTTGCCGAGATTAGGTAATCTGTTTGTATCTAAAAATCTCAGAAAAGTGTGTGTGTCTCATTCTCTGTGACGGATTTTGGTTTGTGCATGTACCACTTATTACAATTATTATTTGAGTCTTCACACAATGAAACACTGCTGTGGTCTTTATGATCTCATTTTTCCTCTGATCTTCTCTTTACTCGGTATTTTTCAATATATTTGGGGACCATTCCAAGTGCACGATCTACTGTTGGTATCACCTTCGAATTCCATAGCTTTTTCAGCTCTCCGGCAAAATCTGATTTTTTATTTCTATCTTTTTTGTTTTCTTTTTCTTTGATTCTCTGTTCCCCTTGAAGGGAAAATCCACCAAATTTCAAATACTTTCTTCTTGCAAATTTTCAGAAAAATACCCCTGACAAAGTTATGAAATGCTTATCCATCCAGCTATGGGTTAAATATTATCACTGCAATTTTTTGCAAGAATGGCTTTTGCATTAAATAATCCACGAAGTTTGATATGCCTTTAAATTAAAGAAAACAAACCAAAAATTTTATATCTCATTTTCTCGGACAAATTTTATATTTTATATACCCTTTGGTCAGCATGGTCAAATTTTAATCTCGTGTTCAATTCCCAGTAGATCGCCTTTCTCACCCAGTCATGTCTACTATTTTATTCCTCTCGAACCGTTTGCTACATTCTCTTATTATGTGATTAACTGCTTCATCTCTAACCCCACACGGCTGAGTCGGCTGGGACTGCAGAATACTCCACCTGAATCTCTGCAGAGTAGTAAGACCCACCCCCCTGCAAACGAGTGTCCTGAAAAGGACACTAGATATTCTGATGGTGAAGCTAAAGTAATGCTGAAGCTTTGGGAAATGTGTATTACCCCTTCATTGCCATCGCTCCCAGGTGCTCTCTGTCCCAGAGTGGTAGCATATGTAGAGTACTGTCTATGGGTAAAAAAGAACTAAACTGTGTGACTATGTTGAACTAAATTGTTTGAAATAGAACAGTTTTGACATTTAACTTGCGTACTTATGCTATACTGAATTGGTTGAAATAGAACTGTTTTGACATTTAACTGCGTGTAAACAAATGACTGATGTTTAATTGAATTGTAAGTGATACATAGTAATACTTGGAACCATTTAACTTTGTTGACTATACTGAATAGTTTGAAATAGAATTGTTTTTAACATTTAAACAGCATATTTATGCAAAAGCGAATTGTTTGAAATAGAACTGTTCTTACATTTAAGTGTGTGCACACAAAATTGTATAAATGCTAAACTGAATTATTTGATATGGAACTGTTTATGACATTTAAACTGTGTAATTATGCTAAACTGAGTTGTTTGATATAGAATTGTTTATATGTATAAAGAAATGATTTGGCATTAAATTACCTATAATGGTTGATATGCCATTAATCCAAACCAAACCAAACAAACATATCACCACATAGCCTAATCTTGCTATTCTGTTGTGTATTATCATTTTTTGCTTTAATATAATTAGTCTTCATTGCATTATTTTCAGCTAAGATTCAGTTTCCCTCTTGAGGTTTCCCCTTCTTTGCTATGTCCATGTCATCTCTTGAGTAAATTTCTTATTTCGTCGTTTAACGTATTCATACTAGAGTTTTTCCTTTTGTCGTTTAATTAATTCTGTTCATTTTGCTGTTGCTGGCTGCTGTAATCACACATTCTTTGATATTTTTTAAATATTTTTCGAGACCCTTACCTTTTGTACTCCTCAATGCTTGCCATTTCTCTTCCATCTATTTTTCATTACACTAAGAGTCAGTCTATTTTTTTCTGTAGATGTAAGACCGTGTGCATCTTCATCAGTTTCCTTGTTCTATAGTCCATCTGTTTAAGTTTCACTCTTGCTCATTTTTAGAAGTGTCCAGAATATCTTCCAAAGAAAATTACCAGTAGATTTAATTATCTAGTACACTTTGTTTTCATGAAGTTTTCTTGATCTTTTGAGGTATTTTCTTTTTTATTATTCTTTCATCCCTGTTTTGTTCCAGTTTGTTCGAGCAAATCCTCATGAATAACAACAACCACCTAATCCAGTTGTATTCAAAATTGTGGAATAAGCATTTCCGCCTTTTTATAACGACCATTCAAACATGGCTGAAATGATACTTCCGTTTCTAGGACAATATCCAACAGTTTAGTGATATGTGTTTCAAATTGTCCCATATATTTATAGTTTGCTTTTTCTGCTTGTGTCTTGATCCTCACTTCATTGAACAGTTCTTTTCTTTTTGTTGTTTCTCTTTTTCATTATCAGCATGTCGTAATTTCAATTACAAATTAATGTGCTTTTCCTTTTATATGAATTAATTAAAAACTGATAAAGGAATTAAAATAATTGTAGAAATCACTAACGATACTGTGATGAAGTCAAGCATAGTTATCTCCCCATGGATCAGCTACCTATATATTTTAAAAACTTCAGAAACATATGAATTTAAACATTCTCACTCTCGCTATGTGTAAATTGTTGGACAGACTGGACTCTTTAACGTTGGTATGGCAATCGGTCTAGGAGAAAGGAAACTCTGAATTCAAACCTGTTAAACTTACCTTTTAAAAAGATTGATGTTGCGTCGTATCCTATTCTTACGGAAATAATCGGTAAATACTAATACCTAAAAAAAAATCTCCATCTTTAATGATAATCATTATAATTCAATAAAACTTCAAGTCTAACTATTGACTCGTTCGTTTTTTAAAAGTAATAGAATCATACAATTACATATAAGCTGGCAAAATATTCCTGAAATTGTGGAATCTCATGATTGCTTTGCATTTAGTAAAAGATTTTAGCGATCAATGCTTCCAGAATTTTATTTTACGATCAGTTTTGACAAATGTTTTTAAAACATATTTTAATTCAAAATTAAATGGTTAAAAAAATCTTATGACAATCAAATAAGAACTGAAATAAAAGGCATTAAAGAAAAAATGACTTTTTTTATTTTTAATCAGATATTATTTACACAAGATCATACAATTTTATATAACCTCTCTCTCTCTCTCTCTCTCTCTCTCTCTCTCTCTCTCTCTTAGTCCACACACATATACACACAAACTTGTATATATATATATATATATATATATAGAGAGAGAGAGAGAGTTTTTTTATTTGTATATACTTATGTATGCTTATCGAAGTGCAAGAAAATAGTAATGACAAGCGTTAGTATCAGTCAGAATAAAATTTCCATAGTTTGCTCAGGGCGGGAACTTTTCCCGCTGAATTAATATTAAGTTTTGATTTTGTGATGAAGAAATAAGTTCAGTGGACAGGAATTTCCCTCGGTATATTGAGCCTCTATTGATTTCTGTCTTAAATGCAATTAATCAACAGAACGGATATCAATGGTGGGACGACGATGGTGAATATTTCTTCAATTCCCCAGACAAAGAAGACGACCAACCAAAGTTGATAAGCTTTGTCTCAGAACAACAATAAATCCTTTTTACAGAGTCTTTCTTTCTTTCTTTCTTTCTTTCTTTCTTTCTTTCTTTCATTAATTCATTCTTTTTTCTCAATCTTTTTTTTCTTTTTTCGTTCATTCTAACTTTTCTTTCCCATCATTCTTTCTTTCTTTCTTTCTTTTTACTGAAGCAAACAATAACCGTTCCTTCTTTTGTTTTATTTTCTTTTTTCTATCTCCCACCATTCTTTCTTTATTTTTTTATTTATTCAAAATATTTTTCCTGTTTTATTATTATTATTATTATTATTATTATTATTATTATTATTATTATTATTATTTATTGAGAGTTTTTCACATCAGGTTTAGTTGATGGTCTTTCACTGGGGCCTGAGAGGCACCAAGTCTCCTCAAATCTTCAGGATTATCTTTTTTTTTTTTTCCTTTTATTTTGTTTTTATATTTTTTCCTTTTTTGCCACACTTTTTGCAGTGTTTTCTTTCTTTCTTTCTTTCTTTCTTTCTTTCTTTCTTTCTTTCTTTCAGGCATTTAAGTTTTCTTCCTCTCTTTCGTTTTTCATTCCTTTTTTCTTCATCATTTTTTCTCTCTCCCACCGTTTTTCTTTTCGTTCTTTTTCTTTCCCTCTTTCTTTATATTTTCAAAACTTCTTCCTTTATTATTTCTATCTTTTTCTCTTCCTTTCCTTCTTTCTATCTCTTTACTTACTTTCTTTCTTTTAGACATTCCTTCTTTCTTCCACTTCACCCCACCTTTTTGTTTATTCTTAATCATTTTCCTTTTATTTTTCCTTTTCTTCCCTTCAACGTTCTTTCTTTTGTTCTCTTTTTTTCTTTCATTATTTCTTTCTTTAACACTTTCTTTCCATCTGCTTTTATTTATTTTTTCGTTTTTTTCCTCCCTTATTTCTTTTTTTTTTTCCTTTTCCTCCCGCCATTATTTTATTTTATCTTTATTTGTTTATTTATTCCTTCGTTGCTTCTTTTACTTTTTTCTTTCATTAACTATTTCTTTTTTCTTTTTTTCTTTTTTCTTTCTTTCTTTCTTTCTTTCTTTCATAATACTCAGGGTGTAATGTTCATAGAACTATCTAACGTGTATCTTCTTATGAGTCCTTTCAGAACTGTTGTATTTCATTGATATCATATACTCTTAAACATTCTTGAATGAATTGAGACTTATCTCTTAAGCTAAATGCATAATATGATCAAAGGCTGATTTGGTTGCTATTTTGCTTGTCTGACATAAAAGATGCATACACGACCTGAATTTGCATATTCGTTCTATGAGACAGACGTTTTGCTTTTAAATAATGAAATTAAGCTCCTGGTCATTTTTTTTTTCTGAATGAATATTATTCTAAATTTCTTATTTATGTGGATCTTGACTTCGGCTGCTTATTGATAGACAAGAAAAAAATTCTCAGAACAGATTCAATAGCCGTTATTTCCTTTGCTAAAGTTGTTCATACTTCGTTAAGGATTATCACGTCTCAGGCGTTGTAGCATAAATAATAAATCCCAATTATTCAGTTATACTCCAAGTCTGTTTTTTGAAGATGAGGATGATAAAATAGAGAGGTTATTTACCTGTTAATTTAAGCCTCGAATGATAACTAAGTATTCAAGTAACAATACATATATATTTGAAAAGAATGAGTTTGTGTCAATTAAATAGCTAAAAATGAAAGGTGGATTACTTTTTCATTAAGTAGTAAAAAAAAGGTTGGTTCTTGGTTTCTCTTATTAAAATTTTTTTTTTCATCATACAACGTGTGAAAGCACGTGCGATACCCTAATCTCATCAGCCGCCAACCAGGGTGATAACACAGTTTCGGTAGCTCAAGGCAGTACTGCCACTCCTGGCGCTACCAAGCAGCTTTTGCCACCGGACAGGGTATTTAAAAGAAATATATATCTATATATACTCAAAATCAACTAAAAGCAGGCATTACGTTGGACGTTCGTTCATCTTCATTTTGGTGCAGTTTGTGATTTAAAAACGCGTTTACTTACGGCCGTTGATGTCATAGCAACCGTTTCTTGAGTTTGCGTAATCACACGAGGAAGGTGGTTACGCGTGTATATATTAATGTCATATTGATGGTTGTTTGGTTGTTTGGGTTTTATGGCATATCAACCTTTGTTAATGACAAATCCATTTTAAAACAAATAATCTGCTCTGTTTAAAAAAAAATCAGTTCAGCTAGAGTATACAGTTTAATTGTCAAAAGCATTTCTATTTCAAGCTATTCAGTTGATTCAAACAGTTCTAATTCAGCTGATTCAGTTTAGTATGCGTATAAATTTTGTTTACACACAGTTCAATGTCAAAACTGTTCTATATATAACAAATCAGTTTCGTGTAAGTATAGTTTCAATGTCATAAACAGTTCCATTTCAAACAATTCAGTTTAGCATAAGTACATAGTTTAAAAGTAAGTACACAGTTTAATTGTCAAAAAATGTTTTTCTTTCAAGCTATTCAGTTTAGTCACAGATTTCTAATTCAAACAATTCTGTGTAGCATAAGAATGCAGTTTGTCCTTTTTAACCCATATATAGGGCCCGATCAGGTGCTACCACTCCAGGTCCGAGTGGACCTGGGAGCAATGGCAATGAAAGGGTGCTCCACATTCCCCAAAGCTTCAACATCACTGGAACCTCACTATCAGATTGTTTAGTGTCATATCCAGGACACTCATTGGGTGGGGTTTTACCCCTCTACAGAGTTACAGACTTCACTGTATTCTACAGCCCCAGCCAACTGTGCAAATGTCATATTGACCTTCATGGACTGTTTAATGCTAACTTATCTTTGTAGAAAGAAACCAATGATACTCGATGAGGAATATTATAAATATTGGATATTTTAGGTATAGTTTATTTATCTATTTATTCATCTATCTATTCATTTTTACTGGAAACTAGTCTCACAGATCAATAATTTCTGAGTAGAGAGTTTGATCCTAAATTAGAGCCCCAAAATTTGTGGTCTTCTTTCAAACTCTACTCTTTTTGTATCTGTCGCAGTGAAATGGTTGGCGAGTTAGGTCTGCAGACTTTTAGTAGTAAGTTCAATTCTCACATGATAACCACAATTACTTGCTGTTTGCGAAGCTAGCATAAGTGTAACCCATAAATTGAAAAGTTATTTTGAAAACAGTCAGTGGTGTTATGTTTAGTGAGCTTGGCTAGCAGACATTAATTTGTGGGTTTGAGTTTTACTGGCTATTGCTGCCCTTGTACCAAACATAACCAGACCGCGTTTTTTTTAATACAGCGACTGTATCCCTGGCAGAGGAGAAAGACTCTTGTAAAAAATGAGTGTCTTGGTATGAGTCTGAAATAAATCTAAGGATAAGACTCCAGTTCTGGAAATCTGGGTAGTGTGAAGTACTGCCATTGTTCCCGGGTCTACATTGTTTCGACGCTTTTTGACAAAGATGGCTTTGGCGTCAATTAAGACCCAAAGGTTTATATCCCATTACAAAACAAAGAAGTCAAACTTTATATATATATATATATATAGTACAATTAAATGGAGAATCAAACTTGGTTAAGTCGTCATAATAAACTTATTATATATATATATATATATATATATATATATATATATATATATATATATATAAGGATCATTAAATTATTTTCCAGACTTTTTTCGTATGGGCACTTTTATTGATAGTGCACACATCAAACTCTAGTCCCCTTCGAAGTAATCTCTTCCAGTTGCATTGCACCTGTTGTACCTTTCCAGCAACTCCTGGAAGGCTCCATGGAAGTCCTCTGGTGTGAGCGTGTCAATGACCTTCGTCACAGCCTCTTTCATCTCTTCAATTGTCTCATAACGACAGCCTCTGAGCTTAGGGAATAACCAAAAGACACAGGGAGCAAGGTCTGGACGAAAGGGAGGGTGAGGAGCTGTCTTGATGCCCATCTTGGTCAAATAGTCAGTGACAAGGATGGAGTTGTGGACTGGTGCATTGTCCTGGTGGAAATGCCAATGACCCGATTTGAAGAGTGCTGGCCTCTTCCGACGGAATCTCTTCCTGAACTCCCTTAAAACCTTAACATAGTAACCGTAACCCTAACCCTTTGGCCAATCAACTCTGGTCTATTGACTCCCACATCTCTCATCATCCCTCACAGACTCCCTGCCTTCCTTGAATCTCTTATGCTACTCAAAAACTGATGCTCGATTCCATATGTTTCTGTATCATATTTTCCAAATTTAAAACAGAATTTCATTGCGTATCGTTCTTCTTAAGTGTCGTCACGTCCAGATTACATTTTTGAAATTCACCAGCTGTGACAATAAGGCTTTAGTAGGGTGTATTCCAATTGTTTCTGTAGCTGTTCATTTGAACCTGAAATTAGAAAAAATGGTCATCTCATAAGATGTATACCAATAACATACTGAATTTTCAAGAGTCTTCGACAATTTTAAATGCCTGTACAAAATGTCTGGAAATTTATTGAAGGCACTACGTATATATATATATATATATATATATATATTTATATATGTATATATATATATATATATATACACTAAGGATTGTTATCAACTACCTGTAAGGGTCCCATCAAATAGATCAAGTAAATATATATAGAGCAATTTATTTTAAATAGAAAATAGATATATATAATCAAATTGGGTCAAATTGATTTCTATAAGAATTTATTCGTATTTGATTGGAATCGATACGATGTAGATTATTCGTGTTAGGAATAGATACTTAAAGATATAATTGTCACAGGAAGTTTCTATGGCGTAATGGCTAAAGACCTGTAGTATATCATTGAAGTTAGTAGTATATACTTTTGGACAAATACCCTTAAGTATGACCTCTCTTATCTCTCAGTTATGGGTTGAATATTATCACTTCTGTTTTTCTACTATTTGCATGAAATAACTCTCGAAGACTGATATGACATTAGAAACCAAACTATAATTTTTTTTACAAAGTTAGTTACTTTAAAGAATATATCGTATTTGACAACTTATAAAACGAAGGAGTGTATAAGCACCCAATTTCAGTGGAGTAAATCAAGAAAAAAAGAACTAATATCAAACATCATGAAATTAATATAATGAATATCATCAATGATAATACTTTTAATTAGCATAATAGCCTTTTAAAAAGGCTGTTATGCTGATTAAAAGAATTATGTCAATAGTAATATGAAAGTTACTCGAAAGTCTAAGCGAATTTTAAACCTACATATGGTATATAAGACGCAGGGGAATTTTAAATGATAATCTTATTTTAAAAAAGTGCACTTTATACGCCGTCCAGTACAGTAGGGAGTGATTATTATTATAGAGAAATAATTACTTGTAATTATATTAGTAATATGTAGGAATATTTGAAACCACACAAATGTTTGCAAATTATATTAACTGATCGGAATACTTGATAAAATAACATATATTCGATAAGGTTTAACGAAATTACAACCAAAAGTGTAATTATAAATAAACTATGAATGCGATCCCCTAACTTCTTTGTGTAAAATGACCCTAGACAAGTTGGTATGTCCTCGTGGTGTAATGGTTAAAGCGATGGACTGCGGAATCATAGTAAGCGAGTTCGTACTCCAGTTCCGCTATTACGTTCATTTTCGGGCAAATAGACTAGCGAAAAGGATGAACCCCCTTACCCACCCAGCTAGTGGTTAAATAGTACCACTAATGTTCTTCTAAGAGAATAGCTTGGGCATTAAATAACTGACAAAGGTTTATATGCCATTAGAAAATCAAAGAATCTAGCTTTTGACATTTGTAGAGTACCCCTTCATTGCCATTGCTCCAAAGTTCACTCTGACTCGGAAAGGTAAAACCTGATAGGCTCCTATCAATGGGTCAATTAAAAAAAATCGAATCCAAATAAGTGACTGATGTTAAATGGTGACTGTTATATTGCAATACTTGAAGTCATTTAATTGTGAGCAAAAAAGACTTAGGTTCGTTATAGAATGATATCTACAAAATATGTTTACAAATCAAACATATATATAGTAATATTTGAAAACTGTTTTAGTGTGTGCAAAAGAATGAGCTTAGACTCGTTTAAAAGCGTTATCAGTAAAATATGTTTCCAAATCATATATTTAATATATATGTATAAAGATTTGTATTAAGTTGCTAACAAGGGTTTATATACCATAAAACCAAACCAAACAAAATCATATTTATTTAATATATATGTAAAAAGAGGATTTGGCATTAAGTAACCAACAAGGGTTGACACACCATAAAAGACAACCAACGAATTCGCCACAATATTTTCAGCTTGCATTCTCTCATTTGACAATTTGATATTTTGTTTCCAATGTTATTCTACGTAGGTTCTCAATTCATTTAAACCTGCTAATTAATTTCTATTTTACACATATTTGTTCGGAAACTATTCCGTTTAAAAATAGACCAGTAAGCTGTGGGGACTACAGGATACACCGACTTCATTTTTACAGAGGTCTTAGCTACTCACAACGAGTGTCCTGGTTATAACACAAAACAATCCGATGTTATGGCTCCTGCTTTGGAGCTTTGGGGAATGCAGAGTTCTCCTTCATTCACACTGACCCAGAGTGGTAGCACCTGATAGGGTAAGATTTGTGAGTCAAATACAACAGTTTGACTCATCAAACTTTGAACAAACAAATGACTTATGTTAAATTGAATTCTTAGAAATAGAATTGCTAGATCATTTAACAAATGAATGATGTTTAATTAAATTATTAGCGATACATAGCAATACTGTGAAGCATTTAACTATGTGTAATGAATAGAATAATCAGTGTTAAATAGCAATACTGTAACTACTTCACTGTGAGCAAACAAATGTCTGATGTAACATTGTGATTGTTGCCAAGCAATGCTTGAAACCATTTAACTGTGTGCAAATAAATGATTTATTGTAAATAGAAATATTTGTGTGAGATAGAAATTCTTGAAACCATTTAACTGAGTACAAAATATGGAGTTCAGACTCGTTTAAAAATGTGTCTAAAAATGACTTTATAATCATAAGATATTCAATATATATGTAAAATCAAGATTTTACATTAGATAACCAACAATGGTTGATATGCAATAAAATCCAAACCAGATAATCAGTTTAAAAATTTGTGATAATGAATATCATAACATGATATATATCGATTTATCCGCCGATGAATCAATAATTGAACATTAGGGATTTTAAGTTATTTGAGATAATTTTTTGTGTTTCTTTTTTCTTTCATTTTGTCTTTTGTTGATTTTTGTTCTGTTTTTGACAGACATTTGTCTGTGCGATATTATGTACGATTACGCTAACAGTTTATTAGATAACCGCCGGCAGGACATACGATTACTGAAATCTCTTCCTCACAGATTTTAAGAAAAAAAAAACCCCAGGGGTTGTTTTATAGATTATCGTAGTAAACATTTACATAATATTAGAAAGACCCAAAATCGGAAAAATTATTAATCTGCTTCAATCAGCAGATTTTGTTGTTGTTTTTACTTCTTTGTCTTCGGCAAAGATCAATTTTTATTTCAGCAAAATAATAATAAATAAATAAAATATAAAATTGGTTCCTTTATTAATTCTTTGTATAAGTTATTACAGCATCCAGCAATATTTTATAAATCTAAATTTCTTTGTTCAACTTCCACTTGATTTAAATTCGGATAAGATATCCAGTTACAAAGACAGGCTCTTTAACCTTCTGCTATCTCAAAGACACAACAAAATAGGTTTGTGATTCTTAACTCAATTTTGAGATCCTTTCACAGAGGTGATTGACGATACATTAGAAATATGACAATTTTATCTTGGATTGGTTTTCCTTGAGAAAAATTAAAATAAAATAAAATAAATAAATAAATAAATAAATAAATAAAAAGATTACATTAATACACAAAAGAAGACGGTGTATCATGATACTCAATAAAAACAATTAGATATTGGGGGTTAATTCCATTACAGCGATTACTTTTTGATAGACATTCATGAAACCGGGAGAGAACAAAAGATTTCATAGAAAGAATATAAAAACATCGCATTTTACAAGCGTTGTAACCATTTTGTGAGCAGATGTTACAAAACGTGTCGCGAACAAAAAAGCAAATATTAAAGATAAAAAAATCATAGCAAGAAAAAAAAAGGGAAAAACAAACGTCCGCATTTTCCGACACGTGACCCTGTAATTGAATACCTCCAGTCACGTGCCTCTACTCGACCAATAAAAACAATTTTGAATATGTCCACCGAATTCGTCCTTTCAGAACAAGGAAAGTGTTCAAAAGAGCACCAGATGCAGGCGAATCATGCGCAGGGTGGTGAGGGGAGATAGCGGAGGCGAGTGAGTAAGGTTTGAGGTCTGCACTTTAATGATAGATGGAATGTCGTCGACGACTGCAGCTCGTTGCGTGTCGCCCACGTGCAAAGACGCGTGCCTACCCGGCTCAACTGGGTCAGTATGAACACGCGTCTCGACACAGACAAGATGTCCCGTCACCTTGCTTCACTTTGACTCTCGTCTTCCTTATTCTTTTATTTATTAGTGCCATTATTTCACTTTCAACTGTTTATTTACGCTGTTGCAATTCTCTTTTCCTTTCTCTCGTGCAGTCATTTCTCTCGCTTTATTTATTTTCCGACACACTTCTGGCGCTCTGCGAGTACGGATGGATGACCGAGGGCGCCAGCAAGGTTGAAAATAATGGAAATGATGCTTCTGAAATCATTTGGAACAATGAGTCACCTAGTTTACTAATGATACACTTTCAGAAATCAATCAATCGGAAAACCCGACTGGTCTATTCCGTTTCAGCGACAAATAAGAAAAATAAATAAATAAAAGACTGTCTAGATACATTAGTATTATGTCTTAAAACGAGGCCCGTGAATAGTTCGGAATTTTTTCTAAGATCAGAGTGTATAATCTGGGCAGTCTACTTATGATGAAAGTGCAGCATCCCGTTCTGCTTTGCAATCGGAATTATATATCTTTCTTCTTCCGCCGTATTTTTGTTCAGAATTTTTTCCTGGGATCAGAGTGTAGAATCTTGGCATTCTACATATAATTCAAGTGCAGCTTTCCGTTCTGCCTTGCAATTGAAATTATATATATATATATCTTCTTCCTCTGCTGTATTTATGTCCAGAACTTTTTCCTAGGATCAGAGTTTGGTTTGGTTTGGTTTTATCATATTTACCAACCCCTCTGCTCGGGCAGGATATGGCACAAGGTCAATTTTTAAGTGGAATTTAACAGGTTTGAATTCAGAGTTTTACTTCTCCTAGACTAATTGCCTCACCAAGGCTGAAGAACCCAATCTGCCCAACTATTTACCCATAGCTGGAGAGAGAATAATTGGATTCATACCTTTCCCAAAGGTATCAGTGGTATTAACATAACAAAAGAAAAAAAAAATTCTGCTCGCTCCTGTAGATTTTGATCCCGAGCAGTACCTCCCCTTTTCAGAAAAGATTTGATATGGAGTTTATTGAATATTGTAGTTTCACAGCAGTTCCACATGTAACAATTATAAGAGAATAAAATATTCATGAAAAAAACCTAAGTGGACTGAAGATGATACTAAACTGTAATGTAGTTCTGAAGAATGTAGAATCACTTCCCCATTACCCCCTGGATAAATTTAACTCGGTGTGGTAATACTTGTTAAGTTCCAATATGTTGGTCAAAATGATCTGTTTGAGACCACGTTTAATATCACATAAATCTAAATTTGTTCTTAAAACATTTGCCAGTGGCCCCGGAGACGGAGGTTCAATCCCAGATCGAGTCACCCAAAGACTCAAAAAACTACTTAATACCTCCTTTCATAACACTCAGTATTATAGGTATCAAGGGTAAAGTGGAGCAATCAAGAGAAAGAAGTGGCGCCCACCCCTACTCTTCGGTGTTGTAGTTATTGAAAGGGGAGACTTCGGGTCACTCTTGACTAAGGTCACCAACATTACTTTTACTTTTTTATTAAGTACTTAACTGCTTTGAACTATTGTGAACTACGTCAATACATAATAACGAAACACTCGGTAGTAATATCTCATCTACTGAAAGTGGTGTCGCCTAGGAAATGTATGGACTGCTATTGATAGGCAATCGATTATATGGAAATCTGATCTCTCTGATGAGATAAGACTTAATTTTTTCTAGGCTCTAGCCGAAACTGTACTAGTGTGCGATTACACTACATAGAATTTAACGAAAAGGTCGGAGAAAAAAGCTAGAAGGGCAATAGAAAAAGATGTTGCATGCTGTTCTGAACAAATCTTTAAAATGGCACTATATAAAACAGATGTTGTACGGCCAATTACCTCCCATCTCTCAAACCATCCAAGTAAGACCAACAAGATATGATACTATTTACCAACCCCTCCGCTCGGGCAGGATATGACACAAGGTCAATTTTTAAGCGGAGTTTAACAGGTTTGAATTCAGAGTTTTCCTTCTCCTAGACTAGTTGCCTCACCAAGGCTGAAGAACCCAATCTGCCTTACTATTTACCCATAGCTGGAGGGAGAATAATTGGATTCATACCTACCCCAAGGGTATTAGTGCTATGTGAAATGCAATCAGTCTCGTCCAGGATTTGAACTCGTGTCGCCATGTCCATTTCCGACGACGATAACGACTACACCACGGGCACCTCCATTATAACAACTACACCACGGGCACCTCCATAAAAGATATGATGAGCTCTGTTTGAGAAGTAAGAAAGAACTCATAAACGATGTTCCTGGATGGACTAATACGCATGGACAGACCAGAATTGATCAACGATCAAAAACGTACAATACACCAGCTCTATGAGGACACTGCTTACCGTGTAGAATACATGCCAAAAGCGATGGCTGATAGGTATAGATGATAAGATAGAATCAAGGGAATCTATGGTACAGGCACGAATTTGATGATAATGATATGACTGCTTTAAAATACAGTTTTCGGCATTTCATAACAGAAAATGGGTTGATATATCATAAAACAAACCAGCTATAAATTAAATAAAATTTAGAAAAATATAAAACTGAAACTGAAAATGGAGAAAAGTAAATTCAGCACAAATAATGAAGGCAACATTTCTGAATGATCACAGTGGTAGTTGATTTTCAGTAAAACTATCTTCTAATATAATAATGGATAAGAATAATAACGAATTAGAATGATATTGATTAAAAATGATTAAATTTCTCAGGGTAGAAACTGTATAAACCGAATTGCCTAGTCGGCTTGGGCAGTAGAATACAGTGACTGCACCTGTGCAGAATGGTAAGACCCCCCACCTCCACCGCAACGAGTGTCCTAGATATGACACTAAACAATCTGATAATGAGGTTCAAGTAATGCTGGAGCTTTAGGGAATTCAGAGTACCTCTTCATTGCCATCGCTCTCCGGTCAAATATTGTCTGGAGTGGTAGCACCTGATAGGGTCCTTTCTATGGGTCAAATACAAGTAAACTGCCTACTTCCGCAAAACCAAACTACTTGAAATAGGACTGCTTCAACATTTTAAATATGGGCTTATTCTAAGCTGGTTATGTAACTGTTTTGAAAAGGAACTGCTTTTGTATGTGGAACTCAATTGTTTGAAGTAGAACTGCTTTTGTCATTGAAAATGTACTTATACTAAACTAAACTGCTTGAAATAGAACTGTTTTGACATTTAACTGTGTGTAAACAAAAACTATACTTATACTAAATTGAATTAGCTGAATTAAAAATGTTTGTCTAAACAGAATAGCTTGAAATAGAAATGTTTTCGACAATTAAACTGTGTACTTATGCACAACTGATTTATTTGAAATAGAATTTTTTATTTCTATAAAAATGGATTTGGCATTAAATAACCTACAAAGGTTGATATGCCAGAAAACCCAAACAAACAAACAAATAGAGACAAAAGTAATTAAAAAAGAGACAAGTACTCATCATGATACAAAATACAAATGAGTGATATGAACAACAAATAAACGCTTAAAGTTATCCTTGAAGATTCGAGAAACTTGGGTTTCCATAGAAACAGTGGCACACGATTTTATTTGTTTAAAAGGAGAGAAGCGTTCTAATTAGCTTTTCATGGTTGTCTGTATCATTTCGAGAATTTGGATCCAGAAATTGCATTTAGCAGGTCTTGACAACAGAATATTTCATTTGTAAATTGTTTCGGTGAATTTATTTTTAATAGTATATCAATCCTCGTGGGTTATGTAATGCCAAAACCAATTTTCAAGAAGACCAGTTGTGGTACTATTCAATACATATCTGTGCTTTAACGGTGTTTATATTTGTAAATGAATCTAGATATTGTTTTAGTCACTTCTTTCAGGTCTTTTAAGTGTATTGTTCGAAAAGAAATCTCGCTACGATGCGCAATTTTTGCTGGGTTACTCTTAAAAATTATTTGTTTGTTTGTTATTTATGGCAAATCAACCTCGAGTTATCTGATGCCAAACCCATCCTTTGAGATAGGAAGAGAAGGGTGTAAATACCTTTCCCAAGAGTATTGGTCCGAAAGAGCACGTAATAGCGCGACTGGAGTTCGAACTCGTGTACTACGATTCCGAAGTATACGGTGATACCTTCTTGGGATTATAAAAATAATTTAATAGATCGGTAAATACATAGATAGATAGATATTAACAATGAAGGAAATCCGTCATTAAAAACAGCGTTAATATATTTTGAATATATAAGAGAGATTAAAAGCTATAAAGAAGGTTATATCTTTAATTTTCTTTAAAAAATAATCGTTTCATTTGTAAGGGAATAAATATTGATATCAGAAGTGACTGAGAAAGGGCTCAGCTTAACGTTTATAGTCACTGGAAATAGGCCTCGTGGTTCAAGTTCAAAATTTTCCATGAGACTGTCTGGAATTCACTTCGAGCTAAAAAAGAAAAAAAAGCCTTGGGAAAAGCATGAATCAATTTGTTCTCTCCAGCTTACATAAAAATAAATAGTTGGGCAGAAAAGGGTTCTTTAGCTTTGGTTTGGCAACATGCCGGGAATAATGAAACTGTTTTTTCAAACCAGTTTAACCCAGCTTGTTGTTAGCTTGCTTAAATATGCTAACCATTGCACAACGTAAGGCTCGAGAAATGGTTGGTTGGTTGTTTACATACACACACGCACATACACACATATATATACATATATATATATATATATATATAGATAGATAGATAGATAGAATTCGTAAACGAATAGTTTGTAGATAAAATTATTTTCAAACGAGCCACACCAAATTAGTTAAATGGTTTCAAGTATCGCTATCTAACTCTTCAAGTTTTGTTTAATATTAAACATTTGTTTGCGCACAGTGAAATGGTCTCAAGTGTTGCTAACACTAATAGTTCTATTTGTACACAGTTAAATGGTTTCAAGTATTTCTATCTGACACTAATACTTCTATTTGCATACAGTTAAATGGATTCCAGTGTTGCAAACACTGATAGTTCTATTTGTATACAGTTAAATGGATTCAAGTGTTGCTAACACTGATAGTTCTTTTTGCACACAGCTAAATCGTTTCAAGTGTTGCTATTTGACACTAACAATTCAATTTATTAATCATTTATTAGCACAGAATGACATGTTTTCAAGTACTGCTTCCACGAATAGATCTCTTTGTACACAGTTAAATTGTTACAAGTATTGCTACCTAATACTAGCAACTCATTTTAAAGGGATGTCCTCGTGACGCAATAGTTAAATTGCTGTACTGAGGCATCGTATTAAGTGCATTCGAACTCCGGGTCGCCCTATTACGTTCACTTTTGGACAAATACCCTTGGGAAAGGTATCAACTCCTTTGACCTCCCAGCTATGGGTTAAATAGTACCACTACTGTTTTTTTTTTAAGGATAGACTTGGATTCAAATAACTCAAGATGGTTGATATGCCGTCACAAACAAGTCATTTGAATATCAATCATTTGTTTGCACACAGTTAAATGGTTTCCAGTCTTGCTATTTATTGTTTGCACACAGTTAAATTGCTTCAAATATTGCTAATTAACGCTATAAATTTCATCTAATATTAATAACGATTTGTTAGTTGTTGGTTTTTATGGCATATCAACCTTTGTAGGTTATTTAACGCCAAAGCCATTTTAATGAAAATAGTTCTATTTAAAAAAATCAGTTTAGCCTGAGTACTCAGATTAATTGTCAAAAGCATTTCTATTTCAAGCTACTCAGTTTATTCAAACAGTTCTAATTCAGCTAATTCAGTTTAGTATAAGTATTGATTTTGTTTACACACAGTTAAATATCTAAACAGTTCTATATTAAATACTTCAGTTTAGTATGAGTTCAGTTTCACTGTCAAAACAGTTCCATCTGAAACGATTCAGTTTAGCATAAGGACACAGTTTAAATGTAAGTACGGTTTAATTGTGAAAAAACATCTCTATTTCAAGCAATTTATTTTAGTCAAACAATTCAGTTTAGCATAAGTATGCAGTTAGTTCTATTTAACCCATAGATAGGGCCCAATCAGGTGCTACTACGCCGGGCAGAGTGGATCTGGGAGCAATGGCAATGAAGTGGTGCTCCGCATTCCTCAAAGCCCCAGCATCACTGGAACCTCACCATCAGATTGTTTAGTGTCATTTCCAGGACACTCGTTGAGGGGGGGCTCTTACCCCTCTTCAAGGAATATTAAGAGCAATCACAGGTAAAAGAATGAGCAGTTCTATTCGACCCATAGATAAGATCCAAACACGTACTACCACTTTGGATCAGAGTGAACCTGAAAGTAATGGAAAGAAAGAGTCACTCCAAACTCCAGGACAGGATCCTCACCATCAGATGCAGTTTCTTGTTTTACTCATACACGTGCTGAGATAAGATTGATAGTTATTTTATAGGCTTGATCTACTCGTGGCTGAAAAATAAGAGTAAGAAACATCCAGAGGGTTATGGTCTGCTAGACTAGCTTATTAACCATTACATTATGCAAAACACGTTAAATACTAAGTATCCCGTAGACTTGGCTTAAATGTGGGTCACCTGTCAACGAAATTAGCTTGCTAACCATTTCAAAACGACGAGATGACCTGAGCGATAGTTATGGTAGAATGAGTTTTTTTTTCAACTGTAATGCTTTGCCAGAGATAGGAGTTTTGTTCTAAATGTCTTGAAAATGAATTGATGATAAACTATTCATTTAGACGAGAAATTGTATGTCATTAAGTGTCATTGACTGTGGATATTTTATCCTGATTTAGATATGAATGCTCTAACACCGATATTGAGCACTCTGTATTCACGAGTCTTGTGAACTACATTATTAATAAACAGTGCGTATTAAAAACTTTGATATACTTTAAGATGAACAGGGAGTTTCAGAAATACTGATCATTCCGTAATCTAATGACTTGATTGCCCAATCGGATAGGGCTATAGAATACACCGCCTGCTCTCTGCAGAGGAGTAAGACTCCGTCCCAACAAGTGTCCTGGATAGGACACTAAACAATCTGATGATGAGGTTCCAGTAATACTGGAGCTGTTGGGGAATACGGAGATCCCCTTCAATGCCATCTCTCCTTGGTCCACTCTGGCCCGGAGAAGTAGCACCTGATAGAGTCCTATCTATGGGTTAAATAGAACGAAATTGTGTCCTTATGCTAAAAAATTGCTTGAAATAGGATATTTTTGACATTTAAAATTGGTACTTATGGTAAACTGGTTTGTTTGATATGGAACTGTTTTGTATACTAAATTGAATTATTTAAAATTGAACTGTTTTGAATGCTAAACTGAATTGTTTGAAATGGAACAGTTTTTGACATTGAAACTGTACTTATGCTAAAGTGAATTGTTTGAAATAGACCCGTTTATATATATATATATATATATATATATATATATATATATATATATATATATATATATATATATATAAATGTATTTGGTATTAAATAACCTGCAATGTTTCATGTCACAAAAACAACCCAAACCAATTCATATGAATTTTATATGTTTATATAAAGAGGATTTGGCATTATATAACCTACAATAGTTGATGTGCCATAAAAACCCTACCCAACCAAATCATATATAATTGATAAATATGTATGAGGAGGATTTGGCATTATATAACCTACAAAGATTGATATACAATAAAACCCAACCAAACCAAAATAATAACTTGATGACCCATTCTTGATAAAATGCTCTTAAATTTGTGGAGACGCAAATAAAAATATTCTATATTTACAGTTTAAACATTTTTTCCTTTGCAGTGTCTGGATTTTCGATACCTAAAAGAATAAAAAGACACAAATATTAAACATGGCATTTTGAGTTTGTTTTTACTCCTGCTGGTAAAATCTGAGAATGAAACAAGTATTGATATTCATTTTTCTGAAAGATCATGATAGATAAACAGATTAAAAAAATTCTTAAATGATGTTCTTTTGAAATTAAAAAAAGGTAAAATGAAGCCATTTTAGGATTTAAAAAAAAAAGTCATTTTGAAAATTTTTCAAAAAGGCGAAGTCATTTCAAAATTTAAAAAAAAGAAAATTTGCCCTGCCAAATTTGATGAAACAGTAATTGGTGTTTTGTATTTTAGGTCACTTGTAACAACTCCAAAGAAACTACATAATAATGTTGCGAGCAATATTGAATGAGTCCTGGCGGCAACACCCCACAAGGCACCAACTATACGGCCACCTGCCTCCCATCACGAAAACTATCCGAGCTAGACGAACCAGACATGCAGGACACTGCTGGAGAAGCAGGGACGAGCTCGTAAGTGATGTACTCCTATGCACCCCCGCATATGGCCGAGCAAAAGCAGGACGACCAGCTCGAACATACATACAGCAGCTATGTGTGGATACGGGATGTAGCCCTGAAGACCTGGCAGAGGCGATGAACGATAGGGAGAAGTGGTGAGAGAGGGTCAGGGATATCCGTGCTAGCGGGACGACATGATGATATATCTATATATCTATATCTATATCTATCTATCTATATATATATATATATATATGAATAGATAGATTGATAATAAATAAATATATATATACAAAGATAAAGTTTTGCTTGCGTTTGTTTGGGTGTGAAAGTCTTAGTCGTTCTCAAACTGATAGTTAGGTAAATAATAAATGTTCTGTTATTTTTTTTCTCATAAGAAAAATAACCAACATTTGTCCGTGTCAGTTGGTTCGACGAATTATCTGAGTAGAATTATTACTCCAGTTTTACAATTTGATAATTTAATTATTTTTTTTATTATTTATATATTTATCAGAGTAATTATCGATTAGCTGTGAATGTCAGTTCTCTTTCAGATATTGACACTGTACAGACTGACCAAGTAGCGCTTAAATGAGTTTGCACTTGCTCAAGCGAGCGAGCTAGCGAGAAAGATTGTGTGTGTGTGTGTGTGTGTGTGTGTGTGTGTGTGTGTGTGCAGGCATGTGTTTATACGAGTGAGTGTTTTTCAGTGTGATCAAGAGAGAGAAAGAAATGTACTAAAAGAGATGTGAAAAAATAAAATAAAGTGAAGTAAAAATCAAAGGAGAAAAAAAAATGGGGAAAACGCGGGAATATGTCTGAATAATTTGAGCCGCTTATCTAGAATAGTGTACAAGAAACAGTGATGTGAACGTCACGTTGGGACTTGGAGGAACACGGGGAATTCCCATTATAATACAAATCGAAGTCAAGTGGAAGGGATCAGAAAACAAACAAGCAAACCAACAAAACAAGCAAGAAAAGAAAAAAAAAAGTAGAATAAAATAAAAGATCCTAACTAGTTGACCATGAAAGTGTGTGGCTACGTTGAAAACTGATAGGACCGTAGCCTCTCGGGACAATCTTTGGCCACCACTTACTTTTCAGTGACACTGATCGTGAAACATGCGACGAACAAATGCAAACAAGGAAGCCGGAACTGTGAGACTATCTAATCTTCTAGTGCAGCGCAATTAGAATAAAGGCAACTGTCGTTCGCGTATTATGGCATCTGTAAACACAAGAGAGTGTGTTAATTACCTTGACTAATGCTACGCGATCTGTGACTATTTTATCTCGAATCTTCTTTATATTTTACCTCCCTAGCCACCAGTATCATCTCTCTCTTTTCTCTCTCTCTCTCTCTCTCTCCCTCCTCTCTCTCCCTCTCTCTCTCTCTCACGCATACACACACAAACACACAGGCACGCACTATCTGTATATCTGTTGGCACTTAATCGAACAAAAAGATTTCTTTGTTTGAGAAAATAAGAAGCCATAAAAGGCGGAGAAAATGGCGCGAATACTGATAGAAGAAAACATGGCGTGACGATTTGTAACACAGACAAAAGACATGTCGTTTTCTTTTGCTTTTCTCTCTCTCTCTACCTCTGTCTCTGCCTCTGTCACTCTCTCTCATTTGCTTTAAGTATTTTATTTATTTTATGGGGGATTTGACTACTGATGACCAATGACAAAGAATCACAAGACGTTAACTGTCAAAATGAACTGTTCAGGCAGTCAGGCGTAACGAGATTGGAGTCCAACTTGGTTATACAAGACAAAATACGAGGAAGTTAGATAGATAGACAGACAGATAGATAGACAACAAGAGAAGAGAATTAGAAACAGAAAAGCGAGAGACAGAGACCGAGAGTTGAGATAGATAGATAGATAGATAGATAGATAGATAGATAGATAGATAGATAGATCCTCTTTCCAGCAAAAAATAAAATTGATTGAAATTCATCAATGAATTGAAAAGAATCCCAGAATGCATCGTGAAAGAGGAAATAGCCAGCAAAGAATTCAAAGTATAGATATAATTTCTGGATACGGTTACATAAACAATTTTTTAACGACAAAAGCTTGATTTTAAACAAGGATTTGTGGAGATAATGAGAACCACGAACGTTCTTTTCTTAAGAATAGAACCTCATTAGAAGTATACCCCAATACCTTTCAATTGAATACTCTATTTTTCTTTAATAAACATAATCGATTCGAATTAATATAAAGTCTTGATTTGACAATAATGGATTTAATATGTTATCTCTACATTAAGCATTCTAGGTTTTCCTTATTCTGACCACGCATTACCCATATATTTAGCGCAATTTATCAATCTATATGGTTTGTTTTGATTTGATGTGATTTCATTTCTAGGTTAATGTCTAATCAGCCTTCCCGAATTATTTAATTTAAAACTTATCAGTATAGAACAGTAGTGGTACTATTTAACCCATGGGTAGGTGGGCATATGGTTTATACATTCTCCAAGCGTGGGGCGTTTGGTCTAATCAGTAGAATGTTAGCCAATGGTCCGGAAGACCGGAGTTCAATCTTACGTCAAGCCCTTCTCCAAGGGTATGACCGAAAATAAACGTAATAGCCTACCTAAAGAACACACTTATTACATCATTGCAGTTCACCACTTTAATAACCACTTTAGGAGTTTTCCCCCTTATATATATACATATATATATATATATATATACGAGGTGCATACTATAATTTTCCAGACTTTTTTCATATAGGCATTTAAAATTGTCGTAAACTCTTGAAAATTCCGTATGTTATTGCTATACATCTTATGAGATAACTGACCAATTTTTTATGATTTCGGCTTCAAATGAACAGCTACAGCAACAATTGGAATACACCCCACTAAAGCCTGATTGTCACAGCTCGTGAATTTCAAAAATGCAATCTGAATGTGAGGACATTTTAGAAGAACGATATGCAAAAAAATTCTGTTTTAAATGTGGAAAAATGCCACAGAAACGTATGGAATGCTTCAGACTGTTTTGGACCATCTTGCATGAATAGAGCATCAGTTTTTGAGTGGCATAAGAGATTCATGGAAGGCAGCGAGTCTGTGAGGGATGATGAGAGGTGTGGGAGGAGTAAGGAAGTCAATACACCAGAGTTGGTTGGCCAGAGGGTTAGTGTTAGGGTTGCTATGCTAAGGTTTTAAGGGAGTTCAGGAAGAGATTCCGTCGGTAGAGGCCAGCACTCTTCAAATCGGGTCAGTGGCATTTCCACCAGGACAGTGCACCAGTCCACAACTCCATCCTTGTCACTGACTATTTGAGCAAGATGGGCATCAAGACAGTTCATCACCCTCCCTTTCGTCCAGACCTTGCTCCCTGTGACTTTTGGTTATTCTCTAAGCTCAGAGGCAGTCGTTATGAGTCAATTGAGGAGAGGAAAGAGGCTGTGACGAAGGTCATTGACACGCTCACACAAGTGGACTTCCATGGAGCCTTCCAGTAATTGTTGGAACAGTACAAGTGTATTGCAACCGGAGGAAATTACTTCGAAAGGGACTTGAGTTTGATGTGTGTACTATCAATAAGAGTGCCCATACGAAAAAAGTCTGGAAACTTATCGTATGCCCCTCACACAAACACATATATATATACATATTTGTGTGCCAGGGTAAAGTAAAAAAAGAAAACAGTAAGCCCATTTTCTTTAAGTAGACAAAGATATTTTCTGTTTTTTTGCCTAAAATATGTCGGAGGATAATAAAAGGAATTGAATTATCATGACCAGAAAATCCGGAGAACATTTGCATGCGACATACCTGTTTCTACCTTATTAGATCTCATCAGTAGTGTATATATATTTACCAACCCCTCCGCTCGGGCAGGATATGACACAAGGTCAATTTTTAAGCGGAGTTTAACAGGTTTGAATTCAGAGTTTTCCTTCTCCTAGACTATTTGCCTCACCAAGGCTGAAGAATCTAGTCTGTCCTACTATTTACCCATAGCTGGAGGGAGAATAATTGGATTCATACCTTTCCCAAGGGTATTAGTGCTATGTGAAATGCAATCAGTCTCGTCCAGGATTTGAACTCGTGTCACCGTGTCCATTTCCTACAACGATAACACTTACACCACGGGCATCTCCATCAGTAGTGTATACCGTATCACCACTGAAATTCTACCACTGTCCACATCACACATAAGGGATGCTAAATGAACTTGTCATGGTAATTGCGCGCCCAAATAACCTGAATGTGTCTTGCAAGTTACATCCGTACTCTTTACGGAGGATACGGTCACTCACCTCAAGGGCCACGTCTTCCCAAGAGGATTGGAAATACACATCCACGTAATTATTATAACCTCAAGGGCAACGATATAGATGTACATTTTCTTTTTTAAGTAGGTGAATTAAATTGTGAATTGAATTACCAGTTGTGGAGATCATGGTATATACTGCTGATGAGACTTAATAAGGCCGAAACCAGCAGTCCAGTGTTTCTGTACGTCGCGTGCAAGTGTTCGCCGGATTTTCGAGTCATGGTAATTCAATTGACAAAAATATACATAATTTTATATATTTATATTGCTCGCTAGTTTGCTGTATTGAAGCACAATACATGTAAAGATGCCTATTATTTTCGTACTTTCCGTCTCCTTCATCGATGTTTGATATTAAAATTTAAACTAATAGAAGTGCAATAAATATGACATGCAACATCCAAGCGAAATGTGAAGCAATCAGCTTTTGTTGGATACAGGCTTTAGTTCTTTTAAAAACAACTGTTCTTTATCTGACTTAGTGAATTATAAGATAGTTTAGTCGCTGTATAATTTTAAAAGTATGTTCGTTAAGAATATTGCTATCTTTATTTAACCCTGAAGTATAAGCATTTCGTTTAAGCGTACATTTACAAACTCACACACTTACACACAGAAACACACACACACCTATATATATATATATATATAAACACAACTTACACGAGCAAGCAATCCCTGATGGTGGCCTATGAAGGGTCCGAAAGCTTTCGGGACAATTTTGGGAAATTTATCAACCAATTCCAACCTGAAACTAAGACACTTATCGGAAAACTTGAAAGGATCTTAAATAAATTACACAGACAAAATGTGTCTTTATTATTTAATGAAACATGATTAAATGAACGACACACACACACACACACACAAACAAACAAACAAACATATATATATATATATATATGTATATATTATTTTCAAACAATCATTATTTTTCATGTCTCTAGAAACCGACTAGCACAAGCCATAGCGCTACTGGTAGTTTCACGAACTACCTTTCGATCATTTGGGGACTGTTTATATTAGTTGCCTTTATAGATGTTATATCTACATTCTGTTTGAACTTATTATGCAAATCACATAAACATCAATAATTCAAATTTATTTTGAAAAAAATGTTCAAATTTTAAACAAGCAGTTTAGATAGCAAAATAAAATTAGAGTTAAAATGTCAGGCAATATCAATATGGTTTATTAAAGTTATCAAAGTTTTTATATATTATAAAAGCCTACCGTCTGAAATTATTTGGTGAAACCAAATAATAACATTTTATTTCAATAAAAAGATAATTAAATCAGGGGGTGTCCTCGAGGTGTAATGGTTAAAGCGATTGATTGCGGAATCGTAGTACGCGAGTTCGTACTCCAGTCGCGCTATTACGTTCATTTTCGGGCAAATACCGATGGGAAAGGTATGAACCCCCTTATCCTCCCAGCTATGGGTTAAATAGTACCACTACTGTTCTTCTAGAAGAATGGCTTTGGCATTAAATAACCTAAAAAGAGTTGATATGCCATTAAACAAAGAAACCAAACCAAACCATGATAAAATCATCAAAAAATTATCAGCACCAATAACACTGGTCAACATGATTTTTCTTGCCAATAAATAAAATACGTTTTTACCTAATTTGATGGTGTTGATTCTGAAAATTACCTTAGTTTTTCATAGGGAGTTACCGGTTTTGCTGTACTCTGCATACTTTTGGAAAAAAAAGTCAATTTACAATCTTTGCTAATCACAAAATTTAATTAATAAAGGTCGTAGACACCGATCAATTTTCAGGTAGACTGACAGCAACCTGAAATAAATTAATCTTAAAAGAAAAAAGTGCTTTTTGATTAAAAAGAATTAAAATCGCCAAAATTCAAGTTAACTGATAAACTTTATCAGTAATATACTTTAGTAAACCTAATAATTAAGATGACATGAAAAAATTGAACCCTAAAATCTTCTGTTTGATATTCTTAAATTTATCACATTTGTCCCTTCATTACAGAAGAAAACCAAGCACATTGAGAGGTTTTCTGTTTTCACTGTTGGAAAGAAACTCCATCTGAAGACATGCACCTTTTCCATTGTACATGATGAACATTATGAAAATGGTTTCATCATAACATCAGGAAAATCATTAAGGATGATAAATGGTCTAAGTCAATGATGTCTTTGAATTACGTGCGTGGATATTGTTAGTTGACCTGGTCAAGAATATCCTAGGCAATTGCCGGGCCAAAAACTACAAGGAGTTTGTGGAAAAGCTGTTGAAAAGTTTTCTGGAATTGGTACTAATATGAGTATTAGGGTTTATTTTTTACATTGCGATCTAGATACATTTCCAGATAATTGCAGCGATGTGAATGATTATCAAGAGGAATGATTCCATCTGGATTATTGCAAAATTAGCATTTCTCAATAAGTAGAACAATATTTCTTGGTTTGAATACGAATTGATAGGTTTCTACGATTTTTCTTAGAGAAATATTGCAATCGCTCAATATTATATATACAGAAAACAAATGATAAATTGTTCTTTTCCAAAAATAAGGTATTTCTGTGTAGCAAAAATGGTAGCTAACCAAGAAAACATATGGCAATTTTCAGATTCAGCGCCATCAAAAAAGCTAATAAAGACGTTTGGTGCCTAGACACCGTTTCAAAAAAATTTTTGGTTGGTTTGTTGGTTGTTTCAGTTTTATGGCATATCAACCTTTCTAGGTTATTTAACGCCAAATCCATTTTTATGTAAATAGTTCTATTTAAAAAAATTCAGTTCAGCATGAGTACAAAGTTTAATTGTCAAAAGCATTCTTATTTCAAGCTCTTCAGTCAAACAGTTCTAATTCAAACAATTCAGTTTAGCATAAGTTCGCAGTTTATTCTATCTAACCCATAGATAGGACCCTATCAGGTGCTACTACTCCGGGCCAGAGCGGACCTGGAAGCAATGGCAATGAAGAGGTTCTCCGCATTCCCCACAGCTTCAGAATCACTGGAAACTCACCATTAAATTGTTTTGTGTCATATCCAGCACATTCATTGGAGGGCTTAACCCTCTGTAGAGTTGTAGTCGGTGTATTCCACAGCCCCAGCCGACTGGGCAAGAAAAATAGTTTTCACCACTATAATAAAACAAATAACCGACACACGACAAATCTTTAAATAATTTACATTTGATTATAGTTACCTTTCTTCTCGATAATCGCCAATAATTTATTACCCTTTGATTTTGTTGATATTTCTTTTTTACTTCAGCAAGTTTGATATCCGACATGTTAGCTTTAATTGCTTCTCACGTGTCTACTTATCTGATTTATTGCTTGCAACATTTATGTAATTTCATCTATACAATTAACTATAGTTTTTCGATCGGATTCAGATCAGGAATTAATCGTTCCCATTCCATTACATTCTCTCCTGTAAATCTTTTATGCTCAAAGAATTCATGCGTAAGCTCATATACCTGTGAAAGAGCCTTGGTGAGTATAAATGCACACATCACTTTGAAATTTCGAAATTGGGACTTGTACTATGCAAAGAAAGACTTGTCCATAAAATTGCATTAGTTAACAATGTTCGGTTTAACACGTTTATCGAATTTGAATGGTCCAATAATTATTTAGTCGACAATTTCAGCCAATACAATAACATTAACGATTCTTGTGGTCTTTTAACAACTGGCAAATCTGAATTAGATACAACTTATTTAAGTCCAGTTGCTGAAGGGTGAAATTTCCCAAACGAGTGTTCTGGATATGACATTAAACAATGTGATAGTGTGGTTCCAGCCTTTGTACTTTGGTGAATGTAAAGTATACTTCATTAGCATTACTTCTACGTCCACTCTGGCCCGGAGTGGTAGCACCTGATAGGCTCCTATCTATAGGTTAAATAGAACTAAACTGCGTACTTATGCTAAACTGAATTACTTGAAATGGAACTGTTTTGACATTTAACTGTGTGTGGACAAAAACAATACTAATACTAAACTGAATTGTTTGAATTGGAACTTTTTGACTAAACTGAATGGCTTGAAATAGAATTTTTTTTTTAAGTTAACTTCTGTACTTATGCTAAACTGAATTGTTTGAAATAGAACTGATTATTTGTATAAAAATGAATTTGGCATAAAATAACCTATAAGGGTTGATATATCATAAAACCCAAACAACCAACCATATTGAAATGATAATGCGACCCATGCGTGTGTCTAAAAATGTATTCACTGATTTTAGAAGACCTACTCCTTGACCATGTGATAAAACTGATTTAAATTTTTTTTCTGACAATATGCAGAAAGTGCGCATTTTTAGTTAAACATGCATATATTTACTAACCCAAATCGCACCTTGTTGACATTTTTAAATCGGAGTTTTCCTTCTAGATCGGTTGCCATACCAAGGTTAAAGAAACTATTCTGCTCAACTGTTAATCCTTAGCTGCAGGGAAAATAATTCTAGGGGAAATGCAAAGGTATTAGTGTTATCTGAAATGCAACCAGCATCGTCCAGGATTTGAACTCGAATCGCTATGTCTATTTCAAACGACTAGACCTATTAAAATACGTGCAGTTCTATTTAAAAATAGATCTTAAGAACTGAAAGGCCTACATTTGTTGCATAGCCACAACCATGATACATATACAACTATACACATATACATGCGGAAACATAGTCAACACAATAATGACGAACGAACACATTTCTTTAGAAAAATATACCTCTCACACTTTATTCGAAATGGTTGCGAAAGGGTTATGTGTGAGAGGTAAGTTGGAGATTGAACAAACTACAACATATTGACCCCCAGTTCCTTTGTCTTTAGCAGCACTTCTTCCTCGTTCTGCTGGGCTGCTCAATCGGGGTTCATGAGGGCCCATAGCCCTCTGCTGGGTGCTAGTTCTCTCTACAGCATCTTATCTCAAACTAGCTGACTCCAACTAACTGAACCTGTCTGTGGCCCCGGGTTATATAATTGTTTGACACCCACCTGCTTCTTGTGGGCGTCACATCTGCACCCAATTCAACCTATCCACAGTCAAGGTTATACCCTGATATCTTCGACTGGATGCACCTGTTCCTTGATCGTTGACAGGGTTGGAGGTCAATATGTTACACATTTTATTCTGGTTAGTATATTACTAAAGGAAATTATCTGTCTCGTGTCGAATTGTCCCTTCTTCTTTAACCTTTTGAGAATGGTTTATTTTCACACTTCCAAGCGTTTCACTGGGAATATAACCTCCCCAGATAGAGTTATATTGAATATCAGAACAAATGCAGAAAACACGAAGTGGTAGCACCTGATAGTGCCCCAGCCGTGGGTCAAATAGAACTAAACAGTCTAAGTAAGAGTAACGTTGGCGACCGTAGTCGAGGGCTACCCAAAAAGCTCCCTTTTCAAAAGCTAATACACCAAGGTGTAGAGAAGGGCGTGGCTCCTTTATCTGGATTGCTCCACTTTACCCTTGAAACATACCTTACAAAACGGAGTGTTAAGTAAGGAGGTATCAAGTACCACTTTTTGAAACCTTGCTATGACTCGACCGGAGATTGAACACCGGTCTCCCGGCCAAAACTCTACCACTTAGCTGAGGAGACTGAATTGTTTGAAATAAAACTGTTTTGACATTAAATCACTGTGTAAACAAAAAATGTACTAAAGCTAAACTGAATTATTTGAAATAGAACTGTTTTTTAAATCTAAAGTGTGTACTTATGTTAAACGGAATTGTTTGAAATAGAACTGTTTACATGTATAAAAACGGATTTGGCATTAAATAACCTACAATTGTTTATATTGCCTAAAAATGAACCAAAACAAACCTTTTTTGGTTCTATCTATTGATTAAATAGACCTTTTGAAATTATTTGTATTCGATAGATCTGAAGGCAAAATAATAAATATGGAGCAGCAATATTAAAGATGTAAATATGAACATATAATTAAAGTGATACCCAAACCTTTTTAAGCATGAAATAATTCTTGACTGGTTGACATGCCGTTGAAATCAATCAATCTTAAAAAGTTCGTAATTATAGAAATTTTTATCAAAATTTTTGGAGAAAAAAAAACAGCATCAAAGTTGGAAGTTGGCATTACCCTGGAGCTGTGCAAGTTACTTGTGTGATGAAATCAATTTGGTGAACGGGATTGAGGTCCTTTTTTTGTCTATTATATAGTATTTTTATAGTACAATACACACTTCTTTTGCTTTGATTGAAAATGTGCATCTCCTTGGAAATGTTGCTTAGAGAATAAATAAGAGATTGTACAATCTGTGAAGTTCTTTCTTCAATAATAAAAGAAACCCAGTTTGTGAGACCACCTTCAACTGCACAGTAGGACAAGACTCGAGGGAAATCTCTTCTTCAGCTGCTTACAATGCAACTTCCACTGAAGCTAGCTGGCTTTTTTTGTTAGTTTTTGTTGATTTGGGGAGGTTAGTGTTCTTGCACATTTTTATATTTGAAACCACGAAATCATGTGATATACTTAAAACATAAAACTTGATCACTTTCTATGCCCGCACTTGTCTACATGACTCAATTATATTCTATGGTGAAACTCTCTATGCTGTATTATACTTGGATTCGATATCTATATCAGTAAAAACATTCTTTTTAGGTATAGAAACGATATTCACTAGAGAGAAAAAATTGCATACACGTTTAACATAATTCTAACTTGTTGCTGTTAAAATTTAAAATCATTTGAACAAGGATTCGTCAACTTATTGAATAACGAAATTACATAATTCTCTTGCAACATCCGGTACAACTAAAATGCTATCTGATTTTTGCAACATTCTGAATGTTGATTATTTGAGATATACCGTATCCAAACCAAAAAATTAGCCTTGGCTATTTTGAAGGCAAAAAAGGTTAATAGATTAATAGTTATTGATGTTCATGTGAAGAATCAAACATAGATTAATGTAATAAAAAGAAAATGGATAAATACCAGGACCTTGCCCAAGTTGTAAAAAACACTAAAATATGTGGGGTTCTTTGTAATTGGCATGATTGAATGATTCTGAATTTAAAAAATGATTGAAAGAACTAAAACTCTACAACAACAAAAAAAAAAAAGCAAAAATACAATTTGAACTTTTCAGACCAGAATACAGTTATTATCTGTGATGATATAGAGGTGGCATGCCGGAGATTTTAAGAGATATGTTGTCACTTGATCACTTTCGATAACCACCAAATAAACATGAATAAAAATATACTGAATACGACAGAAATACCTCCCATATTGTAAAATATCACCTGTGTGGTCGAAATAAAATTAGGCAAGTGGAAATGGCGGCTCCATCAAGACAAGCTCTTTTAATTTATTTCTAATACGATCATTTACAGTGATAACTTGGACAGATATTTCTTTGAATGTTTTCAAAAAGAGAAAAGTCATGTGGGTAAAGCGTTTGCCAATACCCCGTGAGATCAAGGTTCAATTCCAGGGTTTAACCCCAGGTTAAGTCATGGTACTAAATGCTGCCTTCCTTAACACGTATAAGGTAGGTATCAAGGGTAAAGTGGATCAATCAAGGAAAAGAAGTAACGCCCTCTCCAACAACTCAGTGTAGTAGCTAATTAAAAGAGAGTTTTCCGGTCATCCTCGACAACGGTGGCGAACTTTACTTTTACAATTATAACTTGGACCGGGTATTTCTTTAGAAGTCATCATGAAGAGCAAGGTAAGTAAAGAGCTACAGTTTTTATTTGATTGATGAACGTTTCGTTCTCAAATTTTCAACCCATAGCAGTATAGATTTTCTATCCAGAACAGCATCATTCCGACGTATCATATATTGATTTCGGAAAGCTCTCGGTGTAGCAATTACAATCCCCCCAGTCTTGAAAAATCGATTCAACTGCAAATATACGGCATGCACCGGTTTAAGCAATGATTTTAACTGATTGTAATTGAAATGTTTTTTTTTTTTTAATCATTTGCTTAACGAAGCTACCTTTACCACTTACGAGAATCATTAAATAAGTTTCCAGACTTTTTTCGTATGGGCACTTTTATTGATAGTAAACACATGAAACTCTAGTCCCCTTCGAAGTAATCTCCTCCGGCTGAAATGCACTTGTTGTACCGTTACAACAACTACTGGAAGGCCCTATGGAAGTCCACTTGTGTGAGCGTGTCAATATCCTTCGTCACAGTCTCTTTCCTCTCCTCAACTGTCTCATAACGACTGCCTCTGAGCTTAGGGAATAACCAAAAGTCACGGGTAGCAAGATCTGGACTATAGGGAAGCTGAGGAACTGTCTTGATGCCCATCTTGCTCAAAGAGTGCTGGCCTCTTTCGACGGAATCTCTTCCTGAACTCCCTTAAAACCTCAACATATTAACCCTAACCCTAACCCTCTGGCCAATCAACTCTGGATTATTGACTTCCTTATTCCTCCCACACCTCTCATCATCCCTCACAGACTCCCTGTCTTCCTTGAATCTCTTATGCCACTCAAAAACTGATGCTCGATTCATACAAGATGGTCGAAAAGCAGTCTGAAGCATCCCATACGTTTCTGTGGCAATTTTTCCAAGTTTAAAACAGAACTTTATTGCATATCGTTCTTCTAAAGTGTCAGATTGCATTTTTGAAATTCACCAGCTGTAACAATCAGACTTTAGCAGGGTATATTCCAATTGCTGCTGTAGCTGTTCATTACAACCTGAAATCATAAAAATTGGTCAATCATTTCATAAGATATATAGCAATAACATAGTGAATTTTCAAGAGTTTACGACGATTTTAAATGCCCATACAAAAAAGTGTGGAAACTTATTGAATGGACAGCGTACCTATGTTTGCTTACACCTCTCTGGATATATTTTTACCACATCCTATCTATAAAAATTAGCATATTTTCCTTCATATCCGATGGCATTTTTGGAAGCGGGGATTGATTTGATACTTCTGCCTATTATCTGAGTAAAGTAATTGAGCATTCTTTCAAGAATCAAAATGTTGCTTCTCAATACGACAACAGAGCATTGTAGCGTGATATATGAACATGTGAAAATTAGAAGGTAATTTTAAAAACTTAAAGATTTTTTTTGTAAAGGTAGATTCGTTGCTTGGTCTTTTGTGGCGTATCAACTCTTGCAGATTATCTAATGCCAAATCCTGTTTTGCAAAGCTCTTCGAACGAATTGAGCACTCTGGAATTCGGTAAGGTATAAAATGTAAATAAACGAACGCTACTACTTAATACCTTATAATTTCCTAGCTGACGTAGTACGCTTGTTGGCCGAGCGGTCTGAAACAAAGTTTAACGTATAGATGGACGAATTTCGATCCCAGCTTCAAGCGTCCTACGTGTCATGCCACACTGAAGAGTTGTGATACAACGAAACGGTCTTTCTGTGGATGACACTATATATATATATATATATATATATAGTATTATCAGGTCCAGTTAAACCGGAGTTGGGAGTAATTCTATCAGGACAAAAAAAAAAGAAAAAAAAAAATCAACTGTGAACATTTAGATTTTCCTGGTAAATAGCTCAATGTAACAGACATTACGGGGCCATAATTTATTTAAGAAAAAACAAAACCGGTCACATTAGGATTATAAATTTATTTCCACCTTTTTATGTTGTTTTTGATAAAATCAAAAAAACACGAAAAAAATGTTACAGGACTTCTTCAGATCTTATGGATAAAATAATTCAGAATAGACACAGGAAAGAAGGGTGGGAAGGGATAGAAGAGGGGTGAAGAGTTTTCTCCTCATTTAGCCGATTTCCGTTTTTTTTTATTTATTGCGGGTTGGAATTATAGTAAAAAATTTTTTTTTTTATTCTAATTTTAATTTTTTAAATTCTAAGTACTTTTCGACTTAAAACTCCATATATATATATATATATATATATATATATATATATAAATTCCATACATATAAACTCCATATATACATATATATATATATATATATATATATATATATATAAACTCCATACATATAAGCAAATTGTTTATTTGGTTACTTCATATTCTAACAAGTTAATTGAACTCATTTATTTGGTCATAGTAAAAATAGCTTCAAATATTGCTTACTCAATTGGTCTATTCAATAATAATAATTTGTCAGCACACAGATGAAATAGTTTCTGGTAATTTTATTTATCATAATAAATGAATGCAACAAATTGGTGCAAAAAGAATATAAGACCACGCATGACTTGGTGGGGGAGATGATCCTCTGGTAATTGTGCAAGAAATTGAAATTTGATCATCGAATAAATGATATATTCACAACCCAGAATCTCTCCTGAATAATTACACGTTCTTTAAGATTTTCTGATACAAACCGATCACCTAATCTCGGTCAGACGACCAGGCCTTGCGATAATCAACAAAAAAAATTGACCTACCCACTAGTGGACGTTACTGTACCGGTAGACCAAAAAGTAAAATTGAAAGAAAGAGAAAAGAAAGAATAGTACCCGTGTCTTACTTGAGAAGCAAAAAAACCATGGTCATCAAAGTTACAGTGAAACCAATTGTAATCGGTCGTCAAAGGGACTGGAGGACTTGGAAATAAGAGTACAAGTATAGACCATCCAAACAAACAAGATCGGCCAGATTTCTGAGGAGAGACCAAGAGACTTGAGGAAACTTACTCTCACTCAAACTCCATAGGAAGACCATCAGCTTACACAGGCGTGAAAAACTTCCAAAGGAGTAAAATAATAATATCTATAATAATAGCCCTTAGTAAATAATTAGACTGTTCTATTTGCCCACAAATACGACTGTAAGAATTATTACCAATTCAAATCAGAGTAGACCAGGGAGTAATGGCAATGAAGGGGTATTTCTCGTTCCCCAAAATCCAAGACTGGAGTCTCACCATCGAATGCAGTTGAGTATCATACTTAGGTTACAAGTTGGAGGGGATGTCTTACCCCTCTGTATATGTGCAGTTAATATATTCTCAAGCCCAGTCAACAGGGGCTTTTTCGTTGTTAAATTATAGAACTGCCGTCGTGGTACAGTTAAACTCATAGCTGGGCGATTATAATTTCAAGTAATATTAATAAAACTTTTCAAAAACTTATAAAGTAACTATTCTTAATATGAATAATTTACATTGTTAAACAGTTTTAAGTATTCCTATCAAATACAAATAATTTATTGTCCAAAATTATCTATTCAAAGATATTCAAGTATTTTAAAAGTGCAACATTGTAAGTGTATTTCTAAAGATCTTAAATATTTCACTATTAAAATTTAATGAATTGTCAGGTTGATTCCTTTCTTTCCATTTCATTTCTTCTTTATTTTTTCTTTTCTTTTTCTTTTCTTTTATATTCATTTCCTTCAACTTTTCTCAAAAATTCTGACAATCAATGCTTTCATCATCTTTCAATCCGTTGTATCTCTAAGAAATTCGACACATTTTAAAGATCATTGCCTGTGGCACTCACTTAATAGTTTTCAAAAAACAACGCTGACTCAACTGTTATGAGTCTTTCTTTCTCTGTCTATACTTTCTCTTCTCTCGTTATTGTACAACAATTTTTCTCCATCATAAAGCCCTGATGAAGGTTAAATAAAAACGAAAGGTTAAAACATTGACTTTACCACCAATAAATTCATCACGTTTGGAATACTTTGATTTTCTATTTTCTTCATATATATATATATATATATATATATATATATTTACTAATCTACTACCAGCATTCACGGTTACCAGAAAAAAAGAAAAAAACCCGCCAGGAACAAAAGATAAAAATATCTCGAATAACCGCCCGGGGGAAAAAGAAAAAAATATCATAGGACAAAAAGAAAGAAAAGGCCAACCCCGTCACACCAGTTGAAAAAAATCAAGCGATATGCAGTCAGTTGGTCAAAAGAAAAATAAAACCCACCGTCAACGCTGCAATGCTACAATAACAAGAGTGCTCAACACAAGTGGAGCCAATTACAAAATTAACTTAAATCGCGAGTCGGAATGATCCGTTAAGGTGAAACTTTAGTAGGAGAATTCCGACTCGCGATTTAAGTTAATTTTATATATATATATATATATATATATATATATATATATATACACACAAGTTCAATAAATTTAAAGGGTTTCTTAGCGTTACGGTTATCGTCATAGGAGACGGAATCGACTTCAAATTCTCGACGAAGCAGGAAACCACCCCTTCCCTCAACAATTATGTGAAGATAGTAGGTCAAGCTGGGTTCTTTACCACTGATAAGGCAACCATTGTAGAAGAAAGAAAAATTTAAATTCAAATCAGCTGTATTCTTTTTTAAAAACTGGCTACAGAGATTGGATAAACTCCTACATACAAAAATTAATACACACACACAAACACACATACACACACACACACATGAGTTTCTTTGTAAATTAATCACCGTTTGTACATTTAAATGTCTGCCCAGTTGGCTGGGGCCGTAGAATACGCCGACTGCATATGTGCAGAGCGGTAAGACCTTCTCCAATGAGTGTTCAGTCTATGTCATCAAACCATCGGGTGGTGAGGTTCCAGTAATGCTGGAGTTTTTTTGGGGGGGTGGGGGGAGTTCCTCTTTATTATCCTTTCTCCCAGTTTCAATCTGTCTCGGTGTCGTTGTACCAGTTAAAGTCTCATCTAAGGGTTGAATAGAAAAATGTAATCATTTTGTAAATTTGAGATCATTTCAGTGTGTGCAAGAAAAAATTGTTGATGCTAAATTGAATTAGTATTTCATAGTTAGTCTTGCAACCATTTAAATGTGCGTAAAGATATGAGCTCATGCTCGTTTAAGAAAGCTACCTTCAAACTATTCGATTATAAATCATATATATATATATATATATATATATATATAGCATTATATGACCTGCGGTGTTAATATGCTACGAAGCACAACTAACCAACCAACCTTTAAACGTTCGATATAATCGGCTAATTAGATATCTGCTTGATATATATATATATATATATATATATATATATATATATATATAATGATTTCTATATGAGATAATAATGAGAGTAATATTTACGAGGCTTAACCTGATAGTGTGTCATTCACAAAGAAATTAAATCACTGCACCAGAGTCTTCTTGAGTAGCTTGTTTACCATAACACTAAAGAAAGGAGCCCCGGATTGAACATAATTATAATAATCACAAAAACATATTCCTTTTGTGTATATGCGTGTGTGTGTGTGTGTGTGTAAGAGAGAGAGAGAGAGGTATTCCACAAACAGTGCAAATCGGGAGATAATGACAAAAAAGAAAACTCAAGGAAAAAAAAGGAAAGAGAAGTAGCAAGAAAAGATAAAAATAGAGACGTTAAAATAGCGGGTGTGAACAGAGAGAGAGAGAGAGAGAGAGAGAGAAGCGATTAAAATGGAACATTCATGAAGATGGCATTGTTCACTGATGCGCAAGGACGTTTGGTAAAGTTCAACAATAGCCGCTGGTCATTCCGTCGCTTCTCTAGCAAAAGTCATCATATTTATGCATCAGACATGTTTCTGTCGACGTTGCCATTCGCTGGCCTCGATAATTACCTATTCGCACAAGCATAAATACATACATATCTCGTGCATACATACAATTTACAGTCCCCTTTCCCTTGGGGAAGAAAGCGAATGCGCAGAGACATTATATCGGAAGAGAATAGTTTACAAACCGATTGCGTACGCAGGCATGCATAGAAGTTTCGCGTGTTACAAATGGATATTTTCATTAATATCCGTTTGCCCAGTCAACTTCTTTGCAGAAGGGTAATACCCCCCGACAACGAGTGTCCTGTTATGACACTAAACAATCTGATGGTAAGGCTTCAGTAATACTGGGGCTTTGGGGAACGCAGAGTAGCTCTTCATTACCATCGCTCTCAAATCTACTCTGGCCTGGAGTGGTAACACCTGATTGAGTCCTGTCTACATGTCAAATAGAACTAAGCTGTGTTCTAATTCTAAACTGAATTGTTTGTTATGTATATAAATGGATTTGGCTTTAATGACCCACAATGGTTGATGTGCCATAAAAGTAAACCAAACCAAATTAATAGTTGTTAACAATAGAGTTTGTCAAAAGAAATACAAATTTTACAAATTTTAAACGCTGAGGTTGAGCGTAATGTAAGTTATCACCGTTGAACATGGAATCAGGGGCCCTGGTTCAAATCCTGGTTGAGGCTATTGGTTTCACTTCGCACTAAAAACACTTCGGAAATGCGTGAAACCATCACATTCCCCCGCTACAGCAATGGGTTAAATACTAAAAATTGGCTTCTATGAAAAATCACCACCAAAATGATATCTGATAAAAATTCAGTATTCCAACTCGTACTTTTAACAAAAGATCTCAAACACCGACACATGTGTATGAGAAATCCTCGTGGTATAGAAGCTCACTTGCTCTACGGCAACTTCGTAGTGTGTGAGTTCGAACTCCAGTCGTGCTATTACGTTCACTTTTAGGACAAATACTCATGTGTAAGATATGAACAGTCTTTTCCTAAATATGAGATATGTATTACAACTTTTTCTTTAACAAGGATGGATTTGTCATTGAATTGACCACGAAGGTTGATATGCCTTTAAAACGAAGAAACCAAACCTGCGACAACTCCATCAAATGATTTCTCTCTCTCTCTCAGAGATGTGATTTTATTGCTAATTGTAGGCATAGAAATAAATTTAATCTGCTTTGGAAAAATAATGGAATAAATGAATAATAACTAAATAACTTTGACTTATTAAATTGATAAATAAATTAAAATTTGAATTGATACAAGTAATTATTTTTGTTCTGTTATTCTAATGTTATTTGTGGTGGGGGTACTGTGAATAATATTAGTTTGGGATAGATTTATTTCATTTGGAAATTTAAAATTTAATGTACAAAAATTAGATATGTCCGTATAATAATTATTTATATGAAACTTTGACATGTATTGCTGTAGCAGTAAAATTTTCCTCTGTTAAATTTGAAGTCTGATGGAACCAGATGTTCTTTACATGCCAAAATAAGTTGATACTTATTGCTACTTAATTTGGAAAGATTACGTTTATGTAGGTAAAATAAGTTTTGTTTTTTTTTGTTTTTTGTGTTTTTTTTTAAAGTTTTTTTGTAAATATGAAAGTATTATTTTCATCCA
>OY757911.1:105068579-105076079 GCA_963585895.1 Sepioteuthis lessoniana
AAGACTCGGTTATGCGTCGAATGTAGAATACACCGATTCCATTACTGTAAGATCCTCACTATTGACTGTACTATAAACTGCATCCGATGGTGAGGCACAAGTTCCAAGACTTTTGGAATTGAGGAGTACTCCTATATTACAATTATTTCCAGGTCCACTCATGCCCGCGGTGGTAGTATCTGGTAAAGTCGTCCATGGGTCAAATAAAACTGTTCAGTTTTTAATTAGGGATTATTATCTATATTAAAGAAAGAATTAATTGCGTTAAATAGCAACACTTGGAACAATTTAATAGCGTGCCAACAAATGTGCTTTAAATTGTCTAAAATGATATTACTAACTCACTAATGATTTAAAAATTATATATCTAATATATGTAAAAACAGTATTTGGCATTGAATAACCATCAAAGGTTGATACGCCTTAAAACACATAAAACAACTTATTATTTATTGGCTGGATATTACGATAATTTTTATAAGGTTTTCTAATTAACTTTTTTATTCTTGGTAAAAATTTCCATATCATTGATATGTTGCTTAATAGTTTGATAATATATTATACTTACTAGTAATGTTACATTCAAATTAGGTCCTGAACCGTTAAATGGCAGAAAAAAAAAAAAAAAAAAACAAGCGGTTAAAGAGTATGAATGAGAGCAATTGAACTCGAGGTCAATCTGAGCCCACAGTTCTCATTGGCTACTTTCAAATACGTGACCGAAACAGTTCCAGAGTTAGATATTAGTTAGTCAATGAGAAACTCTCGACTATATATATATATATATATGTACACACACACACACACACACACACATATATATATATATATATATATATATATACCGGCCCATTGTTCTCGTGGGGAGACTGTTCGCCAGTAGCCCGGAGAATATGGTTCAATCCCAGGTCGAGTCATACCAAGAGCTCAGAAAACGATACTTGATGCCACTTTACTTTACAGTCAGCATTATTAGGGAAGTATCAAGGCTAAAGTGGAGCAATCCAAAGAAAGGAGTAGTGCCCTCTCCAACACCTCGGTATCGTAGCTATTGAAAAGGGAATCTTTGGGTCACCTTCGACTACGTTCACCAACTTTATCACCTTTATATATGTATATACATATATATATATGCATCAACATACTTGCATATATATGTAGTAAGTAAAGTTGGCGACAGTAGTCGAGAACGATCAGAAGGCTCCCTTTTCAATTGCTACTACACCGAGATGTAGGGGAGGACGCTACTCCTTTCCCTGGATTGCTCCACTTTACTCTTGAAATTTACCTTATATTGCAGAGTGTTAAGTATCAAGTACCATTTTAAAAGTCTTTGGTATGATTTGACTTGGGATTGAACCTAGGTCTTCCGGACCGTTGGCTAACACTCTACCCACTATACCAATGAGCCGGTATATATGTATATATCCTTATATATACAAATATACATGCATGCACACACATAATATATATATATATATATATATATATATATGTGTGTGTGTGTGTGTGTGTGTGTGTGTGCGTGTGTGTGTGTGTATATATATATATATATATATTGCAAAAGAAAAGAATCTGTTTGAAGAAACAATTCGTGACTACACTTATTTTCTAATTTTTTTCTAAGAAAACATAAACATCTAAATTTGACGAAAATTAAATTTTAAATGTATATAATATGTGTGTGTGTGTGTGTCAGTGTGTGCATGTTTGTGTGTGTGTACACAAGTTGTTATATGAACTTTAATGACATCTGTCTGTAAAAAATGGTCTGCCCCAAAGTCTCTTTTCAACGTTTTCTTAGATGTAAGAGTTTACCAAATCCTTCCGCACACATCAGGATGTGACAAAACGTCAATTTTTAGGGGGAATAAAGCTGGTTCGTATTGATCTTTTCTTTCTCTTAAACTGGTTGTCTTGCCGAGACTATAGAACCAAATATGCCCTACTATGGACTCTTGCCCAGTCGGCCGGGGCTGTCGAATACACCGACTGCTTCTCTGCAAAGTGGTAAGACCAGCTCCAAATGTGTGTCCTTGGTATGATACTAGACAATCTGATGGTGAGGTTCCAGTAATGCTGGAGCTTTGGCAAATGTGGACTACTCCTTCATTGCAATCACTGTCAGGTCCACTATGTCCGGGAGATAGGGTCCTATTTAAGGGTCAAAAAGAAAGAAACTGTGTAATTATGCTAAACTGATTTTTTTATAATAGAACTGTTTCTGACATTGAAACTGTGTACTCGTGCTAAACTGAATAGTTTGAAACAGAAGTATTTTTTGACATGTAAACAATGTACTTATGTTAAACTGAATTGTTTGAAATAGAACTGTTTTGCTATTTAAACAAATAATATAGTTATACTAAACTGAATTGACTGAAATAGAACTGTTTATAACTATAAAAATGAATTTGCTATTAATAATCTGCAATGGTAGATGTGACTCCAAACTAAACCAAACCAAACCAAACCTACAATGGACTCATGACAAGGGACAGGGAAGATGAATTGCTGCTTTTCCCAAGCGTAACAGCGCGAAGAAAAATTTCAGCAGTCTCGTTCCTATTTGAATTCCTACCACCGTTTTTATGTCCAACGATGATAACTGTTGCGCTAAGAGCACCTACGTTTTCTTCGATGTAGACCATTTCAATACAGGGATATTAATGATTTTTTTCGTTGTTTTTTTTTTCTTCTTGTTCTTTCTTCTTTTTCTTTTTTTTTTTTTTTTTAAATCCAAGCTTTCTCAGAATGCAAAGATCCCTACTGGATTCTGTTCTTGCACACTGTTCAAAATTCCTGAATTTGGAATATGGTCTCATGTGTATACGTGTGTGTGTGTGTGTGAGTTTGCGCGTATGTGTGTACGGGAAGAAAAGTTTAAATGTATGTATGTGTGTATAGATATTTAAATATAAAACAATTTATCCTTTTATTCTCAAATGTAGTTAATATCTTTAGTTTCATTTTTTCTTTTACATTTTTTTCCGTATTTCAAAATTCATAACAATTTCTATCATTCTCTTCCACACTCTTCTTCTTCTTCTTGAAATGTTGCATCATTTATCATAAAACACGTGTTTTCTTACAGTATTCCAGCTTCTGACTCATCTTATAGGATATAGCTCTTTCGTTAAGTGAATAAATCGCAACATGAAATATGACTGTCTTTTCGTTTTGTCTTCCTTTTGTTTCACGCGGGTTTTATGACTAATTCGAAAAAAAAATGACCCTTAAATTTCTAAACCCAAATCTGAACGTACATTCTTTGCAAGTAAATCATAAAATATTATACTTTACTTTCTTAAAACTGTAATTTTACTTAATTAAGAAAAGAATACGAAAAATAGAACATCAGTCTACCGCAATGAGTAAACATCGCTAATTATAAAGACGAGAAACGAATTTGTATCAGTCTAAATATTATGTGGTATGCGAGTACCAAGCATTAAAAGCAGACATTAAAAGGTTTAGTACGAATCTATACATCTATATTATCGACCACAAATAGAGAACTAATAAATATCATCATCATCATCATGTCGTTCCGCCTGCACGGATATCCCTGACCCTCTCTCGCCAATCCTCCTTGTTGTTCATCGCTTCTGGTTGGTCCTCTGGGCTACATCCCGTACCCTCACAGAGCTGCTGTATGTAGGTTCGAGCTGGTTTCCCTGCCCTTGCTTGGCCATGTGTGGGGGTCCATAGGAGAACATCGCTTATGAGCTCATCCCCTCTTCTCCAGTGGTATCCTGCATGTCTGGTTCGTCTAACTTTGATAGTTTTCGTGATGGGAGGTAGGTGGCCGTACAGTTGTTGCTATGTGGGGTGTTGCCTCCAGGACTTGTTCAAAATTGAATCGCAGCATTCTTGTGTAGTTGCCGTCAAGCTTTTTCTCGGTCCGTTTAGTCAGCGTCCATGTAGTGCATCCATACAGCAGTATCGACAAGACCGCTGCTTTGAAGAAACTGCGTTTCATTCTAAATGTTTATAAAGAAGTAAATTCAGTATGTGAATTACGTATTAATTCTTAGTTTATTACGATTGACTTAACATTAGATATATTAATTTTTTAATATGAATAACAATGATTTTTACGATAATTTTAATGGTTACAGTTACTTTTTGTAAATTTAGATCAACATTTAATTATTATTTCCTAATAACACGAATTATCACAATCAATATTGATAAAACATAGTAGTCTCAATGAAAGTAGAAAATAAATTTTATCTATAGATTTAAATAAGTAGCGTGCCACTATTTACTTTGTCCGGGTTTATTTTTAAAAAAATTTCTTATTTCACTAGTATTTGAATATGGCGTATCTATTTTTTTTTTTTTGTTTTTTTATCGGATTGTATAAACATTGTATAAATGAATAATAATAATAATGATAATAATAAATATGATAATTTCCACACTTAAAATATTTCTAATTAAATAAATTGATAGAATATATTAAAAGTTTAATATAATTAAAAAAAGTATTTTAAATTTAAAAAATGAAAATAAATGCTCTCCAAATCCCATTCTCACCGGAAGCAATATGCGAACACCCAAATAAAAAAAATGATTATTCATCTGATGAAGGTTTTAACCTGAAATAAATTTATGAGACCAACAGAGTGATTTTTTTCTTTCTATTTTTACATAAAAAGAATTTTTAGCTCTGTACGTTGAGTATTGATGTATTCTTAATACCAAATTAATTATACATCAATAGCCGTTGGCATTGAGTATTCAAATTGGATACTCCTACCCCTTGGATTTCCTCCTCGGATCACATAAGATTATATATATATATGTGTGTGTGTGTGTGTGTACAAAAATGAACACACACATATACGTGCATGTAGATAAATATGAATATAAAAAAATATATGTATGTATATACAAAGAGACACACACATACAAATATATATATATCATCATCATCATCAGCAGCAGCAGCAGCAGCAGCACGGATATCCCTGACCCTCTCTCGCCACCTCTTCCAATCGTTCATCGCTTTCGGCAGGTCCTCAGGGCTACACCCCGTATCCTCACATAGCTGCTGTATGTTGGTTCAAGCTGGTCGCCCTGCTTTTGCTCGACCATGTGAAGGGGTCCATAGAAGTACATCACTTATGAGCTCGTCCCTACTTCTCCAACAGTGTCCTGCAAGTCTGGTTCGTCTAACTTGTATAGTTTTCGTGATGGGTGGTAGGTAGCCTTACAGCTGCTGCTTTGTGGGGTGTTGCCTCCAAGACCTGTTCAATCGTTTATTTGAAGATAGATAGATAGATAGATAGATAGATGCAATAATAAACGATGGAAAATATGTATAAAATTATAGAAAGTAAATCTTATGAGTTTAAAGACCCAGAAACTAAATCCAAATTAAGTAAAAACTTAAGCTGCAACTCTAAAAACGTAGTCTACATAATTGAATGTAGTGAATGCAAAGAAATACATATAGGGTCAATAGAGGCCCTTAATACAAAGACATCACTACACAGGAGTAATATCAAAATAGAAGAAAACAGAAAATTAAATCTTTCGAAACACCTATATCAATGTAGTCGAGGTAAAATTAAAATAATGCCAATATATCAAACTAACGACTACACACTACTTCAAATAAAGGAAAAGAATTTTATAGATAGATTTAAACCAAAGTTGAATAAAACATGAATCGTAGATACTCATTCAAATGGGAATAAACACACACACACACACACACACACACACACACATATATATATATATATACAAAAAATTTCAAGACAAAAATTCATATACACACAGAAAAAAATAACTATTAGTGAAATCAGAAACCACTACAACACAACGTACCAAATATCAAAAGTAAATGAGGGATAAAGTACGCTAAGAGAAACACACTCTAAGAAAAAGGAAGGACTAGCATTCATAAAAAAAACGTAAGTAAAGATCATTCAGACTACAAATACGAGTTTAAGTCTCATTGAATACCCCATTAACTATACCTTATGTCAGACATGTTCTCTGACAAAACACTCAAGCTGGATACACACACACAGACAGACTCACACACACACACACACACACACACACAAACACACACACACACACACATATATATATATATATATATATATACAAACATATATATATATATATATGTACAAGTATGTATATATATGTACACAGACAAAAATTATGTGGAAAAAATAGTTAACAGTAAATTTCAAACCACACTACCACACATACACACACAAAAAAAAATCTACAAGACACACACTCACAGACTCACAGAGAAAAAATAACAATTAGTGTATTCCAAAACCACTCTCTTACGAACTAAAGCAACTTTTTTAAAATAAATATGCATATATGTATAAACATATTTCTATATATGCACAGGTAGATAAATATACATATATATATATATATATATATATATATATATATGTATATATGTATGAATTCACACAAATATATAACCATATATACTTATATATACATACATTTATATGAATAAATAAATATCAATCAATTCATGCATATATATATATATATATATAAACTGATATAAAAATCCTCTTTCTATATATATATATATATATATATATATAAAAGTCCGAGAGACCAATGACACAAAGCAATCAGCACAATGAGGGACACAATCAAGTGAAAAGAGCCGCCCCTATCCCGACATCTCAGTGTCATAGCTATTAAAAAAACGCCTTTTTGTCGATGACTGCCGCCATCGTGTGTATATATATATATGCATATATATATAAAGTTGTATATTAGTCTAATGAATAGAGTTCAATCCCAGATCGAGTCTTAATAAATGCTTAAAAATGGTACTTGATGCTGCTTGGCTTAACATTCAGCATTGTAAGGCAAGGATCAAGAGTGAAGTCGAACAATCCATGGAATGGATTAGGGCCCTCCCTTACACCTCGGTGTGGTAGCTATTTAAAAAAGGAGCCTTTGGGCCACCCTCGACTAAGGTCAACAACTTTACTTTTTTATATATATATGTGCATGCATTTATTAATGTTTATTTATACATGTAAGTGTATATATACGTATATATACGGTAATATATATGTGTGAAATCACACAAACACCCACGCGTGCGCGCGCACACACACACATTTATATATATATATATATATATAAGTTATTGGTACATATAGATTTATACAAACAAATGCCAAGCGACATATGCAACAAGGAGATAATAATAAGTAAGTGCCCTTTCATCAGATATTTGTCAATCGAACCATTCGGAAGTCGTTTAAAAATGTAAACAGATAAACGCTATTGGTTTGAACGACATTCGTTTTCTTTCGTAACTAGTATATATAGAAAGCCTTCGTCCACTGGCTTGTATTTGAGTTGGGATGCGTTTGCTCCTAAGTCGGGGAATGTTAACCTGTTCAAGTGTCTTTTATTCATAGCTCTTAAGATTTGTTTAGATAACAGGATCAAAATTCATTCTTGGGTAACGGGTATCCTGAG
>OY757911.1:105081079-105121079 GCA_963585895.1 Sepioteuthis lessoniana
GAAGTTGCCGGATGCTGAGTCTTAAGGGAGTGATTCTCTGTGATTTGCGCTTGTTTCCATTTATATTTTTACATGTTTAGCCGCTTCTATGCCTGTTAGCCGTGAGAAGTCGGAAACAGTGCCAGTTACCATTTTGACATCTTCACTGAGATCGTGTGTGTAAATGAGAATTGGGGACATCGAATGACAAATGGCAACAGTAGTGAATATTTTAAAACAATTCTGAATCTTCTAAAATAACAAGCAGCTGTAATTGAAGTTGTTTTGTTCTTTTACACGAATGGGTTCCTCTCTCCTCGGTATTAATGCATTTACACCCCACCTCTCTCTCTCTCTCTCTCTCTCTCTCTCTCTCTCTCTCTCTCTCTTCAGCTGTCTACGATGAATCGTGCCTGGTTAGGGCATTTGTCATACAATAGGACGTACCTACAACACGCCTCTCGCTTAAAAAAAAGACATTCATTTGTTAAAACAATCGGAAAAGAATTTAAATATATTTTTCATAACATCCGGATTGTGGGGTTCGAGTGTGAGGTACTAAGAAATAAGTGTGAGATGAATGCATGGGAGGAGATAGATAGATAGATAGATATGAACTGACTTAGAAAGAAAGAAAGAAAGAAAGAAAGAAAGAAAGAAAGAAAGAAAGAAAGAAAGAAAGAGATAGATGAGTATGAGGTGCTAATAAATAAGTGTGAGATAAATGCACCGGAGAAGATAGATAGATAGATAGATAGATATGAAATGAATTAAAAACAAAGAAAGAAAGAAAGAAAGAAAGAAAGAAAGAGATCAGATCAGACTAACACTAATGAATGGAATTGAAAAAATTAAGATAGATAGATAGTTAGATAGATAGATAGATTTCAACAGACTTAGAAGAAAGAAAGAAAGAAAGAAAGAAAGAAAGAAAGAAAGAAAAAAGATAGAAATAGATTGATGAAATCAGACTAACACGAATAAAAAGAATTTTAAAAATTAAGATAGATAGATAGATAGGCAGATAGATAGATAGATTTCAACAGAATTGAAGAAAGAAAGAAAGAAAGAAAGAAAGAAAGAAAGAAAGAAAGAAAGAAAATTAGATAGATAGATAGATAGATAGATAGATAGATAGATAGGAACCAACTAAGATAAATGAATGGAATAAAAGATTCGAAGAAAGAAAGAAAGAAAGATAAACAGATAAATAAAGAGATAGATTTACTAATTTTTGTTTAGTTTTGAACAATTCCCAAAGTATGAGTCGACCAATGAGAATCGGATTCTTTAGAAATGGTCAACGAGAGTACTTTGCAAGCTGTTATATCACAAGAGGGAACTGAGAAAGGTAAGAAGACAAATTTCCGACAAACTTTCAAATAACTCCAGATCATAACTTACCAAAAATGTCTGTAGCATTCTCGTATTAATAATTCTAAGTTCTTTTACTACACAGCTTAAAAAGGAATTATTTTTGAGATGTATCCTTAGTGTCAAACTAGTGTAACCTTTTCATTTAGGCATAAAACATTAGAAAGGAATTGATAAATTCAATGGATATAAGTAAGAACTCTTTGATGAGTCGCTTGTTGTATTTGCCAATGTCACAAATCGCTATTTGAATTTTGTCTTTAAAGACATCGTGTACTTGGTAATTATAACTGACCAACAATATTTGTAGGGACTTGAGATACTTTGTATTTACGATTCCAGAAACTACGACAAATACGTACTTGTGAAATCAATGATAATCTTAAAGTAAATAATTTATGTAAGCATAAAAGACAAATTCTAAATTCTGAACATTGTTTTCATTTACTAAACTGAACGTTTGGCACAAGGCCTTTAGTATGAAGCATTCAGAGTTTACAACTCCCTAGACTCCATGCTTTACAAAGGCTGAAGAACCAAATCTACTCTACAAGTTAACTATAGCAAGGTGAAGAGCAGATGGATTCAAGGATAAGAATTCGGGTCACCAATTTTTTTTCCTCATCTGATAACCGTCATTGCAATCGCGCCTACAAACCATTATGATATTTGCAAATTAATTTTTTGTTGGAGAACGTTCAAAGAAAAATAAGTTTTCTTCTAAATATGAAACTTCGTTTTGAGACAAATCTGCCTATATCTAAACAAAGAAGGCATTGCCTTACCAAATTATACTGATTATACATTTTGATATTAATCTATTCATATCTAAAAACACAGAAAAACTATTGTTCTAAAATATGCATGTCTGTTTTTGTGTGTATCATCTACGAAGGGGGACAGTCTCCATGGTGCAGTTGTTAACGTGCTAGACAGTAATATTGTTGTCAGCGAGTTCAAATCCTGCTCACTTTCGGACTTATACACATAGGAAAAGTATGAACCTACAAGTCTCAGCTATGGTTTCAATAGAAACACTAATGTTTTTCTATAGGGATGTCTTTGACATTAAATAGTACATGAAGCTTAATAAGCCATTAAAAAAAGAGACAAAACTACCAGCTAAGAGAGACACGTTGGAGCTGATAAGTTGACTTAAAGGCCACCAGCACCAAAACGAATATGAAAATCCAAGTTTAAATTCGTGATGAAACCGGTTATATTCACTCTAAACTAATTCTTGGAAAAGAAAGGTAGAAATTTTCTCTTCCCTGTAGCTTTTCTTTAATAAAAGCGTTTACAAATTTTTCGAATTTTTTGATGAACTGGGCCAACAGCTCTCTCGAAAAAAAAGACCATTTAAAAAACAAATCTTCCTCCAAATGAAGATTCTCTTAAAAACGAATCTTCCTCCAAATAAAGACCTTTAAAAGAACGATTCTTCTTTAAAATAAAGACCTTTTAAAAACAATTCTTCCTTGATATAAATACCTTCTATAAAATGAATCTTCATCGAAATAAAAACCTTTTATAAAACAAATAAATAAAAACTCCTAAAGACGAATCATCCTCGAAAGAAAGACGTTTTCACAAACGAATCTTCTTCGAAATGAAGAGGTTTTAAATGAATCTTCCTCGAAATGAAGACCTTCAAAAAAAGAATCTTACTTGAAATAAAAACCTTCTATAAACTTTTTATAAAACCAATCTTCCTCCTAATAAAGACCTTTTAAGGTCTTTATTAAAACGAACCTTCCTCGAAATAAAAACTCTCTGAAAAACGAATCTTCCACGAAATAAAGATCTTCTAAAAAGGAATCTTCCCCGAAATAAAGACCTTTTAAAAATATTTTTTGAAATTTAGATAAGCTATTTAAATGCTCAACTTAAAAAAAATTAAACGTGAAGATATCTTGTGTATTTGTGTATACTAGATCTAGCAACCTTAGTCCCAGCAAAGATATGAATCCTTTTCGTCTTCTTCCTCTTCTAAAAGTAGAATAGTCGAATTGGCTGAACTCTTTATCCATGGTTTGCAACCAATCAAAGAGTATATCTCTAAATTCAAAAGCAGAGAAGCACATTTAATTAAGAGGATACACTCAACAGAAAAAAACAAACTCGGTGACATGAAGATAAATAGTCGGCAGTACAGAGATACCTCATGTAAAAACAACAACAAAAAAAAAAAAAAAAAAACCCATGAATATTGTTATCACAGGGTTTTAGAAGGCTCTCTTCTTCAGGGGTGAGAAAAAAATCTGATAATCACTCAGTTACAACTAAAAGCTATTACACTTGTAGTCAAAGTCGAGGGTGATCAGAAGGCTCCCTTTTCAATAGCTACTACACAGAGGGCGCTACTCCTTCCCCTGAATTGCTCCACTTTACCCTTGATACGTACCTTATAATACTGAACGTTAAGCAAGGAGGTATCAAAGACCATTTTTAAGTCTTTGGTATCATTCGACCTGGGATTGAATCCCAGTCCCAGGCCATTGACGAACATTCTACAGTTGTAGTCATACTTAAAGAAACGAATACGACTAAAAAAATGATAAATGAAATTAAGTAGGGAACGAATGAATTTTATCACTAAGAAGGTAAGAGACAAAGTAACTGGTCCAAATAACTAATGATAACTGAACAATAATATAGTTATGCTATTAATCTGAAAAAAAACAAAAAAAAAACAAAAAAGAAAAACAAACGCGTATTCAGCTTTTTTCTTTTCTTGTTTTTTCTTTTAATATAGGCTGTTCATAAAAACCTGCTACATTTTTAAAACATATAAGAAAATGGTGGTCGAACTGGCGTGATCAAACTAAAAGCACTTCAGGAATAAAACTTCTATCATTTGTACAATGTGAATAATTAAATTTAAAATTTGAAAACAGCTATAGGACTTAACGAACCTATTGTATAATATTCAAACTAAGAGATTCGACCAAAATTTTTTTTTCAGATATCATGATTGTATTATTTCTTCTAGAATATTATAGAATTAAAAGCAATATTTTTAGAAATTATTTGATAACAAACACTACGGCATTGAAACTCTGAAACAGTTCGTGTGGAATTTACTAAAGTGAAAAGTAGAAATTGCCGTCCTTCAACAAGATGGTATTAAAAAACTGCATATTGTCAGATTGGTTTGGTTTGGTTGCTTTGTTTAATGGCATATCAACCTTTTAGGTTATTTAATGCCAAAGCCATTCTCCTAGAAAAACAGTTGTGGTACTATTTAGTCCATAGCTGGGAGGATAAAGGGGTTCACACCTTTCACAAGGGTACTTGCCCGAAAGTGAACATAATAGCGCGACGATTCCGCAGTCCATCGCTTTAACTATTACACCACGAGGACACCCCCGTATACTGCCAGAGTTGGATGCTGTTGAGTTTGGACATAAATCATATATAATAATAATATCCATTTTGATCGTGTAATGTTGCTTTATGTTTGACGTTATCTTCATATACATCTGAAATCTGCAATATTATCTTTCTGTTTCTTTATCTCATTGTAGTGCCCCCTTCTCACTTGTATATCAACCTTACACTGATCATGATTCTTTCTATGCCTGTGAATTTCTTAATCTCATTGTGTGTGTGTGTGTTTTTTTTTGTTTATTGATATGTCAATTTTTTAGGGTTATCTAATGTCAAAGCTATTCTTGTAAAAGTATTATCCATCCCATACTAGAGAAGATAAAGGGATTTACACCTTTTCAAATAGTTTGTTTGTTTGAGTTTTATGGCATATCAACCTTTATAGGTTATTTAATGCCAAATCCATTTTTATACAAATAAACCGTTCTATTTCCAACAATTCAGGTTAGCATAAGTACACAGTTTAATTGTCAAAAACATTTCTATTTCAAGCTATTCAGTTTAGTCAAACAGTTCTAATTCAAACGATTTAGTTTAGTATAAGTATAATTTTTGTTTACACACAGTTAAATGTCAAAACCGTTCAATTTCAAACAATTCAGTTTAACGTATGTAGAGTTTCAATGTAAAAAGCAGTTCTATTTCAAACAATTCAGTTTACCGTCAGTACGCAGTTTAAATATCAAAACAGTTCTATTTCAAGTAATTCAGTTTAGCATATGTACGGAGTTTAGTTCTATTTGAACCATGAATAGGGCTCTATCATGTACTACCATTCCGGGTCAGAGTGGACTTGGGAGCGATGGCAATGAATGGGTACTCCGGATTCCCCAAAGCTCCAGCATTGTTTAGTGTCACATCAAGGATACTCGTTCAGAGGGAGGTGCAGTCGGTATATTCTACAATCCCAACCGACTGGGTAAGTTTTTAAATGGTTTTAGTCCGAAATTAAAAATCATGGTGTAACTGGAGTTCAAACTCGCTTACTACGATGGTGCAGTCTAGCACGTTAACCACGACACCACTAGCACTTCTCGTGCTCTAATTGAATATACAGAAGAATCAGAGAACGAAACGAGAAATAGGGAGCTCAAAAATGCAAAGTCGGCAAAAAACTGATCAAACATTACCGACATAAAGAAAAGCCTGGGCATTAAAAGAGGAATTAGTATTACAAAAAACATTAACAAGAACTTATGAATGTAGAAAGCATTATTTTTAAGTTGCTTCATTCATTTTTTGTTTGGTTCACTACCGTAGTTTCTAACGTACTAAATTACTACCCCATAGTAAACCAGTTCAAACGCTCTATAACGTTCACTTTTGGACAAATATCTTTGGGAAAAGTTAGAACCCTCTTATCCCACCAACAAGGAGTTAGATAGTATCACTGCAGTTATTCTACAAGAATGACTTTGTCATTAAATAACCCACGAGGTTTGATGTGCCATTACACAATTAATCGACACTAAACTAAACGAACAAGTATTGGGGTAGACTGGTCCAGTCGGTTGGGGTCAGAATACACAGACTGCATCTCTGCCAAGGGGAAAATCTTCCCCAACAAATATCCTAGAATATGACACTCAACAATCTGATGTTGAGGCTTCAGTAATGCTGGAGATTTGGGGAACGTGGAATACTTCATTGCCATCGTTCCTGGGTCCAGTGTGGCTCAGAGTGGTAGCACCTAAAAATGTCCTCTCTATTGGTCAACTGTTTGATATTTAAACTGTGTACGTAATTTTTTGTAGAAACAAAAAAAAAACTGTATTTATGTTCAACTGAACTGTTCGAAATAGAATTGTTTGTAATTGAATTGTATGTAAGTGACGCAATTTGACTGCGTAAAAAATAAGTGACGCAATTTGACTGCGTAAAAAAAGGAATCCAGGTTCGTTTAAAAATGTTATCGGCAAAATGTGTTTAGAAATCATATATTTGATATATACGTATATATCATTAACCTATATATAATTAACCTATAATGGTTGATATGCCATAAGACCCAACCAAACCAAATCATATATATTAAATAAATATCAAAAACGGATTTGGCATTAAATATCCTACAATGGCTGATATGGCATAAACCAAGTCATATATATTTAATCAATGTATAAAATGGATTCGGCAATAAATATCCTACTATGGTTGATATGCCATAAACCAAACAAAACCAAGTCATATATATTTAATCAATGTATAAAATGTATTCGGCAATAAATATCCTACTATGGTTGATATGCCATAAACCAAACAAAACCAAGTCATATATATTTGATAAATGTATAAAATGGATTTGGCATTAAATAACCTACAATGGTTGATATGCCCTAAACCAAACCAAACCAAATCCTATATATTTAATTGATATGTATAAAGAGGATTTGGCATTAGATAACCTAGAATGATTGATATGTCATAAAACCCAACCCAACCAAATTAAACTGGGGTAGTTGACTTCAGGAAATCGTATTTAGGTATGGAAAGAAAAGTCGATACAAAATCTTCTAAACAACCGAAGAAACTTAATTATTTTCATATATTAATTGATAATGGGTAAAAACTGAGGACGTTGAGTCCAGTTATACACCTGCAATAAATTTTTAGTTATCTGCTTGTAATAAACTCGGGTAGAATATATATTTTCCCGAAACTTTGATTTCTTTTTTTTTTCTTCCGCCGGTGTGTGTCTTACTAGTCTTCTTTACTGCTTGTCTGTGAGCGAGTTACGGTTCTCAGAGTGTAGTAGCCGATGTTTTTACCTGATCAGTTAAAGATAAGAGACACTTTGTTAACAGTTCAACTCCTTTCCTGGTATTCTAGATAACACAAGCTCTTCATCAACTTATACCCAATGACACTGGAGTAATTTCCGGGTGATTATATTGCACACTACCAGTCCCAAGCGACATCCGCATTCAACAACCTCGATTCATCACAAAATATGTAACTCCTCATTATTATCATTATAAAGGACGTGCCCGTGGTGTAATGGTTATCGTCGTAGGAAATGGACACGGCGACACGGCTTCAAATCCTGGACGAGACTGACTGCATTTCACATAGAACTAATACCCTTGGGAAAGGTATGAATCCAATTATTCTCCCTCCAGCTATAGGTAAATAGTAGGGCAGACTGGGATCTTCGGCAACTAGTCTAGGAGAAGGAATACTCTGAATTCAAACCTGTTAAACACCGCTTAAAAATTGACCTCCGCTCGGGCAGGATATGACACAATCATATCCTGCCCGAGCGGAGGGGTTGGTAAATAGGATTATCATTATGGCTCTTTTGACTCTCTCTCTCTCTCTCTCACACACACACACACACAAACACACACACACACACACATATAAATACACATACACTCTTTCTTTTCCTGTTCTGAAAGACTAGTTTTCTTCGTTAGTCCTCTAGACGGCAGCTAGTGTCCGCACAACTGATTAATGTATGTTTTCTTGGTGGGAGGCGCCCAACTCTTGTCTGTCCATGCATAGGAGTCCATTAGAGAAGATTGCTTGCTTCCCTACCAGTGGCCTGCATGTTATGCTCATCTTACTAGGATGCTTTGCGAGATGGGAGGTAAGTGGCCGTACAACTGCTGCATTTAGGATTTGTCCAGAACAGAACGTATCATCCTTGTGTCGTTTTCGTCTAGCTTTTTCTCCAAGCGTTTTATAAGTATCCAACTGGTGCAAATATGAAGTAGTACTGACACGGCCAGAGCAAGTAACTCATAAGTTGAGCATTAAAATATTATAGTGATTTGTACATCATAGCGGTTGGTTTTAATTAAACAATGGAATTCCGACGGTTTAAATAAGTTAGCGTTAAATCTATCATTACGCAACAGTGATTTGATTTATCTATCTTCCCACGCGAGTAATAATGACATCAGATCAGGTATATCGCGGGACAGCAACAGGGAATATGCAGTTAAAGGCAAATAGTACCCAAAACTATTAACTTTTGCCCCGACACCAGAACGTAAACTTGCACCAAAGATGTATTTACAATAGAAAGGTGTTGCCGAGGAAACAGGTCCCCCGGGATAATCTACGATTCATTATAAGCTTTCTAATCCGATTAGCATCAGGAATACTATCTTTCTTTAGGCAGTAATTTTCTAAAATTAATTCTGACCAAATTTCTGTGTTGCAAGAGGAATAATGATTGATATGCTGATTACTAATGGTTTAAAAAAAACGAACTCTAGTTCATCATCATCTTGTCGTGCCATCAGCACAGATATCCATGACCCTTTCACGCCGCCCCTCCCTATCGTTCATCGCTTTCGGCAGGTCCTCAGGGCTACACCCCTTATCCTCACACAGCTGCTGTATGTAGGTTCGAGCTGGTCGCCCTGCTTTTGCTCGGCCATATGTAGGGGTCCATAGGAGTATATCACTAATGAGCTCATCCCTACTTCTCCAGCAGTGTCCTACATGTCTGGTTTGTCTAATTTGGATAGTTTTCGTAGGTGGCCGTACAGCTGTTGCTTTGTGAGGTGCTGCCTCCAGGACCTCTTCAATATTGCTCACAGCATTCTTGTGTAGTTGTCGTCAAGCCTTTTCTCCAGCCGTTTAGTTAGCGTCCATATAGTGCATCCATATAGCAGTATCGACACGATCGCTGCTTGTAAGAAACTGCGTTTCATTTTATCGGTCAGGTCTGACTTCCATATGACCGATAGTCTATCGTTAGCTAACCGTGCCTTTATTAGTTGCGTGTCGATGTCTGTCTAGTTACTGCACCACAATAAACGAATGTCCTATTATGACACTAAATTACATTGGAGGGTGAGTTAATGGGAAATCTAGGGAATCTAGAAGTGTTTTTTTATTGCCACTCTGACCTGTTAAGTTCAAATATACCAGTTAAATAGATCTGTATAGAATAATATCCGCGATAAATTTAAACTATGTTAATACATCGGCTCTTAAAATATTTTCAACGAAGTATGAACATACCAGAAAAGTACAGTCGTGAGCAAAGATCTAAGAAACGGGTGCAACATGGATTTGTTCTTAAATAGGCGAGGGAGGGAAAAAGAACATTGGCTAGAGTTAGCAGTAAAAAGTACAAATTCTGCAAAAAAAAAAAAAAATAATAATTAATTTTTCTTTTTTAAATAGCACAAAAAGTAGCACAAAATTAAGGAGCCGGCTTGGTACTTCCGGACCCAAGTCAGGGTCAGCGCCGGAGCCGATATGATGTTTAATGACCCGAAATTGGCAATGAAAGCAGGACATCACTGAAGAGCTCCTATAAGCACCTAAAATATAATTATGAACTGTATACATGTGTTAATCTATTTTGAACTAGTTTTATTTTGCTTATAAATTATTTGGATTACGATGAAATTATTAAAAACAATAAACTTTGCACCAATTATTTGTAGTAGAAATAATTATCTCGAGCCATGGTTTGCAAAGGGTTCTCCAATGGCCCGGGAGACCTGGGTTCAATCCCAGGTTGAGTCATACCAAAGACTTTAAAAATGGTACTTGATGCCTCCTTGCTTAACACTCAGCATTATAAGGTACGGATCAAGGGTAAAGTGGAGAAATCCTGGGAAAGGAGTAGCGTCCTCCCCTACACCTTGGTGTAGTAGCTATCGAAAAAGGTGCCTTCGGGTCACCCTCGACTATGGTCGCCCACTTTACTTACTTACTTGTATTTGTTGAGTGGTTGGTAGTTTGGTAGGTTGTGTTTTATGGCATATCAACACTTGTTGGCTATTTAATGCCAAATCCTGTTTATATATTGTCATTATAGTAACAGTGTTCGGCAATGGTTCGGGAGACCAGGGTTCAATTCCAGGTCAAGTAATACCAAAGACACAAAAAATGGTGCATGATGCCTCTTTGCTTTACTCTCACTATTATAAGGTACGGATCAAGAGAAAAGTAGAGTAATAAAAGAAAAGGAGTAGCGTTTTCCTGTACACCTCGGTGTCGTAGCTATTAAAAAAAGGAGCCTTCTAGTCACCCTCTACTAAGTTATATACATGGTTTGGTTTCTTTGTTTCTGCAGTCCAGCGTTTTAACCATTTCACCTCGAGGACATCTATATATATATATATATATATTTTTTTTTTTCTTTAAAGAAAAAATCAAAGACCGGTTATTTTAGGATTATGAATTTATTTCCATCCTGTTTTGTGTTTCTGATGTAAAGCAAAAACACGAAGAAAAATATAACAGGACTTCTTCAGATCTTAATGATAAGATAAAACAGAATAGACACGGGGGGTGGAGAGGTGAAGAGTTATCTCCTCGTTTTATTAACCTTCCGTTTTTTTATTTCCTTATTTATTTTATTTATCTTTCTAATTTCACCGTCGGTTGGAATTATGGTAATTTAACTTTTTATTTATTTTATATATTTTCTTTTTCTGTTAAGTTCGATAACTAACTTTTATGTGTTTTGTTTATATAATAAATTTTTGTAAGGGAAATATTAATACTTATATTAATTTCGAGTCTATTTCCTCAGTTACCTATTTTTTTCTTCATGTATGTATATTGGATACGTTTTTTATTTTCATTTTATTTTATTTTCGTTCATTTACCTTGTTTCTCAATCTATTTCTATGTTTTTTAGGATAATTAGTCTATAGTTTAAATTTAGCCTTATGTCTACATCTTGCTATTAATTCATATCTCTTATTTAATAACCTTTCAGGCACTGGATATGTCATTATTTGTATTTTCTCATCTAAGCACAAGCTGCATCTACCGTCAAAGCTTTTTGGAGTATTTGATTTTTTCAATATAGACCATAGAACCTCAGGGGTTAACTATATATATATATATATATATATATATATATATATGTACTATAGCCACAATTTACGCAATGTGCGAAATAGACATCAAATGTTCATAACGATAGAACATATAAAGAACACAGGAATCTTGAAATTCGAAAACATGTAACGACTTCTTGTTTAGGTACGAAACCTTTTTATTAACTTTGAGTTAAAGGTTTCGACATAAGGAGGAGAGACACAATCTTCTATGCTGTCTTATTCATTTGGCCCCCATCTCGAGCGGTCCCCCATAGGGCGCAAGTTCGCCTCGCGTCTGCGAGCTCCAAATTCGATCCTCCTCGTTTGGCGTCTACTATTCAACTCTCTAATTTTCTTCAAATCTCCCACAAACCTCCACGCGCTTCCGGTGCAAAATGTCACCCGCACCTTGTCACCCCGTTCCGTCATCTTGGGCTATTGTGACATCTCTGAGTGGCACGTCCGCCCCGCGAACGCGTTACCACCTACATCAAGGTTTGCAACTAACTAACCCATGTGCTGAGCCGAATGGTTCTCAGCCTAACTAAACTCAAAGGCATGAACCGAAATCCCTTGGCCATTACGTTACATATATATATATCATGGTAGTGTCTATGACCCTTTTCACATTAATCAAACAGATTGAAGTTTTTAAAAAAAAAAAAAACGATTAATATAGTAATTTTTTTCTTCGAAAAGTATGGGTTATATTTATATATTTGTGTCTAAGGTTGTGTGCTATCGAATGCTAGTGTGTATATGCCGTTGCCCACACGTATATATATATATATATATATATATATATATATGCGTTCGTTTGCGTATATATTGGCTTGCATCTTCAAATATATGCACATATTTCCACAGTCTGCTGTTGGGAAAGAGCGAGATGAATGAAGAGATTGTGGGAAAGAAAGAATGAGTGAGAGGGGGGGTGGAAATGGATTGTTGCAATCAGAATTATTCCTTTTTCTTTTTCTTTTAATCCGACTTAACTTTATGATAGTTAAAGGTTTATTTGATGTGAATATGACATGTCTGTTTTGTGGCGAATTTTGTAGACTGAAGATGATGATGACTAAAATTAGAATCATCACTATAGATTTTTTTAAGCTATCATTAAGTAGGATTAGAAGGAAATGAAAGCCAAAGCTCATTTGTTTGCACACAGTTAAATGGCTTCAAGTATTGTAAATGATTAAATATCTCTATTGGACCCAAAGATAAAACCTGAAAAGATACAATCACTCCAGTTCGTAGAAAACCCGAGAGCAACAGTTATGAAGGGGTACTCCACAATCCCCAGACTCCAAGAATGTAGCTTCACAATCAGATGCAGTTTAATGGCATGCTCAGGACACTAAAAGCATTCAAGGGTTGCTATCCAACACAAATTATTCTGTTCGGCATTAGTGAATAGTTAAATGCAATAGTCATTGTCCAATTTAACAATTATTTGTTTGCTCACAAATGCATGGTTTCAAGTATATTATATGATTAAACAGTTCTATTAGAATGATGAATTGAACCCTAACAAAACATCAGAACTGGACGATTGCCATCAGGTGTAATTTTGAGTCATATCCAAAATACTCGTTGGGGCATACTCTTCAGCAGAGATGCAGTCGGCTTATTCTACAGCCCCAACCAACAGGGCTGGGATTATTATTATTAGCTTGAAATTTAAAAAAAAAAAAAAGTTAGCGACCGTAGTCGAAACCGACCCGAAGGCTCCATTTTCAATAGCTACTACACCGAAGTGTAGTGGAGAGCGCTACTTCTTTCCCTGAATTGCTCCACTTTACCCTTGATACGTACCTTATAATGCTGAGTTCTAAGCAAGGAGGTATCAAGTACTATTTTTCAAATGTTTTGGTATGACTCGGCCTGAGATAGAACCCCGGTCTCCCGAACCATTGGCGAACACTCTACCCCCTAGACCAATGAACCGAAATACTTTGTTGAAAATGTATCATAGTTAACATGTGTACAAATTGATGCTATTAGATAGAAACACTTGAAACCATATAAATGCGCGAATATTATTTGTATTCATAATAATTACTTGAAGCAATAAATGTTTATAAGATAACATAATATCAATCCTTGCGAGATTTTCGCACCAGCTTTTTTGGGTGGTCTTTTGCAAGAGTCTTTGTGACATCAAATTTCTTTCAAATCTACAGGATTCTTCTCAATATTCTGGTCAATCTTAGCAATGTTGTAGTATTGACTGTCTCGACTCGGCCTCATAACTCTTCCAGCTCCCTTACCAAGCTGTTAAGGACGGGTCCAAGCGAACCAATTACAGTTAGTATTACAGTCATATTCATGTTACATAATATTTTTTGGCTCTCTAGCAAGGTTGAAGTACTTGCCTCTCGTGTCGGTTTCTTTAATTTTCTCTTCGTGGCAAAAATCTACTTCACAGCAGGTTCTCAATTTTATTATTATTATACTCCGCGAGAGTTTTTCGCATCAGCATCAGCTGATGGTCTTTCACTGGAGTTTGAGTGGCAGCAAGTCTCCAGGACTCTTCTCAGTATTCTGGTCGTTCTCAATAATGTTCTATATCCGTGATACAACTATACGTATACATATATATGCGGAAACATAATCAACAATAATGACGAACGAACACACTTCTTTAGAAAAATATACCCCTCACACTTTATTCGAAAGGGTTGCAAAAGGGTTGTGTGTGAGAGATGAGTTGGAGACGGAACAGACTGCAACATATACACCCAAAGTTCCTCTGGTCATAGCAGTACTTCTTCCTCATTCTGCTGGGCTGCTCAACCGAGGTCCTGAGGGCCCAAACCCTCTGTCTCGAGCTGGTTTTCACTGCCTCGAACTGCAACTCGAACTCCAACAAACTGACTCCAAGTAACTGGGGCACCGGGTTATATAATTGTTTGACATCCACCTGCTTCCCGTGGGCGTCGCAATTGCACCGAATTCAACCCGTCCACGGTCAAGGTTATATCTTTATATCTTCGACCGGATGCACCTGTTATTTACACAGGTGCATCTCTTAATCGGTCGAGGGCCAATATGTGACAATGATGCTATTGTTTGGATGGCCTCCACTCGGCCGCCTACTTCCAAGTCCTCCAGTCCCTTTAATAATCCTTTAGTTACTGTACCAAAAGCACCAATCACAATTGGTATAATTGTCACCTTCATGCTCCACTGTTTTTTTAATTCTCTCGCAAGGTCGAGGTATTTATCCTTCTTTTCACATTCTTCCAGTTTTAGTCTATGGTCAGCCGGGACAGCAAAGTCAACAATTTTGCAAATTTTCTTCTTTTTTTTTTTGTTGATTACTATAAGGAATTTGACCACACGAACAAGTAGTAAATGCACAACCCAGAATCTGTCCTGGAGAGTGAGACGTACCAACTTCTCTGGGATTTTAAGATACAAACGGATCCCCGAATCTCAGCCAGACGACCAGATGTAGTGATAGTCAACAAAAAGAAAACCTGCCGAATTGTGGACTTTGCCGTCCCTAAGGACAACAGAGTAAAATTAAAAGAAAAGAAAAAGGGAGGTAAGTACGTAGACCTTGCTAGAGAACGAAAAAAATTATAGAACACGAAAATGTGGGTTATACAAATTGTTATGGGTGCGCTCGGTAAAGTCACCAGAGGATTGGTAAAGGGACAGGAAGATTTGGAAATAAAAGGACATCAGGACATTATCCTGAATACAGGACTTTAAGATCGGCGAGAAGACTCAGAAGATTCCCGAAGACTTGATGAGACTTGTTGTCACTCAAACTCCATTGAGAAACAATTACTTAACGCTAGTGGGGAAAACTCGAAAAGGAATAAAAAAAAAATAATGATAGAACTGGAGACTAGAGGTTTGGTTTGGTTTGTTGGGTTTTATGGCATATCAACCTTTGAAGGTTATTTAACGCCAAATCCATTTTTATGTAAATAATCTGTTCTATTTAAAACAATTCAGTTTAGCATAAGTACACAGTTTAATGGTCAAAACATTTCCATTTCTAACTATTCAAGCAGTTGTATGTAACAATTCGGTTAAGTGTAAATACAGTTTTAATGTCGAAAAACAGTTCTATTTCAAATAATTCAGTTAAGCATGAGCACGCAGTTTAAATTTAAGTACGGTTTAATTGTAAAAGTCATTTCTATTTCAAACTATTCAGTTTTACTCAAACAATTCATTTTAGCATAAGTATGCTGTTAATTCTATTTAACCCATAGATAGAACCCTTATCAGGTGCTACCACTCCGGGCCAGAGTGGACCTGAGAGTGATGGCAATGAAGGGGTACTCCGCATTCCCCAAAGCTCCAGCATTGCTGGAACCTCACCATCAAATTGTTTAGTGTCATATCCAGGACACTCGTTTGGGGTGGGGTCTTACCCCTCTGCAGAGGTGCAGTCAGTGTATTCTACAGCCCCAGCTGACTGGGCAACTGGAGACTAGAGGAGCCTTGCTATCTCTCAGAGTTTGGTGAAAGACCATCAGCTAATGTTGGTGTGAAAATTTCGGTAGGAGTAAAATCAAAATAACGAAGAAGAAGAAGAAGAAGAAGAAGAAGAAGAAGAAGAAGAAGAAGAAGAAGAAAATTAAACAGGCGTTCAGATATCTTCTTCGTATACACAATTAAAGAAATGATATTATTAGGATATCGCTAGAGGATAAAAATCACGGAACGGAAAGATGTTTGTTATGTTTACCATAAACGAAGCCTTTGCCACACTCCATCGAATTCTAAAAAATGTTAGAAGAATTGAAGGATTAGAACCATCTACTAGAAAATATTCATAAACTCTTCAAGAATACAGAGAAGTGTCCAAGACATGCAAAGACATGCTGTCGCTTGATTCCCAACAATAACCACTATAGGATGGCGCTAAAACTTAAGTAATTCCATCAATAAAAATCCAAGATTAATACATAAGCGTGCAAAGCATATGCTTCGTAAAGTTTTTCGAATTTCTATGCTCGGAACCTTTTTGATCATCTACCGATTAAGCATTTTCATCCACACAGATCTATTACGTCGTCGACACTAATTAAAGAAGGCGTGGCCAGAACCTCGACCTGGGCATCTCTATTTATCATCATTACAAAGTTCATTTGAAAACATGACAGCTGAGTTGGTCCTCCGGGTCTCCGGAAAGAGAGCTCTGTAATATCCCTATTATACGAGTCTATTCCGCTGGGTGATCGCGTTTGCCCGGGCACGCTCGATTTAAAGAATTTTGATATCCGAAATTCAAATCCAAATATCGTACCGTAATAATTTGTGCGCCAACTCTCTCAGGGGAGGAGGAGATAATGCGAACAGGATCGTGGTACAATTTCTTAAATGTCGACCAAAATTTTTCCCCTGTGTGCGCATGAGCTAATATTGGTCTAATGTTTCAGTGTTTATCCACGGACATCACTCCCATCCATTATTGTCGTGTCTTAGTAAAAGCGGCAAGGCCCGAAAGAGAATAATTATCCAGTGATGGACTATTGCTTCGCTAACTACGTGAATGTTGGATGCGCGTCCAATTCAAGAGACAGTGTTCTAATTGAGGTGTGATAGATCACATAGACACCGATTGTCTCCCTTTGTTTTGCCCTCCTTTCTTTACCATACTTAGCTCTTCCTGCCACTTTTGTTATTTCATTTATTTTTGGAAGCCATTTTTTTTTCTTTTCTTAAACACTCTATCTTTCTTGCTTTCTTTCTTTCTCTTATCCCTGCTTTGGAATTTGCAATATATGTTCATGGGGAAGGGAAGAAAACGTAAAAAAAATACTCAGCAAAACAAAACAAAAAAACAACACTAAAATGAAGGTAAAGCTCTATCGATAGGAGTGGCGTGTTTGCTAGATATGCAACGGCACATCAATTTAAGCCAAGGTTTAGTGTGGGTCATCATAAACAAAGAAAAAAAAAAGCTAGGAAAATACAATTTGCTGAATTTGTTTGCTGATGGCTGAGTGTTGGTTTATGTTTTATTTGCACGGGTTTTTCTTGCGAATCGGACGGAAGACTCCTTACGCCAGTGTCTCGGACAGAACTCACCCTTGGACGGAACATGAATCATTCAACGGTACGTCTAATTCAGAACGAATAGCAGAGACTATATAAAGCAGAGAGAGAGAGAGAGAGAAAGAGAGAGAGAAAGAGAGAGAGAGAGAGAGAGAGAGCAAAAAGGAGCCAAATAGAAAATATGTGTGAATTCAAACGTGTAGCTGCATACACCTTTGATGGGATTGTGCGTTGCAAGGGTAAAAGGAGAGGGGAATAGTAAATTGATGTCATGTACTGATAAGAGTTTACTGGGGAGTGAAGCGTTTCGATGATAAACAGATATCTGGTACCAAGTCAATATGATAATTACACACACACACACACACACACACACACACACACATATATATATATATTTACGAAAATCGTTCGCCAAGGGAAGAATGTGGCACAAGATTAGTTCTTTGTGCAGAGTGCTTCTAGTTTGAATTCGGAGTTTTTATTCACCTAGACTGGTTGCCTCACCAAGGCCGAAAATCCCAGTCTGTTCGACTATTCACCCATTGCTGTGGGTAGAGAAAAGTGATTCTTACTTTTCACCGTGGTATTAGCTTGATATGAAACGAAAACAGCCTCCTATACGATTTGAACTAGATTCCATTTTTTAAGCCAAAAGAATACCCAATATATATATATATATATATATATATATATATATGTATATATATGTGTGTGTGTGTGTGTGTTTAGAGAAAGATGACAAGTAGTATTGTCTGGCAACCTTGCCTGTTATACTGTTCAATATCCAAGAGAGAACAGTTTGAATTGTAGAATGATTTGAAAATCAAATTTAAACATAAATATTAAAATGCAGACTTTTATATTCCCATCCGCCTTTTCTACATTTCCAATTGTCAGTTGTTCATTTATGAATTTATTATTAAAAGTTAACTTAATTGTTTGACAATCTTGAAAATAGAAAGTTACCAGATATGACGAATATATCTTAAATTTAGAATGTGTTTTTAAGTTTGGTTATAAATTCATTTTCAATACATTTTTAAATTCGATTTTGAAATCATTGAAGAGTGACAAAAATAATAAAAAGAGTTAAAGATTACAGTGATAGAGAGAGATTAAAGACATTAGGATTAACTACTTTGTTTGAAAGAAGAATGAGAGGAGATCAGCTTTCAAAAAAAAGTATGATTTCTAATTAAAATAATTTTTTTTCAATATTTTTCTTCCAAGACATTACAAAAACTAATCCTACTATCTAGTTGGGTTTTTTGTTAATAGTGTAATATTTTGGAAAACCTTGTCCAATTAGATAAAAAAAACAACAGCATTATTTAGAAAATTTTAAGATTAAATTGGATGATTTCCCAAAAAGTGGTAAGAAAAATCATTAAGGAGGCATATTTAGAAAGAAGCCAAAAAAGTACTCAACTGAATTTATTTTGTATATAGATATTTTATTGATATTATAAATGCTCTGCGCAAAGATTTTGTTGCTTTTTTAAAAGTTGATGTGAAAAGATAGTAAAAACGGAAATGACCATGGAGGCCTATATATATATATATATATATATATAGTAGTTTGTTATATTTTTTAATAAAATATCAGTGAAAGAGAATGCGTCTCTAAGTCAGCGATGGTTGGTGCTTGTCAGTTTCTTGAAACCATCTATTCAAAGATAATTGGATTCTTCTGGTGTTTGCATAGTTGATAAACAGTCTGCAAGCGTTACTAATTCTGTCTCTGTGCTCCCATAATATGTATATATATATATATATATATATATAGGGAGAGAGAGAGAGAGAGGTGCAAGTATAGGTCTATGTGAGAAAGAATTTGCTTTGCGGGTTATGGAACAAATCTTATATATTTACCAATATCTTCTTCATGGGTAGTTATCTTTCAAATTATTATATATAAGTTTGTTTTTTTTGTTTTAATGGCATATCAACCTTTGTTGGTTATTTAATGCCAAAGCCGTTTTTCTACAAGAACTGTAGTAGTACTATTTGACCCATAGCTAGGGGGATAATGGGGTTCATACCTTTCCTAAGAGTATTTGCCCGAAAGTGAACGTAATAGCACGACTGGAGTTCGAACTCACTTACTACGATTCCGCAGTCCATCGCTTTAACCATTACACTACGAGGACCTCCCCACCATTATATGTTGACTTGTCTCCGCTTACTCATATGATAGATGATCTAATACTATCGTAGGATACCAGTCAAACAGCTCGTATCGCACACGATCTATATTTTCTAGTTGATACACAGCCATGATAAATCTTTAGATATACATGAACCCAATTAATATATAACAGTAATAAACAGCAAAATAGTCATCATAAAATACTCTAATAAAGGTTTTGTGAATGCTAGAAATCCTATTTGTACCAGAACTTTGAACAAACGAAGGATGCATTGAGTAGAGAATTTTATGATTTTTTTCTTAAAACTGAAGTCAAAATTGAATCTGAAAATACAACCATATATAAAGGAATTCAGTGTTTCTCCTTAGCAGATCTAAATCGCTGGTATCAATTGTTGTAGATAATTATTGGTGAAATTTATGAATTATTTATTTGCGTGAAACTAGAAAAAGAAGAAAGTTACGCATAAAAATTTCAATAGAGTCTTGCAATGGATAAAGGTTATTAAATTGGACTCAGTGCTGATAGGGCACTTAGTGCGATCCTCATCTAGGTGACCCCACCTCTGAAGAGAGATAACACTCCAACGAGAATCCTGGATACGACACTAAACTGCATCTGGTGGTGAGGCTCCAGTCCTGGGTCTAACAGGAATAGGGATTAAAACTTCATTGCAATCACTCACAGATCAACTCTGAGCTAGAGAGGTATTTGTAAGGTTCCCAACAGGTACTTATTCTTCTTTTCACTTTCTTTCAACTCTACTCTCTGGTCCATTGAGGCAGCAACGTCCACAATCCTGCAAGTTCACTTTTTTGTTGATTATTATAAGGTCTGGACGACTGTCCGAGATTAGGTGATCCGTTTGTATATCAAAATCCCAGAAGAGTTTGTGTGTGTCATTCTCCAAGACAGATGTTGTATTGGGCATATACCATTTGTTTGTTTGGTCAAACTTCAGTTTCTTGCACAATTCCCAGTGAATCCCCTTGCCTACCCAGTCGTTCTTAGTCTCCATAATTTTTCTGGGCTAATTTGCTATTATTTTTATTATCATTAGAAGAGTCCGGGAGATCTGAGGAGACTTGCTATCACTAAGATTCCAATGAAAAACCACCAGTTAAAACAGGTATTAAGAAACTTTGATCTTCTGGTAGACTGCAGAATGAAAATCAAAGAAAACGAAAAGAGAGATCAATATTTGGACTTTGCCTGAGAACCAAAAAGAAAAAAAAAGAAGAACCTAAGGAGGTGCGTTTGGAATGTCTCAAAATGTGGCTAGAAGAGATGGAAATCGACGATCGAGCTGAGATCATCCAAACTATTGTATTGTTAAGATCGACCAGAATACTTAGAAGAGTCCTGGAGACTGGCTCTCACTCAGATTCCAGTGAAAGACAATCAAAAAACGCTGGTATGAAAAATTCTGAAGAAGAAGAAGAAGAAGAAGAAGAAGAAGAAGAAGAAGAAGAAGAAGAAGATTTACAAAGTCATCAGAAAAGATAAGTCATCTCATCTTCAGTTTACCCAAAACTGGTTCCCCGACGAACGCTTAGAAGTTTACTCACTTCTATTGTCCAACCGATAGGATGAGGCGAACAAACTAAAATTGAATGCATACCTTTTCCAATGGTATTAGCACGAAATGAAACTCAAACAGCCTCGTCCAGAAGTTGAATTTTCTTCGACTATTCTTACTGCTAGACCACGCCTCCAACTACTTATACGGACACAAATTGGGCACCTCAGGCTGTGTAATTGTTAGCAACTACTACACCTTCTAGAGTGAGTTCGAGTCTCATTGGGGGGCCCATTCATTCGACCATGTGCAATATCTAAACCAAAAAGCTTAGTAAATCAGTATACCAGAGAATAGGGGCACCTCGAATAATGTAAGGTTTAGCTACCTAGACTAACAAACCTTCAAGAGTGACTTCAAGTATCAATCGGTGCCGCATTCTTTCGACTATGTGCCAATTGTAAACTATTATACAAGAGAAAATGGGCACCTAGGGTAGTGTAATGTTTAGCAAACTAGACTAGCAAACCTTCACGAGTGACTTCGAGTCAAACTAGGGGTCCCACTCATTCGACCATGTGCCACATCTAAACAAAAAAGTAGTAAATTACAATACAAGAGAACATGGGCACATAGGGTGGTGCAATGGTTAGCAAGTTAGACTAGCAAACCTTTACGAGTGATTTCATGTCTCATTGGGTACCCCATTCATTTGGCCTTGTCCCACTTCCTGACTAAAAGCTTAGTGAATTACTATAAGGACACAAGAGCTCGTGGGGGGTGTCTTCGTGGTGTAATGGTTAAAGCGATGGACTGCGGAATCGTAGTAAGCGAGTTCGTACTCCAGTCGTGCTATTACGTTCACTTTCGGACAAATACCCTTGGGGAAGGTATGAACCCCCTTATCCTTCCAGCTATGGGTTAAATAGTACCAATACTGTTCTAGGAGAATAGCTTTGGCACCAAATGACCTGCAAAGGTTGATATGCCATTAAACAAAGAAACCAAACCAAACCAAACAAGTGCTCGTATAAAAAATTATCAGATGTTACTCTATTTGATAATTGTTTCTAAGCATTTGGCGAGACTGACATCTGTTATAAGTAAATACTCAATTCGATTTTTATTAACTTTACATCATATAAGTTATAGAAAAAACTTAAAAATGACACAAAAAGCAGTAAATAAAAAGACATAAATTAACCCTAAATGGACTGACATGCATTAAAATCAATCATTAAACCTTTTTTCTAACCGTTGTTATGATTGGAAGATTGCGTCTTATGAATAAAAAAATTACAACTCGAACTACGGAACAGTGTTCTTACCATTGAGCCTTGATTATATTTCTTCTTCTTTTTTTTCTTCAAAATATCAGGGTATCGGTAATGGCAATTTCCTTATTTTATTCTCGTTTGGTGTATAAAATATCCAACCATTTCAATGCAAATACTAAAAGTGTCATATGAAGACGAGAAGTGAAAACGGATAGGGGAGACAAACGATAAAATGAAATATGCGAAAAAAGAATAAAAAGGTCGAGAGAGGGAAGGGACCGCGACATTTTGATAGATTAAGAAGACAAACAAAGAAGTGTTTATTTATTTTATTATTTTATTTTTTTAAATGCAGATTAGATGTGAATGAATTATCATGACTCGCAGCATCGACGCTTTTTGTTGATTGGAGTTTGATTTCACATTTAAAATCAATCTCCACTTTCAAACTAGCCTCTCCTTTCCACCAAACCCAAGAGAGATGGACTTTGTTAATTGGTGGCCGTGGCAGTCAACAGCTCTACAAAAAAAAATCATTTTCCCGCCCAGCGTCTCCATATTTATTCCCGCCCTAACGAAAGCAAACTTCTTTTATTTAACATGACTCAGAAAATACATCCCCCAACCGATGTTGGGTTCTGCGCTTCATCCCTACGCAGAGGAAAACTTGATCTTTGCTTAAGACAATCTTCAGTCGGTGACCCGAACTAGTGAGCATATTTGATTTCCTTTGCGTCAGATAAAATGATTAAATGATGAGAATAAATCATCTTAGAATGACTGCGATGAGAAAACGAAAAAGTGTTAAGTAAAATAATAGCTCTTCTCGTATAAAATCTGGAATCATTTTTTCCTTCAAGTAATTTCATATAACGTAAATAATATCAAGTACCAGTGTTGACTGGAGGTTTACAGCACCTCAAAAAACCCACAGACGAAATTAGTTTGTACTTTAATGCATTTTACATGAACAAATTGCGGACCTGTATTTAGTGCATCGCTTAGACCGAATACCATTTGTTGCTGAATAATTGATTTCTTTTTCTGTGATCACATGACTATCGAAACCACAACAAATTTCAGAGGATAAGTAACAGATGAGCAATTCTGAAACGGACATAAAACGTGCGGAAGCAAAATAGTGAATGATTTTTCAAACAATTTTTTGTCTGATTAGTCTATTTAAAAAAAACAACGTGATAAATCTAAATTTTCATGATGGGATCTCTTATTCAAGCACTTTCGTTAAAATTCAGTTCAATATGAGTGAGCAAGAAAAAAAAAACGACAAAGAATCTATGATTTGCTGAAAGCCGAAATCAAGTCAAAAAGACTTTCCGAAATAATTGCAGTTTCTCTATGACCTCCATCAAGCTTATACTTTCACCCTCTTGATTACGCTATATGAGGTGTTTTAGAAACAAAACAAATGCAACTCTCCATCCAAATATTGTTTTGCTTAAGACTACTATTGAGGAGGAATAGAATAAAATGTCTGAAGAATTTATTTTCAAGGCTTGCAAATCGTTTCGAAGGTGTGTTGATATAATAATTGAAGAAAAAAAAAGAAGAAAAAAACCCCCAAAAAACCCGGACATTTTGCGAAAATTTACTGCTTTAAATCTATCTTCTTATTTTGTTGTTTATTTTTCAAATTAAAATTAATCTTGTTTATAATAGAGTCGTTTATTATTATTCTAGAGTTATCCTAATTTTGCTCCTACACCCTAGAAATCAAGAACTTTTATTCCGAAATGTTCTGCAAGGTTCGAGTTGGTTTGTTTATTTTTGTTTGTTTATTGGCATATTAACTCAAGTGGGTTATTTAATGGCATTGATATTTTTGTAGTACAAGAGTAGTGGCACTATTTAACCTTGGGTGGATAAAGGGGTTCATACCTTTCCCATGGATATTAGTCAAAAAGTGAACGTTATAGAACGACTAGAGTTCGAACTCTCTTACGATGATGTCACAGTCTAACACGTTCACAACTACGCTATGGAGACTCCCCCTTTCATTAGCTTAATGAGTAGGGTGTTCGCCAATGGTCTAGGAGAACGCAGTTCAATCCCAGGTCGAGTCACAGAAAAGAATCAAAAAATGGTACTTGATGCCTCCTTGCTTAACACTCAGCATTATAAGGTCTGGATCAAGGGTAAAGTAGAGCAATCCAGGGAATTGAGTTGCGCCTTCCCCTACACATCAGTGTATTAGCTATTGAAAAAGGAGCCTTCGGATTACCCTCGACTAAGTTTGCCAACGTCACTTACATATTTTATCATAGAGCATAGTAATGTTCATGACGAATATTTCACTAATAGTATATTAGTAATATATATATATATATATATATATATATATATATATATATATTTATTACTCCTGGCAAAATTATAGAATAAATTCTAATAAACTAATAACAGATAAGATGTAAGAGATGCTACTAAGATGTTATTTAATAGCTGAAAATTCTGGCCTCACTAAATATACCTAAAACAAACTATATAAAATAATCTTAAAATAAATTTCTTTTTTCAAGCCACGCAGTAGAAAATACAAAATTTTTTTTAAAAAACTAATAGGTTCTGCCATTGAATAAATAGGTTTTCAATTTAATCTTTTATGGATTAATTTACAAATGAAAAAAAAAAGTGAACACTCTTTCAAAGTGGTAACTTTGGTAAAGGTATTAACCTATTATTTCCCCAATCTACTTGGTTCACCAATGCCCCGGGACCCAGAGTTCAATCACAGGTCGAGTCATACTAAAGGCAAAAAATGGTACTTGATACATCTTTACTTAGCATTCAGGATTATAAGGTACGGATCAAGGGTAAAGTGGAATAATCCAGAGGAATGAGCAGCAATCTCCTCCAACTCCTCGGTGTAGAAGCTATTGAAAAGGAAGCCTTCAGGTCGCCCTCGACTACGGTCGGCAACAATTATTCTTCTAGAAGATTGGTTTGGCATTAAGTTTAGTTTGGTTTAGTTTTATGGCATATCTACCATTCTAGTTATTTAATACCAAATTCATATATATATATATATATATATATATATATATATATATAAATTCATATGTATATATATATATATATATATATATAAACAGTACCATTTCAAACAATTCAATCTAGCATAAGTACAAAGTTTATACGTCAAAAACAGTTCTATTTCAAGCAATACAATTTAGTTCTATTCAACCCATTGATAGAACCCTATCAGGTGCTACCACTCCAGGCCAGAGTGGACGTAGGAGTGATGGCAATAAAGGGGTACTCTGCGTTCCCTAAAGCTCCCGCATTATTAGAGTCTTACGATCAGATTGTTTAGTGTCATATCCAGGACACTCGTTGTGGGAGTCTTATTATTCTGTAAATATTATTTCTGACAAAATTATAGAATCAGAATACTTAGAGAAAGATCAGCTTATTATTATTTTTTTTCTTTTGATTTAGCAGTAAATAAACCAATAACAGAAAAAATGCAAAACACTTTTTATTTAATAGCTGAATATATAGGATCCAAAAAATATACCTAAAACAAACTAGATAAAATAATTTAAATATATTTAATTTTCTTTTTTCAAGCCATGCAGAAGAAAATAATATGGAAATAGGGAAATGTTGTAAAAAGCCAAAATTAGCAAATACTACAGTTACACCTATGGGAATTTATAAAACAATGAGAATAAGTGAGTAAGTATTAGACTCTCTCTCTCTCTCTCTCTCTCTATATATATATATATATATATGTGTGTGTGTGTGTGTGTGTGTATCTACCTATCTATCTATGAAGAAATGGTAATTTTTTGTAAATTTGACAAGATGATAAAAATAGGTGAATAAAGCAACACTGTCAAAGGATTGAACAATTTTGTTATTTTGTTCTTTTATGAAAAAAGAACTTCCGAATGAAAAAAAAAATTTTCTAAAGCTTGTTAATTTAGGAAATAGATAAAATAAAAATAAATATATAAATCGAGGGAAAGGTCTAAAGAAAAGAAACGGAAAAGGAAAGAAAGGAAAAAAATATATATATAGATAGTCATCCACAGACAGATCTGTTTCGTTCTATCAGAACTCATCAGTGTGGCTAGACAGTAGCTACCCATAGCTGGGATCGAAACACGGTTTGACTCAAACGCCAAGTCGATATATATATATATATATATATATATATATACTAGAGTGATGATAGCAGTGTTTATAGGTTTTGACTGTTAACTTATATATATATATATATATATATATATATATATATATATATATATATATATATATATATATATATATCCTTAATAATAAATAAGGGTCTTCAGTTCTAGAATTTATAATTAATAACTGTAATTGCGCTGAGAACATTAGTGTTGACTTCTTCTTCATATTAAGCAAGTAACTCTTCTCATTTCACCAGAAAATACTGGAAACTATTAATATTTTGTCCTGCTTGGGCATAATACTATTTTGATGTCCTCTCCAATACAACTTTTTTCTCACCCAGCATATTTCTTAATTTTAATTGAATATTTTCCTCGATTTAGCTCAGATGAGCAAGGAAGGAAACCGGTTAGCTAGCCTTCCATTTTTTAAGTTTTAATTTTCATCTTGATTAAAAGTCATGTTCCCTTTGTTACCATTATATATATATATATGTATATATATATATATATATATGTGTGTGTGTGTGTGTGTGTGTGTGTGTGCATTCAATAAGTTTCCAGACTTTTTTGTATAGACATTTAAAATTGGCGTAGACTCTTGAAAATTCAGTATGTTATTGCTATATATCCTATGAGATGACTGATCAATTTTATGATTTCAGCTTCAAATAAACAGCAACAGCAGCAATTGGAATACACCATACTAAAGCCTGATTGTCACAGCAGGCGAATTTCAAAAATTCAATCTGGACGCGAGGACGATTTACAAGAACGATATGCAATAAAATTCTGTTTTAAATTTGGAAAAAAATGTCACTGAAACGTATGGAATGCTTCAGACTGCTTTTTGATCATCTTACATGAATCAAGCATCAGTTTTTGAGAGGCATAAGAGATTCAACGAAGGCACACCAGAGTTGATTAGCCAAAGGGTTAGCGTTAGGGTTACTATGTTGTGGTTTTAAGGTAGTTCAGGAGAAGATTCCGTCGGAAGAGGCCAGTACTCTTCAAATCGGGTCAGTGACATGTCCACCAGGACAATTCACCAGTCCACAACACCATCCTTGTCACAAACTATTTTACCAAGATGGGCATCAAGACAATTCCTCACCCTCCCTATAGTCCAGACCTTGCTCTCTGTGACTTTTGCTTATTCCCTAAGCTCAGAGGCTGTCGTTATGAGATTTGAGAAGATGAAAGAGGCTGTGACGAAGGTCATTGACACGCTCACACAAGAGGACTTCCATGGGTCTTTTCAGAAATTTTTGGAAGGGTACAAAAAAATTTAAAAATGCACGAATAGATGAATTAAAAGTTACACTTTTCAACTGGATGGACTGTCATTTTATTTTTTAAGGTTAATTTAGTTTTTATAGCATATCAACCCTTGTAGGTTATTTAATTCTAATCCTGTTTATAGATACATATATTAGATATATAATATTTGTAAACGAATAGTTTGGAGATAACATTTTTAAACAAGACAAAGCTCATTAGCTTGCATAGATTTAAATTGCTTCAACTATTGCAACACAACTCATTTGACAAATTTGACATCAGTCATTTGTCAGCACACAGTCAAATGTTTATACAAATATCAACTGCGTGTAAATAGTTCGTAAGTAATTTTATCTTAAAACAGTTTGAGCTAATATGTTTCAATACAAGTTTTGATATTGTTTGCACACAGTTACATGGTTTCAAGTACTGTTTTCTAACACTAATGATTCTATTTAATATTAACCCTTTTTTTGCACAGGGAAATGGTTTCAAATATTACCCATAATGATATTTTCATTTGAAAAAGGTTGAATGGTTTCAACACTAATAATGGTTTAACACTAATAATGGTTTCAACACTAATAATGGTTTAACACTAATAATTCTGTTCAAAACTATTCGAATTATTCTATTTCGTATTAATTGTTTGTTTGCACACACTTAAATGGCTTCAAGTGTTGCTCTCAAGTACTAATAGTTTTACTATGCGCACAGTAGTATGATTTCAAGTCTTGCTATGTTATACCTACAATTCAATTTAAAATTAGTCATTTATTTGCATATGGATAAATGGTTAAACATAGATGATACCTGAACATCTACTGCTACTCCGGGCCAGAGTTGACCAGGGAGTAATGGCAATAAAGGGGTACCCTACATTATTTAGAGTACTAGGACTAGAGCCTCACCATCATATTTTTTACTGTCATACCTAGGACATACGAGGATCATTAAATAAGTTTCAAGACTTTCTTCGTATGGGCACTTTTATTGATAGTATACACAGGAAACTCTTGTCCCTTTCGAAGTAATCTCCTCCGGGTGCAATGCACTAGTTGTACCGTTCCAACAACTTCTGAAAAAACCCATGGAAGTCCTCTTCTGTGACCTTCGTCAGAGCCTCTTTCATCTCCTCAATTGTCGTATAACGACAGCCTCTGAGCTAAGGGATTTCCTAAGCTAATAGGGAATAACCAAAAGTCACAGGGACACAATATCTGGACTATAGGGCGGGTGAGGAACTGTCTTGATGCCCATCTTGGTCAAATAGTCTGTGACAAGGATGTAATTGTCGACTGGTGCATTGTCCTGGTGGAAATGTCACTGAACCAATTTGAAGAGTGCTGACCTCGTCCAACGGAATCTCTTCCTGAACCCCCTTAAAACCTCAACATAGTAACCCTAACCCTAACCCTTTGGCTAATCAGCTCTGGTTTATTGACTTCCTTACTCCTCCCACACCTCTCATCATCCCTCACAGACTCCCTGCCTTCCTTGAATCTCTTATTCCACTAAAAAACTAATACTCGATTCATGCCAGATGGTCGAAAAGCAGTCTGAAGTATTCCATATGTTTCAGTGGTATTTTTCCAAGTTTAAAACAGAATTTTATCGCATATCATATCGCATATGTAAAGCGTCCTCATGTCCAGATTACATTTTTGAAATTCACCAACTGTGACAATAAGGCTTTAGTAGGGTGTATTCCAATTCTTGTTGTAGCAGTTCATTTGAACCTGAAATCATAAAAATTGGTCAGTCATCTCACAAGATGTACAGCAATAACGCACTGAATTCTCAAGAATCTCCGCCAATTTTAAATGCCTGTACAAAAAAAATCTGGAATCTTATTGAATACACCACATACGTTGGTAGGATGTCTTACGCTCTGCAGAGACGGAGTGGGTGTATTCTACAGCCCCAGCTGATTGGGTTGTATTCATTTTTTTAATTTTAATGACATAAGCAACATTTTCACATCACTAAATTAAAATCTTGAAATAACTGTACGCCATGAATAGATATTCGTAGCTAAGAAGACCTTGAAACAAACTTTCATAAAAATGACTTGATTCGGCGTTAAATGACCCGAAAAGGGTTGATACTCCGTAAAACAAACCAACAACCAATCAACCAACTAAATTAAATTGAGCGAAAGAAAGAGAAAGAAATAGAGAGGAAGAAAATAGAGAGAAAGAGACAAAGAGAGAGAGAGAGAGGTGGGGAAGGATGGAAGGAGATAGATTGATAGATAGATGGATAGAAATAGAGGTGGAGGAGGAAAATACTGAAAACTGTCAGGAATAATCTTGAAATCCTTTACTAAGCTTTGCCAAGTCTGGCACAGGTTTAAAGGACGAGCTATTCCTATGAGGTCACTCATTAAACATTATCCAAATTATTTGATGGTATTTTCTAAAACAACTTAGCTTTTTTAATTTGATAGATCACAGTTACAATTTTTCTAATCTTTATTTTCTACAGATTTAATCATATTCTTCTTCTCTCTCTCTCTCTCACTCTGTCTCTGTCTCTGTCTCTGTCTCTCTCTCTCTGCACCCACACAAACATACATATTCACAGTTATATATATAGAATCATCATCATCATCATCATGTCACGCCGCTAGTACGGATTCCCGCTGGCCTTCTCCCACCGTTTGTCCCTATCGCTTTCAACTGGTCTTCTAAACAACATCCTGTATCCGTACAAAGCTCTTGTCAATAAGTTCTTGTTGGTTGACCAACACTTGCACGTGAGTGAAGAGATTTTAAGTATCGGCCAGAACTACCCACTTCACGGAACATTACAAAAGTAGCAACGAGAAATAGTTTCGAACATTATTTTCTCTGCATTCACATGGAGGCCAATGCCACCTGCTGCCTGCTCCAGACTATGCAGTAGAGATTCAGCTTGGGTAGGAGTATTTGCTATGTCATCTGTTTGCATTCACATGGAGACCAATGCCACCTGCTGCCTGCTCCAGACTATGCAGTAGGGATTCAGCTTGGGTAGGAGTATTTGCTATGTCATCTGTTTGCATTCGCATAGAGGCCATTACCACCAGCTGCCTGCTCCAGATTATTTAGTAGAGATTCAGCTTGGGTAGGAGTATTTGCTATGACATCTGTGTCGTCTGCGTCCGTGGTAGTTTTTGCGGATGTGTTTTGTGTGCATCTTATTGACTTTTTAAATGTCTATTTACTCTCTCTGTTTGTTTCTTTATTTAGAAATATCTGATTTAATTTATTTTTTACGGCATGTCAACATTCGTGTGTTATTTAATGCCAAAGCAATCTCTACAGAAAGAAGAAATCGCCCTCTTTAACCCTTGACTGAGGAAAAAGAGGTTTAAAACCTTTCCCAAGTTTATAAACCCGAAAGTGAATGTGATAGCGCCGCTGGGGTTTGAACTCGCTAACTTCCTAATCGCAATATGTATATTTTTATATATAATGTATTAATAAATTCCTTGGTGCATATCTATACTTAAGTGGCAATCTCTAGATCTACACGCACACACATGCACGCACACACACACACACACACACTTTATATGAAGAAAAAACATTGATAACAAGGTAATCCGAGTAGGAGAGATTTATTGAGAAACAAAATAAAATCTATAATATTTTGGTTCTACTAAACCATTATCAGGACTGGGAGGGATGATATTAGTGATGTTAAATCAACGATAGGTGTTTAAAAAATCCAAAGACTTAGGGAAAGAGTTGGCCGTTTAATAAATGAATAAGCGTTTGCTTTTAAAATGACGTCAAGTGACTTATTAGGGATATCGTATGGAGTTTATATGTTCCATTTATTCATCTAGGAAGAATTTGAATCCAAAGGAGGAAGAAAAAGAAAAAAAAGAAACAAAATGAAAGAAAGAACGAAGGAAGAGAGAAGATGAAAATGGAAGAAATAGGAGATAAGAGGATAGAAGAACGGCGTGGGGAACGAGAGGATATACAAGCAAAAAAATATGAATAGCAAAGTGAGAAAGTAACAAATATACTTTCACATATATATATATATATATATATATATATATATATACGTGTGTGTGTGTGTGTGTGTGAGGAAACAGACTGACAGAGAAACAAATACACTCACTGGGATGACGGAATTGTCTTCATCCCAGAGAGTAACGGCCCCAAGGCCTCTAAAATACAGGAGAAGATAATTAAGGCATTTAATTTACTAGGTGTACGAATTCAAATAGCCTCAAACTTAAAGATTGCTGACTTACTTGATGTCACATTCAATTTAAATAACGGCACATTCAAACCGTTTAGTAAGAACAATTCCGCCCCCACCAACATAAATATTGATTCTAACCGCCCAAGATCGTTATCAAAGCAGATTCCTAATGCCGTGAACCAGATGATAAAGAGACTATCCTCATGTAAAAAAAATTGAGGAGATTAAAAGTATATATGATGAAGCCGTAAAAAAACGGATTCCAAGGCAGACTGGAGTATGTGAACCCAGTGAACTCCGGCTCTAATGGAAGAAGTAGTAGTTGTGGGACCCACACACTCATCAAGGTAGGTAGCACTAATAACAATCACTCAAATAGACGCGAAAAAATAAAAATAGAAGAGTAATATTATCAAATTACCAACATTAACATAGGTAAATACTTCCTAAAATTTCTGGATAGGCACTTTGATAGGGACAATCCATTAGAATTTTTTTATAGGAGTACCGTAAAAAATTAGTTATTCCTGTACAAACAATATGCATAGTATCTTAAACAACTACAACAAGGGGTTACTAGACTAATTAAAAAGGAAAAGTAGGGGACCACCTGATATGTCCTGCAACTGTAGAAGAAAAGGCGAATGCTCTTTGGGCGGATGATGCCACATGAAGGATGTTATGTACAAAGTGTGCATTTTCCCTATGGAGCATAATAATGATGGGAAGAGGGTCTGTGTAGCTATCTCCACTGGGAACTGGGAAAAAAGACCGTATAACCACAAAGATTCTTTCTCCAATCCACGGCTTAGAAACCAAACTGCTCTATCTAAATATTTTTGGAAACTTAAGGATTAGGGGCTAAACCCCACCACAATAAAGTGGGAAATAGTCATGTCTTCAACCGCGAATAGCTTTAATGGTAGATGTAACTTGTGTATCGATTAAAAAATTAGTATAAATAATTTTAAAGATCACAAACTACTGCTGAATGAACGTAAAGAGCTTGTGTTTAAATGGAGACATAAAAGTAAATTTAAATTATCCTGACTGGGGGCCACCGAGGCTCCTACTCTAGATAATAGCAAGGATTTTGATTTTGGATGATTTTTATCTAAAATAATAACATTTATTTCAGTAATTACTAGTATTATGTGATGGGGGGTTATGTAGAGGAGGAAATTCTTGTAACTTTAGATGTTAATTCAAAATTAGGAGTTTTAATTTCTGGAGTAGTTGATTCCCTTTGACCATTTTGGGTTAATCAAAGACATCTTGTGGCAGGCAAAAGACTTTTTAGGAGAAAGACGACGACCACATTATCTGAGGGATTTAACATACGTAAAAGAAGTAAACGAAAAATATGAAGATAATGGTTTAGTTTACCAGCTTAGATTATTAATAAAATTCCACCTGCTACAAAAAATCTAGCATTTGTTTAAATTAGGATGGATTAATTTATAGGAACACGCTTTTCCTGGTTTTTTAATTTTTCTAATACTTTATTGTTTTAAGCCCCTTTACTTTCGCCTGAGAATTTCAATTTAGATATTTTTTTTTCATACACATGCAAAGATTGTAATACATATTTGCTGTTTATCAACCTCAATTTAATCAGTGGAGTCATCTGATGTGACGAATGGTATAATGATATTATTCACCGAAATAAATCTATAATGAAAATTTAACCAGGTTTGAATTTTCTTTAAATTGCATGGTATACGCTCCGTATGTGAGTTTTGTTACATAAATTTGAATAGGGAATATATGACAATAGCCATACATTGAGCATTCCCATAGATTTATATAAAATTACTCATATATTCTTTACGTGAATAATCCACACTAATTGTCTTCGGACGCTGACAAGATATTACTGATATATATATATATATATGTGGGTGGGTGTCTGTCTGTCTGTGTGTCTGTGTGTTTTTGTCAAGGAAAGTGAAACAGAGACTATATATATATATATATATATATGTATGTGAGTGTGTCTGTGTCAAGGAAAGTGAAACAGAGACTATATATATATATATATATATATATATATATATATATATGTGTGTGTGTGTCTGTGTCTTTGTCTATCTGTCAAGGAAAGTGTAACCGAGACTATATATATATATATATATGTGTGTGTGTGTGTGTGTGTGAGTGTTCTTAGGCAGATAGAATTGTAATACTATTGTACCACCTGCGTTGAATTTAATGTCCATCTCTTCCGACTTGTCAAAATCGGGTTTTCTCCATCGATTTTTCTTTTATGGCATGAGCAAATTGTGGTGTTTCTTTTAACTTTTAACAATATGACCTGACATTCACACAACTCACTTTGCGTCTTCCGTTTCGCTCTCATCACTGACGACATGTTAGTCAAATTGAATTCTGTCTTTCTCTTCACACAAGTCCTGCTCTAGTACTTTCGACTGCTGGCACCATCTGAGAATTCGACAAGAATCTTATTAGGTCTTCGCGTGCCGAGAAATAAAGACGCATTCGGTCACCCAACCCCGTGCTCAACAGTGACGTGCCTTTGTATCCGTCGTGTTCAACGACCGGGTAAAAAATAATAATTGACAGTCCTTACAAGAGAAAAAAAAATTGACAGCATGTCGTAAATTGATATTAATTGGAGGCCGAAAGGCTGAAGCACAATGGGCCCCGTATTTGTTCGAGTAATTGCAAAATTATCAACACAATTTCTTACATATACACGTCCGTCAGAGAGATCGTTTAGAGATCTTTTTAGATTTTCCATAATACACCTGTATAAAAAAAGTTCTTTACAACACTTTGACTTTTATAAAGAGATCAGGAAGCTAAACCCTAAACTCTTTGTCAGTGGATCTAGGAATTTGCAGACAGTATTCCCTGTAGAGAGGTAAGGGTCTTCCCCATAAAAAGTGGTGGCATGTGTGGGACACTAAATGGAATCTGATCTTAAGGTTCCAATTTTGAAGATGTGTGTGTGTGGAGTATATTTTGAATGCTATTACTCCCAGTTTCATTTTAACCTGGAGTCGTAGTACTTGCTAAAGTTCCATTAATGGAGGAAATAGATCAGATTTAAAAAATATTCAAAAAGAAGTTGAAAAACACAAAAGCAATAACAAAAGAAAAAAACTCATCAGATACAACAGAAAAAATGTAAAGATAAACACAATGAAAGCGATTCCTTAACCATTAGATATAAAATAACCCTAGAAAGTTTGACGTGGCGTTAAAATCAGACAACAAAACCATCGAATTTTTCTCATATGATATTTACATTTATTTTATGAGGGCGAATAATATGATAACTTTATTTATCGCTTTAATGAATTTATGTATGAAAATAACTATATATATATATATATATATATAATATATATATATATATCATAACAGTGTTGGTTGTCACTAAATCATTTTGTAAGTTTGTGTTGAACCAAATGCAATATAATTATATATTAATTTAGAAATTACCATGACAAGAAAATTTCCTGCCCATGAGGCTTATGTTATGAGGACTCGTAACTCCGACTTGGGAAGACGTAGCCCTGGAGGTGGCCGTGTCGGCTGTAGGGAATACGTACCTATAAAAAAGACACATTAGGTCAAGTGGTGGTGCAATTTACCATGACTTGTTAATTCGGAATCGCTTATACGTGGCATGAACCAGTGGCCCAGTTGTAGAGTTTCGGCTTCTGCATACTGTGGTTGTCGGTTCGATCTCCAGTGGTGGAGATCACAGTGTGCACTGCTGATGAGACCTAATAAAGTCGAAACAGCTGTTTAGTGCATCGCAAGTTGGTGTGTGCCGGATTTTCTTTTCATGATAATTTCTAAATTAACATATCAATTCCTCATTTCATAATCTTATAATTATATGTATATATATATATTATAGAATGGGAGTCAGTGTTACTTGTTAACAGACAGTTTTAAACCTCTGTGTTCATCAGAGCGCTTAACCAGAGGAACTCAAGGGTGATATACTGATAGATTTTTGAAGATTTTACTTTACATCGTGGCTTAAGTAACTTTAATAAATGCGCTCTATCAATGATATTGAGCATTCTTGAATAAACTATATATATATATATATATATATATAGATTGTAATACACTGACTGACTGTTTCATTGTATCACAACTCTTCAGTGTGGCTAGACACGTAGAACGCTTGAAGCTGGGATCGAAACCCGTCCAACTTTACGTTAGACTTAGTAACAGCCAAAAAGCGAATAACGTCAGCTCGGGAATTATAAGGCATTAAGTAGTAACTTTCGTTTGTTTACATTTATACCTCACCGGATACCGGAGAGCTCAATTTGTTCAAAGAGCTTTGCATAATACAAGTGGCATATATGTATATATATATATATATATATATATATATATATATATATATATATATATATAAGGGGAGGGAAAGAGAGAGATACTGCAATAATTAGATACGATACTAAGACAGACTAGATATATCGTACGAGACAAAATCTCTTAGCTTGACAGAGAGAGTACTAAAAGATTTCTGACACTGATATACAGCCTTCCGGATTCAATTGATTCATAGTCACGTGCTCCTTATATACTCTGAAACCAGCACAACTGATCTACAGCTTTACACGTGATGTCACAAGCATGTTATGAATAGGTCCACTCAAAAATGCACAGGAACAGAGAACAAACACGAAACTCCAGAATACGAGAATGCCCACATCCTTGGCAACAACTAGAAATGGTCGAAAGAGCCAGAACATAAGACAAGACCAGAAGAGACATTTTACAGTTCTACAAGTGCCATCAGCAAATGTTTGACGAAATTGTTCGTCAAAAATAAAAAGTCAAAAACCTCAACACTAACTCCATGTCTGTTATTTTCCACAAAATATACCTACAAGAGTACCTGCTACCGGAATATTATATATATATATATATATATATATATATATATATATATATTGAAATAGGTGGGTCCACGAAGAGATGTATATTTTTCTAAAAAAAATTTCTTACATACGTGTATGTTTAGAGCTTGTTGCTTTCGTCAGAGAATATATATGGTGCAAGTCCTTGTTAATAGGGCACTCAATGAGACGAACTCTCGCATGTTTACAACAAAAAATTATATATATATATATATATATATAGAGAGAGAGAGAGAGCGATAAAGATAAGATTATGTTTATACCATCTATTTTTCTAATTCAATTCAGTGGAATCGACGAATATTTTTTCATCGTTATTAACTTCTGACTGTGGCTTTGTATATTACATATTTAATAGAAGTATTGGAATAGATTTTTACCTGGTTATATATATATATATATATATTTAAGAGAGGGAGAGAGTGGGGAGACAGAGTGTGTGTGTGTGTGTGTGAGGGAGACAGAGAGAGAGAGCAAAAAAAGAAAGGGAGGCACAGAGGGAGAGGCCCCACAGCCGCCCACTATTTAAATAAATAAAGCCGCTTGAATCTAAAAACAGAGGGCGTTTTCTTCTAAAGTCATTTATTCTAATTTTATCTTATATGTCATATTCTACCGATCCACATGGGAAGTATATGGATATGGATATTCAATATGGTATATGATATGGTATATATATATATATATATATATATATATATGATATGGATATGATATGGTATATATATATATATATGATATGGATATGATATGGTATATGATATGGATATATGATATGGTATATGATATGGTATATATACATATATATAATATGGATATGATATGGTATATATATATATATGGATATATGATATGGTATATATATATATGATATGGATATGATATGGTATATATATATATATATATGATATGGATATATGATATGGTATATATACATATATATGATATGGATATGATATGATATATATATATATATATATATGATATGGATATATGATATGGTATATATATATATATATATATATATGATATGGATATGATATCGTATATATATATATATATATATATATATATATATATATATATATATATATATATATATATGATATATGATATGGTATATATATATGGATATGATATGGTATACATATATATATATATATATATATATGATATGGATATATGATATGGTATATATTCATTCTATTCTGATTTGTAATTTCCGAATTCTTTTTTTCCCTTCATTTCTATTTTCACATCTTCACAGAGTTTTTTCAGTCGCTCGATTCCGTCTCTCATGTTGCCGTCCGTGATCTTGTTCGTTGATAGAAATAACAATGTGACCAACATTTCATGAGGACATTTTACTTTTTTATTTTTCGTCAACTTTTCTTTCATTATCCATTTATGATAAACGGAGACCAGTGAACCAGATGAAGCATTTGTCTGTTCAAGTCGTGTGTTTCCTTCAAATTTACCTAGTTTTAATCACTCGACTGATTTCTCCCAATGAGACCCGTAGTCTATCAAACGGGTTGAATCTTGTATTTTCCATATTCAACGGCTCAGGACTTAATGTAAATGTTACTCTATCGATAAAAATGTATATTACCGAACAATTACGTTACAAAATACCGGATATCATATTCCAGAGTCGCTCATGACGTTCAATAGTTGAAAGTAATGAAAAAAATTCATGAACTATTCTCTTAAAAAATAGTTTTTAAAAGCATAATTTAATTGTCCACCCCCAATATGAACATATATATATATATATATATATATGACAATAGCTCTGTACAAAATAAGAAGAATTACTAAGGATTTTTGTATATGTTGATGAGGAGCCGGTAGATTTTTTATGAAATAGCTGAAAGCAGACACGTCCACCACTGTAATGATCTTAATTTTTCTAAACATTACCAACGAAGAGAATTGAAGATGAAATTTGATTAAAAATATAGCCATTAAAAAAAATCTGGAAAATATGCCAATAATTTGGTTGGACGCTTCAATAGAAGATGAAAATAATCAACTAATATGTCAACTCCGGGAGTTTAGTGTCATGGGCAGAAACATTAGTCGGAAGAACTAAAAAATTGCCGATTAATCGATGAACTGAAGCTCTATATACAAATGGTAGAATGGATTAATCATCATCATCATCATCACCACCATGTCGCGCCGCCAGCACGGATATCTCTGACCCTCTCTCGCCACTTCTCCCTATCATTCATCGTCTCTGGCAGGTCTTCAGGGTTACATCCCGTATCCTCACATAGCTGCTGTATGTATGTTCGAGCTAGTCGTCCTGCTTTTGCTCGGCCATATGTGGGGGTCCATAGGAATACATCACTTATGAGCTCGTCCCTGCTTCTCCAGCGGTGTCCTGCATGTCGGGTTCATGTAGCTTGGATAGTTTTCATGATGGGAGGCAGGTGGCCGTATACTTGTGGGGTGTTGCCGCCAGGACTTGTTCAATATTGCTCGCAACATTCTTGTGTAATTGCCGTCTAGCTTCTTCTCCAGCCGTTTTGTTAGCGTCCAAGTAGTGCATCCATAAAGTAGTATTGACACGACCGCTGCTTGGAAGAAACTGCGTTTCATTTTATCGGTCAGGTCTGATTTCCATATTATCGATAGCTTATCGATAGCTGTCTATGCCTTCGTTAGCCACGTGTCGATGTCTTTTTCGGTTGATGAGATACTGCTTCCTAGGTACGTGAATTTGTCTACCAGTTTCAGAGAGGTTCCGTCTAGAGTGGAAATGTCGCCCGTTTGATTGTAGCACATATATTCAGTTTTGTGTCAATGGATTAGTAGGTATATATATATATATGTATATATATATATTTATTTATAATATATATATATATATATATATATATATATATATATATGTATGTATTATTCAGTCC
>OY757911.1:105128579-105141079 GCA_963585895.1 Sepioteuthis lessoniana
GAAGTTAATCTGTATATCAGTCTGCTTTTTGGTTGGTCCAAGAATAGCCTGAATTTTCTTTATTTCCTTTTTTTTTTTTTTTTTTTTTGACTGGAGCGATTATATTCCCTAAAAAAGTAGAGTCATACGAAGTTTTTTAAACTACAACTATTTTATCTGTGAAATGTGGACTTATTTTTATTGTCATCTCTCCCAGGTCCTCTCTTTCTCCATGTGTTAAGGCCACTTAGTCTCCCATTCACCGGTAATATAGATTTTTTTAAAAATTATTCGTATTTGTTGGGAATAAGTACGTAAAGTTGGTGACTGTAGCCGAGGGTGACCCAAAGGCTCATTTTTCAATAGCTACTACACACTGAACTGTCCCTCTTTAGGTATCAAGTACCGTTTCTTTTACATCTTTGGTATGACTCGACCTGGGATTGAATCCTGTTCTCCCGGATCATGGGCGAGCATTCTACCCACAAGGCCAATGAGTCAGTTTATTTTTAAGGAATATTGATTTAAAGTTATCACTGTTTACTAAATATTATTATGTCTAATCTGAATACTTGAAATCTTACAACTCAGTGCAATTTTTTGGCACCAAATAGGAATATCTTGATATTGGATTATTGTGTATAAAAAAATCTTCAGATGAACAAAACAAAATGTGTAATCATAAGCGTACAATAAATGCAATTTCTGAAGCCTTCGGACTAAAATGATTCTATACGGGTTGACATGCCCTTAAAATCAGTTACTGAGAAGTGTTTTACGAAATATACCTAATGAAAGAGACAGCAATAAAATTGAAATATTTCCTAATTAAGTTTCCACGAAAAAATGTTTTTTGTACTGAACATTTTCACCAGCCTTATAACATAGTTTTCTTCGTGGTGTCATACAAAGGAGAAAAAAATTCTAGTGTGTATTTTTTCAATAGCTCATTTCTTAATTGTAACAAATTGGTTCCGTTTCAATACATATTTGGAATCCTAATGTAAAGTAGATGCTTTGTAACAACAAATAATCGAACCGCCAGGCATAATTGCTAAGTCGGCTGGGGCTGTAGAATACACCGACAGCTTTTCTGCAGAGGAGTAAGACCCCACCACCACGAATGTCCTTGATATGACACTAAACAATCTGATGGTGAGGATTCAGTAATGCTGAAGCTTTGGGGAATGTCGAGTACCCCTTCATTGTCATCGCTCCCACGTCCGCTCTGGCCCGGAGTGGTAGCACCCGATAGGGTCTAATCTACGGGTCAAATAGAACTAAACTGCATACTTATGCTAAACTGAATTGTTAGAAATAGAGCATTTTTTGTATGCTAAACTTATTTGTTTGAAATAGAACTGTTTTTGACATTGAAACTGTACTTACACTAAACTGAATTGTTTGAAGTAGAACTGTTTTGACATTTAACTGTGTGTAAACAAAAATTATACTTATACTAAACTAAATGGTTTGAATTAGAACTGTTTGACTAAACTGAATTGCTTGAAATAAAAATGTTTTTGACAATTGAAATGTGTACTTAGGGTAAAATGAGTTGTTTGAAATAGAAATGTTTACTTGTATAAAAATGGATTTGGCATAAAATAAGCCACAAAGGTTGATATGCCATGAAACTTAAATAAACACAAAAACAAACACCAGGCATAAAATAACTTTCGATAGAATGAAATGCCGTTAATTCAATCAGCCAATCGCTATATCAATAGAAGTAATTTTAAAAATACTTTTCAGTCAAGTTCAAAATAAGTAGGGCGAGGAAACCTTGTCTTCCTTCGATGCTTTTTTAAACATTAAAACAGTTTAAAATAATCCCCAAAATAACTATGACAAATATCAGTTAGTATCAATATATCATAAAGATTAATTAGATGAAATCACTAATATTTATAAGAAGGTCGACGTAGCATTCTAATTGCGAACTAGGATCCTTTGAATTATTTCAAGATTTTTGATACAAGCCGATCTTATCGGTCGCTTTTTTAAATGAACATTCTCTTGAAATGTCTCGCTATATTGCCTCAATAACCATTATTCCTTCCACGGCGTGCGATGTCAAGTCACGAGCAGAGCATAAATTGCAATCAATAAGAGGGTAAATCGAAATATTTATCACACCAAAGAGAAAAGGATGTTTCTTTATGAGAGACGCACCGATGTCAAGAAAAACTTCTTTGACACAAGTCTTATTTTTATTTACTTCGAGATTTGATTTGCAAAATATATGCGCCTCATTTCAAGATTCCCAGTGGGAAAATCGTCTACTACCAGTCTTGCAGCTAAGGAGCCCTAAAACCAGGACCAATTCGATAATAGCCACGCCTTTCCAAGATTTTTACATATATCTGTATCTGCTATGCATCTGGTGTCGTACTTCTGTCAGGGTCTTCATCAGTTATGACCCTGGTGCCAGACCTAGTTAATATTATAAAACAGCATTTCTACTAAACATATTTGGTCAGGCGTTCCAATTATTGCAAGCTTTGTCAGTTAATTTTTTTTAAATTCTTAAAGAAAACCTTTCTTTCTCAGTCCAGCGATCCTTTAAAATGAAATTTGGAAATAGATTATCGATTTGAATTAAAATTATCTACAATAAAGTTTGTTTCTTTAATTTTTTTTATTTTGTTTCCTAAAACTTTGCTGTATTTAGTAAGAGACCCTCGCATCTTTAATTTTTGATGCGACAAAATTAAGGTCTATTTTAAGCAGGGTTTAACCTGTTTGAATTCAGAAATTTCCTTCTCCAAGACTGCTTGCCATTCCAGGATTAAAGAGCCCAGTCTTCCCAACTATTTATCCATTGCTAAAGGGATAATGCTTGGATTCATACCTTTCCTAAGTTAGGGCGCCCTCGGTGGTGTAATGGTTTGGAAGCTAGACGAGCAAACCAATATGAGTGAGTTCGAATCTCATTTGGTTCTCCGTTCAGATGGCCTCGTGTCACATCTAAGCAAAAAAAAAAAAAAAAAAATAGTAAATTACCACCTTTCCCAAGTTATTAGCGCTATATAAAATGCCGACTGTCTCGTCCAGGATTTGAACTCGGGTCTCCGTGTCCATTTCTTTTGAAGATATCTATTACACCACGAACGTCTCCTCATGTATATACGCGTCATTGCCAGTCGGCCAGCTCCGACGCAATTTACAGGAGTCCATAAGAGAATGTGTTGTAATCAATTGGGATTATATTGAAAAAGAAAGCAAAGAGTTTTCCCTCCGTGTGGAATATGTCGTTATACATATATATATATATATATATATATATATATATATATATATATATATATATCAACAACAAGGACATTTTTTAGTACGGAATTCCTTGACTCTCTCTGTCTCTGTCTCTCTCTGTCTCGCTTACCATCTCTCCTTACTGATCATCATTTTCGACAAGTTATCTTGATCCTATTTACCAACCCCTCCGCTCGCGCAGGATATGACACAAGGTCAATTTTTAAGCGGAGTTCAACAGGTTTGAATTCAGAGTTTTCCTTCTCCTAGACTAGTTGCCTCACCAAGGCTGAAGAACCTAGTCTCTCCAACTATTTACCCATAGCTGGAGGGAGAATAATTGGATTCATACCTTTCCCAAGGGTATTAGTGCTATGTAAAATGCAATCAGTCTCGTCCAGGATTTGAACTTGTGTCGCCATGTCCAATTCCTACGACTATAACAATTACTCCACGTGCACCTCTTGATGGTACACAATGTTCCCTTAAAACTGATGAATGTAAGTCTTTGCTTGTCCCCCAAAACTGGTGTGTCCATGAGTACGAGTCCCTGACAGAACATCATCTATTAGTTCGTCTGTATTTCCCCTGCATATCTTTTTCGTCATACTTGGAGGGTTTGTATATGGCTAGTAAGTGCCCGCACAGACACTGTTTTGTGGGACGTGACTTCTACGATTTGTTTAAAAAAAAAACATAGTATTCTCGTATAGCTCCCATCTGGCATTATATCTCTGTCTTTCCTTTGGGTTCAGGTGGTCCATCCAAACAGTAGTCCTGACGCAGTCATAGGTCGGAAGAAATCTGGTTTCGTTTTCTTTTCTTTTTTTTCGGTAAATTTTTTTCGGTAAATTTTTTCAGAATTTTTTTTTTTTTGCATAAACGTAAGCGCTGCATTGATTTGAATTGGTTTATAGCAAAATTATTTTAATCTCGCTTAAGTATTTGTTTTGAGGCAAATTATAACAGCTGCAATTCAAACCGAGTGCTCAAGGTTTGAACCGTGGTTTTTGGTGGCTGAGAAGAGTAAGTCATTTGAAATTTGTACAAGAATGAATGAGGTGAACGGAGAAGCATGTCTTAGTCAAAATCAAGTTTATAAATTGGCTAAATTATTTAAAGACGGTCATAATAGTATTCTTGAAAACGACAGGCTCCTGGGGCCTACAATGAAGGATGCTCCTCAAGTTAATACGCTTATATTAGTTCACAGAGATTTTACAATGGAGGACATTTCAATAGGATAATTTCCGTGGATATTGTACACATAATTATGTATAAGGACCTTGTTTTTTTCTTTGGTTTGATGTAGTTGGATTTCGCCAGATCAATTCAAGATCTCATACTGCAGCAAAAACAATCAAAATAATTAGTTAATTTGGTCGGGAACAACTGCCATATTCTCTTTGTACTCCTGGTCATGTCCTTTGTAATTTGAACTTTTTTTACCCGCTTAAAGAATTTTTCCTTGAATCAAAGTTTTCAAATAATGATAACGTGAAGAGCACTGTGATCAAAGGACTAAAACTTCCTCTAATGATTTCTAGCCTGAAGGAAGACAAAAGCTTAATGTTCGATGGCAAAAATCTCTTGAAATCATTGGAGATTAAATTAAAAAATAAAGGAAAGACTTTTTTCCCTATGAAGTGTCCGTCATTATATTGTAAGATTCCACTTTTTTAACGAATGACCAAATATATATATATATATATATATATATATATATATATATATATATATTGTCATCTACAGATATACTTGCCCAGTCGGCTGGAGCTGTAGATTACGCTGAATGCATCTCTGCAGAGGGGTAAGACTCTCTCATTGAGTGTCCTGTTATATGACACTAAACAATCTGATGTTGAGGATCCAGTAATGCTGGAGCTTTGGGAAATGCAGAGTACCCATTCATTGCCATCGCCCCCTGGTCCATTCTGACCCGGAGTGGTATCAACTGATAATGTCCTATCTATTTTGGTCAAATAAAAATGAACTGTGCATTTATGCTACACTAAATTGATTGAAATTTACTATTTTGACATTTAACTGAGTTTAAACAAAAAACTATAGTTATACTAAACTGAACTGTTTATAACTTTTATAAAAATGACTTAATCCGGTATTAAATGATCCGAAAAGGGTTGATACGCAGTAAACAACCCAACCAACCAACCATAGATAGACTGTTTCGTTGTATCACAACTCTTCCATGCGGCTAGACCCGCACGATACTTCAACCTAGGAACAAAACCCGACTGACTTTTGGTCAGATCGATATCTTACCCCTGAGCCATCGATGTTCTCAGCGGAATGATTTTTTTTTTTTACTTATACGCTATTGTCTACCGGCAGTGCTCAATTCTTGAGAAGAGCTATTGCATTTCAACATATGGGGCAGTTGGTAAACTTCCCCACTAGAGAACTCAACCCACGGAGCTGGTTATATATATATATATATATATATATGTATGTATACATTCCGACAAGGCATGCTTATAGCGTAGATTCCCTTGACTGTCTATCCCAGCACACCCGTTCTTATCGGTCATCACTTTTGAAAAATTTTCTTGGCAGTACTAAAATTTTCTTAGCAGTACTAAATATGAACAGAGAACAAATCACAAAACATTGGTGTGTCCATGTGTAGGAGTCCATAAGACAATGTAACTTTTAAGTTCATGTATACTTCATCAGCAGTGCCCAGTATGTCTTGTTTGTCTTGCACAGTTTGTGAGATGGGTGGTAAGTGGCTTTAAAACCGCTCTTTTGTGTGGTGCTGCTTCCAATAATTGTTCAAAACGGCTCGCAACATTCTTGTGTACTTCTTTGAGGCGTTTCTATAGAGTTCAAGTGGTGCAACCATACAACAGTACTGACGCAGCCACAATTCGGTTTAGCATAAGTACACAGTTTAAATATAAAAGACAGTTCTACTTCGAACAATTCACTCTACCATAAGTATACATTTGAATGTCAAAAGAGTTATTTTCAAACATTCAATTCAGTATAAGTATAGGCTTTAAATGTCAAAACACTTCTATTTCAAACAATTCAGCTTAGTATAAGTACACAGCTTAAATATCAAAATAGTTCTATTTCAAGCAATTCAGTTAAGCATAAGTACTCAGTTTAAATGTCAGAGACAGTTCTATTTCAAAGAAATCAGTTTACTATAAGTTTACCGGCCCATTGGCCTAGTGGTAGAGTGTTCGCCAATGGGCCGGGAGACTAGGGTTCAATCTCAGTCTGAGTCATACCAAAGACTCAAAAAATGGTACTTGATACCCCCTTTGTTTAAAACTCAGCTTTATAAGGTACGTTTCAAGTGTAAAGTGGAGCAATCCAGGGAAAGGGGTAGCGCCCTTTCTTACACCTCGGTTTAGAAGCTATTGAAAAAGGAGCTTTCGGGTAGCCCTCGACTACGGTGCGTCAACTTACTTTACTTACATAGTTTAAATATAAAAGACATTTCAAACAATTCAGCCCGGCATAAGTACGTAGTTTAAATGTCAAATACAATTCTATTTCAAACAATTCAGTTTACTATATGTAAAGCTTTTGCTTATCACAGTTAATAAAATAATTCTATTTCAAACAATTCAGTTTAGCATAAGTACGCAGGTTTAACATACAGTTAAATGTCAAAGCCTCTAATTTCAAAAAATTCTGTTCGGCATTAGTACACAGTTTGGATCTATTTGATCCATACTTAGGACCCTATTATATGTAACCAATCCGGGACAGAGTGGATACAAAACAATATGATGGGGAGGTTCTAGTAATGCTGGAGCTTGGGGAATGCAGAATATCCCTTCATTGCCATCGCTCCCAGATCCACTCTGGTTCGGAGTGGTAGCACCTGATAAGGGTCTATGGGTCAAATAGAGCTAAACTGTGTACTTACGCTAAACCTAATAGCTCCAAATAAAACATTTTTTGTATGATAAACTGAATTGTTTGAAATGGAACTGTTTTTGGCATTGACTTAGTACTTACGCTGGGCTGAATTGTTTAAAATAAAAGTTTTGATATCTGTGTGTAAACAAAAAACAATTCTATACTAAGCTGAATTGTTTGAAATAAAACTGTTTGACTGAACTGAATAGCTTGAAATAGAATTCTTTTACAAACTGTGTATTTATGCTAAACTGAATTATTTGTATAAAAATGGATTTGGCATTGAATAACCTACAAAGTCATAAAACCGAAATGAACAAACAAAGCAAGTCGTGTCTGCTATTGAAGATACATTGGAAATTATTGGTGTCGTAAAGCGAAGAGACATCCTCCATTGGCAAATGCCAGACTTTGTCAAGTTTGCAGCGGGATATGTATTGCACTTTCAATTTTTAATCATCGGTATCAAACATTTGCTGAAGATAAGTTTCAAGACTCACCACGTCTTGAGATACTCGCAGAAGGTTTCAAATAATATATACTAGTTCTGCCACAAGCAAAAAACCTCGCCCTGTCGGCTGTGGCTGTAGAATACGCCGACTGCACTTCTGAAGAGGATTAAGACTCCACCAATGGGGTCACCTGTCGGCCGTGAGTGGTGACCCATAAGGCGCTAAGATTGGATCCAGGTGGTTGAGCAGTCATTGATCCAGCAACAGAGTGGTCAATGGCTTGCAACACGCCACCTTTGGCTCTTGGTCTGACAAGCGGTCGGATAGGCCTGATCTGATCAATCGGCTGGTCATGTCAAGCCCTAGCACATATATGTTTATATCGACCGTACTTTTAAATATGTATTTGCTGCAAGTTTCCAACCTTTATCTTTTATGTACTAGAAGGTGGTAACTGAGTGACAATTGCGTTGAGAGAATAGGAATTTGACTGAAAACCTGAAATTGGCAACGGCTCGAAATTCTACTCTCAGCCCGAGTATACTGGTCGTGTATCCTAGTCTTAATCAAGGGGGATAGGTTTACTGCTTGGTACATTCCCAACAATTTGGACACTGTGGTGGGTGATGAAGCACAGGGCCAGCAAAAAATACAACATTTATGGCATCTTCAAGTAAAAAACGAAACGAAACCTGTCAGAATTAGACTCGGAGACTGAGACTTCCCAAGATTCATTGTTTTAACTTTGGAGGCCGTCTGCCTAGCCAAATTCTCGCTTTTATTCAGAAAAAAAGTTGTTTTTTTTTCTACAAGAGCTATACAGAAAATTGTTAAGAAAACTAGGAACAGAAACTTGCTTGTCGATGTGGACAGGTAAGCAGAAAGCTTATTAAAAATGAAAACATTTCATACGATAAAATGGAGAGCCTACCCGCATAAGAAACTCAACACTTCCAAAGCAGTTATCAGGAGTAGGGAGTTGGCGTTGGCTGCAGAAGAGGAGATAGCATCAGCCCTGGGTAAACAGGGAGTGAAAACTCTAAGGAGAATCACCATTAGTAAAGGCGAAGAACGAATCAAGACCAATGCTTACATCTTGACATTTAATCAGCCCCATAGTGACAAGAAGGTTAAGATCGACTTTTGTCTTGAAAGATTTAAGCAGTACGTCTCAGACCCCGAGGTGCTTCAAATACCAAAAATATGGACACCACAGGAAAGCCTTGAGAGGACGACAGGCATGAGCCCAATGTGGTGATAAGAACCCGTATCATTTGGAAGAATGATGGCTTGAAATAAATTAGATGTGCAAACTGCCGACAAGATCATCTGGCTTACGGAAGACCTTGTGTTATTTACAAAAAAGAAAAAGAAATACTTGAGGTGAAGCACAAGAGGAATATGTCCTTTCTGAAAGCAAGAAAAATTTTAGGGAGTTACATGGTAGAAAACAGCAATGTTTCCGTTGTACGGAGGGCAGATATAACCAATCAAAACAATAAATATAGAATACTCTTGGAGAAATTGATCCAGTTGGAAGCAAATGACTGACCAAAGGATCACGAGAACCTGAAAAAATTACACTCGACCGAATTTTACCAAGCACCAGCTCAGCAACAGGTTGGGAATGGGGAGAGTTCCAGTGTTGTAGTCCAAACAAAAACACACGTAGTAGCTACTACTCCAACACGAACTACTCCTAAAAGTGCAACATCTCCAATAAAACAGCCGTTACATAAGTCACTAATCTGTCCACCAAAAAGTATTAAAAACAGACTAAAAGATTTGTGTCCCATAAAACCTAGACAACTTCAACAAAAATCACAAGCTTTCACAAGCCAAGATGGGAGAATACAGATGAACACCCAAGGGAACAAGAAAAGACAAGGAAGAAGATTCAAAATGCCCCCCAGAACAGAGTCGCCTATAAGAATTAATAAAAAAGTGCAATGCTCAGGAATCTACGTGGTGCATTTCAATAGGTTTCCAGAATTTTTTTTACAGGCATGTAAAATTGTCGTAGACTCTTGAAAATTCACGATGTTATTGCTATACACATTATGAGATGAGTGACCAATGTTTATGATTTCAGGTTCAAATCAACAGCTACAGTAGCAATTGGAATACACCCTACTAAAGCCTGATTGTCACAGCTGGTGAATTTCAAAAATGCAATCTGAACGTGAGGACACTTTAGAAGAACGATATGCAATAACATTCTATTTTAAACTTGGAAAAAATGCCACAGAGACGTATAGATTGCTTCAGACTGCTTTTCGACAATCTTGCATGAATCAAGCATCAGTTTTTGAGTGGCATAAGAGATTCAAGGAAGGCAGGGAGTCTCTGAGGGAGGGTGACAGGTGTGAGAGGAGGAAGGAAGTCAATAGACCAGAGTTGATTGGACAAAGGGTTAGAGTTAGGGTTAGGGTTACTATGTTGAGGTTTTAGGGGAGTTCAGGAAGAGATTCCGTCTGAAGAGGCCAGCACTCTTCAAATCGGCTCAGTGGCATTTCCCCCAGGACAATGCACCAATCCACAACTCCATCATTTTCACAGACTATTTGACTAAGATGGGCATCAAGACAGTTCCTCACCGTCCCTAGACTCCAGACCTTGCTCCCTGTGACTTTTGGTTATTCCTTTAAGCTCAGAGGCTGTCGTTATGATAAAATTGAGGAGATGAAAGAGGCTGTGACGAAGGTCATTGAGATGCTCACACAAGAGGACTTCGATGGGGCCTTGAAGAAGTTTTTTGAACGGTACTAGTGCAATGCAGCTGGAGGAGATTACTTCAAAGGGGACTAGAGTTTCATGGGTGTACTATCAATAAAAGTGCCCATACGAAAAAAAGTCTGGAAACTTATTTAATGATCCTCGTACAAAACCCCTACAAAGACCCTATAGTATAGAAAGCATTGATAGTGACACCAACAGCGTAGTTGCCGGCCTTAATCTTGAAGAAGTATTAAATAACTGCAATACTTGAAATTGTTTTACTGTGGGTATTTATAAGCTCACTCACCTTTTTAAATGTTAACCTCTTGCATATCTATTTAAATGTGTGCAAACAAATGACTAATGTTAAATCGTTACCGTTACATAGCAACTCAAGAAATTATTTAACTGTGTGCAAACAAATAAGGAAAAGTAAATGGAATGATTCGTATTGGGTAGAAATATTTGAAATCATTTAACTTTAAAGAAAATGAGCTCAAATTTGTTTAAAAATATCAGAAATATGTTCACAAACGATGTGTACTCAATATATAAATTGAAACAGGATTTCTCATTGAACGATTTGCAGTGGTTGATATGACGTAAAACCAAACGAACTTAGGAATAGCAGTTTTTGACATCTGTTTGAAATAAAACTGTTTTTACATTCCATTGAGTGTAAACAAAAACTAAACTTATGCTAAACTGTACTTTTTGAAATAGAACTGTTTATATGTATAAAAACGGATTTAGCATTAAATAACCCAAAATGGTTGATATGCTATAAAACCAAACCAAATCCAACCAAACCAAACCAAACCAAAAACCTCTTTCAACACTAATCTTCATGGGAGACAGATTCTACTGATTACCAAATAATTGACGCAGCACTAAATTGTGTTTAAGCTACTTTGGTTTGATTGAGTTGAGTTGGGTTTTAGGGCATATCAAACTTTGTAGGTTATTTTGTGCCGAATCCTTTTTATAAATATATATTGAATGTATGATTTCTAAACACATTTTTTTGATAATATTTTTAAACAACACTGAACAAATAATTTTGCACGCAGTTAAAAGGTTTCACTTTATTTCAATCACTCCAGTTTAGCATAAATACAGTTTTTTTTGTTTATTTACAGTTAAACGATCAAACAGTTTTATTTTAAACATTTCATTTTCGTATGTCAAAAAGTTAAATGGTTCCAAATATTGCAAAATATCACAAGCAATTCATTTAAACATCAACCATTTGTTTACATACAGTTTAATGATCAAACGGTTCTGTTTCAAGCAACCCTTCATTGCCATAGCACCAACGTCCACTCTGGCCCGGGGAAGTTGTATCTGATAGGTGTACCATATTCGCAATTAACGCTATGTGCGAAATGGACATATAATGTTCATTACTATAGAATATATAAAGAACATAGGAATCTCGGAATTCGAAAACACGTAACGACTTCTTGTTCAGGTACGAAACCTTTTTTATTAACTTTGAGTTAAAGGTTTCGACGTAAGGAGGAGAGACACAATCTTCTATGCTGTCTTATTCATTTGGACCCCATCTCGTGCAGCCCCCATAGGTCGCAAGTTCGCCTCGCGCCTGCGAGCTCCAAATATCGATCCTTCTCGTTTGGCGTCTAGTACCCGACTCTTTCTCTCTTCAAATTCTCACACAAACCTCTGCGCGCTTCCGGTTACGTCACCCGCACCCTGTCACCCAGTATCGTCTCGGACTATTATGACATCTGAGTGACACCTCCATCCGCCCGCGCGCACCCGCGTTAACACCTGCTTCAATGTTACACCCAACCAACCCATGTGCTGAGCCGAAAGGTTATCAGCCTAACTAAACTCAAAGGCATGAACCGAAATCCCTCGGCTATTTTATAACAATAGGTTCATATCTATGGGTCAAATAGAACTAAACTATGTATTTATGCTAAAATGAAATGTTTGAAATAGAACTGTTTTTAAATTGAAATGTTTTGACTTCTAACTGTTTATAGACAAAATCTATACTTATGCTAAACTGAATTGTTTGAAATTTAATTCGGCATTTGACGACTCGAAAAGGGTTAATACGCCGTAAACGAAAACAACCAACCAACCAACCAATCAAAATCTGGAACATCTTTTAAATGTGATTTTCAAAACGTTTGATGGAAAATGGTGAAGCTGTTATAATGTATCTTGCAA
>OY757911.1:105146079-105158579 GCA_963585895.1 Sepioteuthis lessoniana
TTTTATGCAAATAGTCAGTTCTATTTCAAAGAAATCAGTTTAACATGAGTACACAGTTTAATCGTCAAAAACATTTCTATTTCAAGCTATTTAATTTATTCAAACGGTTCTAATTCAGTTTAGATGTCAAAACAGTTCTATTTCGAGTAATTCAATTTAGCATAAGTACGCAGTTTAAATGTCAAACCAGTTCTATTTTAAACAATTTAGTTTAGTATGAATACGCAGTTTAAATGAAACCCCCCCCCCAGTAAACTCAAGAAACCACTGTTTAGTTCTATTTAACCCATTGATAGGACCCTATCAGGTGCTACCACTTCGGACCAGACTGGACCTGGGAGCGATGGCAATGATGGGATACTCTGCATTCCCCAAAGCTCTATCATTACTGAAACCACACTATCAGATTGTGTAGTGTCATATCCAGGAAACTCGTTGGTGGTGTCTTACCCCTATGTAGAGAAGCAGTCAGTGTATTCTACAACCCCAGCTAACTGGGCCAAATGGCATATCAACCTTTGATGGTTAACTAATGCCAAAGCCATCCTTAGAAAAGTACAACAATGATACTATTAAACACATAGCTGGAGAGATAAGGGTGTTCATACCATTCCCTAAGTTATTTGACAAAAAGTGAACATTATAGCGTGATTGGATTTCAAGCTCTCTTTCTACGATGTCACTGTCCAGTACGTTAATCCCAACGCAACAATGACCACCTCCCTTTTTGCCTGGGGTGAATAATATTTCACAGTCCAGCATGTTAGCCATTATACCATTGGGACTACCCTCGTACGTGAACAGCCCAGTTTGAGGCTGTAGAATACACCGACTGCATCTCGGCAAAGGGGTAAGGCTCTCTTAACGAGTGTCCAGTATATGACATTGAACAGTCTGACGGTGATGTTCAAGTCTTGTAGCTTCGCGGAATGTGGAGTACCTCTGTATTACCATTTTCCCCAGGTCCACCGGATAGGGCCCTATCTATGGGTCAAAGAACTTTGACGTTGATACAGTGTGGAAACTAATGACCTGTGTTAAATCGAATTCTGAGAAAGAGAAATGCTTGATCATTTAACTGTGTAAAGAAATGACTGATGTTAAATTGGATGGTTAGTGATACTTAGTAATACTTGTAACTATTTAACGGTGTGCAAATAATTGATTAATAGTAAATAGAATTATTTGTATAAGATAGAAATACATAAAAGTATTCAACTGTGTACCAAAAATGAGTTTGCGAATCATATATATTTTCTGTGTAGAGGATTTTGCATTAAATAACCTACAATGGTAGATAGGCCATAAAACCCAACCCAACCAAATCATATATGCATTCTATATATGCATAAGCAGGATATAGCATTATATAACCTACGATGGTTGATATGCCGTAAAAACAAAACAAACCAAATCATATATATATATATATACATATAAAGAGGATTTGGCATTAAATAACCTATAATGGTTGATATTCCATAAAACCAAACCAAACCAAATCATATATATTTAATATATACATATAAAGAGAATTTGACATTAAATAACCTGGGGGTGTCCTCGTGGTGCAATGGTTAAAGCGATGGACTGCGGAATCGTAGTAAGCGAGTTCGAACTCCAGTTGCGCTATTATCTTCACTTTCGGACAAATACCCTTGGGAAAGGTATGAACCCCCTTATCTTCCCAGCTATGGGTTAAATAGTACCACTACTGGTATTAAATAACCTACAAAGAGTTGTTATGCCATTAAACAAAGAAACCAAACCAAACCAATTAAATAACCTACAATGGTTGATATGCCGTAAAACCCAACCAAACCAACCTATCGTATGTGAAGTATGTTTTACAATCTCAGTATAATTTGTAGCGAATCATTGTCAAATATGACCACCTATCTTAAATTGTAAGCCTATACAAAAAGACAAGATATATATTGCATAATAGGAAAGGTTATTATTTACGAAAGTTTATCTAAAAAAAAACACCACCACATTATACGTCGATATATACGGTAAATATACCCAGGAAGATATAGGAAGCTCACTTAATGTAACGCTTATTACCATGGGAAACTGAATCGGCAACGCAGGTTCAAAACCTGGATCGGACTGTCTTCATGCTAGTACTGAAAGGTATGAATCCTTCTGTACTCCGCTTACCTATATGAAAATACTAAAGTGGGGTTTTTTGCCTTGTTTAATCAACAAAAAATTTTTTAGGAAAAAATAAACTTTGAATTAGAATAAGATTTACTTTGCTGGAGAAAAAATCTTGTGTCCGATCCTGCCCGTGGCAGAGGGGTTGGTTAAATGCATACTCTGTAGGAGACCTTGTTATCTAAAAATTACGCTTCAATTTAAACAGTTGTCGGATATTATAAAATAACCTGTTATGATACATTCTATGGAGAGTAACCTGATTAACTCATCGATGGATATATTTATCGTCGCCAGGTAAGCTGAAGTTCGTCAACGGGCAAGGTTTCAGACGGATTTCCTTTTGAATATATTGTGATTAAAACGTCCAATATCCTCATCGCTTGAACAGATTATCTATACCGTCGGCGAGTCTTAGAATAATCTGATTATATCCCACACAGGAGTCTTTTGAAAAGTCGTCTCCCGGGCATGATACTAAACTGCATCCGATGGTAAGGCTACTATTCAAGGGGTGACAAGCGAGGTACGAAGTACCCATTCATTTTCACCCAGAGGGGTAATACCTCTTACATTGCTATTTATAAGTTAAATTGATCTGTTTTCATTCGATGGGAATACTTGGTATCATATAAACGTAAATCGTTATTAGTAAAACTAGATACTTAAAGTTAGAATTATTTACACGTAATCATTGTTACTTGAAACCATATAACTGTGTGCAAACTAATGACTTTTATTAAATAAAAAATATTACTTGAAACCTTGTGAGGTTTTTTTCTTTCTTTAAATGGCATATAAACCTTCATGGGATAATTAATGCTTAATCCATCCAAGTAAAAGAATAGTAGTACTACTATGTAACACATAGGAATACTTGATTTCATGTAACAGTGTGCAAAAAACATAAAAGAACTAAATAAACATATGTAAATACAGATATACAATGAATGCAGTTCTCTAAACGCTAGGCATAGGATAACCCTAGAGGGTTTGAAAGCACATTCAAATCAATCAATAAATTAAACAATCAATCAAATTAAGACATTAATTCGAACACTACTGGCTGAAGAAACGAAATTCGAGGCATTGTATTTTGTTAAAAAAATTTCTCTTCGGCGCAGTACATTTTTAAATAGTTCCGTAGTGGTGAGGCTAACGTGCTGGATTGTGATATCGTAGTAAGCGAGTTCGAATTTCAGTCCCGTTATTACGTTCACTTTCCGACTAATTTCTATGGGAAAGATAGGAACCCCCTTATCTTCCAAGCAAATCGTTTAAATCGACTCACTGCCGTTGCAAAAGGGAGCTTTGCTTTGGAATTTTATAATCTCCCAATGTTGATATCGTTGGATACTGGAATAAAGAGGCAACCAGACTTAATGTATAAAAATATAATCTGTTTCTTTTCTTTTCTTTTTTTCTTATATACGAAAGAGTGAAGTCAAGGAGAGAGGACGGCTAAGTTTGCATACATGGAGGTGATGGTGCGGTTTTTCTGTGAAACGTCTCAGCCTTTCTGCTTCGTTCTGTTTTCACGAAACAGTTACAAAGCCAACTCAAAACATCTAATCATCTCAGCATCTAAATGCTTTTAGACTTTGGGGTCTTCACAAGGCATTCCTTTTTCTTTCTTCTAGGATCATACCCACCTTTGATTTTATCGAGTCTATTTCTTCACGTTTTTTTTCACGATCCGTTTTGTCATTTTTTTCTCCTGCGTGCGTCTAGCATTATTTCAAGACATTCAATCACTTTAGCTTACTTTTTTTAGAGAGTCTCGTACGGCTCAGGCCTTTCTCAATCACTAAACCGTCTGGTACAAGGCTAGCGCCTAGAGCAAGATTACATCCAGTGACTCTTCTGCCGGCTCCTTCATTCTTCTTAAGTCAAAAATCTTCTGTCGGTACATAATTTTCCGAACACCCATGCAATCCTCGTGGTCACAATTTCTTCCAGCATGTCTCTCACACAATTCACATGGACTTTCTGCCGTGTTTTGTTTACAGGTGGACATCCTGTTTTTGGTGGACTCCCACGTACCTAGCGCAGCTTGTCAAAGGCATCCTCCTTTCACGATTCAACAATATGTCATTAAACAAGAAACCAAGCCAATTGTTTCTGGTGGAATTGTAGAACGGAAATTACTTTCTTTAACTGCTTCATAATTTTGCTATAAAGATTTCTACAGGGTGGAACGATAAAATTGTCGCTCCAGAAAAGGCGACATGATTTCATTTCCGTTTAATGAAAACCGGTTTTTTTTTTCGTTGCAGACCATCTACTAGTTGTGTAGAAATCCCAAAAGCGATTGGAGCCTTCTATCATGTCTGAAAGTGACACAATGTTCAACGAGGGAAATCGGAGATACGCCGCTGTACATCTCATGCTCACTACCGATTCAAGTTATGACAACAGAACCATTGCCAGCACCCTCGAAATGCAAATCCGGACGGTTCAACACTTGAGGGCACAGCTCAACGCATCGGACGACTCTTTGGGGGTGGTGGAGCGGAAGGCCACATCATGCCACCTCTTCGAAGTCTGCTTGAAAGTCAACACCAAAGAGTACCTGGATGTGCTGAAGAGTATGATGATCCCCTGGTGCAATCAGGTGGCCGATGGCAGACTGTGGGTGTGGTAGCAGGACTCGACGCCGGCCCACAAGTCCAAAGAGACCCAGGCTTGGCTTCAGAAGGAGTGCTACGACTTCTCTCACTGGCCCCCTCCTCCCCTGACCTGAACCCGCTGGATTACTTCGTTTGGTCATACGTCGAGAACATCACCAACATGACCTCCCACAACACCAAAGTCAGCCTGATTGCCGCCATCCACCGAGTATTCGCCGAGCTCCCGCCGGCACATTGTGGAAAAGCATGCTCCCAGTTCTGGATCCTTATCGAGGTGGTGATTGAGGCTGAAGGCGGCTGCATTGGATAGATGTCAGTTCTACTACATAATCAAGTTACCTGAATTGATTAAATAAAGTTGTAGTGTCGTTTTCTTTGGGACGACAATTTTATCGTTCCACCCTGTATATAAAAAAAGATTTTAAAACATTCGAAGAAAAAATCTGTGTAGAGTTTATGTGAAGCTATGCAAGTTTTCAATTAGAGTAACATATCTCCAAACAGCCAATAAATAAATGATTAACTTAGCATGTGATAAGTATCTGCATCTGATAATAAAACCCCAAATTCTAGAAAACTGGAACGAGTAAATACATCCCTTCAATACCATTACTCCTGGGTGAACACTATCCTGGAGAGGTAGTATCTTTTACGGTCCCATTTATGAGTCCAATTCATTTGTTTGAGATAAAGAAGATTGTATCTACTTAAAATGGTTGTGAAGGTACTTTTTTGTATCGTAGAAGAATCAGCAGAAAAGTTCATAGGCTGACCAAGATACCCTCATGGAAAGCGAGCAAATGAGGTTTTATTTTTCGACATGGTCCTTTTTGAGGACCGAATAGTTCATCTATCGGTGCTGCAGGAGTTGGATCTCATAAACAACGGGTATGACGTCATTATATGAACTTCAGAAACCTATGAACTTTTAAGGCTGTCCACGTAAATAAATTTATGGTCCTAACAAAGCTTTGTCAAGTGCCGAATTTATTTTTGAGTCGGCACTCAATAACTTGTACAAGGTTTTGCTTTCTAACCAACCAACCAACCATGAATAGATAAATAAGTAAATAAATAAATAAATGTACCATTCCATTTTGTTTTCATCTAAACCAGGATTTTATGTCTCATTAAGAAATATATTAAGCACTGTCTCTGCCTTGTGACAGATAGAGAATCTTTTATTCTATGGATTTCAAATTTTGCAAGTATTTCGTAGAATATTTGTCAATGCATACAGACTACCTATTCGAAGGATTTGTGTAACTATATATTCAACGCATCCTTTTTCAGTTATCAAAGTATTTTTCTGCATGTCCATGACCAAGCGTCTCTTGCGAGGGTTACCTGGTGGCACTCATTTCCACTCGAAGTAACATTTTCTAATGCATTAAATGATAGCCGTAGCAAGGATCGATCCCTGATCCGATTTAAACGATTCCAGACCCCAAATTGGAATTAAAGTGGTACATAATCCTACCACACCGACATATTAGTAGCTGGAGCAGAATTTACAGTTTTCGACAGGCTTTTTTAATTACAAGGTTATAGAAACCAGTCAACCCTACTATTTACTTTTGGCTGAAGACAAGGATATGGGTTCATGCCTTTCTCAAGAGCATTAGTACGAAGAGAAATGCATACAGCTGCATCCAGGAGTTGAACAAGAATCAGCGAGTAACTTCCTGTAACTATACCTGTTATGTCAAACGCTACTCCACCAAGTGCATATTGTATTATGATATTCCACCCCTGTTCAAAATGATGGTGCAGGAGTCATTATTAGGTAATGGTTAACGTGCTGTACTCCGACATCCTAGTAAGTGAGTTCGAACTCCAGTCATTTTTTTACGTTCACTTTGGAATTAATATCCTTGGGAGAGTTATGAAACCCCCTTATCCCCGCCTCAGCTGTGGGTTAGATAGTACCATAACTGTTCTTCAACATGCATTGCTTTGGCATCGGATAACCCACAAAGATTGATATCCCATTAAACAAAGAAACCAAACTGGACCAAAAATGATGGTATTTGCTCACTTTCGTTTTTATTCATTTATCTACAAATGAATTAATGAAAGATAAGGTACAAAAACCTTTTCTTACATTGACGAACATCCCGTTTCATAAAATAATCTTTAAACAAGATTAAATTAATTAAATGAATGATATATTCTTTTTAAATGATGCCGAGAAAAATATGTTATGGAATAACCTAATGTTAAGGAAAAAAACTGTGGAATGAAAATTGTATTTTTCATTCCTAAAACAAATCTCAACAAAGGCCTAGATACGAAAATCTAACATTAAAAAAAGATTTTGGCTGACATCAATAAACGGTTCATCGCCATTTGTCTCTATCGTCCATCGCTTTTAGCAGGTCTTCTAGACTACATCAGGTGTCCGTACATTGCTGTTGTAGATAAGTTTTAGTTGGTTGTCCAACACTTGCATGTCCATGTGAAGGGGTTCATAGGAGAACGTTGCTAATGAGTTTCTTCTTTACTTCTCCAGCAGTGTCCCGCCAGTGTCGTTGGTCTTATTTTGATAGTTTAGTGATGGGAGGTAGGTGGCTGCACAGCTGCTGTTTTGTAGGATGTTGCTTCCCGGATTTCTTTAATATAGCTCATACCATTGTACTGTAATTACCGTCCAGGCTTTTCTCCATACGCCTAGTCAGCGTCCATGTGGTGCATTCATATAGTAGAATTAATACAACTGCTGCATGAAAAAATGTTTTTTATCTTAACGGATATATCTGACATCCATATGTCAATTTGGAGGTGCCTGTGGTGTAATGGTTATCGTCGCAGGAAATGGACACGGCGACACGAGTTCAAATCCTCGACGAGACTGATTACATTTCACATGGCCCTAATACCCTTGGGAAAGGTATGAATCTAATTATTCTCCCTCCAGCTATGGGTCAATAGTTGGACAGACTGAGATCTTCAGCCCTGGTTAGGCAACTAGTCTAGGAGAAGGAAAACTCTGAATTCAAACCTGTTAAACTCCGATTAAAAAATTGACCTTGTGTCATATCCTGCCCGAGCGGAGGGGTTGGTAAATAGAATATATCTGACATCCATATGACCGATAACCTATCGATAGCATTCCATCCCTTTCCTAGGTGCATATTTATGTCGTTTTCAGTATATAAGGCGCTGCTTCCGAGGTACGTGAACTTGTCCATTAGTTTCAGCGAACTGCTGTTTAGAATAGAGATTCCTCCTTTTTGATAAAAACACTTGTACTCTATTTTGTCTGCATTCACATGGAGGCCAATGCCACCTGCTACCTGCTTCAGATGAAGTAAAATTAAGTTGATGACCATAGTCAAGGGTGATCCGAAGGCTCCTTTTCAATAGTGTAGGGGAGGGCATTACTCCTTTCCCTGGATTGCCCTACTTTATCCTTGATCCATACTTTAAAATGCTGAGTGTTAAGAAAGGTGGGATCAAAGTACCATTTTTTGAGTCTTTGGTATGACACGACCTGGAATTGAACCCCATGTCTCCCGTAAGGAAATTATATTTTCTTCTTCATGGCTTTTGACAAGTTCATTAATGGATTTTCAACTGTTTCTGTATTTAAAACACACTTTCACCAACAAACGTACATAGAATAAATTTCTTTGATAAAAATTAATTTTCTTCAAAACCAAAAATATTGTTATTTCTAGTAGAACAATTGGAATTTAAATTATTTCAGTAAAAATATGAATATTTAATCATTTAAAAATGAGTACACATTCGCTAAAATTTAATATTGTAAGTACAGTGAGGGTCATTCAATATATAATGAGGATTTTGCCCCAAAAGTTGGCAGTAAAAGTTCTTATAGTTGCAGCAAGTTCAAGGATATCTATTGCGAGGGTTTCTTTCATGTCCCAGAAGATGGTTAGTATCACGATCTTTACTGATCGCTGCGCCCGAATTTTTTTTTTAACTGCGTCGGTGTGTTCCACATCATCGACTGATGATTTAGGCTTTACTTTATTGGTTAGGGTTTTTTTTATAACTAATACATGCTTCTCCGTACACATTAGACATTTTTCCGTAAATTTGATATATTTTACTCTTCTCCTCCACCAAATATTTGATGACAGACATCTGTTTATACCTGGAGTATCCTTTTTAATTTACCACCATTCTGAATAGCCTTAAAACAAATATTTTACCAGGTTAAAATATTTTTGGCTATAAACTAATTCCAACCCATACAGAGTTTTAAAATAGGTAATCTATTTTGCTTTAGATAATACCTAATAATATCCGTTTTGATAGCATAATACTCCAAGAAATTTTTTTTTCTATAAAAAATTGGTTGGGACATTCTTATTTATGGATGTTAGTATATCGATAAAGTGAGTCAAAAGTTTTTCAACATTTTGATTGGTGTTAGTTTGCAACACGTACATCATGTCTCGGAATCTGTTCAAGCCATAGTTGGTACTCGCTTTCGTAATTAGTGTCGTGGTAGTTAGTGCGCTGATACTTTATGCATCGCTTTACCCCGTGTGTGATTTGAAAGCCACACAACGAGGTCTAATTCGCAGACATCTACTTCACGAGTTAACACAGTGAAAGATAAAGGATCAGTTGATCACTGTACAGGAATGAAATAGTTTAAGAAATTTCGCTCGGGTTGAAAAAAACCTCGATGAAGAGGCAATGACAGGTAGGCGTAAAACCGTTAATTCTAACGTTGTGCTTTAAGCCACAGTGGAAAATCCGACAAGTTGCACTCGGAGAGTATCAGGTGAATTTATCATCTAACAAAGTTCCGTTTGGTTGGTTTGGTTACTTTTTATAGCATATCAACCATCGAAGGTTATTTAATGCCAAATCCCTCTTTATACATATAAACAGTCCTATTTCAAACAATTCAGTTTAGCATAAGTACAGTTGAAATATCAAAAACAGTTCTATTTCAAGCTATTCAGCTTGGTCAAGAAAATTTGATAATTCTAAGCATTGCTAAAAAATACTAGCAATTCAACATCAGTCATTTATTTACACACAGTTAAATGTAAAAACTGTTCTATTTCAAACAATTCAGTACAATTTAGTATAAGTACATGGTTTAATTCTATTTAGCCCATAGATAGTATCCTATAAGTTGCTACCACTCTGGGTTTTTTTTTAGTTAGGTTTTATGGCACATCAACCATTGTATATTATTAATGCCAAATTAATTTTCATAATCATAAACAGTTCTATTTCAAATAATTCAGATTAATAAACGTATAGTCTTTTTTTTTTTGTTTCCACACTGTTAAACTTTTAAAAAATTCAGTCCAGCACAAATTCATAGGTTCAATGTCAAAAACAATTCTATTTCAAACAATTCAGTTCAGCATAAGTACACAGAGTAGTTCTATTTGACCCGTAGATAGTTTGGTTAGTTGGTTGTTTGGGTTTATGGCATATCAACCTTTGAAGGTTATTCTATCGCCAAATCCATTTTTATGCAAATAGTTCTATTTCAAAAATTTCAGTTTAGCACGTGTACACAGTTTAATTGTCAAAAACATTTCTATTTCAAGCTATTCAGTTTATTCATATAGTTCTAATTCAGCTAATTCAGTTTAGTATAAATACATATTTTGTTTATTCACAGTTAAATGTCAAAAAAGTTCTATATTAAACAAATCAGTTTAGCGTATGTACAATTTCAATGTCAAAAACATTTCCATTTCAAGCTATTCAGTTTAGTCAAACAGGTCTAATTCAAACAATTAGTTTAGCATAAGTATGCAGTTAGTTCTATTCAACCCATAGATAGGGCCCTATCAGGCGCTATTATTCCGGGCCAAAGTGGACCTGGGAGCAATGGCAATGAAGAGGTGCTCCGCATTCACCAAAGCTCCAGCATCACTGGAACCTCACCATCAGATTGTTTAGTGTCATATCCAGGACACTTGTTGGGAAGGGGTTCTTAGCCCTCTGCAGAGGTTCAGTCGGTGTATTCTACAGCCCCGGCCGACTGGACAACCATAGATAGTCCCTATCAGGTGCTACCACTCCGGGTCTCAGTGGACCTGAGAGAAATGGCAATGAAGGAGTACTCCACATTCCCCAAAGCTTCAGAATATTTAGTGTAATATCCGAGACACTTGTCCCACTGCAGAGATGCAGTCGGTGTTTTCTACAGTCCCAGATGACTAGGCCATGACAGTCCAGTCTGATTCAATAATTTTAAAAGCTCGATAAAAGAAGCCCAAAAATATTGCAACACTTTTGACTCGCTCTCGTGTATTACGTGCTAAGCAGGATATTTAACTTCCATTTGTAGAAGTCACCTGTAAGCTTAATTACATCGTAAAACAAGCTCTTTTTTTGAGCTGTTGTTTGATAATAGCAATAACAAAATAGTAATGAATATTACATTACATACTAAACTATAAAATGCCGGCGACGAGTCCTGATACGCCAGTTAATACACGACTGAGTTTTCTAATTCTGATTCTTCTCCTTTCCTTCTTCCTTTTTTTTCCAGTGGAAATCTTAATGATAATCTCTTCCTTCCCAAACGCAAAACACGCGCAGAAGGAAACTAGCTTATTAGACGATCGCACGAAGACAAGAAAAATAGATCGATGGAACCTCATTCATCAAAGGCACTTTTAATTGGTTTACGCCTATCAAAGGATGGAAATAAAAATTGATACACTGATATCTTACATGACGGCGACACTGTTTCAAGGCGAATCTTTCTTCCAACCTGATTAGCATGCCTATTAAGGTGGCAGAAAGACAACCTCCTGGGTAATCAAAAATATTAATGTACTTAAAACGCTATCTAGGTGTTGGCATCGACGCTTGTTGAGAATTGCAAAGCTTTCTCCTAAGTCACTGGAGATACCTATTTTATCTATCATGACAAATTAACATAATTCCTATCCAAATCTTGATCATACACCGCACAGTCTTTTGCCAGGCGTTGGAAAATTACATATTTGTAGAACGAAAAGGCAATTTTGTCTGGATTGCAAAGACGAGAATTATCCTTATTTTAAAACTTAACGCGGAATCCTCAGCATTTTACACTGGTATACTCGGTCTAGTGTCCTCTTATTGATTTTTATTGTCATATGGGCGTCTTGGTTGGTGTGATGGTAAACAAGTCAGGCAAGTTGGCCATTTCTATGGATGGCGATCATGACAAGGTTTCGTATGGTTCGGACTTAATATTACAAAGAGCTTAGCCTAAAAATGTATTTGCATATAACTGAAAATATCAGCTGTTATGCACTCACAACCACCCCCCATATATATATATATATATATATATGTGTGTGTGTGTGTGTGTGTGCGCGTGTGTGTGTGTGTGTGTGTGATAGATAGAAGAGAGTAACCAACAAATACATTTTTGAACGCTAACTCTGAGATGCACAATATTAATAAGATAATAATTGGAAATCTTGATTGGAGTATTAGGACATGATTATTTTCATGTTAATTATATATATATATATATATATGTATATATATATATATATATATATATATAGTGGGTGTAGAAATGTCACTCACTGTCTAATAAAGATAAATAACACATTGAGGGATAATATATTCCACAACTATGTCAAAGTAATTTCCAAACTCAAGAAAAATATAACTCGTAAGAAAAATTCTTTACACTTTTTCATTCAAAAATTGTTCAATGATAAAAATGTTAAATGATGTTGAATAACTTTTGCGTCAGAA
>OY757911.1:105161079-105206719 GCA_963585895.1 Sepioteuthis lessoniana
TGGTGAATCTCTAACTGCTACGTAGACAGATTTTATGCTCATTCCATATTAAGTTGGGATGATACTGTTCCGGATAGAATTTTCAAGCTTTATGAATTTGTCGCATAATTTGGTGATGATAATAATCACAATGATACAGATACAAAACACCGCTGGACTCTGTTGTTTTGGATAGGAACAGGTTTATTAATTCTTGGCTTCGGTCCAGAGCAAGATGAGGAGAGAAACACAATTCTTAAAAGTCTATGCTAACCATACTATGCTGACCTCACCCCAACGCGTCGCTAATCTTGTGGTGTTTAAGCTCTCAATTCATCTCTGCCGGTTGAGATCCGAAAACTGAAGCGCATTTCTCAACGGTCGAAAACCCAACTCTATCTTTCACCGGCAGAATCTCAACTACATATTCCAACGGTCAAAATCCAACTACGTCTTTTCAAAATTCTCAAATTCTCGGGACCATCTCTTCTGGGCATGACGTCATCCACACTCCAGCCCCATTTCCTGACTGGGGTTTATTATGACAAATGGTGATTGTCATACCCTTTGCGCGAGAGCGTCAAACCGCACCAAATGACTCAAAGCCTTACCAGATTGAATGATAAAATGTAATAAACGAAAAATAATTAATATGAAAAAAAAATCATTCCTTAATTATATAAAAAAAATTCTAGGAATAAATTGCATGAAATTTTTATCGCCACTTGTCAAAGTTCTCTTTCACGACACAGGTGATAGTTTAAAATGTGGAAGGTATTTCTATTCTTCTCTCTTTCTTTCTTTCTCTCTCTCTCTCTCTCTATATATATATATATATATATACATATTGCATCGTTTCTTTATATATATGTGTAAGGCTTTTTTTGGGTGGGGGCCTTTTTTCTCAAAGTAACTTTGTAATTGTGAAGCTTTATATCCTATGATCAATTCCATCATCTTTTGTCGATTCATCGCCAAAGGAAATTTCTTCAGAATTCTTAAGGTAATTGTATAATTTCATTATGGATTATTTTTCGTCTCTCAAGAGATTCTTAATGGTATCGTGTTAATATTTAATATGCTACTTGCTTACTCGAACGTATATGTTATCGACAGCTGGAGGGCATTTTTTGCAACTTTACAAAGTGAAATGAAAAGTGAAAGAGAAAGTAGAGTAACAGAAAAGAGATTCTTCAACCCTTTTTATAATGAATTTTTCTTAAAATGCACAGTTATCTCAGATGAAATTGAACAGAGACTCTTTATTGTTTGTTGGGAAGAAGGCCGCAGATGTCATCGTCTGGTCCAGAAAAAAGAGCAGTCGTGAATCATTTGGCTTCCATTTAAAAGATTTATAGTATCGCCCATAGTTAAATACACCAATAAGTATATTTCTTATTAAGAGTTAATATACTTCTAATTCAAAGATACAAAGTTTTTTTTTTATCATTATTTATGGTGGAATATTATTATAACCAAAACGGATATTATTAGGTAATTTTTTCAAAATATTTCACCATGGATATTATGTTATTAAAAATAGAAATCTTTAATAAAAAATGCATATAACACACACACACACACACACACACACACACACACACACACACACACATATATATATATATATATATATGTGTGTGTGTGTGTGTGTGTGTCTGTAGGTCTGCGTGTGTGACTATGTATGAGAAAATATAAATACATGATATTTTATTCAGAATTATGCATATATATATATATATATATATATATATATATATATATATATATATATATATATATATATATAATAATTCTGAATATAATATCCTTTTCCTTTTAAACTAAAGATATAAACTGAATAAAATGCAATTGTACCGCAATATTTGAAAGTCTAAAAATGAATAACACACACACACACACACACACACACACACACACACACACACACACACACACACACACACACACACACACACACACACACATGTTTTATGTGTGCATATGTGTGTTTATTTTTAGACTGTAATATATTCCTATTTTCTCTTAGTGAGTTTTACACAAACATACACTCATACATACACACACACACTTATATATATATATATATATATATATATATATATATATATATATATATATATAATCATAGGCATATTTTTAGAGTTCTATATACTCATATTTTCGCTTTCAGTTTCAGTTAAAAATAAGATCCTGATATCATTTGGTTAAAAGAAAATGAATGTTTTATTCCGAAGTAATATATATATATATATATATATATATATATATATATATATATATATATATATATATTATGGGGGGAGGATTTTCAAATATCAAAAACAAGACACACACACTTGCATTCACACTCAAACAAATACACTCTCATATATATATATATATATATATATATATATATGTGTGTGTGTGTGTGTGTGTGTGTGTGTGTGTGTGTGTGTGTGTGTGTGTGTGTGTGTGTGTGTGTGTGTTTCTTTTTCTTGATATTTTAAAATCCTACCCACATAATCGTAGATAAACATAATAATATGCGTCATTCAACATCTTTGTTATGAAATGTGTACATATTCATCGGGTCTTATATATTGCAAATACATGTACACACATAAACTCTCACACATGTATATATTTAATGATATATATGCACACACACACACACACACACACACACACACACACACACACACATATATATATATATATATATAATATAAAAACGACCTATCATACTCTGACTTTCTTTCTCACCTTAACACAATCATGACATTGACACGAAAGCTGAGATTCGAATTGCAAAAAGTTTGAAGTTTCATAAAGAAATGTAGGGAGGAAATTACTCGACTTTTTCTGATATTAATTTCACCCTCAGTGGCTAAGAAAAAATCTCCAACTGATTACTATAAAGGAAAAATCTAGTTAAAGATGAATTTGTCTTCTCTTGGGGATTGTGAATATCACGAAGCAACACAGAAATTGCAGACTCGCTTGACGTAGAATGTCAAGAGAGAACCTTTTTTACAACGTCGAAACTAAATACCTAAGAACTTCACATTGACATATGCGTTGTCTATGAAGCGTTGTATTTAACAATACCTCACACAGTGCCATTGTTGATAAGTAGTCCAAAACCAGAATGACATTTGGGACGACAGTCTAATGGTTATAACGTTGGGCTACATTGTGTGAGGAGTATGATTCAATCAACAGTGCTAAGTGGATGAAATCTATAATAGATAATACACTAAGGCTGTAGTAATTTCTCACCTCAAAATGAACCAAAATTTTCTAGAAAAAGGTAGACGATTTCATAGGTAATAACGGAGGAATTACCTGAGAAAAAAAAATGTTTCAGCAGAGGTCCAAGCACTCTATATGAAGAAGAGTGAAAATTGTGGTCAGTCCCCACAAAAAAAGAGTCTTCCTGGGTATAAGAATATAATGCATCTCGTAGTGAAGCCCCAGTCGTTTATTTCTGGTGAGTATTGAATCACCCTTTCATTGTAATTGCTCCGAGGTCCACTCTGTCCAAAAGTGGTAGTACCGGTTAAGTTCCTATTTTGGGACCAAATATATATGTTTGAAAAGTATTCGCATTAGATTGGAATATTTGATACCATGTGTAAATTTTTTATCATTAAGGGTTTTCGGACTATTGTCTTCATCTTTATAGTTATTTCTGATTGTTTATTGCTTTTGGCCGATATGTCCTCTGGCCTTCTTCAGGTGTTTGTCGAACTCGGGAACCTTCACGGAACTTCGAACTACGTCTTTTATTGAATCCACAGGGGTCGTCTGTTCTGAAGAAGGCCGGAGGACACATCAGCCGAAATTTTGTAGAACTCAGAAATTTAGACAACGAATGTGTGTAAAATATTTCTATTAGGAATAGTAACTTGGATTTATTGTTTACTAAATATTAATAAGATTGATCCATATAAACCATATAATTAGAATAAATCATATAACTGGGTACAGATAAATGAATATTATTAAACAGAAATACTTGATTTATCACCGGCTCATTGGCCTAGTGTGTAGAGTGTTCGCCAATGGTCCAGAAGACCTCTGTTCAATCCCAGGCCGCGTCATACCGAAGACTTTAAAAATGGTACTCGATACCGCTTGGCTTAACAATCAGCAATATAAGGTACGTATCAAGAGTAAAGTGGGGCAATCCAGGAAAAGAAGTAGTGCCCTCTCTTACACCTCGGTGTAGTAGCTATTGACAAAGGAGCCTTCAAGTCACCCTCGACTACGAAGGCCAACTTACTTGAATATAAATTAATTTGGTTTGTTTTAGTTTGGTTTTATGGCATTTATGGAATTTCTGGCCAGAAAAATTTCACCCAAGCAAAAATGATTGCTCGAGAGAAAACTTTCATAAAATGGATAAATGATTACCAACAAGATGTTTGACAATTTAGTTTCCATTAGTGTATAAAAATGACGATTCATGACTTTTGAGATCTTCTCGTCAACACAACATCATTTACAGGACTTGAACTATTGTGGCCATCTTAGATCATTTCTTCCTGCAACGTTCAAATCCGGAGTGGTCAGACCTGTTAGGGACCCCTAACTGAGTCAAGTAGATCTGTTTGAAAATTATTCGTATACGATAGAAATGCTTGATACCATAAAAAAGGTAAATTATTTGTTTTAAGAATAGTTACTTAAAAGTATTACTGTTTACAAAGGATTATTCTTATGAGTATCACGAAATTTTATAACTGCGAGAAAAGAAATGAGCATAGAATCTATCTATATATCTATCTATCTATCTCATATTGTCAATATCTATCAATTTACCAATGAATCTCATTTTGTCAATATCTATCTATCTATCTATTATCTATCGGTTGTATATTGACCTTCAACCCGGCCAAACATGCCATTCCAAAGTGATGCACCGGAAGTGACACATTCCGATGGCAGTTGTGGGAAGAAATTGCGTAGGCGGGCTTGGCTGACAATATGGAACAAGGTAAAATCCCGCGGTACAGTCATAGACTGATGCACCGGAAGAGAGTGACCTGTGAACTGCATGACAGTTATTTCCGCTTGATGACGATCAAACATGCCATTCCAAAGATTGAGTGGGTGATTGAATTATTATATAACTCGGTGAGGACAGGAAGTCAGTTCGTTGGAGATCAGATGAGTTAGAGACAAGGTGTGGTAGAGAAAGTTTGCACTCAGCTGAGTGGGTCCCAGGGCCTCCGTTGAGCAGCACTGGAGAGCGGGAAAGAGACGCTGATGGCCATAAGAGTGGGGGTCAATATGTTGCAGTTCTGTTCGGTCTCCAACTCCCTGTCACACACAAAACTTTCAAATAAAGTGAGAGGTATATTTTTTTAAAGAAGTCTTCGCTTGTCTTTATTCATTGCGTCAATATGTATTCTGCATGTATATGTGTATATATGCATATTTATTATGTGGTTATACAGCATATCTATCTATCTCAGTTTTTCAAAGTCTGTCTTTCAGAAAATGTATTTGTTTCTACATCTATCTATTCTTCTATTGATCTACTGATCCATCAATCAGTCTTCTTACCTATCTATCTCACTTAGTGAGTATCTATTTATCCATCGATCAAAGTTGTTTTTCACATCTATCTATCTATCTATCTCACTTTGTCAATATTCATCCATCAACCTATAAATCTCACTTTGTCAATATCTATCTATCAATATCCCTTTATCAATATCTATAAATCCACATATCTCACTTTGTAAGTATCTATGTATGTATGTATGTATGTATGTATCTATCTCAGTTTTTCGAATGTCTATCTATCAGACACTTTACTTGTCTCTATATACGAGGTGTATTCAATAAGTTTCCAGACTTTTTGTTCAGGCATTTAAAATTGTCGTAGACTCATGAATATTCACTATGTTATTGCTATACATCTTATGAGATGACTGACCAATTCTTATGATTTCAGGTTCAAATCAACAGCTACAATACACCCTACGAAAGTCTGATTGTCACAGCTGGTGAATTTCAATACACCCTACGAAAGTCTGATTGTCACAGCTGGTGAATTTCAATAAATGCAATCTGGACATCAGGACACTTTAGAAGAACGATATACGATAAAATTATGTTTTAAACTTGGAAAAAATGCCACAGAAACGTATGGAATGCTTCAGCCATCTTGCATGAATCGAGCTTTAATTTTGAGTGGCATAAGAGATTCAAAGAAAGCAGGGAGTCTGTGAAGGATGATGAAGGGTGTGGGAGGAGTAGGGAAGTCAATACACCAGAGTTGATTGGCCAAAGGGATAGAGTTAAGGTTACTATGTTGAGGTTTTAAGGGAGTTCAGGAAGATATTCCTAGGGAAGAGGCCAGCCCTATTCAAATCGGGTCAGTGGCATTTCCAACTGTACAATGCACCAGTCCACAACTCCTCCTTGTCACAGACTATTTGACCAAAATGGGCATCAAGACAGTTACTCAGCCTCCCTATTGTCGAGACCTTTCTCCCTGCGACGTTTGCTTATTCCCTAAGGTCAGAGGTTGTCGTTATGAGACAATTGAGACGATGAAAGAGGCTGTGACGAAAGTCATTGACACGCTCACACAAGAGGACTTCCATGGAGCCTTCCAGAAGTTGTTGGAACGGTAGAACAAGTGCATTTCAGCCGGAGGAGATTAATTCGAAGGGGACTAGAATTTCATGTGTGCAGTATCAATAAAAGTGTCCATACGAAAAAAGTCTGTAAACTTATTTAATGATCCTCGTATATCGATTTTTCTATTACTCTAATTATCAATCAGTCTGTTTGCCCATCTGTCTCACTTAGTGAGTATCTATGTATCAATCGATCAGTTTTTCATATCTATCTATCTATCTATCTATCTTATTTTGTGATTAATTATATGTTTATGTATCAATCTATCTAACATAAAAAGTGTTTTAAATTATTAAATCAGTGCCCAATGAGGAAGAATGCCGAATAATATCAAAATACTTCAAATATAGAAAAGAATAAAAAATATACTTCTATATTAAACATTTCAGTTTAGTGTAAGTAGAGTTTTAATCTTATATATATATATATATATATATATATATATATATATATATAGGTGGTCGGTCTAAAAGTTTACTGGACTGAATATTCTGCATAAGCTATGAGCGAAAGAAAGATAAGATAAATGTTTCATCATCTAACGGGATATCTGGTTGTTGGTTGGTTATTTGAGTTTATGGTATACCAACCTTTGCAGGTTATTTAACGCCAAATCCCTTTTTATGATAATAGTTCTATTTCAAACAATCCAGTTTAGCATAAGTACGCAGTTTAAATGTAAGTACAGTTTAATTATGAAAAAACATTTCTATTTTAAGCTATTCAGTTTAGACAATAAGTTCTAATTCAGGTGATTCAGTTTAGTATAAGTACAGATTTTGTTTACACACAGTTAAATGTCAAAACAGTTCTATATTAAACAAATCAGTTTAGTGTAAGTAGATTTTCAATGTAAAAATAGTTCCATTTCAAACAATTCAGTTTAGCTTAAGCACGCAGTTTAAATTTAAGTACATTTTAATCTCCAAAAAACGTTCTATTTCAAACTGTTCAGTTTAGTCAAACAGTTCTAATTCAAACAATTCAAGTTAGCATAAGTATTCAGTTGGTCCTATTTAGGGCCCTATCAGGTGCAACCAGAGTGGGCCCGGGAGCAATGGCAATAAAGGGGTATTCTAGGAGAAGGAAAACTCTGAATTCAAACCTGTTATACTCCGCTTAAAAAAAGTTGACCATGTGTCATATCCTGCCCGAGCGGAGGGCTTGGGAAAAAATGTGGAGGTGCCCGTGTTGTAATGGCTATCGTCGTAGGAAATGGACACGGCGACACGAGTTCAAATCCTACACAAGACTGGTTGTATTTCACATAGCACTAATACCCTTGGGAAAGGTATGAATCCAATTATTCTCCCTCCAGCTATGGGTAAATAGTAGGGCAGACTGAGTTCTTCAGCTTTGATGAGACAACTAGTCTAGAAGGAAAACTCTGAATTCAAACCTGTTAAACTCCGCTTAAAATTGACCTTGTGTCATATCTTGCCCGAGCGGAGGGGTTGGGTAAATAGGATAAAGGGTTATTCTGCATTCCCCAAAGCACCAGCATTACTGGAATCTCACCATCAGATTGTTTAGTGTCATATCCAGGACACGTGTTTGAGAGTAATACTTGAAACATTTAACTGGGTATTAAATTATCTATATTACATGGAATTGCTTAGGCTAAAAAGCAATACTTCAAAGGATTTATCTGTGAACAAACAAATGGTTAATATTGAAAAGAATCATGAATGTTAAATAATAATACTTGAAACCATTCAATTGTATGCAAATAGAAATCTTAATGTCAGCTATTGTAGGTTATTTAATACCAAAGCCAACCTTAGGGAAGAACAGTAGTGGTACTATTTAACCCAAAGCTTGGAGGATAAGACGGTTCATTATTTTTCCAAGGGTATTTTTCCGAAAATGAATGAAATAATACGACTGGTATTCGAACTCTCTTACTACGATGCCGTAGTTCAGTGATTTAACCATAACACCTGGAGGACAACCCATATTAAAGCTTGATAGTAATTCTTGAAACCATTTAAGAGCCTGCAAACAAATGAACACTAGCTCGTTTAAAAATAATGTAACCGAAAACCTTTTCGCATAAAAATCATATATATATTATTTTTTGTCTTCAAAGACTGAAAAAACCGAACTTGATGCCTCCATGCATAAAGCTCCGAATTATAAGGTACAGATCAAGGAGTAGTCAAGGGAAAGGAGTTGTGACCTCCCAAAACCACGGGGGCCTTCAGATCACCCACGACTACGATTGCCAACTTACTTATATATATATATATATATATATATATATACAAGATAAGGCCATAAGTGCATCAGCGTGGATATGGCAATCCCATAGAGAGACAACAATCTGACAAAGTCTAGTAGTGTCGTGAGATACTGCTGGGTCGCTCTGGACTAGTGGTAATGATGCTTCGGCCCCGAAACCATACTTGAACCCAGAGTCATCATCTGATGAAGGCTTTGTTGGAAGCAATGCTGTTGTACAACCATCAGTTATTGTATGATACCTACTATATGAAGAAATAGCATTTGACATTAAATAAGCCACAAGGCTTGATATGTCACAAAACGCAACCAAGATTAGTATCCGCATTTATGTTTCTTTAATCTAACTATACGAAAACTAAATTATTCGACCTTTGTGGGGGAGTGGCAAAAAAGTGAAAGAATAAATAAATACATAAACACTACTTTCATCATCATGAGGGGTTACTTACTTGATTTAAAACATGCTTATTCGCGCTGTAACTCATGGAACATTTCTCCAACCCGTTGGTTGCGGCTATAGAATACGTCTACTACGCATTTGCATTGATTTAATATCCCCACCGCACAAGGTGTGCTCTGGGTAAGACTCAAAACAATCTGATAAAGAGGCTCCAGTCTTCATTGCCGTTACTATCAGGTCCTCTCTGACTGAGAGTGGTAATATCTGCCAGGTTACCATCTATGAGGTAAACAGAACAGTTCAGTAACTTACTAAGGATTACTTTTTGTTATTTACACACCTATATGCAAATCGGTTGGTCAGTTGGGTGGGTGTTTGTGTTTTATGGCATATCAACCTTTGTAGGTTATTTAATGCCAAATTCATTTTTATGCAAGTAAATAGTTCTATTTCAAATAACTCAGGTTAGCATAAGTACACAGTCAAAAACAGTTCTATTTCAAACAATTCAGTTTAGCATTAGTAAGCAGTTTAAATGTATGTACACTTTAATAGTCAAAAACATTTTATTTCAAACTATTCTTTTTAGTCAAACAGTTCTAATTCATACAATTCAATTTAGTATAAGTATACCTTTTGTTTACACACAGTTAAATGTCAAAACTATTCTATTTCAAATGATTCAGGTTAGCGTAAGTACAATTTGAATGTCAAACAGTTCTAGTTCATGCAATTCGGTTTAGCATAAGAACACAGATTAGTTCTATTTGACCCACAGATAGGACCCTATCAGGTGCTACCACTCCGGGTCATGTAGACCAGGGAGCGATGGCAATGAAGGGGAGTCTTGCATTCACCAAAGCTCCAGCATCACTGGAACCTCACCATCAGATTGTTTAGTGTCATATACAGGACACAAGTTAAGGGGCGCATCTTACTCCTTTGAAGAGGTGCAATCGGTGTATTCTACAGCCCCAGCCGACTGGGGAGTATATGCAAATTGTTTATATTAGTGATGTAGACCCAAAGTTGGTACACAGAAGGAAAACACGGAACATGGTTTAGAGGTAAGAAAGATATATTAACAAAAGTTACAAAGGATAGTGTCCAATATTGATTATCCTACTGCAGTACTGCTACTGCTATCCCTATTATGATATTACAACGCTTGTAATATAGTGCAGGAAGAGTCCATGATGCAGGTAAGTTTCGGTCTCACAACAATTAAATACGTACACTTGATTATAGACCGTGGAATCCATAATAACAACACCTCCACCTTTGTCAGAAGGTGAAATAACAATGTTGTGGTTAGAAGAGAGAGATTTTAAGGCAGTTATGTATCTTTTGAGTAGGGTCAGTTCATCAGAATGGCAATTAGTGGAAGCGGCGATAATACCTTGTAAAAATCCCTTGTGGAAGTCAGAGTCATGGTGCTTGTAGTTAGTGTTGATTATTTTTCCCATATCATAGTTTTTAATGCCTGATTAATAGATTAACTAATTTTGAATTGTAATACTTGAAATCAGTTAAAAGCGTGTGAAAAAATTAGCTTTAACAACTTATTTAAATATAAAGTTATCAAAATTTATTTACTTACACTTCTTATATATAATAAAAAAGATATTCATTAAATAACCTACAAGGATTGATGATTCATTAAACACCAAATAACATCCGCTTATTTCTCTTTCATAACTGTGATTTTCTTTCCTTTTCTTTTTGTGGAGGATATTAAAAAACAAAATTAAATAATTAACAACAGTCTCCTTAAGATCATCGAGGACAAAATACAAATCAAGACTAACAGAAGATAATCTGAAAGGTGCAGTTAAAAGCAACAAATTGTTAAAGTAAATAGAAATTTTTAGAAATATGGGAAATAATAAAAAGAAGAAATCCAAAAACTAACGATCGATAACTAAGAGTTGAAAAAGTTAAAACAATGGGAGGATATTAGCATCAAGGAATTTTAAATTGATTCTAAAATTTTCTTGGAGAGTCTAAAGAATCTAAAAGAGTCGAATTGTCCTAAGTTTGGATCATTTATCAATTCTCTGTCAAAAAGCAATGACGACAGAAATAATTTAACTTTACTTTTTTTTTTACACTCTTTTTACACTAGTGCCTATTGTTGTTTTGGAAACTTAGTGACTTTTCCGATTGCCTTGGGCAATAACGTTCATGAAATTGTTCACTTTGATTGCACGAGGGTTACCCAAATTTGATTGCAAATAAGTGAATCTGTACATTTACTCCACTGAGACAACTACGGCAAGCAATGAACTCAATTAAAATATTTCTTTCCATTTTGGCACCAGATTTAATTGTAAATTTCAAATAAACAAAAATAATTATCGAAAAGGCAACAACTCCAGTATTATTAACATCCTTAAAACAGATTTCTTCTTCTTCTTCTTCTTCTTCTTCTTCTTCTTCTTCTTCTTCTTCTTCGTAATTATTTAACTCACTTGAGAGTTTTTTTACACCAGTGTTAGTTGATGGCGTTTCACTAGAGTCTAAGTGACAGCAAGTCTCCTCAAGTTTCCAGAACTCTCCTCAGTATTCTGACCGATCTCAATAATGCTGTAGTTTGGATGATCTTGATTCGTTCTTTGATTTCCAAGTCAACCTGTCCCTTTACCAACCCTTTGGTGAATGTACAGAGAGATCCAATTACAACTGGCATCATTGTCACTTTCGTGTTCCAATTTTTTCAGTTCTCTAGCAAAGTTTTGGTATTTATTTCTCTATTCGTTTTCCTTCAGTTTTACCTTGGGGTCAGGAAGAACAGCAAAGTCCACTTATCGGCAGGTTCTTTTTTTTCTTTTTTTTTTTTCTTGCTAAATATCACTAGGTCTGGTCGAGATTAGGTGACCCGCTTATATCTTATAATCCCTAAGAATTTTGCGCGTCTCATTCTCCAGGAGAGATCTTGGTTTGTTCATTTACCATTTGTTCATGAGGTCAAATTTACATTTCTTGCACAATTCTCGGTGGATCCCCTTTCCTACCCAGTCGTGTCTTGTCTTATACTCTCATTGCACTAATTTACTGCATTCGCTTATTATCATTATAATTATTATTATTTTAATACCTGTGAGTTCTTCAAATCTGCTTTAGCTGATGGTCTTTCACTAAAGCTTGAATGACACCAAATCTCCTCAAGTCTCTAGCTTTCAAAGATTTATTGATAACTTTACAAAAAAAAATATAATATCGAAATAAATAAAAAGCTATTTGTTTCGTGGTTTGTTGGAGAAATTTCCCCGCCTTCCTTTAAGTGCTTACCCAACCCCTCTGCAATGAGCAAGTATGACACAAGGTCATTTTTTAAAATCTGATTTTAAACTGGATTCTCATCCAATTGAAAATCCGATTTTTTATAGAATGCTTACCTAATTAAAACTTAAAATCGGTCTGTCCAACTATTTTCCTATATTTGGGGAGAAGAAATGGATTTGTTCGTATCTTAAGAGCTCAAGCTAAAAAGCCCCGCTAAGGGTTTGAAATCGGGCCAACGATTCCATTTCCTTTGAAAACGCAGAGTGCGCTTCCTATTTTTTTCCTGAGTATATAAACCATATATCCTTACATATAATATATAGTTTTTCTGATAAACTTTCGTTTAAAATCACCCTTTATATTATGCAATATAAGTCGTGGTTTTGTGTAGGCTTACAGTTTTTAATGATAGGTACCTGCATTTATCCTAGATTTGCTCAAAGATGAAATCAGATTGCGACACATTCTGCACATAAAATGGCGTTTAATGCGATGGTCTGCTGAAAAGTTCACAGCCTGACCAAGATAACCTGGAGTTCGGTTTCGGTTTCTTTGTTAAATGTTACGGCAATGTTTGTTGGTGATTTAATGCTAAACTGTTTCCTGTAGAACAACATATGTACCACTATATAACCCATAGTATTGGATATAAGGAGGTTTATACATTTCGCAAAAAAGATTTATTCGAAAGTTGATGTACTAACGAAACCTGTGTTCGAAATCACTTATTACAACGTCAGAGACAAGAAAGATATACTCATGGAATGTGATCAAATGAGATTCATTTTTCAACATTGCCCTACATGTGGTTCAGATTTTTTTCATTAGTGTTGCACTACTTGGATCCTATTGTTCAAAAAAGTCGTCAACCGCAGATATAACGTCACTATATTAAGTTTTCAGCCAATCAAATTTTCCTACCACCTTCATACAAACCTTAAAGTCTATAAACATTTCTGCTCATTTTTTTAAATGGGGTCAATATGCTTCTTTTTTCTTCTTTGTTGTCTAATTTCCTTTCGACGATAACCGTTACACTGTGTGCGTCTCTGGTAATGTATTATTTATGATTAGTTTTGGAAGGTATTATTATCAATATCCACGTGATCGTTGCCGAAATATTACCTTCACAATCAAAAACATCATCATCATCATTAGTATCAATACATTTTTCGTCGTGTTACATAGCCATGATATGGTTACGTGAAACGTACATAGAATGTTCATAACATATATACATAGAACATAGGATCTCGAAACACGAAAAACACTTACGACTTCTTAGTTCAGGTACGAAACTTTTTATTACCTTTGAGTTTAAAGGTTCTTCGGCATAAGGAGAGAGATATACATTCATTCTATTCTGGCTTTTCCATGTGCCCCCCACCGCCACCAACACGTCTGGCATTCATCGCAAAGCCTCCGCGAGCAAGCGAAAGTCAACCGTCTTCTCCCGAGGCAGGACTCAACTAACTGACTTTTTCAAATCTCCCAAAATCCTCCACGCGCTTCCGGTGAGTGACGTCATTCGCACTCCCTATCCCTGTTTCCCATCTCGGGTTTCTTTTGTGACATCTCTGAGTGACACGTCCGCTCCATGCGAGCGCGCGAACACCTGCGTTAATGTTGCACCGAAGTAACCCATGCACTGAGCCGAAATGTTCTCAGCCTAACTAAACCCAAAGGCATAAAACTAAATCCCTCGGCTATTATATTACAGTCGGAAAAAATGTCTTCTTCAGTTTTATTCGGCGCAACAAACATGAAATCTGTTTCCAGGATTCGACTTGTTTTTAGGTTAAAAATGAAAATTCGCTTTCAGTTAAATTCGACTTAAATTTTCCTTTCTTTAAACCTGTATTCTTTCCATATTAATCGATGGGTTTCTGTTCTTTCGATCGACGTTGATATCACATTCAGAATCATTTCAAGAGGATACTTTCTTTCTCAACTGTTCATCAATTCACATTCACCCAGGTTTTCCCATATACATATATTGATCCCTCTAAGTCTGTGTACATAATGCGTGAACATATTATTGAGGTTTGGTGACTACTTTATGACATGTTTTTCGACAAGTATTATTTTACATTGAACCATTTTGCTTCAAAAAAGAAAATTTAATAGACAATTCGATTTATGGGCCGGATTGCAATCAATGTTACTTCAAATCTCTGAAGATCATTTCCATATCCAGCAATGATTTAATGTTTGAAGGAATTTTTTTTTAAGTGCCCATTGTAATTTATTTATTTGAGAACCTGTCAAAGCCTTCGGTGTTATCATCGATTAACAAAAAAAAAAAAAAAAAAGAAAGAAAAAGGTAAAGAAAAAAGAGTATAATTTTGAAATGAAAACAACGTGAGTGTTAATATCCTAATCCTCTTTTACAGGGGAGTGTCCACGTGGTGAAATGGTTAAAGCAATGGACTGCGAAATCGTTGTGTGCGAGTTCGTACTCCAGTCACGCTATTATGTTCACTTTTGGGCAAATAACCTTGGGAAAGGTACGAACCCCCTTATCCTCCCAGCTATGGGTTAAATAGTACCACTACTGTTCTTCTATAGTACCATTATTCTAGGGGAATGGCTTTGGCATTAAATAACCTGCAAAAGTTGATATGCCATTAAACAAAGAAACCAAATTAAACCACCCCTCTTACAGAAAGCAAAATATGCAACTAGCGCTCAAATCTATAAATTGTCCAGTCAGCTGGGGAGGTAAAATACACCGTCTTCATCTCTTGCCGAGGTGTAAGATCCCCACCAATGAGTGTCCTGGTGATGACACTAAACAATCTGATGCTGAGGTTCCAGTGATGCTGAGATTTTGGGGAATGCAGAGCACCCCTTCATTGCCATCGCTCCCAGGTCCTGGAGTGGTAGCACCTGATAGGGCCCTATCTATGGGTCGAATAGAAGTAAACTGTGTACTCATGCTAAACTTGATTGTTTAAAATAGAGCTGTTTTGACTTTTAACTGTTTGTGGTCAAAAATTATACTTGTACTAAACTGAATTGCTTGAAATAAAACTGTTTAACTAAACAGAATAGCTTGAGATAAAAATGTTTTTGACAATGAATCTGTTTACTCGTGCGAAACGGAATTGTTTGAAATACAACAGATTATTTGTATAAAAATGGATTTGGCATTAAATAATCCACAAAGGTTGATATACCATAAAAACCAACAAACCAATGAAATCTTTAAAGAAAAATTCAGTGTAAAATCAGTGAAGGATTTACTTTTCGTAATGATTCGGCATTCTTAAAATCTGTTATATGGTACAAGAGGAGCACTTAGTGGAACGTTAATCTTCAAAGGAAATGGAATAAACAACGTGAGTTCAAGACCTGGACGAGACTACTTGTGTTTTGCATCGCTTTAATGCTCATAGGAAAGACATGAGGCCTTCTCTTCTCCCCCATCAGCTATGGGAAAAATAGCAGACCAGACTGGGTTCTTAATGTTGGTATGGCAACCGGTTATTGAGAAGGAAAACTCTAAATTCAAACTAACCGTACTCCACTTAAAAAATAACCTTGGGTGTTATAGAATGTTGGATAAATGCATTAGAGATATAAGAGGCTTCATGGAGGTGCCCGTAGTGTAATGGATATCGTTGTAGGAAATGGACACGGTGACACGAGTTCAAATCCTGGACGAGGCATTTCACATAGCACTAACACCCTTGCATTTCACATAGCACTAACACCCTTGGGAAAAGTATGAATTCAATTATTCTCCCTCCAGCTATGGGTAAATAGTAGGGCAGACTGATTTCTTCAGCCTTGGTGAGGCAACTAGTCTAGGAGAAGGAACACTCTGAATTCAAACCTGTTAAACTCCACTGAAAAATTGACCTTGTGTCATATTCGGCCCAATCGGTGGGGTTGGTAAATATGGATAAGAGGATTTGTTTAGACGTCGAGCTGGTCATAGAGCCCAATCGATCTTGTAACGTTGTGGGTTGATTCAGGGTATGTTAAGGACATTCGTCACCATCGACGCAATTCTGCCTCGTTATTGACGCTACGATCGTGTCAAGTAAAACGCTGCAAGCCGGGATTGAAACTCTTCCAACTTCACGTTAGACTTAGTATCATACCGGTCAGCCATCAGATTTTTAGATCAATTCTATTTTTCTGAAAGGCTTTTTTTAGGCATAAAATGTTATTTACCTTAAAAGGTTTGACAGATTAAACGGCAATAGGGAGAATAAACTCAATAAATTCACAAGTGACAATTCAATATCCAGTTTTCAGTATTTACAGCGTCACAAGATAGGTGCTTCCTTGAGGCAAAAATTCAAATTAAATGGATGATATTGGTCGAGAATATTATAGTAATCTGGAGATTTATTTTCCCCACGTCAAATTGCTATATATTTCAGACAGGAAGCTGTTTATAATCAATATCAAGGGAAACAGGACACCTTGGGTGGTGTAATGGTTAGTAGGCTAGACTAGCAAACCTTCCCGAGTGAATTCGATTCTCACTGGGTGCCCCATTCATATAGGCTTTTGCCACATTGAGCAAAAATCTGAGTAAATTACTACCATTGAGTTCGAGTCTCATTGGGTGTCCCATTTATATGGCCTTGTGCCACATCAAAGCAAAAAGCTTAGAAAATTACAATATGAAGGGAAACATGTCACTTCATATGGAGTAATTGTTAGCAAGTTTGATTTGTAGACTATTGTTAGCAAATTCGATTCTCATTAGGAGCCCCATATTTCTGACTTTGTGCCAAATCTAAGCTAAGCTTAGTAAAAAAAAATATGTCAAGAAAAACAATCAATTTATATATGAGTATGAAAAGCAGTCGTTATTGATTAAGTCAAAATGCTCCAATACCTACAAACAGAGCATTATAAAAAATTTTTTTAAAAAGCCTGATGGCTCACAGTGCTACCTCTGTGAGTAAATGTTTCAAGGAGCAAAATGAAATATTGCCAAAATCATCGGACAAAAAAGTAATAATTTGGTGACAAGCTAAATAACATCTGTGTCAATGGGAGAAAGGAGGAAAGGAACAAGTGGAAGAGAAACAATGAAGTGGTGCTCAGGTTTGGTTTGGTTTGGTTTTATGGCATATCAACCATTGTTGGTTATTTAATGCCAAATCCATTTTTACATATAAACAGTTCTATTTCAAACAATTCAATTTAGCATGAGTGCACAGTTTAAATGCCAAAAAACATTTCTATTCCAATCTATTCAGTCAACAAAGTTAAATGGTTCCAAATATTGCAATGTACCACTAACAATTCAAGTAAACATCAGTCATTTAATTACACAGAGTTAAATGCAAAAACAGTTCTATTTCAACCAATTCAGTTAAGCATAAGTAAGTAGTTTTAATGTCAAATCAGTTCTATTTCGAACAATTCCGTTTAGCATAAGTGCACAGTTTAAATGTCAAAACAGTTCTATTTCAGACAGCTCAGTTTAGCTTAAGCATACAGTTTATTTCTATTTGACCCATAGATAGGACTCTCTCAGGTGCTACCATTCCGGGCCAGAGTGGACCAGGAAGCAATGGCAATAAAGGGGTGATCCGCATTCCCCAAAGCTCCAGTATTATGCGAGCCTCGCAATTTGATTGTTTAATATCATATCAGGGCACTTCTTGGGAGGGGGTCTTACCTCTCCGTAGAGATCTAGCAGGTGTATTCTGCAGCCCCAGGTTGAAAGAGGAAAAAAAAAACAAAAGTGAAGGAAAAGAAATGAAGGCAAAACGAGAAAAAAATGCATGTTAGGTACACAAACATGCAGAGACTGAAATTCATGGAAAAAAATTTCGAGGAAAAAAATATTCTTGAGAAGCAGTGTTTTCTTTTTTTAATTTTTTTTTTTTTTTTTGTGTATTTTTGCTTTTATTAACCAAGCGGCTCATTCGCGATAGTTTTTTTTATATTTCAAGATACTTTGCAAATGATGGTAATTAACTTACTGCGAAAAATTTCATTGATCATCCAAAAATATAAAAATAGTTTTAGAAAAGACTTCTGCAGTAGTAAGGACGACCTCGTAAAAGATATTCTTCCATGAACTCCTACACATGGACAAACCAGTGTTGACCGACAAGGAAAAACTTGCATTCATCAGCTCTTTATAGACACAGGACGTCTCAGACGACATACGAGAAGCGATAACCGATAGGGACGGATGGCGAGAGAGAAAGAGAGAGAGAGAGTTCATGAAAATCGGGGTTATAAACACCATGATGATTATAAAATATTCATATGGTATTATATATATATATATATATATATATATATGCAAATTTCATTAAACATAATAGACATTTTATGTCAACATATTTTCTTCTGGATTCGTTCGAATTCCTGTATTACTTTTATCGTATTTGGGGGGAATTTATTTATGTATTGTCCATAGTTGTATGTTTCCCTAGTACTTTCTGCCCGACTTTGGGCCATCATCAAGGGAGGATCTATTACAAAAGTGAAGTAACTTTTGTTTTTGCATATTACAACTATGTAAGAGCGTCTTTACCGTTGAAGATTATGGCGTTTGCTTTTAAATGGGTTTCTATAATTAGTGGCAGTAGCTAAAGACATTTAAGTACATTAGCACTGGTTTGAAAATTAATTCTATTTAGTGTCGGTTGCATGTTTCTAACATGTAGTGCTTCGAGAATGTTATATATGTTATATATCAATCTAAATGTCCTTTAGGAGATTGTATCTCTGATAATTATAATATATATGTTGGTTTAACCTCAACTACCCTGTCGAGGAGACTTACAATGCACCTTTCTGGTGAAATGCAAACAACCCCGTCTAGTATTTGAACTCGAGTCTGCGCATGCATTTCTTACGACGTTAACCATTACACCACGGGTGTCCTGAATATAAAAGTAAACTGTATCTAGAGGTTAGACAAGCAGTTCTGGAGCCCTGATAATAGTGAAGCACCCATTCATTGTCGTTAATATATGGAACGAATCAGATTGGAGAGTTGCAGCGTATCCTTGGGCCAGACTGTCTTTTGTGTAGGTACAACCAACGTCCAAAATGAGAGTCCTTCTCGTGCAATAAAAATGCTTTAGCATTAGCACAAAGCCTTTTTCTAATTGATGTAGTGTAGATATTTCAATTCAAATCACAAGGAAAATTGAAACCTCTTTAAATCGTGTTCTGGCTATCAAAGTAGCGGGTGTACAGTTCAAAGGTTGGGATAAATATAATAGCTTTTTATGTGGTGTTGAAGGACTCGAACCGTTTCTAATACATTGCACGATAGAATTAAGGTTGACAGACTATATTATAACTATTCCATGCAGTTTTATATTTCTTGCGGTCAGACTATGTGGTCAACAAAGATGCAGACCTATAACTTACGTTCATGGTCAAATGGATTGCTAAAGAAAACATTTCTATTAAAAATAGTAAACCTAGCGGAATTCTTAGAGTAATATCATTGAACCCAAGAAAATATTTTGAGTTGATGAATGGCAAATTAACCCTTGGGATACGGTGGTATTTTTATGTCCATTATGGGTAGTTTTGCTCTGATAGATACAGTCAGCCAAGAGAAAAAGTTTGGTTTTATAGCATCTTGTTGTTGCTGTAAATAATAACAACATTATTATCATTATTTAATTCTATAGAGGGATTTTTCACACCAGCGTTAGCTGCTGATTTTCAACTTGAGTCTGAGAGACAGCAAGTCCCCTCAAGTCTCCATGTTGAGATCGGTCATAATACTGAGTATTAATCTGGAGACGTTAGCTGACTTACTATCTCTCAAACTCCCGAAAAAAGACCATCAGCTAATGCAAGCGCGCAAAACTTATAAGGAGAGGAACATGAAGGTGACGGTGGCACCAGTTGTAATTGGTGTACCTGGAACGATTGTCAAAGGCTTAGTAAAAGGATTGGAAGTGTTGGAAATCGGAGGAGAAGCAGAAACGATCCAAACTGCAATATTGTTAAGAGACTCCAGTGAAAGACCATCACCTAGCGCTCTAGTTAAAAAAAAATCGTAAGAAATAACTATAGTTATGCACAAACCATCACCTTTCCTAAAATAAACACACATACACTCCTATGGGAATTTGATATACCCACGGATCACATAATCTCGGCCAGAAGACCATACCTTATAATAATCAACAACAAAAAAGAGAAACTGCAGAATTATCGACTTTGCTGTCCCGGCTGATCACAGAATAAAGCTGAAAGAATTTGAAAAGAAGGATAAATACCTCGAACTTGCCAGAGAATTGAAAAAAACTATGGAACATGCAGGTGACGATCATACCACTTGTTATTGGTGCGTTTGGAATAGTAACTAAAGGATTACTAAAGAGACTGGAGGACATGGAAGTTGCCAGATGAGTGGATACCATCCAAACTACTACAACGGTCAGAATACTGAGAAGAGTCCTGGAGAATTGAGGAGACTTGCTGTCACTCAAAATCCAGTGAAAGACCATCAGCTGACACTGATGTGAAAAACTGTAATGGGTAAATAATAATAATAATAATAATAATAATAATAATAATAATAATAATGATAATAATAATAATAATAATAATAATAAAGAGATGAAACGATCAATCTCGTAATAAGCGACTGCTGCAAATTAGCACAAAAAGAGTAGACTAGACACGACTTGCTGGAGAGCCACTGGTAACTATGCAAGAAATTTTAATTTGACTATACGAAATTTATGGTATATACACTACCTAGCAGCTGTCCTGGAGAATGAGACACACAAACTCCTCTGGGATTTTGACATATAACTAATATCGGCCAGACGATCAGACCTAATAAAAATCAACAAATAAAAGAGAACTTACAAAGTTGTGGACTTTGCTGTCTCGGCTGACCACGGAGTAAAATTGAAAGAAAGTGAAAAGAAGGATAAGTACCACGATCTTGCTAGGGAACGGAAAGAACTGTACAACATGAAAGTTATGTTTATACCAATTTTAATTGGTGCTCTTGGTACAGTTACCGAAGGATTAATTAAGGAACGGGAAAACTTGGAAATAAGAGGATGAGTCGAAACCATCCAAACAGCTAAATCATTGAGATCGGCCAGAATACTGAGAAGAGTCCTGGAGACTTGAGGAGACTTGCTGTCACTCAAAAATCAGTGAAAGTCCATCAGCTAACGCTCGTGTGAAAAACTCTCAAGGAGTAGTGAAAATAATAAAGAGTATCGCAGAACAAAGAAACAGTTGGAAACCAAATTATATAGCAGAAATCTCATCAAAGGGATGAACACCCAGGCTGTCCTCCTTCCAAGCTAATCGGGATTATCCTTGAAGTGGAAGAAAAAGAACTAAAACAAATAGACTAGACAAAAAAAACTAATGACTATGCATAAGGCCTACATTCCAGAGATGACGTAGACAGAATGAATGCGTCAAGAAAAGAAGGAAGAGTGTTCGCCTGCATTAAAGAAAGCGCCGATGCATCGATAGAAGATCTCGAAGACTGCCATGTAAAACACAAGGAAAAACTGGTTGGTTGGTTAGTTAATTGAATTTTTATGGCATATCAACCATTGTAGGTTATTTAACGCCAAATCAATTTTTATACAAATAGTAAGTTCTTTTTCAAAAAATTCAGTTTAGCATAAGTCATCATCATCATCATCATCATATCGTGCTGGCAGCACGGATATCCCTGACCCTCTCTCGCCACTCCTCCCTATCGTTCATCGCCCTAGGTAGGTCTTCAGGACAACAACCTGTATCCTCACATAGCTGCTGAATGTACGTTCGTGCTGGTCGTCCTGCTTTTGCGCGGCCGTGTGTGGGGATCCATAAGAGTACATCTCTTATGAGTTCATCTCTGCTTCTCCAGCAATGTCCTGCATGTCTGGTTCGCCTAACTTGAATAGTTTTCGTGATAGAGGGCAGGTGGCCGTACAGTTGGTGTCTTGTGGGGTGTTGCTGCCAGGACTTGTTCAGGATTGCACGCAGCATTCTTGTGTAATTGCCATCTAGTTTCTTCTCCAGCCGTTTTGTTAGCGTCCATGTAGTGCATCCATACAGCAGTATCGATGTGACCGCTGCCTGGAAGAAACTGCGTTTCATTTTATCGGTTAGGTCTGATTTCCATAGCTTAATTGTCAAAAACATTTCTAATTAAAGCTATTCAGTTTAGTCAAACAGTTCTAATTCAAACAATTCAGTTTAGCATAAGTATTCAGTTTAATTCTATTTAACCCTCTCAGGTTCAACCAATCCGGGCCAAAGTGGACCTACGAGCAATGGCAATGAAAGGGTGCTCCGCATTCCCCAAAGCCCCAGCAACACTGGAACTTCACCATCAGATTTTTTAGTTTCATATTCAGGACACTCTTTGCTGTAGGGGTGGAGTCGGTTTGATCTTCAGCCCAGCCAATTTGTTAAAAAGAAAAACTGATAACAGACAGTAAAAACAATATGGACAACACACTGAAGAGTTGTGATACGAAAATCTCTGTCTGTAGATGACAATATATACATATATATATATATATATATATATATATATATATATATATATATATATATATATATATATCTGTGCGTGTGCGTGTGTCTTTGAGTCATTACGAAAACATTCATATATACTCCTTTATGGTTCAACAAGCTGGTCTATGTAAGTCGTTTTATACAGTCTGTCTTTCTCTCTCTCTCTCTCTCTCTCTCTCTGTCTCTATGTATGCATATATATATATATGTGTGTGTGTGTGTGTGTGTGTGTGTGTGTGTGTGTGTGTGTGTGTGGCTGCAATTATAATTGTATACAACCACCTAAACTTAATGAATCATTTTGAATAGTTACAAGAAAACCCTCTGCAGTATTGATGTGACTGCATATCTCATTGTATAATTGATTTAGTAAACTTTCAAACTATTTATAATCAATAAACACACACACACACACACACACACACACACACACACACACACACACTCGCACACACACATATAAATATATAAGTATAACAGCCATATGGATATTATAGATAGTTGTATATACATGTGCATATACATAAATGTGTATATATATGTATACACACAAACACACGCACACACAGAGGGAAACCTTTGTATATATATATATATATATATATATATATATATATATATATATATATATGAATGTATGTGCGTAAAACACATTCATTTATACAAATATATCTGCTTTAATTAAACCATCATTAGAGATGGATTATAAAAATTATGCAAATATCAAACACATATGTTATTGATCGTACATATTCAGACACATGTGTACCTATGCAACCATACATATTCAAACGCAAATACATTTACATACACATACACATACATGTGTGTGTGTGTGTGTGTGTGTGTGTGTGTGTGTGTGTGTGTGTGTGTGTGTGTGTGTGTGTGTGTGTGTTTATTGCCAAATTAATTGCCAAATTTAATTGCAAAAATTATCATCTTCGAAAATTTTTCTTTGTATTATTGCACAGGGAATTTGCAAGGTGTTTTATCTTTTTTTGATTTCGAAATTTAAATTAATTTATATGTATATACTCATTTAGTTGTATGGGAATTTTTCGCTCAATACTTGTTCAGTTAATCAGTATTCCCTTAAAAATTGAATTTGTGAATCACATTTTAGAATTAAAACTATGTCATAAAAGACAATAAGGAAAAACGTGCGAATACTTCAGATTCTTATGAATTTTAATATAAAAATGTTTAATATGAAAAATGAAATAAAAACGATGAGATCATATTAAAAATCAGAAATTTAAAAATGAAATACGTTTTCTTTTCTTCGTAAATTTCTTTTAGCGTTTGTATTTATGGTCAGTATATTGATACTTGAATGAAATTTTTCAAACTAAATATTTTTTAAAGTGAAAATTGAATCAAATTTCATACATTTCTTCCACATCATTATTAAGCAATCGTGATTTCCCCTTTAAACAATGCGTTTAGGCATTCTCTACCTGTGTTAGTACTAAGGCATATTTATATATATATATATATATATATATAGGCTATCGGTCGTATCCAATAAAATAAAACGCAATTTCTTCCATGCAGCGGTCTTGTCAATACTACTATATGGATATACCACATGGACGCTGACTCAGCGTATGGAGAAAAAGCTTGACGGCAATTGCACAATTGAACAAATCCTGAAGGCAACATCTCACAGAACAGCAGCTGTGTGGCCACCGACCACCCATCTCGAAAACCATAAAATTTAGACGAACAAGACATGTGGGATACTGCAGGTGAAGTAAGGATGTACTCATAAGTAATGTACTCCTTTGGACCCCTTCACACGGACGAGCAATGGTAGATCAACCAGCTAGAACCTATCTACAGTAGCTCTGTACTGATACCGGATGTAGCCTGGAAGACCTGCCGTGAGGGAGGGGCGATAGGGATAGTTTTTTTTTTTTTTTTGTTCTCTAACAAGGTCAAAGTACTTATGTTACTTTTCGTTATCTTTCAGTTTTACCCTGAGGTCAGCTTGAACGGCAAAGTTCATTATATGGCAAATTCTCTATTTTTTTGTTGACTATCACTTGGTTTGATCGTCTAGCCGGGATTTGGTGATCCGTTTATATTTCAAAATACTAAAGTGGCTCGTGCGTTTCAGTTTGCAGGACAGATTCCGTTTTTTTTCCAAATACCATTTGTTCATATGGTCAAATTTAAACTTCTTGCACAATTCCTATGGATCACCTTGCCCATGCAGTCGTGTCTATTGTTATACTCCTTTTGTATAAGCTTAGTATATTCGCTTATTATCTGATCGGTCGTTTCATCTCTATCACTACATAACTTACATATGCTATTTTATTGAGTCTTGTCTATTCTTACTTTGACATAGTTAGTCCTTATGGCGTTGTTCTACGCTGCTATCAAAAGAGATTCAGTTTCTCTTTTAAGGTTTCTCTTTCTTAGTCATGTCAAAGTTTCTCCGTGTGAGACTTTACTTGTTTGTCACTTGAAATGTCCATAGGGTTGTTTTTCTTCCCATTTTTGTTTTCTGGTTACTTTTCTTCTGTTCCTGCTTGTGTTGTCTGTATTGTTTCTGGGAGTTTTAATCAGTCTTACTCCGAATATTCAAATGTAATCTCTAAGTCTTTGTATCGATGCATCAACGCTATCTTGAATGCGGACGTATCCTCTTCCTTCTTCTTTTCTTGATACATACAGTCTGTCTACGTCATCTCCGGTATGTAAGGCCTTATGCGTCGTCATGAGTTTTCTTGTTGTCTAGTCCATTTGTTTTAGTTCTTTTCTCATCTACTTCAAGAATGATCCCGAGTTTCTTACGTGGGGACCGCCTAGGTGTTTATCTTCTTTTTCTGTTAAATAGTGTGATGGTAACTACCTTACAGACTATAATGAACTCTTCCTATTACTATGAATACCGGCAGAATATTCATCTCAATGTTAAATTAACTCCAGCCGTTTTGGACTGTGTTTAATTTTCTACAGAAAAGTAAGTTAATATTGTTAAAAATTATTGTTATTGTTGAAAATTATTGTTATCGTTATATTATAGTTCTTGTTTCGTGACCCCCCTCAAACAATTGTTATTGTTGTTTGTGTGTGAGGAGGGTCAAACCTCGATTTGAATTCATTGACTTTATTTTAAACAAAACGAAACGACCGCCATTTTGTCATTTGCATTTCTCAAAGTCAATTCGCATTTTTAAAACGCCATTCCCCCTAGTTGCCGTTTTAAAACGCAACTATGGGGGAACCATCCCGGATTCAACCTACTCAAACAAATTTATTACCAACACAAGACATGTTTAGCGAATCAGAACCCTCCCCGAAGCCGGAAGACTTAACTTGTTTGGACATACAACCAGCCCAGAAGCCACCAGCAACGCCAGTCTCCTGGTCGTCGCAGCTTCAAAAAAAGAAAAAATCCCCAAAAGACTACGAGAACGATAGAGTCACGAAATACTCGGCGTATTTTAAAGAAAATGAGATCCTACCTATCCCAGAATTGGTAGAGGCGGTTGAGCCAAAGACTCTGTCGTTCGTCGTGACCGATTTAAGGACTAGGAGACTGGCTGGCCTTAAAAAAGAGACGTTCGAGGAATTACTTAAAACTGCAGGCATCCCAGGTAAGTATTTTTACCGAAGGAGTTTTGCAACCTGGGATGTCTTGCTCCCGACTGAAGAAATAGCGAAGAAGCTGGCTAGAAGCAACATTACCACTAAGTACTTCCGGCTTCAACCAGAATATAGAGGACAAAGGAGAATTAAGGTCACCGTATGTAACGTGTCCATGGAGCTAAATGGGGACGTTATCGCCGCCTACCTCAGTTCCTATGGCGGCGTCGAAGACTACACCCAAATAACGTCAGCTCATGGCACGGCATACGGTGATTTCTCATTCATCATGATTTTAGATAGGGGAGGGTTCAATGCAATACCCCATACGATAACATATAAAAACACAACCATGACAGTCATCGTAGAGGGCAGGAAACCGCTTTGCTGGAATTGTAAACAGCTCGGACATTTCTCGCGGTCCTGCCCTCAGAAAGCCACCACCATCGCTACCAACAAAACAACCACCGCCACCAACGATACAAATGAAACAAATACAGAAGCTAAGAACAGCACACATCCAGAAAAATAATCCCAACCCAACAAAGATGAAGGGTGGACCTTAGTAAAAGGAGGAAAAGGGAAAAAAGAAACAAAAACAAAAAATAAAGAAAAACCCGAAGAAATGGAAACAACAACTAACCTAAAAAGGAGAAGAGACAGCGGGGACACGGAGAAGGAGGGGGAGAAAAAACAACTGAAAACAAACTCCCCCAAACCAGAAAAACAAAAACCTCAGACCCTCCAACCCCAGCAACCAGCACCCCAGCGACCAGCAGAAAAACAACAATCCAAGCGACCGGAACAAAACCCCAAACAACCGGAAAAAAAACATACATCCTCCACCCCAACGACCAGCAAAAATAAGTCCTCCCCCTCAACAACCAAAAAGTACACCTAATAAGCATCCCAAAACCCCCCTTCATCCAACATTACCCTCTCTATCGCCAATTTCAACTCCCAAACAATTCACCCGGTCTCACTCTGAAACCAGATCACCGTCACCGTCACCATCAACATCTCAAAAGAAAAGAACAAAATCCGCATCTAACCAATTCAGGCAAGCCGTGAACGGTTTCTACTTTTGTTCAGATTTAATGGAATCACCCAACTTAGATCACCAACTAAAAAAAGCACTCAAACCTCTATCATCCATGAGAAACATCGATCAAAAAGACATCACCAATCCATATCTATTCAAGGGTGCAGCCATGGTGACCACCTTTGTCCGTTCGCCTGGCGTCCGAACTAAAGAGCTTTGGCAATTTATTGAGGAGGCCAGTCGGACGGACATAGTGTTGGCGGAAATGGGGCACCCCTCCCACAAAGATCTACTTAATAAATGTACGGGCAGGGTCCCGATTTATGTTCATCCCTGTTTTTATAGGTCCTTAAAGCTGCGGTTTCCCTTTGATGTCGGCGGAATTTCCAGGGACGGCAGAGAGTCTACTGATCTCTGTACCGGTTCCCTGCGTCAGACCGTCGGCATCCTCACCCCGAAGGATTTCCGACCCGTAGTCGACACTGAGTAAGGTAAGTTGGATTGATGGCTTTAAACCTTGCCAGTTTGAATGTGAGGGGACTGAGGGATTCAAGCAAGTGTACGCGCTTGCTTGCTGAACTCAAGAACCTCAGAGTGGATGTTGCTGCAGTGCAGGAGACTCACTTCACTTGCGGTGCCGACTGTCGGGTGCTGGAAAGCGACTTTAACGTTTTCTCAGCATACGGCAGCCGCACCAGCGCTGGGGTCTCTTTGCTAGTTGGACGCAGCCTTGATGCTGATGTTGACGTTGTTTTTGCAGGTGACGAGGGCCGGCTGGTTGTGGCCGATGTTGCCGTGAAAAGTTTCAAGTTTCGTCTGGTTGCGGTTTATGCGCCCAATATCGCTGCGGAGAGGGTTTCCTTTTTTCGTCGGTTGGCGTCGTTCCTGGACGATACGAAGCGGCTAGTCTTAATGGGTGATTGGAATGCGATCCTTGATCCCAAGATAGATAAGGTCGGGCGGGGAGCTAGTAGTGCGGGAAGGTGTGAGAGCAGCCTTGTCGGCTTCGTGACTCGTCACGGTCTCGTCGACAGGTTTCGTCTTGATCACCCAGGGCGGGAGATGTGGACGTGGCTAGATAGCTCGCCCTCTGCCAAAGTAGGTTCCTACTTGGACAGAGTGTTAGTGAGAAGAGCTGACATTGATTTTGTTAGTTGCCCCACGTTCCACTTGATAGCGTGGACTGACCATAAACTCATTAGAGTCAGTCTGCGGTTAGTTAATAGACCTAGTCTAGCCGGCTACTGGAAGTTCAATACCTCCTTACTGGAGATACGGGACTTCCGGGACCGGCTGGAATCCCTAATTCAGCGGGCGTTAGTGGGGGCGGTTACCGGGAATAGGTGGTGGGTTGCTCTTAAGCATAGGATTAGAGATTTCGCCACCAAGTACGGTCGACAGCTCAACTTAGATAGGACCGCGGAGGCGAAATCTATAGATGATAGACTTTCCCGGGCGGTGGCTGGGGGGGACTCCCTAGGTGTAGAGCTAGCTAGGAGGGACCTTGAGCGTGAGAGTAGCGAGCGCTACAAGGGATCAGTAGTTAGATCTAGGCTAAAAAGAGTTCTCAACGAAGCTGTGAAATCGAACGCGACTGCGCGTGAAGAAGAAGTGCGAAGGTTCCCCGATCGGTACATCGCATCTGTCAAGACCCCGGACGGGCGTCTGCTGCGATCTGGTCGTGAGATACGTGACGCCTTTCGGGCGCACTTTCGGGATCGCTTTGCCCGCTGCACTGATCTCCCGCTCCGGGAGTTTCGTAGCTATCTTGCCGACTTCCCCCGTCTTGGGGCGGCTGAAGCGGCTAGCTGCGAGGGTGTGGTTACTGAATTCGAAGTCCGTGATGCGTTGAAGCAGGTCGGCCTCAACAAGTCGCCGGGACTAGATGGTTTGCCGTACGAAGTGTACTTGAGGATGTCGCACATGTTTGTGCCTATTCTGACGGATATGTTCAACCATTGGTTCGCCCAGGGAGCCATCCCTGGTAGCGTTACCAAGGGCGTGATCACATTGCTGAAGAAAGGTGGCAGGCATGTTTGGGAGGGTTTAGACGATTACAGGCCCATAACTCTGCTTAACACAGAGTTAAAGATTTTGGCCCGGGTCTTAGCGAATCGTTTACAGCTTGTCATTAGTGATCTGATCGGCCCCGAACAGACCTTTGCTGTGAAGGGAAGATCGATCCAGGACAACCTGCACTTGATTCGCGAGGTCCTAGAGGGGATAAAAGACGACACCGAATCCGCGCTGATCAGTTTAGATCAGTCCAAGGCCTTCGATAGGGTAGACCATCGGTTCTTGGCGTCTGTTTTGGAGACTGCCGGATTCAAACCGGAGTTCCGCAGATGGATTAGCATGATGTACCACAACCCTCAGGCAGTGGTGCAGGTGAACGGAAGGCGTTCGGGGGTGATCGCGATCGAGCGATCGGTCCGGCAGGGCTGCCCCCTGTCTCCTCTTCTCTATGTCCTCGCGTTGGAGCCCCTCCTGCGCAGGCTTAGGGATGAGGGGACAAGTCCGGCACTGCGCGGTATCCCATTCGTTGGCCGCCTTGCGGCTAGGGTTTCCGCGTTCGCCGATGACGTCACAGTTTTCGTATCCCGCCTCCAGGATATAGAGGCTGTGAAAGAGGCGGTTGTCGAGTATGAGCGGATTGCAGGGGCCAAGGTCAATTTTGACAAAAGCGAAGGTTTGCGGCTTGGTGCTTGGAGGGGTAGCAATACTCTTCCAGGGCCCTTCCGCTGGAGTGACGGACCCATCCGCATCCTCGGGGTGTGGTTTGGGCCCGACCTCCAACTGGAGCGAAATTGGTCGGAAGTACATGCTAAGGTGAATGCTCAGGTGGGAATCTGGCTTTCAAGGAGGTTGTCCTTAAAGGGCAGGGCGGAGGCGTGCGCCGCGTACGTCTTCCCCTTGATCCTTTACCGATTAGCTGTACTCCCTCTGCCTAAGGCACATCGGTTGGCACTGCAACGATCCCTCTCCAGACTTGTCTGGGGAGGTGCAAGGCCGATGGTCCGTAGACAGGTCTGTATCCAACGTACACGCAACGGGGGTCTGGGTATGCCTGATCTGGAGAGCGACTGGCTTGCTGAAAGACTTGCATATCTGGGCCGTGTCTTGACGGGGGACTCAGTGTGGAGACGAAAGGCGAGTCGGACTTTTCCTCGCCTCAAGTCAGACCCAAAGGCTGAAGGTCGACGTAGGCCTTTGGGCGAAGCACTGTTTGTCCGCGAGTGCCGAAAGGCCCTTCGTAACCTTCTTGGGTCCAGTGACCTTTCATGGCCTCGGAAGGAGCTGTATCGGGAATTAGTGGTGGGTTCCGCTTCTGATCCTCTCAGCGAGCGGCGCGGCTGGACGGCGGAGGAGATCCGCTCTCACTGGAATGCGTTACCCCTTCGCGGCTTGAACTTCAGAGCGGGCCTGGCAGACATGCCTGATTGCCCTCCCTGCAGCAGTGGCTTGGAAGAAACGGCTGAGCACGCCTTCTACTACTGCGAGCGAGTCCGCCCGTTTTGGGATCACGTCGGGGAGTGGACGGCTCGCATCGAACCAAAACAGCTCGTGCTGCTTGACGTTGGTTACGTCGTAGACAACGTTCTTCCTCCGTATCACGGTGAGAAGCGTGTGGTGTTTCTCGCGATCCTAGCTGTAGCCCGAATGGTGATTTGGACGACGCGAAACAAGGGATTGTATGACGATTCAAACTTTTCTCATCGTGATCTGGTTTTGTATTTTAGGCATCAGCTGAGGGTCAAAATCAGATGCGATAGAAAACGCTTGGATCGCATAACATTCAGCAAAAGGTGGGTGACTGCAGCGAGCCTGGTCGTACGAAAGGGGGCAATGTTGGAGTCATCCTTCCCTCCTCTGCCGGCCCATGGCGTCTACGGTACAGGTCCTTAGGGACCCCATCCCTGGTAAGTAGAATTGTTTTTTTCCCTTGTAACCTAGTTAGTAGTATGTTGTGAGTCATTGTCCCCATCATCTAGTCGTTAGTTTCTCAAGATCTTCCCCCTCCCTATTATTTTTGTACCCCAACCTGAATTCCAGCCCGCTTTTATTGAAGATCTTGAACATTCCTATATAAAAAATCTTATTACCTACTTCTATCGACCCATACCGCGCCCGACCCTTTATTTCTTTTATCTCTGTATTCCCGCCCCAGCTAGGGCAGGTCCGGCTTGTTTCCGGTTTCTTTCGACCCGGAAAACAGTCGGCCTCCAATTTTATAGACGGGGGGATGGGAGGAAACCAAACGGGGAATTTTTCTTTGTTTTCCTTGTATATATAATTTTTCGGGGGTTTTTCTCCCATTCCCATCATTTCATTGTACATAAACCATATTTTGTAAATAGAAATCATATACCACCTTTGGGTTTTAAGTAGGTTTTCTTCATAGAGCAAATGCGGTATTTTGGTAACTGCTGCGCGCATGATGAAGGATGAATGGTTATATATTGTACTGTTGAATGGGTCGGCGAATGTGGCTAGCTAGGTCCCTTTAAAATATATAGAAAAGCAAGACCGCTCCCTTCCCCTCCCCAAAAACCTTAAGGCCCCGTGCCTTCTTTGTATTTCCAAAGAAATAAAGTTAACTCCAGCCTAACACTTGGGCAGTCAGACTGACGTTCAACACTCTTTTACCTATGCTGTATTTATACTTTCATTCAATATACGAGGTGCATACGATAAGTTTCCAGTCTTTTTTCATATGGGCACTTTTATTGAAAGTACACACATGAAACTCTAGTCTCTCTCGAAGTAATCTCCTCTGGCTACAATGCACTTGTTGTACCGTTCCAACAACTTCTGGAAGGCCTCATCAAAGTCCTCTTGTGTGAGTGTATCAATGACCTTCGTCACAGCCTTTTTCATCTCCTCAATTGTCTCATAACGATAGCCTGTGAGCTTAGGGATTAACCAAAAGTCACAGGGAGCAAGATCTGAAGTTTAGGGAGGCTGAGAAACTGCGTTGATGCCCATCTTGGTCAAATAGTCTCTTCCTGAACTCCCTTAAAACCTCAATACAGTAACCATAACTCTAACCTTTTGGCCAATCAACTCTGGTGTATTGACTTCCTTACTCCCCCTACAACTCTCATCATCCCTCACAGACTCCCTGCCTTCCTTGAATCTCTTATGCCACTCAAAAACTGATGCTCGATTCATGCAAGTTGTTCAAAAAGCAGTCTGGAGCATTCCATACGTTTCTGTGGCTTTTTTTTCCAATTTCAAAACAGAATTTTATTGCATATCGTTCTTCTAAAGAGTCCGATTGCATTTTTGAAATTCACCAGCTGAGACAATCAGCCTTTAGTAGGGTGTATTCCAATTTCTGCTGTAGCTGTTCATTTGAACGTGAAATCCTAAAAACTGGTCTGTCATAATATATATAGCAATAACATACTGAATTTTCAAGTCTACGATAATTTTAAACGCCCATACGAAAAGAATCTGGAAACTTATTGTATGCACCTCGTACTTGTTTCATGTAATCCAGAGTTCGTGATCTTTTTTCTGGACCATTTACTAGTCCACCACAAATAGTTTGGTTCTCTGGAGCTTCTTAAATCTGCAGAGATACTATTTACCCAACCCCTCCGCACGGGCAGGATATGACACAAGGTCAATTTTTAAGCCGAGTTTAACAGGTTTCAATTCAGAGTTTTCCTTCTCCTAGACTAGTTGCCTAACCAAGGCTGAAGAACCTAGTCTGTCCTACTATTTACCCATAGCTGGAGGGATTCATACCTTCCCCAATGGTATTAGTGCTATGTGAAATGCAATCAGTTTCGTCTAGGATTTGAACTCGTGTCGCCGTGTCCATTTCCTACGACGATAACGACTACACCACGGGCACCTTCAAAATCTGCAGAGATAGTCTTTGAATTTTCCTTTCATCTACATTTATTTGATGGCGTCCACTTCCAATATTCCCTAGTATTTGTAACTTTCCTTTTCTCCGAGCATTCTGATTTTTTCTTGGTTTCATAGGTTTAATTCTTCCGTCGGTGTAATTTCTCATTTTAAGCATGGCACATTTTTCTATACCGAAATCCATCCCAATGTCTTGAAAGTATATTCTTAGTCTCATTATCTGTATTAGTGTTTCTAGTTCTTTTTTATTTGTCGCAAACAGTTTGATATTGTCCATGTATATTTGGTGATTGATCTTTTCTTGCGATTTACTAAGTTTGTATCTATCCATCCATTTCCTAAGTAAGTGATTGTGTGGCATCATCACAATCACAAATAGTAATGGTAACAGCGCATCTTCCTGGAAGATACCGCAATGGATTTCGATCACAGCTTAGAATTTTTCCTCCTGCTGTTTTTTTCACTTTCCAGTTTTTCATGATTTTCTCGAAAAATTTTATGACTTTGTCGGATATCTTATACAGCTTAAGACTGTCAATTACCCAGCTTAGTGGACCATATCGTATGCTTTTCTGTAATCAACCTAAGCCATCGCTACATTTTTCCGTGTTATTTTCTCTCTTTAAGGATGTGCTTATCAATATATAGTAGCGCTCCTTTTCCTCAAGTCCCCGCGTAGCATCCTTTCCTTTGTTCCTTTGGGAACAATTCACGGCTTACAATCGAGTTGCAAATCTCCTCCTTTGTTCCGTTAGTATTTTTCACAGTAGTGTAAGAACGTTATAGGTCAATAATTGTTTGGGGCGGTTCCCTTTTGGGAGACTCTCGAGACGAGTGTTGTCATTCCTTTGGTCATTCCTTTGGTCATCCATTGCTTCTTGCAAGCATCTATTCATTTTGATAACCAGTCTGTTATGGATGGAGGTGAATTTTTAAAAACAGAATCCATGTTTGTCATCATAGCCTGGCGTTATTATTATCATTATTATCAATTTTATGATGTACTAACAGAAATAGTTCCATACAAACAATATCTATTCCGACATATATATATATATATATATAAGATTTTATATTTTACTATAAAAAAAACAGAATTGTGTCAAATCTTGTGTTCGGTTATTTAATGAGAACGGATGTTATTAGGTATTATCTAAAATCTTCAGCAAAAATATGAATATGCAGCAATCGACACATAAGAAAGCACCCTAATATCATCATCATCATCATCATGCGATTAGTACGGATCTCCCTGACCCATTCCCGTAACCCCTTTATATTGTCCATCACTTCCAGTTGGTCCCCAAGGCTACATATTGTATCGGCACAGAGCTGTTTTACGTAGGTACTTGCTGGTCATCCTGCATTTGCTCGTCCATGTGAGGTGGGCCACAGGAGTACGTCATTTATGACTTCATCTCTACTTCTCCTGCAGTGTACCGAATGTCTGGTTCTTCTAATTTTGATCGTTTTTGTGATGAGTGGTAAGTGACCGTACAGATGCTGCTTTGTAGGGTGCTGCCTCCAGGACTTTTTCAATATTGCACGAAGCATTCTTGTGTAGTTTCCGTCAAGCTTTTTCTCCGCGTGTTTACTTACCGTCCATGTAGTGCATCCATATAGCAGTATCGACACGACCGCTCCTTGAAAAAAAAAGTTTTATTTCATCAGTCAGGTCTGACTTCCATATGACCGATAGCCTATCGTTAGCTGTCCATGCCTTTGCTAGTTGCGAGTTATTGTTAGGCTCGGTAGATGAGACACTGCTTCCCAGAGGTGAACTGGTATACTAGTTTCAGAGAACTACTGTTTTGTGGGAGATCTCGTCACTATTATCAAAGCACGTCTTAACCTTTTCTGTGATGATATAGAGTCACAAAGCGATGTACTCCTGTGGACCCCCACTCATGGATGTGCAAGTGTGGGACGACCAGCACGAACTTACATACAGCAGCTATGTGAGGACACGGGTTGTAATGCTGAAGACCTGCCGGAGGCGATGAGTGATAGGGAGAAATGGCGAGAGACGGTCAGGGATATCCGCGCAGGCGGCGCGACATGATGATGATGATGATTGATACTTTAAGTTTTTAAGAAAATTCACTTAAATTTTTCAAAAATGCTTATTATGTGCTTATTTATGCCTGACACTGAAAAAATATTTATTGTAATCGATAGTAGATAAAAATAAGGATTCTCTTCTTTATTTTAAAAAAATATTTTTCAAGATAGATAGATAGAAATAGAGAGACAGAGACAGAAAGAGACAGAGAATGATAACCAACATTGATTCGTGTATAGATGCATACATTTGTGGGTGCTTGCCTGAGCGTGATATTTATTCATTAAACCAGGCTGAAATAACTTTTATTAACTTAGAGAATTCGAGACTCATTATGAGCTCAATTTTATGTTCATTAATTTGATTAAGTTTAGTTTTGAAATTATAGTTACTTTTGAAACATAATTGAGTTTAGTCACTTGGCCAAAAGTCTCGTAGACGTAGTGAACAACGAACACACATCTTAGGATCTGCTTGATTTATGTGTTGAACTATGTATCATGTCAAGGTGTAATATAATATATACATATATATATATATATATATATATATATATATATATATATATATGTGTGTGTGTGTGTGTCTATGTGTGTATATGTGTGTGTGTGTGTGCATATGTGTGTGTGTTGATGTATGTATGTGTTTTTATGATTATACCAAAGTAATATATATATATATATGTATGTGTGTATGTGTGTATGTATATACGTGTGTGTGTGCATGTATGTGTGTATGTTGATGTATGCATGTATGTGTTTTTATGATCATACCAAAGTAATATATATATATATATATATATATATATGTGTGTGTGTGTGTGTGTGTGTGTGAGAATGTGTATATGTATATAAGTGTGTGTGTGCATATGTGTGTATGTTGATGTATGTACGTGTTCTTATGATTATACCAAAGTAATATATATATATATATATGTGTGTGTGTGTGTACGTGTGTGTACATGTGTGTGTGAATGTGCATGTGTGTGTGTTGATCAATGTTTGCGTTTTTATGATTATACCAAAGTATTATATATAATATATATATATATATATATGTGTGTGTGTGTGTGTGTGTGTACATATATATATGTATATGTGTGTGTGTATGTATATGTATATACGTGTGTGTGTGTTGATGTATGTATGTGTTTTTATGATTATACCAAAGTAATATATATATATATATTTATATGTGTGTGTGTGTGTGTGTGTGTGTGTTGATGTATGTATGTGTTTTTATGATTATACCAAAATAATATATATATATATATATATATGTGTGTGTGTATGTGTGTGTGTGTGTGTGTGTGCATATAATATATATAAATATTGAGTTTGTTTTGGTTCGCTTAGGTCTGGTTTGGGTTGGATTTTATGGTATATCAAATATTGCTGTTTATCAAATGCTAAATCTTCTTTATATACATATATATTAAAAACATAATTATAATATTAAGTAAATATATGCTAGTTTTTATATATATCTATTACCATGGAAGCAGATAAATCTTTGAATTTTTGACCTGTATTATTGTAACTGTAAATTCTGCCTCTGTAAAATTTGGAGTATGATGAAACCAAATGTTGTTTTATATGCCATAATAATTAGATGCTTATTGTTACTTGATGGTTTTGCTTTATTATATAGGAGAAAAAGGTTTTTTTCCTAACCTGGTTGTTAATGTGAAAAAATATTTTATTCCATTTCTCGTTTGATCGGAAATCCTGTTGATTTTTTAGAGCATTTATTTATATCAATGCTTTTAACAGGATGCAAATAAATTTATAATCTTAATGTGACGGACTGTTGTTTTTTGTTTTTTTTTCAAGAGAGAATTATTTGCTCTGTGGATTTTCTAAACAGTGAGCTCTTGAACGGGATTATTTAAATTTAATATTCTATTTTCTAATATTTTATTGGTCTTGATTGGAATTATTTCCTACTCTGGATTTACTGGATTAAATAATATCTTATATAAACTAATATACATTTACTTATCATTATTATATAATAGCTCTATCACAGATATTGAGCACTCTCCAAATTATACCGCACTTGGTCTACCACAAACCCACGAAGTGAGATAGAGACAACCAACACAGTTATTATATATATATATATATATATATATATATATAATTTGTAAACACATTTTGTTGATAACATTCTTAAACGAGCCTGAGATCTATATCCGCATAATTAAATGGTTTCAAGAATTGCTATTTAACAGTCACGATTTAACATCAGTCATTTGTTTGCCCTGTTTGTTCTATTTGACCCATAGATTGGACCCTATCCGGTACAACCACTCCGGGTCAGAATGGACCTGGGATACAATAGCAATCAAGGGGTACTCCTCATTCATAAAATCTCCAAGGATGGAGCTTTGCAAACAGATCGTTTAATGTCATGTCCAGGACACTCGTAGCCGGTAGACTTACTCCACCGCAGAGATGTAGCCGATGTGTTAATATTGAGTGTGTATACACATATATATCCTTAAGTATTGGTTTATTAAGTAAACTATAAAAATTGTGCATATTTGTGTATATGTGTTGTATGAAATATAAATGCTTTGGCGAGAAAAACTGATTGATACCAAACTCCTTTGATTCTGCGACTCTACTCTCTCTCCTAACTTAGATACGAGGATCATTAAATAAGTTTCCAGACTTTTTTCGTATGGGCACTTTTATTGATAGTACACACATGAAACTCTAGTCCCCTTCGAAGTAATCTCCTTCGGCTACAATGCACCTTTGGTACCGTTCCAACAACTTCTGGAAGGCCTCATCGAAGTCTTCTTGTGTGACCCTGTCAATGACCTTCGTCACTGCCTTTTTCATCTCCTCAATTCTCTCATAACGACAGCCTCTGAGCTTAGGGAATAACCAAAAGTCACAGCGAGCAAGGTCTGGACTATAGGGAGGGTGACGAAATGTCTTGATGCCTATCTTGGTCAAATAGTCTGTGACAAGGTTGCAGTTGTGGACTGGTGTATTGTCCTGCTGGAAATGCCACTGAACTGATTTGAAGAGTGCTGTCTTCTTCCGACGGAATCTCTTCCTGAACTCCCTTAAAACCTCACCATAGTAACCCTAACCCTAACCCTTTGGCCAATCAACTCTGGTGTATTGACTTCCTTACTCCTCCCACACCTCCAATCATTCCTTGAATCTCTTATGCCGCTCAAAAACTGATGCTCGATTCATGCAAGCTGGCCTAAAAGCAGTGCGAAGCGTTCCATTCGTTTCTGTGGCATCCTCACGTCCAGATTGCATTTTTGAAATTCACCAGCTGTGACAATCAGGCTTTAGTAGTGTGTATTCCAATTGCTGCTGTAGCTGTTCATTTGAATGTGAAATCCTAAAAATTGCTCAGTCATCTCATAAAATGTATAGCAATAACATACTGAATTTTCAAGAGTCAATTTGAATTTTAAATGCCTGTACAGAAAAAATGTGGAAACTTATTGAGTGTACCACGTATACATGGCTAATCACTGATATTGAGCCCAATTTATAAATAAAGCTGACTATATATATATATATGTGTGTGTGTGTGTGTGTGTGTGTGTGTAGATGGATATCTTCCTAGCTGTGACAGTGTTAGGACAACTGTATGGACGTACCTCTTGGATGCTAACAAAACGCATTAAGAAAAAGCGAGATAGGAACTACACAAGGATGCTACGTGCTATTTTAAACAATTTCTGGAAGCTACATTTCACAAAACAGTTGCTGTGCGGCCACTTACTTCCCATCTCAAAAGCCATCCAAGTAAGACAAACATTGGTGTGCAGATTACAGTAGGATAAATAAGACGCACCATTACTGGCCAACCAGCAAGGAATTATTTACATGAGGATGCTTGTGGTGTAATTGTTAAGGTCGCAAGAAATGAACATAGTGACCCGAGTTCAAATCCTGTATAAGGCTGTGTGCATTTCACGTAGCAATAATATCCTTTGGAAAGGAATGGATTCTCCCTCTAGCTACCAATAAATACTAAGGCAGACAATGCTCTTTCTCTTTGATATGGCAACCAGTTTAGAAGGAAAACTCGAAATCAAACTTCTTTAAAAAATTGACCTCGAATTTTACTCAGGTGAAGAGGTTGGTAAATATATACATATGTCAGGTTTATGCGGATACGCGATGAAGTCTAAAAGACCTTCCAGGACCGATGGCTTATAGGGAGCAATAGCGTGAGAGAGTTCGGGATATCGATTCAAAAAGTATAACTTGAAGATGATAATATATATATATGTATATGTGTGTGTGTGTGTGTGTGTGAGTGTGTGTGTGGACCAATTCGTTTTATTATATATATATATATATACACAGAAAGATCTAGTATTCTGTGAACGCGTGAAAAGAGAGAAAGTGTGTGTGTGTGAAAGAGGGACAAAGAGAGAGTGAGGGAAGAAAGAGAGAGAGAGAGAAAGAAAGAAAGATGCTTAAGTGTACAATTAGCAATAACTTTAAGATTTTTTTCGTTTTTTAATAAATCTTCGTGGTTAGTCCCCGTGGAGTAATGGCTTAAGTGTCGAATTGGTATATGTCGAACGCCCCGTCGGCATTCCGCTGAAAAGACGTAAATCTAGCCCCTCTGGAGAGGGTTAGAGCGTGCATACACGGCTTCCTGAGGCTCAAGGAACGCCTGTCTCAGCCACGAGACCCTAATGCTGAGTCTCCTTTGCGCCGCCGTCTGGCAGTCTCGGCCGACAGCCACCAAGCCAAAACACGTCCGACCTGATCTGCGCACCAGTGAACATGGTCGGCCGAAGTGTGCTCCAGCCCAGTGGGCCAGTACTGTGAATCAAAACGACAATGCAGTCATTGTTCTAAGGTGCTGAACTGCAATATCAAAGGAAACGAGTTCGAGCTCCTGTTGTGTTATTACATTCATTTTTGCTTCCAGGCAGCGGTCGTATCGATACTGCTGTATGGATGCACTACTTGGACGCTAACTAGACGGATGGAGTAGAAGCTAGACGGCAATTACACAAGAATGCTGCGAGCAATATTGAACAAGTCCTGGCGGCAACAACTCACAAGGCATCAACTATACGGCCACCTGCCTCACATCACGAAAACTATTCAAGTTAGACGAACCAGACATGCAGGAGACTGCTGGAGAAGCAGGGACGATCTCATTAGTGATGTACTCCTATGGAACCCCACATATTGCCAAGAAAAAGCAGGACGACCAGCTCGAACATACATACAGCAGCTATGTGAGGATACGGGATGTAACCCTGAGGACCTGCCAGAGTCGATGAATGATAGGGAGAAGTGACGAGAGAGGGTCAGGGATATCCGTGCTGGCGGCACGACATGATGATGATGACGATGACCCCGGGGAAAAGCTTGAACCCTTTATTCCCTATAATAGTTTAAATAGCATCAGTGCCGTTACTCTTTAAGTATGGTTTTGACATTGAATAAACCCACAAAAGTTGATATGCAATTAAACAAAGAAACCAAATCAATCTAAATCTCAGGGAGAAATATACTATATAAGCATTTTTTTTAATTACATTCATTTTTTTTCATGTTTTTTTTTTCATAAAAATATACCCAAATTACTCGTTCATTACTCGCTCATTGGTCTTGTGGGTAGAGTGTTCGCCATTGATCCGGAAGACTTGTGTTCAATCCCAGGTCGAGTCATACCAAAGACTTTAAAAATGGTACTTGATACCTCCTTGCTTAACACTCAGCGATATAAGGTACGCATCAAAGGTAAAGTGGAGCAATCCAGGAAAAGGAGTAGCGCCCTCCCCTACACCTCGGTGTAGTAGCTATTGAAAAGGGAGCCTTCTGGTTGCCCTCGACTATGGTCACCAAGTTTACTTTACTTATTATTGGCATATTTTCCTACGCTTAGCAACGGATGTTTTTTTTTTATTAAAGTGCTATGTTTGGATCAGTTTCAGAAATTCCAAGGATTTCAATTTACCCCAGTCCCTTTTCCAGGTTTTTGGTATTGTTCCAAGTACTTGGTCTATCATTTGTATCACCGTTACTTTTTAGAACTCTTTAGCAAAGTCCAGATATTTATCTAGCCTTTTCTTTTTCATTTTTTTAACACTGTTATCCGCTACGAAGTCTTCTAATTGTTTATAAATGAAACTAGATCTGTTTTTTTAGTCTGAGTTGAGCAATTAGTTTCTATCACAATTTTAATAATTACTTCCAAGAAATGAGAATATCATGAAAGGATGATATGTAATCATCTTATCATATTTACCAACCCCTTCGCTCAGGCAGGATATGACACAAGGTCAATTTCTAAGCGGAATTTAACAGGTTTGAATTCAGAGTTTTCCTTCTCCTAGACTAGTTGCCTCACCAAGGCTGAAGAACCCAGTCTGCCCTACTATTTACCCATAGCTAGATGGAGAGTAATTGGATTCATACCTTTCCCAAGGGTATTTGTGCAAAGTGAAATGCCATCAGTCTCGTCCAGGATTTGAACTACGACGATAACCAATACACTACGGGCACCTCGACACATGCAATCATCTTATATGTCGGTCCTATAGTCGCTTTTGCGGTAAATATCCCAAAAATATACAAAAAGAATCTCTCTAATACTTAATACTCATACCCTTTTTTAGAATTCATGTCCACCAAAATTATGTATATTTACACAATCCCTCTGCGTGAACAGTTTGCAGTACAGGGGCAATTTTTAGCGGAGTTTAACAGAATTGAATACAGTTTTCTTTCTCTTATACAAGATTTCATACAAAGTTTAAAGAGCCCAACCTACCTTACTATTTACCCATTGTTAGAGGAGTAACAGTATTGAATTCGAACTCTTCTTTCTGCATGGCCGTTTGCCATACCAACGTTAAAGATCTCAGTCTAGCCTTTTAATTACGCATAGATGAAGGAAGAATGGTTGAGATCATGCATTTCCAAAGAGTATTAGCACTATGTGAAATACATACAGCCTAGTTGGTTGGTTTGGTTCGTTTGGTTCTATGGCATATCAAACATTCTTGGCTATTTAATTCAAAATTATTTTTATACATGTGTTACATAGCCAGATATACGGATGTGTGCAATAGACATAGAGAATCCGAAATACACGACATTCACGAAATTCTTATTCACCTTTCTGAGTTTAAAGGTTTTTCGACATGAGGAGAGAGAGACACAATCTTTTTATGCTGACCGCTTTTAAATCGTCAGCTCTCAACCCAACCAACGCACGCCGCCCGTAGCGCACAAACTCTTCTGGCCTCGCCCAGGTCTGAATCTCGACTCTCCCGTTCGGAGGCCGGAACTCAACTAACTGTTTTTTTCCTCAAATCTCAGCCCACGCTTGCGGTGCGTGACGTCACTCACATTTCCTATCTGGGATTTTTATTTTGACATCTCTGAATGACACATCCTCTCCGCGCGCGCGTGAACACCTGCGTTCATGTTTGCACCTAACTAACCCATGCACTGAGCCGAAAGGTTCTCATCCTAACTAAACCGAAAGGCAAGATATACAAAACGAAATCCCTCCACAATTATATTACTCATGTATCAAATAAATTAATAATATTTTAAACGAGCCTGTGCTCGCTTCTTTTCGCACAGTTAATAGTTTCACTTATTTTTATCTAATACGAATACACAATAAAAACAGTTCTTTTTTCAAGCATTTCAGTTTAGCATAAATACACAGTTTTTTTTTTTTTGTTTACACACAGTTAAATGATCAAACAGTTCTATTTCAAACAATAAATTCTTGCAAGTCAACAAAGTTAAATGGTTCAAAATGCTGTTAATTATCACTAAAAATTCAAAAAACACCAGTCATTTGTTTAGAAACAGTTAAAAGTAAAAACAGTTCTATTTCAAGAAATTCAGTTTAGCGTAAGTACATAGTTTTAATGTCAAACAGTTCTATTTAACCCATAGATAGGACTCTGGGTAGAGTTGACCTGGGAGCGATAGCAATGTAAGGGGTATTCAGAATTCCCCAAAGCCACAGCGCTAGTGAAGCCTCACTGTCAGATTGATTCGTATTAAATTCAGGATACTCAGGGAATCTTATGCCTCTGCAGAGATGCAGTCGGTGTATTCTGCAGGTCCAGCCGTCTGGGCCAGATTTGAACACTGGTCACGTTATCCATTTTCTACAATGGTAACCATCACACCACAAACGCCAACAAGGTCAATATATAGTTGTATATTATATTTTATAGATTGCCAGTTCTAAGGAATCTTCGGAGCACTTTTTCTTCTTCCTATAATGCATTTGATATCGTTGGAGCTTATCAGAATTTCAGAGCTCACCGTATCCTCTGAGCTCATCAGAACTTCAGCAAACCAATAAACAATAGTTTATGTCGACAAATCTATTTATTAAGAAGTGATTAGGTTAGCAAAAGTAAATTCTAATGGAATTGAACACTGTTTAATTTGAAGAAGCGATATCTCTATGGAAGATTATCCAAAATTACTGAAGGGGAAAGTAAAAGATATCCCATTTGGCTGAGGGGAGAAGATGTTGAAGAATATCTTTTTTTGGTTGAGGAGCTGGGAAAGAATGTCCCATTTGGTGTTGGAAGGATGTAAGGGTGTGTGTATCGTGCAAATGAACGAACCAAATACGAGCATAATTATAATACAGTGTTTTTTTAAATTATTATTTCAACTTTGTTCCAGTTTTTCACACTAGTTTTTACTGATGGTTTTTCACTAGATTCTGAGTGACTCCAAGTCTCCTCAGGTTTCCAGGGCACTTCTGGACCTTATTCTTCGCCCAATCTTCAGTTCTCTTCGTTTCTTTTCCAGAATTTGTGGACTGTAATAAGGGCACCAAATACTATTGGTATCACCGTCATTTTGATGTATTATTATTATTATTATCATTATTATTATTATTATTATACTTTGCCCAGCCGTCTGGGGCTGTAGAATACACTGACTACCTTTCTTTAGATGGGTAAGACCCCTCACAACGAGTGTCCTGATATGACTCTTAACAATCAGATGGTGAGGTTGCAGTAATATGGGAACTTTAGGGAATGCAGAGAACCCCTTCTTGACCATCGCTCCCATGTCCTATGTATTGATCAAATAGAACTAAACTGAATTGTTTGAAATGGAACTGTTTCTGTATACTAAACTGGATTGTTTCAAATTGAACGGTTTTGAGATTGAAACTGTACTAACGCTAAACTGAATTGTTCGAAATAGAACAGTTTTACATTTAACTATGAGTAAACAAAAACTATACGTATACTAAACTGATTTGATTTAATTAGAACTGTTTAACTAAATTGAATAGCTTGAAATAGAAATGTTTTTAGACAATTAAATTGTGTAATTATGCTAAACTGAATTGTTTGAAATAAGAATGCTTATTTGTAAAGAAATGGGTTTGACATTGAATAACCTACAAAGGTTGATATGCCATAAAATCCAAACAAACAAGCAAATAATATTACTATACTCCTAGCGAGTTTTTGCACACCAGTGTAAGCCGGTGGTCTTTCACAGGAGTCTAAGCGACAAGTCTTCTCAGGTTTCCAGGACTTTTCAGGGTATTCTGGCTAATCTCAACAATGCTGTAGTTTGGATAGTTTCAATTATTCCAAAGATTTCCACATCCTTGAGTTCCCTCGCCAAGCCTTTAGAGACCATTGCTAGCGCACCAACTACAACAGGTACTAACTTCACCCTCAGTTTCCATAATTATTTTCATTATATTACTCTTAACAATTTCTTCACACTAACGTTAGCTGACGGTTTCTTACGGGAGTTTAAGTGACAGCAAGTCTCCTCAAGTTACCAGGACCTTTCTCAGTATTCTGGCCGATCTTAAAGATGCTGTCGTTTGGATGATCTCGGTTCGACTTCTTATTTCCAGGTCCTCTTGTCACTTTATCAAACCTTCGGTGACAGTATCATTATTATTATTTACTCCTCGAGAATTTTTCTCATCAGCTTTAGCTGAGGGTCATTCACTGGGGTTTGAATGACAGTAAGTC
>OY757911.1:105209419-105211919 GCA_963585895.1 Sepioteuthis lessoniana
AATTACAGAAATTATCATATAGTTTTCACTATCTGCTCTGATGTTGTTGCTCTTTACCAGCCGACCGGATAAATAAGACAATAAGGGTAAAAAAATTGTCTCAAACTCCGTACTACATATGTGTGAAGAAAGGTGGATAGATACCTCGCCGAACAAGAATATAAAAGAGAAGATTGGAACTGGCAAACGGCGTCGAATTTTGTTTGAGATTGTCCATGTTGACTTGACACTTAAAAAAAGAGGCATGAATCTACAACACCCGCAATGTATCTTCTAGCTAGATATTTTTTAAATGCCACAATAGGTGATATAGAAATGTGTGAGCGAAAATCATTACCGATAAATAACTTATCACTCCGACGATAGCATCTGTTAAAAGCTGGAATACACATTGTCTTCTCGTCTAATGGTAAAGATATAGGATCAATCTATACGGAAAGATAGATAGATAGATAGATAGATAGATAGATAGATAGATATCAAAGGTTTAGATGAATAGATATTAAGGGAATAAGAGTAAAACTATAAGTGTAGATATTCACGGAATTAGATAGGTGAAATATTAACAGACATAAATAGATAGATAGATAGATAGATAGATAGATATTAATCCTTTAGATAAATAGATAATAATTGAATTAGATACGCAGATTAATAGATATTAATCCTTCTAGAGGAATAGATGATTAAAGACTAGACATTAATTTTGATATATAGATAGATAGATAGATGAACTAAATGCAACAATGAATAGATCTATATAAATTCGATAAAATGAAGTGACTTATTCAGACTAGCATATGAATATGTATGCATCGACGAACGACTATGAACCAAGAGATCCTTTCAATCAGCTGTATCCACTTAAACGTGCGTATACACACTAATATATCTATAGTATACATGCACACCATTAGGTTCTATATCAAAACCCTCAATTGTGCTTGTTTACTGATAAAGTCGCTCTGTTCAACCTTGCATCTTGCCAGTGCTTGAACACATAGATTTAAAAGGCAGTCAGAACGGAATGTACTCAGGTCGTAACACAATATTCATAAGAATTTTATTTTCTACTTGTACCGAACCAATCTTCAAGCATAAACTGTATCTTAGGTAGATTCATATTATATTAGATGTATTGATTATATATATATATTATATATATATATATATATATATATATATATATATAAGTACCGAATGGGTCAGAAGAAATCTATCTTGGTTTCACCTTTCCAGATGATCTGTATATATATATAATATATATATATATATGTATGTGTGTGTGTGTGTGTGTGTGTGTGTGTCTGTGTGTAGTTGGGCTGCAGTCATTCATTTAAGCATGTTGGATTTAAATAATAAACACACATTCTGTCGATATAATTCCATTTAGATCCTTTCAAATTTCATGATACGTGTCTAAATTTCAGGTTGGAATTGGTGGATGAATTTATCAAAATTGTCCTGAACACTTTTGGACCTTTCAAAGACCATTATCCGTGGTTGTTTGCATGTGTAAAGAGTATTTGTCCAAGAGTACTTTAAAGAATTTTTTAAGGATCTTTTTATATTACAAAATAACGAAAACGCAGATTTGGATAAAACTGAGATGCTGATGACATCGAACAAATTTTAAAAAAAACAGAACGCTATCAACACAGAATATTATCAAGAACTAGGTAATATCTAAAAAATGACTAAAAGCATTTCAAAACATTGTTTCTATTTTTAAATGAATTGTATATATATATATATATATATATATAGGTTATGTTTGTTTAGAGCCTGTATATATCTTTTGGGCTGTGATAAATCGTTTGGTTGTGAGACAACGGCGAGAATAATTCCAGTGGTGCAACCTTTGGAAAAGACCTATTCCAATAGTTGCTTACTATGATATCTGTTGTGATGTTCTGGTATATACCTGTTGCAAATTGTAGTACCGGTAGAAGGCTTCCATTTTAGTTGTGGAACATTGAAATACTGGAACTGCGACACCAACTTTACAAAAAACCAGTCCACCGCTGTCTCTCAACTAATATATATATATATATATATATATATATATATATATATATATATATATATATACGATGCATACGATAAGTTTCCCGACGTTTTTCGTATGGTCATTTAAAATTAATGTAGACTCTTGAAAATTCAGTATGTTATTACTATACATATTATGAAATGACTGACCAATTTTATGATTTCAGGTTCAAATCAACAGCTACAGCAGCAATTGGAATACACCCTACTAAAGCCTGATTGTCACACTGGTGAATTTCGAAAATGCAATCTGACACTTTAGAAGAAACGATATGTTTTAAACTTGGAAAAAATGCCACAGAAACGTAAGGAATGCTTCAGACTGCTTTTGGAGCATCTTGCATGAAACGAGCATCAGTTTTGAGTGGCATGAGAGATTCAAGGAAGGTACGGAGTCTGTGAGGGATGATGAGAGGTGTGGGCGGAGTAAGGAAGTCAATACAGCAGAGTT
>OY757911.1:105216919-105249419 GCA_963585895.1 Sepioteuthis lessoniana
GGTAATCGTGAATGCTGGTAGATAGTAGATTAGTAAATATATATATATATATATATATATATATATATATATATATATATATATATATTCCTTACTATTTGTTGTTCGATAAGATAAATTATATAATCATCTTAAAAATGTGTGACATTCAATGAATAATGAGAACTTTTCGAAATAAAAAACAAATCAAATATTTTCCTTTTTTTCAGATTTTTATTTCCATCAACGTAGACTCATTAGTTTTTTGAATTGGTTTTTGGCAAAATCTTGTTTATCTCACAAAAAACATTTCTTTCTATTCATAATGGCTACAAATATTTCTTTCTATTCATAATGGCTACAAACTTACAGACTTCAACTGGAGTCAGTCATCAAAGTTTAGAGATCTAAAAAGTGCAAACTTTTGAAATTTGCTGAAGAATATGTGTACCAAGAAGCATGTTTTAGTAAAAAAAACAAACTCTACAAATGTATAAGGCATAGATTTGCCACAACAAACCCGATTCAAAAAGATAATCCATGAAGGAGGAATGTTGTGACTCTCCGGTAAAGAAGAAGTTTCGGGTGCAGTGGTCAATAAAAACGGTCCTACTGCAATTACTCTGGGAAAAGAAAAGACTTATCACTATTGATTATCTAGAAAAACGATAAATAGTAAAGTGCTTCCTTTATCAACTCTTGGGGTAACTTTCATCTAGTTTGTTAAATGGTCTTCATTTCAACCACATTTATATTTACAGTCTCTATAATTTCCTTACCTTCTCGTTTAAATCTTTGTAAAATATTTTCGACCAGATTGAAAGAAATACTTTTTGATGATTTTGCCCAGTCGGCTGGGGCTGTAGAATACGCCGACTGCACCTCTGCAGAGGGGTAAGACCCTCCCACCCAATGAGTGTCCTAGATATGATACAAAACGATCTGATGATGAGGTTCCAGTGATGCTGGAGGTTTGGTGAATGTAGAGCACCCTTTCATTACCATTGCTCCTATGACCACTCTGCTCGGAATGGTAGCACCTAATAGCGCCATATCACTGGGTTAAATAGAACTAACTGCATACTTCTGCTAAACTGAATTATTTGAATTAGAACTGTTGGACTAAACTGAATAGCTTGAAATAGACATGTTTTGTCATTTAAACTGTACTTACATTTAAAGTGAGTGTTTATGCTAAACTGGTTTATTTGAAATGGAACTGTTCTTGATATTGAAACTCTACTTACACTAAACTGATTTGTTTAATATAGAACTGTTTTGACATTAAACTGTGAGCAAACAAAATCTGTACGTATACTGAATTGAATTAGCTGAATTAGAAATGTTTGACTAAAAAAAATAAACTGTGTACTTAAATCTAAACTGCATGCCTATGCTTAACTGAATTTTTTTAAATGGAACTGTTTTTTGACATTGAAACTACTTAACTAAACTGAATTGTTTAATATAGAACTCTTTTGACATTTAACTGTGTAAAAAAATCTGTACTTATACTAAAATGAATTAGCTGAATTAAAACTGTTTAACTAAACTGATTAGCTCGAAATAAAAATGTTTTTCACATTTAAACTGCGTAGTTATGGTAAACTGGATTGTTTGAAATAGAACTATTTTCATAAAAATGGATTTGGCGTTAAATAACCTACGAAGGTTGATATTCCATAAAACTCAATCAACCTGAACCTTTTTGATAATTTTACTTTGTTTGGTTTGTTGGGTTTTATGGCATATCAACCTTTGTAGGTTATTTAACGCCAAATCCATTTTTATGTAAATAATCAGTTCTATTTAAAACAATTCAGTTTAGCATAAGTACACAGTTTAATTGTCAAAAACATTTCTATTTCAAACTATTCAAGCCGTTATATATAACAATTCAGTTAAGTATAAATACAGTTTTAATGTCGAAAAACAGTTCTATTTGAAACAATTCAGTTAAACATAAGCACGCAGTTCGAATGTAAGTACGGTTTAATTTTCAAAAACATTTCAAGCTATTCAGTTTACTCAAACAATTCAGTTTTGCATAAGTATGCTGTTAGTTCTATTTAACCCATAGATCGGGCCCTATTAGGTGCTACCACTCTGCGCCAGAGGGTACCTGGAAGCGATGGAAATGAAAGGGTACTCCGAATTCCCCAAAGCTCCAGCACTGCAGGAAACTCACCATCAGATTATTTAGTGTCATATCTAGGACACTCTACAGAGGTGCAGTCAGTGTATTCTACAGCCCCAGCCGAGTGGGCAATACACAGAGTTAAATGTCAAACAGTTATATTTCATTTATATTTTTTATATTTCAGATAATTCAGTTCAGCATTAGTACTCGGTTTAGACGTCAAAACAGTTCTATTTTGAGCAATTCTGTTCAGCACTAGTACGCACTTCCAATCTCAAGACAATTCTATTTTAAACCATTCAGTTTAGCATAAATACGCAGTTTAAATGCAAAAATCAGTATAGTGAAAGAAGCACGGTTTAGTTCTATTTAACCCATAGATAGGACCGTAATCAGGTGCTACCACTCCGGAGCAGAGTGGACCTGGGAGCGATGGTAATGAAGGGGTACTCCGCATTCCCCAAAGCTCCTGCATTACTGGAACCTCACCATCAGATTGTTTAGTGTCATATCCAGGACACTCTTTGCGGAGTGGGGTCTTACCCATCTGCAGAGAAGCAGTCTGTGTATTCTACATATTTCTTTGCTAAATGCGTGGCTTTTATAATAAGCAACCCAAATGCTAAACCCAATTTTACTTTTGTTAACTCATTTATTATCATAAAGGATAATTTGGCCCAGTCGACTGGGGCTGTAGAATACACCGACTGCATCACTTAATTGGAGTAAGTGTCACGCAACGAGTGTCCGAAATATGACACCAAACAATCTGATGGTGAGTCTCCAGTCATGCTGGAGCTTTGGGGAATACAGAGTACCCATTTATTGCCATCGCTCACAGGTCTAATCTGACCAGGAATTGTGGCACCTGATAGAATCCTATCTATGGGTTAAATAGAACTAAAAAATGTACTAATGCTAAACTGAATTGCTGAAAATAGAACTGTTTTTACATTTAACTGTGAGTAAACAAAAACTGTACTCACTCTAAACCGAATTGTTTGAAATAGAGTCGTTATATTTTACTGAATTGTAAAATGTTGAACTGTTTTTGACATTTAAACTGAGCACTTCTATTTTATTGTAAGAAATTGAACTGTTTTTGACATTTAAACTGAGCACTTCTATTTTACGGGATTGTAAGAAATTGAACTGTTTTTGACATTTAAACTGAGCACTTCTATTTTACGGGATTGTAAGAAATTGAACTGTTTTTGACATTTAAACTGAGCATTTCTATTTTACGGGATTGTAAGAAATTGAACTGTTTTTGACATTTAAACTGAGCATTTCTATTTTACGGGATTGTAAGAAATTGAACTGTTTTTGACATTTAAACTGAGCATTTCTATTTTACGGGATTGTAAGAAATTGAACTGTTTTTGACATTTAAACTGAGCACTTCTATTTTACGGGATTGTAAGAAATTGAACTGTTTTTGACATTTAAACTGAGCATTTCTATTTTACGGGATTGTAAGAAATTGAACTGTTTTTGACATTTAAACTGAGTACTTATGATAAGTGAATTATTTGAAAAGGAATTGTTTTTAATATACTGTATACTTATGTTAAACTGAATTGTTTGAAATAGAAGTATTTATATGTATAAAAATGGATTTGGCATGAAATAACCTATAATGCTTGATATGTCGTTCAACCAAATTAAGCCAAAATGACTTAATTCGACTTTAAATGACAGGAAAAGTGTGGATGCGCCGTAAAACAAAACAAAACAATCAACCAACTAACTTTAAGTATAACTTAGAAATAACTGTACCATAGCCAGATACGGCCATGCGTGAAATGGACATATAATGTTCATATATATATAACATAGAACATAGGAATCACGAAACACGAAAAACACTTACGACTTCTTTGTTCAGGTACGAAACTTTTTATTACCTTTGAGTTTAAAGGTTTTTCGACATAAGGAGAGATAGGCACAATCTTTCTATTCTGGCTTTTTCATCTACCCACCATCTCGTGTGACACCTGCCCAATGCCTCCGCGAGCAAGTGAAAGTCAACCGTCTCGTCCGGTGTCTAGTCTCAACTCTACTAACTTTCTTCAAATTCCCAAAATCCTCCGCGCGCTTCCGGTGCGTAACGTCATTCGCACTCTGTGATCCCGTTTCCCATCTTGGGCTATTGTGACATCTCTGTGTGACACGTCCGCTCCGCGCGCACGTGCGTGAACACCTGTGTTAATGTTGCACTTAAGTAACCCATGCCCTGAACCGAAAGGTTCCCTAGCCTAACTAAACCCAAAGGCATGAAACGAAATCCCTCGGCCATTATATTGCATAACTACAAATTTAACTTCTAAATTATCTGAGAGAAAAAATGTTTATTTGATCTGAATTATTAACTTTAAATTCAAGGCAGAGGTGTTTAATGTTTATCAATCTGTTCTTGTTAAACCTAACGACTGAGTAGTGAGTTCAATCCTCACTTAGTTCCTCATATTTCTTTCTTTGGACCTAAGTGAAGTCATATTTCTTAAAATACTTGTTTATGACAGATCATCGAAGTTGACCATTCCTTTATTTTAAACGCAACACATGATGGCCCTTAAACTTGTCAAAGGAAAATTTGAGAGCCACGTGTGGCTCTCAAAATAACGAAAGGGTTAATCAGCGATGTGCTTGCTTAGTACTTAGATAAGTGATCATCTAAGATGAGAAATCCTATAAGCAACATGAAACCACTATGCCCGAATAAGCAAAGCCTAAACTATATTTAAAAAGTAAACCTCTGTCGTTATTTATTTCAATAGGATAAAAACAGAACGACTACTTGATATTTGAAAAGATTTTACGGGTAATATACCACAGCTAGAAAAATAAATAAATGAATAAGTAAAAGTATTTTCATTTTTAAGTTTGGTTTGGTTTACTTTGGTCTCATTCTTTAATGGCATATCAACTCTTCGTGTGTTATTTAAAACCACACTACTATTCCTTTACAAGTATAATTTTGGCATTAAATAAACAATGAAGGTCGATATACCATTAAATGAAGAAACCGACGCCATAAAAAGCAAAAGGAAATGCGAGGTCAGTTTTAAATGGATTTTAACAAAAAAGTCCATTTTTTCTTTACTATTACCGATAGGGGGGCTAAAAGCGATGGATTCATCATAAACTTGATAAACAAAAATTGATAAACATTCCCACGGGTATTCTCGGGAAAAGTTACACAATCAGCCTCATTCTGGATTTGAACGTCGTTCGTCGACACCATTTCCTACGATGTGAAATATATCAATTACGCCTTATTTATCAACTATTTTTTGTTTATACAAAGCGTGAAGTTTTAACAATTTCTGCTCATATATAAATTTGAATAATATTCGTTGTATAGTTGTGGTTCACTTCTGTACGAGTAAAAATCTCCTTTAGAATATAGTTTTATCCAAGAGAAGTGAATTCAATCTATTATGTTGTGAATATATATATATATATATATATATATAAGCTGTAAAATTAGCGACCGTAGTCAAGGGCAACACAAACGCTCCGTTTTCAATAGCTACTATACTGATTTGTAGGAAATGATGCTACTCCTTTCCCTGGATTGCTCCACTTTACCCTTGATACGTATCTTACAATACTGAGTGTTAAGCAAGGCTGCATCAGGTACCATTTTCTGAGTCTTTGGTACGACATGACCAGGAATTGATCCCTAGTCTTCTGGATCATTGTTGAATACTCTATCCATTAGGTATTTTATATATCTACTCCTACGCATGAGCAGGATACGTCACAAGTTCAATTATCAGCAAAATTTAATAAATCATATATATATATATATATATATATATATATATATATATATCATCAAGCTATGTTAACAGCCTACTACGCCGATGACATAGCGATACTGGCAAATACGCCCAACCAAGCCGAGACACTACTGCATACTTTGGAACGAGCAGCCGCAGGCATAGGCCTATATGTCGATGCACCCAAAACGGAATATGTGTTATAATCAAACGGGTGACATCTCCACTCCAGACGGAACCCCTCTTAAACTAGTAGACAAATTCACTTACCGAGGAAGTAGCGTCGCATCAACCAAATAGGTCATCGACACAAGGTTAACGAAAGCATGGACAGCTATCAATAGGCTATCGATTATATGGAAATCAGACCTAACCGATAAAATGAAACGCAGTTTCTTCCAGGCAGCGGTCGCATCGATACTGCTATATGGATGCACTACATGGACTCTAACTAAACGGCTGGAGAAGAAGCTAGATGGCAATTATACAAGAATGCTGCGAGCAATCTTGAACAAGTCCTGGAGGCAACACCCCACAAGACACCAACTGTACGGCCACCTGCCTCCTATCACGAAAACTATTCAGGTTAGACGAACCAGACATGCAGGACACTGCTGGAGAAGCAGGGACGAACCCATATGTGATGTACTCTTATGGACCCCCACACATGGCCGTGCAAAAGCAGGACGACCAGCACGAACATACATTCAGCAACTATGTGAGGATACAGGGTGTTGTCCAGAAGACCTGCCTGAGGCGATGAACGATTGGGAAAAGTGACGAGAGAGGGTCAGGGATATCCGTGCTACCAGCACGACATGATGATGATGATGATGTTAACAGCAAGATTCCCCTTGATTCTCTCTCTCTCCCTCCCTTCCTATCCCCCTCTCTCTCTCCCCCCCCTCTCTCTCTCTCTCTTTCTCGCCATCCGTCATTCTTGGCAGGTCTTCTAGTCTGCAGTTAGTGTCCGTACATTACTGACGAATAAGGATCATCGGCGGTTGGTTAACAATGAAATGTTCAAATGTGTCACTCCAGTGGAGTACTTCGCACAAATGTTCATCACTGCTTCCCCAGCAGTCCCCAGCATATCCGTTTTACTTAGATTGTAAGATGGAAGGGAGGTTACCATTCAGCTGTCATTTTCTGAAGTGATGCTTTCAGGGTTTTTAAACAGTACCTAGCACCCTTGAAAAGTTTATATCTTGCTTTTTCTCAAAATACTTTGCTAAAGTCCTAAAGAGGCAACCATACACTCGAACTAACACTGCCAGATCTTGGAAGAATTCATGTTTACCTGGTTCGTTGGCCTAGTGGGTAGTGTGTTCACCAATGGTCCGGGAAACCTGGGTTCAATCCCTGGTCACGTCATAACAAAGACTTTAAAAATGGTACTTGATACCTCCTTGCTTAATACTCAGCAATATAAGGTACGTATCAAAGGTAAAGTGGAGCAATCCAGGGAAAGGAGTAGCACCCACACCACCTTTTTAAAGGAGACTTGATGTAAGAAATGACAATAAAATCTTGCGCGAAATTGGCCAGTATGTAATTGTAGCTTTTTTTGATTTTCAGGCCGAGCGTCATTTTCTTGATATAGTTCCTTCTCTCTTGAATAAATTAAGTTTTGAACTGAATATAGATATGAAAAAAATATTTTGAGTGTCCCTGTAAAAAAAAATAAAATAAAATAAAAAGATTAGACAAAAAAAATGAAGTGTCTTTTGAAGCCGAATTTGATTGAATTTGTTCTGGCGAAATTAGAGAATAAAACAACAATATGACTGCAACGAGATCTCAAGGAGTTGCAATTAACGATTTAAGTAAACAAATAAAAGTGAATAAATAAACATTTAAGTTAGACGCTTGGTTTTTGCCAATGGTAAGATCGTTTACTTAGATTTGGCATGTGTCTTTTGTGTTAAAAGCCTCGTGAAATTCATTCAAATTTACTTTTCGATAATCAACGGAGGATGATAAGTATATCAAAAGCAGGTGATTTGGCTGTTGACATTACATGCATCATAAACGTCTGATTTTTCATCCCATTTACACACGCACACACACACACACACACACACACACACACACACATATATATATATATATATCTATGTAAAACAAATATACACACACACATATATATGTGTGTGTGTGTGTGTGTGTGTGTGTGTGTGTGTGTGTGTGTGTGTGTGTGTGTGTGTGTGTGAGTGTGTTCATACATTTATATAAATAAATATTTCTACAGACTCATAAGTATACATATACATTTATATACAAATACATATACATATACATATATATTTGTATAAACACACACACACACACACACACATATATATATGTATGTGTGTGTGTGCGTGTGTGTGTGTGCGTGTGTGTGTGTGTGTGTGTTATACATGTACATTTATATACAAATACATATCCCCAAAAAGAAAAACAGAACCCATAAACTTTTTTATTACTTCTACAAAAATAAAACAAAATAATTCTAATTCTTTTCCTTGGTAGACCAGGACATGTTGGTGAATACTATGGTCCCAATTTTTCATGCACAGAATCTACTTCATATCCTGAAAAAAAAAGAAAAGGCTAGAATTAAATTTATGAATTTCAGCCAAAAATATATGGTTCCTGTTTTTTTTGGGTCACCATGTATATATATATATATATATATATATATATATATATATATATATATATATATTGCATTGTCTTTTTCCCCTCTATCGGAATCTTATATGTTAATATATATATATAGATATATATGTGTGTGTGTGTGTGTGTGTGTGTGTGTGTCTGTGTGAGCGTGTGTGTTTCTGAATATGTGTCTGTGAATATGTGTGTATGTGAATGTACTTTATGTGTGTATGTGAATGTGTTTGTGCCTGAATTTATGAATGTGTGTCTTTGTGTCTGTGTGTGTGTGTGTGTGTGTGTGTGTGTGTGTGTGTGTGTGTGTGTGTGTGTGTGTGTGTGTGTGTGTGAAGTCGTAAATGTGTAAGTGTCTATGTCAAAAACAGTTCTATTTCAAACAATTAAAACGCACTTCGGCGTTAAATGACTTGAAAAGGGTTGATACGCTGTAAAACAAAGCAAATAACCAATCAGTCGCACAATTATATTCACTTCTGTAAAAATAAACTTGGAAAATATAAGTAAGTAAAGTTAGTGAACTTTAGCCGAAGGTGACTCTAAGGCTCCCTTTTCAAAAGCTACTACATCGAGTTATAAGGAAGGGCGCTACTCCTTTCCCTGGATTGTTCCATTTTACTCTTGATACGTGCCTTATAATGCTGAGTGTTAGGCAAATAGTTACCAAATACCATTTTTGGAGTCTTTGGTGTGACTCGACCTAGGATTGATCCTAAGTCTCCCGGGCTACTGGCGAACACTCTACTCACTAGGTATTATATATATCTCCCCCTACGTATGAGCAGGATACGACCTAGGATTGAATCATGGTCAGTCGGGTCATTGGCGAACACTGAACCAAGTAGGACAACTAATCCACCCAACTATGGGTCTAAATAGTGTCTCTGGTTTTCTTCAACAAGGGTAGCTTTGGCATTCGATAACCCATGAACGTTCACATGCCATTAAACATAGGAACGAAACCCGTAATTATTTCTAAGGCAGTAAAACTCTCTCCACTTGAAAGATAAGCATATTGCTGTTTCTACATCCCTCTTTATCCCATGTTCTAGATTAAGTTAAATTTATCTGTTGTCTATGATTAATTATCAAAATATGGTTAATTATCAAATATTCTTCATGTTCAATTTTGTTATTATAGCACAGTGTCTAAAGTGATGGACTGCGTCATTGTAGTAAACGAGTTTGAACGCCTGTTATTTTATTACGATCACATTCAAATTAATACGTGGTGCCTTCAATAAAAACAACTAACCCATATTTCTGTCTTAAATCTGTTTTAACTTCCATGGCCTATACAGATGTAAAAGCAATGCAACAAATATAAAAACTGGATGAAGTTAAGACGTTTTAGAAAGACCTTCGCATACCTCAGTTATTTTTACCTGTCTATGTTGTATAAAAGAGATAACACGGTATTGAGTGTATAACACTAAACTCAACTACTTTTGAAGCTCCTGCTCGGTAACCCTGGAGAGTGGGGATTAACACCTTCCTTACAATTTATCTCAGGTCAACTCTTACCTGGAGTTGTAATAGCTTTTAGGGTCCTACCTATTGGTCATACACACACACACACACACACACACACACACACACACATATATATATATATAAGTATTTAACAACCCCTTAGCAGGAGCAGTATATTACACGAGATCTACTTTTAAGCAGAGTTCAACAGGTTTTAATTCAGAATTTTCCTTCTCCTAGATTGGTTGCCTGACCAAGGATAAAAAAAAAACAGTCTAGTCTTCTATATACGTGGTGCATTTAATAAGTTTCCAGACTTTTTTTGTACAGGCATTTAAAATTGTCGTAGATTCTTGAACATTCAGTATGACTGACCAATTTTTATGATTTCAGGTTCAAATAAACAGCTACTGCAAGAATTGGAATACACCCTACTAAAGCCTGATTGTTACAGCTGGTGAATTTCAGAAATGCAATCTGGACGTGAGGACACTTTAGAAGAACGATATGCAATAAAATTCTGTTTTAAACTAGGAAAAAATGCCACAGAAACGTATGGAATGCTTCAAAATGTTTTGGACCATCTTGCATGAACCGAGCATCAGGTTTTGTGTGGCATAAGAGATTCAAGGAAGGCAGGTAGTCTATGAGGGATGATGAGAGGTGTGTGAGGAGTAAGGAAGTCAATACACCAGAGTTGATTAGCAAAAGGGTTAGGCTTAGGGTTACTACATTAGGGTTTTAAGGGGGTTCAGGAAGAGATTCCTAGGGAAGAGGTCAGCACTCTTGAAATCGAGTCAGTGGCATTTCCACCAGGACAATGCACCAGTCCACAACTGCATCCTTGTCGTCACAGACTATTTGACCTAGATGAGCATCAAAACAGTTCCTCACCCTCCCTATAGTCGAGACCTTGCTCCCTATGACTTTTGATAATTCCCTAAGCTCAGAGGTTGTGGTTATGAGACAATTGAGGAGATGAAAGATACACTCACACAAGAGGACTTCCATGGGGTCTTCCATTTGTTGTTGGAACGGTACAAAAAGTGCATTGCAGCCAGAGGAGATTACTTCGAAGGGGACTAGAGTTTCATATGTGTACTATCAATAAAAATGCCCAAATAAAAAAAGACTGGAAACTTATTTAATGATCCTAGTATATCAACTAGAATAAGATAATCGGACACTGCTACATCTTATGCATGAAGTCTACTTTCTCTTGTGAAATATTTACGTTATGATTAGTATAATTTTGTCTTACAAGAAAAGCAGATTTTAAATTTTGGGCTTGTTTTTGGGCGGTTGAGATGACAAGCCTCTCAGCCTGTTTATAGAAATAAGAATAATTAATTTGTTGTTTAATTCAATCATTTATAAATTTTTCCACTACACGTCCCTCTTTGAATTTCTGGTGCCACTCAAAAACATGTGTGCAAGACAGGTTGTTATGTACATACACTTGCTGTAGTATTTCAAGGGGTTGTGGCGAGGTTTTTACCAACTGGACCAAAAACTTCAGGTTCATTCGTTTTTCAGTGTCCTTCATTGCTATAATGGCTGAACAACCTGAAAAAGAATATATATATATATATATATATATATATATATATATATATATATATATATATATATATATATATATATATAAAACAAAAGCATTTAAAAAACACAGTGGTTGCAAAAAGTTAAGATTTTACTTATATACTCTCAAGATATCATGTTAAATGATTATCCGCTTATCCCTCGTTCGCCCATGGCTCAGCCTCGTTACTTTTAAACATACTTATTAGAATTATTTAAATTCTAATGACCGTAAACAAATACTCCCCCAAGGAGGCGATAAAATATTATTGGCCCAACCCAGAAGGAGATGATGTTGAAGGAGAAAACATATCTTCTGTTTCATACGTTCATCCCATTGTTCAGCACATTGGCATATCGTTTCTCAAGTTTTCGTCACACTTTCAAAAAATAAAATGAAATTAAATGATAAAAAATATCAAAATTGTTACCTGTCCAAATTTCTTTCTCTTCTTCGCTCGACAGTGAAATTTTTAACATTCTCCCGTAGATCGCACAAACATTTTAAAGAACAAATACATAGCACTATATCAGTTATGTGATAATACTGTATGAAGAAATTACTGTACATGTATTTACCTAGCCTCTCCATTTCGAGCAAGGTTAAATTTAAGTGGAGTTTAACAGGTTTGAATTCAGAGTTTAACTCGAGAAATGGTGTCTTACTCATAGCCATTTCTTGAGGCATGAATTTATTTATCCAAAAACTCTCTCATGATAACGCTGTGTCACAAGGTTGATTTTTTGGGGAGTAAAGCTGGTTTGAATTTAGTGAGTATTTTTCACCTGGAATGGTTGCCATGCCAAACCTAAAGATTCCTGTCTGCCCTTCTATTTGCCCATTGCTACTGTGGGAAGAAAACTAGTAGATTTATGTCTTTTCTAAGTACATTACAACAGAGTTTAACTTAAACAATTTCGCCCAGGATTTGAACTTGGCTGGTCGTGTCCGTTTCCTACGAAGATAACCGTTACACTTTGAGCGCCTCCAGTTCCGTAATCCATGTACACGAGTGATCTGTCTTTTGTTTTAGAGTTGATGCTGACAATAAATTTCTGTTACAACTATACTTAATGTATAATGCTCCACAAAGAGATGAGAAATTCTATAAATGATTATGGTTGGTTGGTTGGTTGGTTGGTAGTCTTGTTTTACGGCGTATATAGCCTTTTCAGGTCATTTAACACCGAATTAAGTCATTTTGATAAGTTTCAAACAATTCAGTTAAGTATTATTATCGTTTTTTTTCTTTACACACAGCTGAATATCAAAACAGTTCTATTTCAAACAATTCAGTTTAACATAAGTATATTCCAGAAAGAGTTGGAACGGTACAACAAGTGCATTGCAGCCGGAGGAGATTACTTCGAGATTACTAGGGTTTCATGTGTGTACGAAAAAAGTCTGGAAACTTATTGAAGGCACCTCGTTGCTTGGATTTCAGTAGCATAGCTTTGATGCTGGTGATCTTCGCCTTTTCATGTACTTCAATATTGGTGACGAAATGTACATTAAGGATGGCTCGACATTGTAGCAGGAGTACTACAAGGAGACACTCTAGCCCCATACCTCTTTATCATCTGTCTAGATTACGTGCCTTAGAACATCGATTGATAAAATCAGAGAAAACGGCTTCGAGCTGACAAAGAAAAGAAGCAGAAGGCATCCTGCAAAAACAATTACCGACGCCGACTACGCCGATGACATAGCGATACTGGCAAATACACCCAAACAAGCCGAAACACTACTGCATAGTTTGGAACGAGCCGCTGCAGGCATTGGCCTCCATGCCAATGCACACAAAACGGAATATATGTGCTATAATCAAACAGGCGACATCACCACACTAGATGGAACCCTCTTAAACTAGTAGACAAATTCACCTACCTAGGAAGCAGCATATCATCAACAGAAAAGGACATCGACACGCCGCTAACGAAGGCATAGACAGCTATCAATAAGCTATCAATCATATGGAAATCAGACCTGACCGATAAAATGAAACGCAGTTTCTTCGTATCGATACTGCTGTATGGATGCACTACTTGGACGCTAACTAAACGGCTCGAGAAGAAGCTAGACGGCAATTACACAAGAATGCTGCGAGCAATATTGAACAAGTCCTGGCGGCAACACCCCACAAAGCACCAAGTATACGGCCACTGCGTCCCATCACGAAAACTATCCAAATTAGACGAACTAGACATGCAGGTCACTGCTGGAGAAGCAAGGACGAGCTCATAAGTGATGTATTCCTATGGACCTCCACATATGGCCGGGCAAAAGCAGGACGACCAGCTCAAACATACATCCAGCAGCTATGTGAGGATACGGGATGTGGCCCTGAAGACCTGCCAGAGGCGATGAACGATAGGGAGAAGTGGCGAGAGAGGGTCAGGGATATCCGTGCTAGCGGCACGACATGATGATGATGATGATGATGGAGAGTGTTAGTGGACCCATTGGTGGGTTCGTAGTTAGTGCTAAGTTACTTTACGCTGAGCTATATAGAAACAGCTAGAATGATTGTTCTGTACACACTAATCTTTATGCCTTTCAGTATTATTTTTGTTATACCACACGCGTTTATTAAGTCTGATAAATGGACTGCTCGTCTTTGCCAGCCTTTTATCGTCTTCTTTGTTGATCTTAGTAACGGACGTGATGGTGCGTCTCTGGTAGGTGAACTGATGGACTGCCTTCAACTCAGACATGCCAAAGGTTAGGTGGGGGAGGGAAATACTCTTCCCGTGTTGCAAGATGGGAAAGTTCCTTTATCTTCTTTAAAATGAATTCTAGCCCCCAAAGCTGGGAAAGTTCTCTGAAACAGGAAGTGATGCTCTACAAAGCGCTTTCGATGTAAGAGACAAGGACAGCATCGCCGATAAGTCTGAGGTTTTCGTTTGGGCTTCTAATCGTTGGAGATTAAAAAGGCTGCTATGAAGACTGTATATGATCAAGATCTTTCTTGACCTGTTAGAGCATCATACTGAATAAGATAATGAAGTATGAAGGTGATAAGGCTGCCCGCATTCACTCCGTTGGTGATTAGATGTTATAGAAAAACATCTTATGTAACAACAGTTTCATTTGAGCTTTATTACTTTCAGTGTATCTAACTTCGTTTCTATTTGTTTGTTTCTTTCTTTCCTTTTTTCTTTCTTCTAACCGAGTTTTCTTTTTATCATTCTTTCATCGTTCGTTTGTTTGTTCTTTTCTTTTTCTCTTTCTTCTATTCTAGTTCTTTCTTTCTTTCTTTCTTTCTTTCTTTCTTTCTTTCATCGTATCTTCGTACATTTGTTTCGTTTCATTCTTTCATTTTTCTCTTTGTTCTTTCTTTCTTTCTTTCTTTCTAAATTTCTTTCATTCTTTGTCTCATTCTTTCTTTCATCGTAACTTCATTCGTTCATTCGTTTCTTTCATCGTAACTTCATTCGTTCATTCGTTTCTTTCTTTCTTTCTTTCTTTCTTTCTGTTTTTCTTTCTTCTGCTTGTTCTGCTCTCTCTCTCTCTCTCTCTCTCTCTCTCTCTCTCTCTCTCTCTCTCTCTCTCTCTCTCTCTTAGTCTTCTAAGTTTCCTTCTTTCTTTTATCTGACTTTTCTTTTTATCATTCTTTCATCATTTGTTTGTTCGTTGTTTTCTTTTTCTTTCTTCTATCCTAGTTTTCTTTCTTTCTTTCTTTCTTTCTTTCTTTTATCTCTGTCTCTCTTTCTTCTATCTAAGTTGTATTCTTTCTTTCTCTCCGAGTTTTCTTTTTATTATTCTTGCATCGTTTAGTTGTTTGTTCTCTTCTTTTTCTTTTTCTTTTATCCTACTTCTTTCTTTCTTTCTTTCTTTCTTTCTTTCTTTCTTTCATCGTATCCTCGCTCATTCTTTCGTTTCGTTTCATTCATTCATTCATTCATTCTTTCTTTCTTTCTTTCTTTCTTTCTTTCTAAATTTCTTTTATTCTTCTTCTCATTCTTTCTTTAATCCTGTCTACATTCGTTCGTTTGTTTCTTTTTTTTATTCCTTTTTTTCTTTCTCTTCTCTCTTTCTTTCTCTCTTTTGATCATCGTATCTTCCTTCATTCATTTGTTTCTTTGTTATTTTTCTTTCTTTGAATCTCCCGTCATTCGTTTCTCTTTTATTAATTCTTTCAAAGTTTGTTTTTTTTATTCATAAATTTGATTTTAAAAAAAGTACTATTTTTTGTGAATGTGGAATGCGTTCATGATAGATATTGAAAAAAAAATTGTTAATAGTTTATATGCATTGTCACGTTTGCAACGTCATAAATATTTGAAAACTACTTCATTCTCACGTCATAAACACGAGTAAAATATTTGATTTTTCTTATGCAACAAATAGTATAGAAAAAAACGCGAAATGCATCAAAATGTTTATTAATACATATAACACGTAAACTTAAGAATACAGATAAGAAACAATCTTAATTTCAGACTCAAAATGTTTCTTTTTCTTTTTTTTTTTTTTTTTTGTATTATACAACTTGACCTGGGATTTTGAAAGTGCTGGTGCTGGAACACAATGAGAATTTATCTGCAAAACATGTTCTAATTTACATCGAAAAAAAAAACACAAACACATACCAAAAATCACCTCCAACAACAAAGAAAAAAAACGTTTAAAAGATCCTTTTGAGTGGATTTTAATTTTTTTTAAAATGCTGCTGAGCCTGTGAACCCCTCTAGATCATTGTGTTTGAGCGGCACAACATCCGTAATAGCACTGTAATTTCTGTAGCAAGTACGGTTTTATAAGGGGAGTTGCTAGCCCAGTGCGCACTGGTTTGGAATTCAGAGCTTTTCCTTCTCCTATACAGGTTTATCTTCTTATCATAACAGTAATCAAAATCGTATGTTGAATCATCGACCCGTGTTCGAAACCTGGACGAGGCTTTTGCATTTCCCTTCGCACTAATTCCCTGGAGAAAGATATGAATCCATCAGCTTCATCCAACTTCACTCAACAATGGCTTTGCTTTAGTCTTATAACATATAAACCATTGTGGATTAATTAATGCCAAATCCTTTTATACATATATATCAAATATATATGATTTAGTTTCGTTTGGTTTTATGGTATATAAGCTATTGTGGGTTATTTAATGCCAAATCCTATTTTTAATACTTATATATATATATATAAATATATATTGTCATCCACAGACAGACTGTTTCGTTGAAGCACAACTCTTCACGGTGGCTAGACACGTGAGACACTTGAAGTTGGGATTAAAACCCGCCAATATAACGTTAGGCTTAGTATCATATCTCTCAGCCAACAAGCAAACTACGCCAGCTTGGAAATTATAAGGCATAATGTAGTAGCTTTCGTTTGTTTACATTTTTTCCTTACTGGATTCCAGAATGCTCATTTCATTCGAAGAGCCTTGCATTTTGCGAGTGGCAACCGTAAATTCCTTCGCCAGAGGGCTCTACCCCCGTGGGGGAGCGTATATATTGTCATCCACAGACTCTTTCGTTGTATGTGGCTATATAAATATGATTTTGTTTGGTTTGGTTTTATAGTATATCAACGCTGAAATATTTTTAAGCATTGCTATCTATTATTAACTATTCAATTTAGCATCAGCCGTGTGTTTACATACAGTTAAATGTGAAAACATTTCTATTTCAAACAATTCAGTTTAGGATAAATGAACAAAGTTAAATGGTTCTGAGTATTTCAATGTATCCCTAACAATTCAATTTAACATCAGTTTACATAATATAAAAACAGTTTTCTTTCAAACAATTCAATTTAGCATAAGTCATTTGTTTTCAGAGTATAATTGTCAAACAGTTCTACTTTATCTATAGTTAGGATTCTATCTGGTGCTCCTACTTCGGGCCAAATTCGACCAGGGAGCAATGGCAAGGAATTGGTACTCTGATTTCACTAAAGTTCCACCATTACTGGAACCTCACCATCTGATTGTTTAGTGTCGTGTCCAGGACACTCGTTGGAAGAGTCTTACCTCTCTGCAAAGACGCACTCAGTGTATTCTACAGCACCAGCCAACTGGGCCACTCGTTGGAGGAGTCTTATCCCTCTGCAGAGATGCCATCGGTGTATACTACAGCCACAAGTGACTGGACCAGCTCAGCTATTGGTAAATAGTGGAACAAACTGACTTCCGGGTTAGTCGACCAACTCAAAGAAAAATAATTATTTAACCAGCGTTACTTCGTTTAAAAACTTTCTCTCACATTCTGCTTGTGGTGGTGGGGGAGGTTTGGATAAATACTTAACTACCTACAAGACTACATAGCCCTGTTTGTCCTACAATTTATCTATAGTTGTGGAGAGTGAATATATACCTTTTTAAGTGGCATTAGTGTCGAATGAAATGCAAACAACCTTGTCTAGGACTTGAACCTAGGCCCATCAGCATCATTTCCTTCGTGGACAAGAACCGTTGTCTACGTAGTGTTTTTATTTATATTAAAAAGACATTCACCGAATAAACAATTTTTCAGTAATTTTTTAGTTTGCGGATATTTGATTATTAAAAGGATTTTAAAATACGTGTTTGGACAGAAAAGTTCATATGATGATGTCAAGTCATATCTTCTGTTGGGGGCATACGTGCCTGGTTGAGTATCAATAACAAGCATCCACATTGCACTAGAGCGACGGGTCTAGTAAATCAATGACCAGCAATGTCACCTCGTATACGTGCTGGGATACTTAGCAATGACTAACATAGTTCTCATTGCACTGGTTGATCCTATGATCAGTATTGTCCAGCAGGGCAGGAGTTTCGACCTATGCCCGACCCCCCTCCCCAAAATCACCACTATAAAAATCCTTACGTCTAATCCTACCTGGTTGGAGGGATGTATAAATGATCCCTGTTGATGGCTTTTTTGACCAATCAGATCCATGCTCTGCAAATCCGATTGAAGTATGGACCACAAGAAGGAATATGTTGTAAAACAAACCTCATTTGCTCACACTCGATTAGACTATGTTGGTTACCCCACGAACTTTTCTGCCGAGCCTCGTGTAATCTGAAAACCGAGAAAACGTAATTGAAATAGGAAACCATTAAGATATATCCATTTTTATATTTTCCTCGTCACGGAAATTTTGAGAGTTTTTTTTTCTCTTACGTAAAAATGTAGACAAATCGTTGTTATTCAATAGAAAATGCTAATACAGAAAAGCCTTTTCACCATCTTTTTCCATACTAAGGAAATATAAAAATTTACATTTTAATATCAAGGGTTACATTTTGTCGAATAGTTTTGAGATTTGGCTGAATCTAAGCTCAAATGTACTGACCGGTATTATTTTGATGATAAGACATGCTTATAAGAACAAAAATAGCAGTTCATTTTGCTGGTTTGTGTTCACCTGTAAGTGAATTTAAATACCACCACTTGACAAAGTTCAGAGATTACTGATTTAAAGAGATAAAGAATATGAACAAATATGTTTTCATTCGCTATTCTAAGAAAAGATATGATAATTCAATTTGATATTTAAGTCACATATCTATATTTTTCCCTTCTATTTTTTTTTTTTTTTGGTTTGGTTTGGTTTCTTTGTTTAATGGCATATCAACCTTTGTAGGTTATTTAATGACAAATCTATTCTCCTATAAGAACAGTAGTGGTACAATTTAACCCATAGCTGGGAGGATAAGGGGGTTCATACCTTTCCCAAGGGTATTTGCTCGAAAGTGAACGTAATAGCGCGAATGGAATACGAACTCGCTTACTACGATTCCGCAGTCCATCGCTTTAACCATTACACCACGAGGACACCCCCCACCTTTTTTTTTTTTTTTTTTTTTTTTTTTGATAACGTGAAGACTTTAACTTTGATTTGCTTTCAGTGATTGTGTTTTTATTTTTTTTATCTATTCGTTTTACAAAAACACTTCGATTTTGTGTTAATATGTTGTACGCTTTACTTAAACACAATATTACCTTTGATTCTCTAAAGAAATACCATTGGGGGTCTCCTCGTGGTGTAATGGTTAAAGCAGTGGACTGCGGAATCGTAGTACGCGAGTTCGTACTCCAGTCGCGCTATTACAAAGGTTTATATGCCATTAAAACAAGGGAACCGAACCGAACAGAAATATTATTATTTCACTCCTTGTGAGTTTTTCACACTGGTAGACTTTCACTTGGGGTTGAGTTATAACAAGTCTCATCTGATCTTCCGGAGATTTTTGACTATTCTAGTAAATAAGTAAAGTTTGCGACCGTAGTCGATGGTGACCAGAAGGCTTCCTTTTCAATAGCTACAACACTGAGGTGTAAGGGAGGGCGTCAATCTTTTCCCTGGATTGCTCCACTTACACCTCAATACGTACCTTATATTCCTGAGTTTTAAGCAAGGAGGTATCAAGTACCACTTTTAAAGTTTTTGGTATGACACGAACTGGGATTGAACCCAGGTTTCTTGGAACATTGGCGAACACTCTACCCACTGGGCCATTTGAGTATTCTAACCAATCTTTAAAATACAAGGGTTTGAATAATCCCAATTCTTTCTCCGATTTCCCATTCCTTCAGTGATTTTCCAAGCATTTTGGAAATATTTCTGGTTCTCGAACTACAACTGATATCACCGTCACTCCCATGTTCTCCAGTATTTATAGTTCTCAAGCAAGGTCAAACTATTTGTCTATTCTTTCGTTTTCTTTTATTTTCAATCTGTGGTCCGACTGAACAGCAAAATCCATTTGATAGCAAATTCTCTTATCACTAGGTCTGGTCTTCTGGCGAGGATTAAATCTGTTTATATCTCAAAATCCCATAGAATTTTATGCATCTAATTCTCTAAGACGGATTCTAGTTTCTGTATGTACCATTTGGTAGTGAGGTCAAATTTCAATCTCTTGCACAATTTTTACTAGATCACATTTCCCGCCCCGTCTAGGCTACTCTTGTACTCCTTTTGTGTTAGCTCACTGCATTCGCTTATAATGTGAATGAGCGTTTCATCGCTTTCTCTACGTAATCTGTTCTTGCTATTCGGTCCCTATTCGGTTGCATAGTATGAAATTTTGCTTTATATAATTGGTAATAATCGATCAATATGATAGAGATTACTCTTTGTGATTTTTTTTTATTCCAGTGTCAGCTGTATGTCTTTTAATGGGGGCTAAGTGACGATATTTGTCACACGACCTACCAGCGTACGAGTGTAGCACAAGGCCGTTTTTTAGGTGGGTCCGGTCGCAAGGCCTAAGCCCAGACGCGTCCAGCAGTTCCAAAAATGCCTCGGGCCTCGTCGGAATTACCCTTATCGGTGCGCCTCAGGCATCAGGCGATAAACCGAACCCCTTCAAGGAGGGTTAAAGCCTGGTGGGGACAGCCCCCTTAAGCCAGAGGTATATCCAGTGCTGAGCCACACCCAACCGAACTGCACGGCACGACACAGCCAGACGAAGTGTGACCCAGACACTGGAGAGAGTCACGCTAAGTGACAGCAAATCTCCTTAAATTTACACGACTCTTCTTAGTATTCTGGACGCTCGCAACAATGATATCGTTTATAATCGGCTCGTCCTCGGGGTTCTAACTCTTCCACTTTCCTTAACAAACCTGTGAAGATTATTCCAAGTGCACCAATGACAATTGGTAGGTTCCATAGTTTCTTTTTTTGTTCTCTGGCAAGGTTTAAGTAATCGTCTCTTTTCATTTCTTTTTGTTTTTATTTTGTAAATTTTCTTCTTGTTCATGATTTACTTATAATTATTATTATCATCAGCATAACTACAATTCGAATCAATAATCTGTGAACTTTGTAAAGTAGTTTTATCTAAATTCAGTGACATATTAACAAAAAATATGAAAAAGTTTTCAAACATCCATTTCTCTACGTCGAAATTTTCTTGAGATGAGGTTTAATATTAATCGACAAAAAATCCTGAAATCTTTCATTCAACCATTATTTATTCGGTTCAAGTTTTAAGTTTATCATTTAATGCAGACTTCTTTCATTGGTCAGTGACGCGTTAGGTAATCAAACGCACAGATTTTAAAATAGATACCCAGAACTAATCGACCAATTCTGACACTTCAAATGAACTTATTCAAAGGTGCAGAGTAATTGGAGAGTAATGGTTGTCTTTTCGGCCCATTAGTCATTCAAAGTATATAAATATCATTTTATCTACAAGTAAATGGTCTATTTTTCTGTATCGGTGATGTACGGGCTTCCAGGGTGAAATCCTAAACTTTCCGGTTGAATTTTTAGAAAACAAACAAACAAACAAACAAACTATACGGATGTATGTGTGAAGTGAGTATGGATTTTAGTGCGGCAATCGGAGTCAAAAATATTTTATTGATTTTAATAAAGTGGATTCCAGTACTCCAAAAATCTATATTACATCACTTGGTTGAGAGAAGTGACGTGAGGAAAAAAAAAAATTGCTTCTTCAGAACTAAATCATGCACTTAATGACCTGGACAAGGCTACGCTGAGGAAATGTAAATTTAAAAAAAAACATGAATTTCTATTTAGTGCCGAAAAAACAAAAACACACAAAAAAAAACGCTTTTAGAAGTATGAAAAAGTGAACATATATAAGCTGCAGGAGAATAGCAAGTAAAGGCTATACGGTGAGAGGATACTCCATCAAAATAATAAAACAAATATCAAGTACTCCTACAAAATAATATAAATAACTAGTGCTTTCAAGTAACTAATAGTACTACCACTCTGGGTCAGAGTGGGTCTAGGAGTAATGACAACGAAGTGGTACAATACGTTCCTTAGAGCTCCAGAAATGGAGTCTTATCATCAGATGCAGTCTTGTGTCGAACCCAGAACATCCTCTTTTTGGGGGAGAGAGAAAGGTGTCTTACTCTTCTGCAGAGAATATAATCAGCATATTCTTAGCCCATCTGAGAGAATATATATTAAACTATTGCATCCATACTTAAACCAACTTGCACTACCTAAGATATAAAAATGAGATATATAAAAATAAGGAGGCACTCAAGGTGCTATTGATAGAGAGAGAGAGAGAGAGAGAGAGAGAGAGAGAAGGAGATAGAGAAGGAGACAGTGGGGAAGAGGAAGAGAGGGAAGAAAAGAGAAAGGGAGAGAGGGGAGACATAGGGGAAAGAGAGAGTGAAACTTCGAACAACGTCCTATATTTTATCTACTGGGCTGCTTGCTTGCTCTGATTCCGTTAACCGGATACAAGTGTTAAGTATTGCTGCAATTGTTACTCGTCTGAAGTCAGGATTGTACCTGCAATCTCCAGTCGATAGTCACTTAGAAGGCTGGAGGATACATCGACCGAAACGTTGTAAATATAACAATATGAAAAATTTGAAAATAGAGAGGCAGAACTGTAGATCCGAGGATGAATTAAGACTGTCAGGTCAAGAGGACAGCTGAAATAGGTGAGAATGATAGCTAGTGGTGACGAAGGTGATATATGTAATCACATGATAAGCGGGAACAGTAAACTGCCTCGAAAGGGTTGCAAAAACAAGTATGACTGGATGAATAAGTTGATTCACAAGGAATCGTCGGAGAGACTGAAGTATGATCATACTGACAAATGATATGAGCACAAGCAAAAAAAAAAAAAATACCCTACAATACCATAAACATGAGTTCTTTGAAATACTGAGTAACTGCCGATTCCTTGGTTAGTTGTTTTGTTTTACGGCATATCGATTCTTTTCGGGTCATTTAAATTTAATTTTCAAACAATTTGGTTATGTTTATTATATAGTTTTTGTTTACAAAGAGTTAAATATCAAAACAGTTTAGTTAAATGTAAAAACAGCTCTATTTCAAACCATTCAAATTATCATAAGTAAACAGTTTCCATGCCAAAAACATCTCAAACAATCCAGTTTAGCATAAGTACATAGTTTAGTTCTATTTGACGCATTGATGTGACTCTATCAGGTGGTACCACTCCGGGCCAGAGTAGACCTGAGAGCGATGGCAGAGCATGGGTACTCAGCATTCGCCAAAGCTCCAGTATTACTGGAACCTCAGCATCAATTTTTTTAGTATCATATCTAGGACACTCTTTGTGGGGGGGGCTCTCTTTCTCTATAGAGAAACCGTAGGTTTATTCTTACAGCCTCAGCTAACTGGGCAAGATAACTGTTAGTAATTTCAGATGAGTATTGACATTGTGATGTTATAAGGACAAATGATATGATTTATTATTATTATTATAGTTTTTCATTTAAATGGTTACAGGTGGTTTTTATTGAAGTCGAGGCGAAAGCAAATCTCCTCAGTTGTCTAGAACTCTTCAAAACACACTCGCTGATCTCAGTAGTGAAGTAGTTTGGAGAATCTGAGTTCTTCCTTAGATACCATGTTCCACCAATCTCATTGGTATATTATTTTTGCTATTATTATAATTATTACTTGAGAATTTTTCACACCAGTATTAGCTGATTATCTGGAGTCTGAATGATCGCAAGTCTCATCAAGTCTACAGGACTCTTCTCAGTATTCTGGCAAATCTTAGCAGTTCTGAAGTATGAATGGTATCAGAACGTAGTTCGATTTCCAACTCTTGCAATAATTCCCTTTTCCAATCCCTTGGGGACCGTTCCGAGCACACCAAATATACTTGATATCACCGCTACAACCATGTTCCAATACATTTTTAATTCTCTGGTTACGTTTGAGTACTTCTCTCTCTGTTTTCTTTGATTTTCACTGTGTGGTCCACCGATAGTCTTCTATTTGGCAGGTTCTTTTTTATGTTAATTATCACTAGATTTGCTCTTCTTACTGGGATTAGGTATTACTATTATAATTCTTTGCGAGTTTTTCGCACCAGCGTTAGCTGATGGTTGTTTACTGGAGGTTGAATGACAGCAAATCGCCTCAGGTCTCATGGACTCTTCTCAGTATTCTGGCCGACCCCAAGAATGATGTAGTTTGGAGGGTCTCGGCTTGTCCTCCGATTTATAATCCCACCAGCCCTCTTACTAAGCCTTCGGGGATCATTCTAAGCGCACCAATTTATTAATATTATTATGTCAGTTTCAGTTCTACTTTCTTACAAGGCGTCAACTGGTATTTACCCAAAATCCCGATTGAGAGGAGGTAGCGATTGCATACATTTAATGTATCAAAGTTTTTGCGGCTTCTTTTGGGTGAAAGCCCAGCCGGCTAGGGCTGTAGAATACAACAGCTGAATCTCTTCAAAGAGGTAAGACCCCCAATAAGTGTCCTAGATATGACAGTAAATAATCTGACTATGAATGCAGAGTACCTCTTCATTGCCATCACTTCCAGGTCCACTCTTGCCCAGAATGGTTGCACCGGATAGGGGTCTATCAATGGGTCAAATAGAAATGTTTGACACTTGAACAGGGTGCAAACAAATGACGAATGTTAGTTTGAATTGTTAGAAATAGAACTGTTTGATCTTTTAACTGTGTGTAAACAAATAAATTATTTAATTAATTTGTTAGTTTGGTTTAGTTTAATTTGGTTTTATGGCATATCAACCATTAGAGGTTTTTTAATTCAAAACCTATTTTTATGCACATAAACAGTTCTATTTCAAACAATTCAGTTTAGCATAAGTACACCGTTTAGTTCTATTTAACCCATAGATAGGACCCTATCAAGTTTCGGCATTCCACAAAGCTCCAGCATTACTAGAGTCCCAACATCAGATTGTTCAGTGTCATATCAAAACACTCGTTCGGGGTAACTTATCCCTCTGCAGAGAAGCAGTCGGTGACTTGGCAATGAACTGTTTGTGTTAAATAGCAATACTTGTTACCACATCACTGTATACAAACAAATGATTTATTTGTAATTGAATTATAAGTGTTAGATAGTAATAATTGAAACCATTTATCTGTGTAGAAACAATAGCAGAACTTGTGTACAAATAAATTACTTCTGACTCATTTAAGAATGAAATTACCTTCTAGCTGTTCTCGAACAAATCATATATGTATATCCATTTAAATGTGTCCTAAGAAATGACTGATATTAAGAAGTTACTTTTACATAATAATACTTGAAACCAATTTACTGCGTGCAAACAACTGATTAATTAAAAGTTGGCGACCATCGTCGAAGGCGACTCGAAGGATCCCTTTTCAATAGCTACTACACCAACGTGTAGGGGAGGGCGCTACTCCTTTCCCTGGATTGCTACACTTAACCCGTGAGACGTAATTTATAACGCTGAGTGTTAAGCAAAGCGGCATCAAGTATCAAAGAAATGGTTACAATATCAGCTTAATACCACGAGCCTTACTCGAAATAACAGTTCATTAAAGGGGAGCACACTGGATCTCCGGTAAAAAAAAATCTCCTAGACACAGGCTTCTGGAGCATGAATGGAAATATCTCTGTTGATTTTCTTAAAAAATGCGCACCTATGAAAATTACTTCTTATTACAAACCAGGACATTGACCCAGCGGTTAGAGTGTTCGCCAATGGCCCGGGAGACCTGGGTTCAATCCCAGGTCGAGTCATACCAAAGACTTTAAAAATGGAACTTGATACCACCTTGCTTAACACTCAGCATTATAAGGTACGGTTCAAGGGTAAAGTGGAGCAATCCAGGGAATGGAGTAGCGCCCTCCCCTACACCTTGGTGTAGTAGCTATCGAAAAGGGAGCCTTCGGGTCACCCTCGACTATGGTCGCTAACTTTACTTTACAAATAATTTTGGAAAAATTCAGCTTATTTATTGAATGATGTTTATATTACCGGAAGCCCTGTTGTATTATAGATACGAAGCGCTCATTGGTTAATTTTTTATAGTATATCAACCATTGTTGGTTATTTAATGCTAAATCATGTTTTTAAATATACATTAGATATATGATTTGTAAACACATTTCGTAGATACACACAGTTAAATAATCAAACAATTCTGTTTCTGACAATTCAATTTAGCATAAGTAAACAAAGTTAGATGGTTCCAAGTATTGCAATATATCCCTAACAATTCAATTAAATATCAGTCATTTATTTAAACACAGTTATTTGATCAAACAGTTCTATTTCTAACAGTTCAATGTAGCATAAGTCATTTACTTGCACTCCGTTTAAATGACGAACACTTCTATTTGACTCATAGATAGGACTCTAAAGGTGCTATCACTCCGGGTAACAGTGGACGTGGGAGCGATGGCAATGAAAGGGTTCTCTGCATTCCCCAAAGCTCCAGCCGACTGGGCTCTAATAATTTTGATCGTAGGGAAATGGACAGGCAACCTATCTGAGAGAAAGAAAACTCTTAATTCAAACTCCACTTAAAAATTGACCATGTATCAAACCCTGCACGGGAGGGATGAGTTGGTACATATATATATTAGGGACATTCTAGTGGTGCTTGTAGCGAAATGAATATCGTCGTAGGAAATGGACTCGGCGATTCCTTTTCAAATTCTAGATGAGGCAGTTTGCATTGCACATAGCGATAACAACTTTGGGAAACGTATGAATCCAACTATTCTCCCTCAAGCAATGGGCATACGCGACTCTTTAGACTTGGTATGGCAACTGGTCAAAGACAAAGAAAACTCTGAATTCAAACCTTTTAAATTCTGCATAAGAAATTGACCGTGTTTCGCAACCTTCTCGTGCAGAGGGTTTAGTATTATAGACATTCAACCGTTAGAGAAGGCGCACCACCGACCGCTGGTGTGAGTTTCGCTATAGATGGTTTCAAATTATCTATTGAACTATGAATTTACGTATAACTGGGTTGTTTCACCCCCAGCAGAAGCTTAAGGCTGGGATATAAAAAATTATCTTCATGGACTAAATTCCTTGGGGAAATTGCTGGACAGCAGCCTCGTAGGGTAGCTAATTTGAACTTCAGTAGCGCTGATGCATTCACATTTGGACAACTATCCATGGGAGAGGATTGAACCCCATTATCTCTCCAGCTATGGGCTACATAGTATCACTGCTGTTCTTTTGCAAGGATGGTTTTGGCATTAGATAACTCTAGAAAGTTGATGTGTCGTTAAACAATGAAACCAAAGAAAATCTTCAGCATTGTGTACTGTTTCTACAATTTAGCTGGGTAGGGGCACTAGGATTCCCAGTCCTGTTAATTCGTTAAAATTTTTGCAAGGATTTGTATTGTTGTGCTTGTGTCTGTAACAGTCATTTTCATGAACATTAACCATTCAGACGTCTTATTTCTCATCTCACTGTATGATTATTTTATCATTTTAGTCTTTTTAACTGGGCAAATTAATTTTTAAGAAGGTAGTTTTAATGGAGAAATTGAGGTGTTTTGGTTATTGAGGTTGGGAAGGATCGTATACGTGTAATATTATAAAGTGTGAATAACTCAGTGATTGCTAAGAATAAAATGATTCAGTTGCTCAGATGACCAATCCTCTTCCCAATGACCGAAAGATTTGAGGGTGTTTTGCTTAATTGGCTTGTTGGTTGGTTGGTTGGGGTTTTATGGTATGTCAATGCTTGTAGTTAATTTAAAGCCAAATTTTGTTCATACATATATGAAATATATATAATTTGTAATCAAATAGCTTGCATGTAACATTTTAAACGAGCCAGAGCCCATTTGTTAGCACACAGGGTTTTAAGTATTCCTATCTAATACTAATAATTCTATTCAATATCAGTCATTTGTTTGCACATAGTTTAATGCTTTCAAAAATTGCTATGTAATGCAAACAATTTCATTTAACCTCAGTTATTTGTTTGCTCTCAGTTAAATGGTTATAAATGTATGATTTGTAAGAGAATAATTTGTAGGTAATCTTTTTTAAAAATGAGTTAAGGCTAATTCTTTACCACGCAAATATTGCCATTGTTTGAACAAAGTTAAATGGTTTCAATTATTGCTATCTAACGCTAATATTTCTATTTTGAATCAATAATTTGTTGGCACATAGTTAAATGGTTCCAAGTATTACAATGTAATATCAATAATTCAATTCTTACACACAGTTAAATATTTCCAAGTATTCCTATGTAACATAAATAATTCTACTTGGTATTAAACATCTTTTTATACAATTAATTGTCTTCAAGTATTGATATGTAGTAAAATATTTTTATTAGCACAGAGTTAAATGATTTCACGTATTGCTAAGTAACACTAAGAACTTTGATATATCATCAGCCATTTATTTGCACAGAGTTAAATGATCAAGCAGTTCTATTTGACCATAGATGGGAACCTCGTAGTTACTACCACACCCGGTCAGAGTGAACCGGGGGGAAATAGCAATAGGAAGTACTCAACCTTCCAATAATCTTCAGAACTGATACCTCACGATCAGATAGTTTCGTGTCATATCCAGGACATACACGGGTAGGGGGCTTATCTTTCTGCGTAGTCTACTGCCCCAGCCGACTGGGTTGTGTCCTCAGTTATAAATGTGAATATTTCTTTTGTGATAAATAAAACTGATCATGTTACGTGGATTAGTTTATTGTAAATGAATGCAAGCATTTATGCTAAATCAGTATCTATCTAAATGCATGATCAACTTTTTATCCTTAAATTAATTTCACTTCGTCCAATTAACTCGAAAAACCTAAAACAAAGCGAGCTCTGTCGGCTAGGGCTATAGAATACGCCGACTCTATTCCTGGAGTAGGTTAAGACCCTCGAGTTGTCCTGTGCATGACACTAAACTGCATCTGACGTTGAGGCTTCAGTTCCGGAGCATTAGGGAATGTGGAGGGCTTCTTCATTGCCATTACTCCCATATCCACTCTTATCGAGGGTGGTAGTACCTGATAGGGTCCCATCTATCGACAAATAAAACTGTTTGACCATTTAACTGAATGCAAATAAATGAATGACGTCAAATTGAATTGTTGATGTTCATAGCAATACTTGAAACCATTTAACCGTGCGCAAGTGAATGAATAGTGTTCAATTGAACTATTAGTGTTGAAAATCAATACGTGAAGCCAGTTCAAGGCGAGCAAAAAATGATTAATACTAAATAGAATTAAAAATTCTTGAAATCATTAACTGAGTGAAAACAAATTCGCTCTGGCTTGCTTTAAAATTTGATCTACAAACTATGGGTTCACAAATCGTATATTTCATATAAAGCTCTTCTCGTGAATTGAGCACTCCGGTAGCCGATAGCGTATATGTGAATATATACCTAAAGATTCCATCACGTACGCTAAGAATGACGAGGGATAAAGGGTAAGATATCCGACTGACTTAACGTTAGCCGAATTTCAATTTCGGCTTGAAACATCTCGTGGTTCTAGCCCCAATGAAAAGTTGTGATACAACGAAACAATCTCTCTGGATGACTATATATATATATATGTGTGTGTGTGTGTATGTGTGTGTGAGTGTATGTGTGTGTGTGTTTATAAAGAGGATTCGACATTGAATAACCAACAAGAGTTGATGCCATAAAAACAAACAATATAATACTTTATTAGAAAAAAAAGACCGTGGAGCTTTTTACAGAGTATAAATCGGTGTACTTTGAAAATGGAGGATTAGAGAAAAATAGGAAGACTTAAAGAGAGAAAAACTAAAAGAAAGAAAGAAAAACTGATGAAAGAAGAGAGAGGGTGAACTCAAGAAAACAATTGTAAAATGAGAGAAGGAAAGAGAAAAACAAAAGGAAATGAAAATTGAACGAGTGAGAAGCAGACACACATACGTGACGAGGACACACTGGTCAGAATAGATCGATTTACAAGAATAAACAACAGGATCTGAGGAAATTCCTTGGTTCAATTAGAAGCTGCCATAGAGGATTCAAGATCAATATATCATTTTTAATGCTGGATTTATGTATGAGTTTATGCATATATATATATATATATATATATAAAGCTTATACATATAAAGTTTGACGGCAACTACTCAAGAATGCTGCGAGTAATACTGAACAAAGCAGCAGCGTTACAACCACCTACCACCCATTACGAAAACTATCAGAATTAGACGAACCAGACATGCGGGACACTGCTGGAGAAGTAAGGAGGAGCTCATAAGTGATGTACTGCTGTGGACCCCTTCACATCGCAAAGTAAGGACGACCAGCTCGTGTTATGTTTTGACCTTCGACCCGGCCAAAAATGCCATTCCGAGGTGATGCACCGGAAGGAGGTGACATATTCTAATGGCAGTTATGAGAGGAAATCGCGTGGGCGGAAAGTGGCTGATGAAATAGGACGAGGTAAAAAATTCCCATGGTACACTCATAGACTGACGCACCGGAAGAGAGTTACCTGTGAACTGCATGACAGCTATTTCCGCTTGACGACGATCCAACATTCGATTCCAAAGATTGAGTGGGCGACCGAGTGGGCGTTGAACTATTATATAACACAGTTGAGTTCGAGTTCCAGTGGCAGTCGAGCTGGAGTCGGAGTCATAGACGAGATGTAGTAGGGAAAGCCACACCCGGCCGAGGGGGCCCTCGGGAACCCCGATGGAGTTTGGGGACCAGAGAAGTTGCTGATAAGATGCAGTAAAGAAAGCCAGCACCCAACAGAGTGGACCCCAGGGCCTCTGGTTGAGCATCAGGAGACGAGAAAGACACAACGTTGACGGCCATAAGAGTGGGGGTCAAAATATTGCAGTTATGTTCGATCTCCAACTCCCTCTCACACGCAAACCTTGAGTAACCCTTTTCGAACCCTTGCAATAAAGTGAGAGGTAAATATTTTGTTAAAGAATCTTCCTGCGTCTGTTTATTATTGTGTCGTTATGATGCTGTAGAGGACAATATAACACTCGAACCTACCAACAGCAGCTCTGTACCGATACGGGATGTTGCTCTGAAGACCTGCCAGAAGAAATTGACGATAGGGAGGGGTGGCGAGAGAGAGAGTCAGGGATATCTATGCTGATTACACGAAATGAAGATGATGATATATATATATATATATATATAATAAAAGTAAGTTGTCTCCCTTTAGTCGAGGGCGACCAGAAGACTCTCTTTTCAATAGCTACTACACTTAGGTGTTGGGGAGGGCGCTACTCCTTTCCCTGGATTTTTTAACTTTATCCTTGATACATACTTTATATTGCTGAGTGTTAAGCAAGGAGGCATCAAGTACCATTTTTAATGTCTTTGGTGTGACTTGACCTGGAATTGAACCCATGTCTCCCGGACCATTGGCGAACATTCTAACCAATTAGCCGTTTATATATATATATATATATATCGCACACACACACACACACACACACACACACACACATATATATATATATATATTGCACATATGGTGAGGAAAAAAATGAATAGCTATGCAGTCAACAAATCATTAATCACATGATGTCTCTTGGATCGGGTATAATTTAAGTGCCGGTGAAAGCATCCTTAACATCAATCTAGAGTGTATCTCTCAATACTACTTTGATGATTTTTCGTCTGTGGGCTCTTTAGCCTTGGTATGGCAACCAGTCTAGAGGAAAGAAAAAACTCTGAATTCAAACCTGTCAACCTTCGTTTAAAAAGTTGACTTTGAGGCACATCCTGTTCGTGCTAAGTTGCTAGTAAAGTATATACATAAAATTGTATGTGTGTGTATGTAAAAGTAATCGAAATAAAGCGAATAAATCAAGAAAATAAATAAAACTATGTAAAATGGAATTTTTCTAATTTTGACTTCCTGATAATTAATATTGTTGGTAAAGTTAATTCCCTTTTTTAACGTCCTGGCTTTTTAACCATTTTCTTTTTTTTTGGGGGGGGGGGCGAAGAAATTTCCCAAATTTCACTATCTCGTTGTTTTCATATTTTAACATTTCCTGGAAATATGAACATTTTTTAATACTAATCGCTTAATTCATTTTTTTTTTCAATTTTGTTCGATTTTTTAAAAAATTGTTTATTCAAAAGATCAACCCGAAAGAAGAACAGGTTAAGTTGGGTCAGGTTGTCGAGAAGGAAGTG